>OX439039.1:8559603-9208081 GCA_949317995.1 Acholoe squamosa
TCCCGCTGGCAGTGTATCAGCCCCTGAGTATTGGCATGATGCATGAATGTCATCCTGATCCGCACACTCGCCACTGGGTGACATTCATGCATGAGAACCACCAATTGTCACGGAGCATTAATGCATTGTATTAAAGACTTATAGTATTCATCTGTCCTCAAAGGGCTTATTGCAAGTAGTATATAGGGGTAAACTCAGCGCATAGCTACAGCTACTGAAACACGTTTGACCTACTTACATACTGGAAGTGACCTAGTTTTGTGACCGGAAGTGAACATATATGGTCAAGGGACCTACTTTCTCGAGCTTTGATTGGCTGAGAGCTATGACGTCATCACGTGATGGTCACGTGATCAAAACAAACAATTTAAACAAAAACAGACTGAGTCTTATGCAAGGTACACACACCGCCAGCTGCTGTAGGCTGCACCTTGTTTATTTCTATGGTCGCCATGCATGCGGTGTGCTTGCACCATATGTTTCTACTTTTTCTAATCAATTTTGCATACGCCGATGTGTAATCTTTAGTTTGTGCTTGAGAGTCTTTAGAGGCACCATTTGATCTAATTTCACGATTTATATGGGTTCCATTGTTTAAGCTGTTCTGTCCACTGATGATTTGTTCATGTAACCCCAGACGGCTGTCTGTAACCCTGTACCCCACTTGTTTTGCTGCCAGTAAATCCAAGTGATGTGTCCTTAGGTGGACATGACATTGGCACCACTGACCAGCTGCTCATCTAGTGCTACAGAGTTAGTAGGATCCTTTAACAGTTGGTTTAGAACCTTGCCTGCTTCCAATAATGCCTGGTTTGTCTGGCTGCTTGATCTTTGGCCAGAAGGGATTATGTCCTGACCATTTTCAGGCACAGTGGGTCCTTGGCTAACTGTTAACCCACTAGTATCTTCAGTGAAGTGGGTGTTACCCAGTTGTCCTAGTGTACACTTGAGGAACATTGACTGCCCTAAAGTTATGTCCTGGGCTGCTACATTAGCAGGCAGGAGTGTAGTCAAAACCTGCTGAGAATCCAGGTCTAGCTTTCTCAGTAAATCCATGGACTTTTTAAGACCAACTTCTTTCCCCCAGTCAGTAAAATTGAAGAGGGCTTGCTCCCTTCTTGGTTATCATCCCCTTGCTGCCTCATGGTGAGGTGAGCTCCTCAAAGTTTATACTGCTGCGGCCGACGCGCATTGGACACTGAGTGAGTGAGTGGGCTGTGTGAGAGTGCACCCCTGCACCCGGGTTTTACCTCTTTCCCCTGTCCTCCATCCCAGAGAGGGGAGGGACTGCAGTTAGGTTGTGTCACTCCATCAAAAAGTTGATGTCCCTTACTCCCTGCTTCCTCCTTTACTCACCCTACCCTTTTTTACCTACCTATCTACTTTAGCCTAGTTTACCTTTAAGTCTTAGTTAGGTCCTTTTCCCCGGTATGTATTATCCCCACTTATACCATGGTTATCACATCGTTGAACGATTTTACGGTGCCGGGAGTGGATAATGAAGTTCGAATAGTATGTGCTAAATGAACCCATGTTGACAGTTGAGACGAGAAGACATGACAGCAAGTTGACATCAAAGAATTTAATTTGATATCAAAAAAACTATAGCAGTAGGAGCTTAATGTGTATAGAGGATGAATCTAGACATTATATTCTATCACCTACCTTTAATTTGCCATGCTTTGACATGTATATGTAACATGATTGATGATAGAAATATCGAATCGAGCGAAATTTTTGCTGTCATGTTGACTGCGTAGCGGACGGATTGTTTACCGCGGCGAGACACAAGTTGTAATGTTGGCATATGCTCTAAGGGTATTCTGGCTGTCGCACGCACTGCTTGCCAGTGGTTCTACTATGAAAATGCCCTTCGGACACATGTCGACGTAATATTTTGCATCCGGTCCGCTCTCTGAGGAAGACACCATGTTTTGATTTGAATTTGAGCTCTGTTTTCGACTGGCAACAAAAATCAGTGTATCTCATGGCTTTATAAGGTACAATAATTAATTTAATGGTTGAAACCATGGTATAAACGTCATAGTACATGGCTAGGCTTCCACTAGGTCCTTTTATCCCTTAGATGAAGGACTGAGCCTGTAGGGATAAAAGGACCTAGTGGAAGCCCAGCCATGCATTGTGCCCTTATTAAACTGACCACCGAGTTGCCACTGTGGGCATTGATGGTGCAAGGTTTACTCACTGCTCAACTGATCATAACTCCTGCTTCACTACCTCTGAGCACTTCTCACAAAAGAGAAATGGAGGTTTTTATTTCAGACATAAGGGGTGGTGTAGAACAAGGTAAGCTGTTTCAACTGTGGCAGAATTGTCCTGAACATCATCCTTCAGACGCATTTATTCCTCCCAACTTAAATTTTAGAGAGTGTTTCCTTCAAAACAACACTGCACATTTGATAAAGAACGGCAAACACTCCTTTTTGTCCAACCATGAAAAGAAAAAGAAGTAAAAATTGGCAGCATGTTGAAAACTAGTAGTTTACACCCCACCCTGTTTGCATGCTACACCTGGTAAAGTAGGTTTATAAATCAATCCTAATGTGAGTGAGCAGTGTAAAAGCCTACAGGTTTAAAAGGAACTAACTTTTGCTAAAATTTTGAAGGGATTTCCACCAATGTACAGTGAAGTAGTTTAAAAAGTAGATGCAAATAAAGTTCCAAAGTGTTGTATGTTGTATGTTGGATCCTTGATGTTAAATCCTGGATTACGTACAGGGTAGTAGTAGATACAGTATGTGGACAGTGAGAAAGCTTGCTGTGTAGAGTGGAGAGTCAGTAATGAGAAGAGCTTGGTGTGTAGAGTAGAGAATCAGTGTGAGAAGAACTTCCAGGAAACGACGTGCTTTGATTAAATGCAGGCTTGGTCACTTGGTAAACAAAACCCATGTGACTGGTCAGTGTGAGCAGAGTGATTATTTTTGTAGTGAGTCACTCTTATCCTATCAACATGTTCCAATTAACCTTTTACATGCTGCATCCTACCATAGCACGCGCACCCTTATCATAACATTTTTCCACCAGGATTAATTCATAAACCTACCTCACCAGCTACACAACTAGGAACACAGTATAAACACCCAAAAGTGTGACACAAAACTGATATATACACACCACAATGTCTCATATAGGACCCAACAATCAAGTGGAAAGTTCCAAATTTCCAAATTGACACACACACACACACCTTTAACCTAGGTATTCTTTCTACAAAATGAAAGAAATTTACCTAAATTTCCACTTTTTACACACAAGATTTTCCTCATTTCAGCAGAAATGCTACAATAATTTTACAAGTTTACCTAAATCTTACAGAATTTCCACTTTTTACACACAAGATTTCACCTTGAAACACGGTTTTAACCTATGTATTCTTTTCACAAACGAAACATTCTATGGAAATGTTACAAAATTTCCGTAACATTTTCACAAATTTACCAAAATGTTATGGAAATTTCACAAAAAATGTCACTTTTACACACAAGATTTCGCTGTGTGCAACTCACATCACCAGACTGGAGGACACAGCCATGGTTCCACACGTTAACACAGCTAAAAGGGTACCACAAAAGGCTAATTCTCCCAGTCAACAACAACTCCCTCAGGTGGACAGGCAAAGGACAGATGGACTTCCCCATGGCACACAGGATGAGGTTGATCGCCATCCCACTCTAAGGATGATATGGACACAACACCTCCAATACACTGATAGAGCATGTAACATCATGTTAGCCTCCATAGGGAAATCTACTAAATCGGTCTACGAAACAGCAGCTAAGAAATGGACCAATTATGCGGAAGAAAATGACGTTGATTTGATAAAACCATCCCAAAAACAATGTATTAACTTCCTAGTACACATGTTCGATACAAATGTGGGATATAGTACCTTCAATACCACACTGTCTTATGTGCTTCTCCCGGGGGTCTTTCTACTCTTACCCCTTTAAGAAACCTAGAAATTTCTGGGTGTTTCTAGTGGCATGCCTTCCAGCCGGATAAAACATGACAAGAAAGACAAAAATTTAATCTCTGCGCAAAGAGAAACCTACCGTAAATTCTCTCGTATAAGCCTCATCCCTAGTATAAGGCACACCCGGAGTTTGAAAGGAGACTATGAGGCATGAGTAGCTGGCATGCTTGAAAATTGACAGTTTAGTACCGTTTTATGGTGTAAAAACCCCTCATATAAGCCGCACCCTGATTTTGGGTCAATCCTATAAGCCTAATTTCGATTTGGATTCTCCGCGGCTTATACAAGAGAATTTATGGTAGGTCATGTTTTGCATAAATTTGCATGAATTAGCATAAATTATCTCTCAGCCAATCACAGAGCTGGAGAAAGTAGATCACATGCTCATATATGGGCACTTCTGGTTTCAAAACTAGGTCACTTCCGGTTCGTTAGTAGGTCAAATGGATTTCAGTAGCTGTAGCTATGCGCTGAGTTTAGCCCTATATACTACTATTGCAAAAAGGTATTCCATGTTCGCTCAGTATAAGGGAAGTCCGGGGGAAGTCCCACGGTCTGAGCTCAATGATAGATCTAGATGACATTCACGACTCAATCACCACGTTCTACTTCTAGGCCATTCCAAAAATATTACTATCGTTTAATGTTATTCCACATTGCTGGTATAGGGGTTGTGGATATTAAAGATGATAGGAAACGTCCAGAATCAATGTCAAGGAGAGGGGAATGGCCCCAAAAACTTTGAAAAAAATTCTAAAAATTGGATCTAATGAAAAAACAAAGAGATCCTAATGAAGGTTAATTAATTCAACCGAAACGTTGATCAACAACTCATTCTACAAAATAATTTTGAAACTCAATTTGCTATGATGTATAAAACTGCCTACAACATTTTAATAAAATTTTGAACTGTACTTGACTGTGTCTGGTTTTGTGTGCTATTTCTACACTAGTATCTAAAAAACAAAGAGGGTATATATATTTCTATCCCAAAAAGGAAATACAAATGTTTTTTTTCCTCACCCCTCCCAATTTTCTATGTATGCAATACTAACAGTTTCCATTAAAAATAACAAAAAAAAACAAAAAAAAAAACACCAACAAACTTGGCATTAGAAAATGGGATGTGAACTCACCCGTGTCTATTTTAACTCCTATAGCGAACCTCCAAGTATCATACTGATTGTCAGCGAACTGGTAGGTATGTCCCACGGCAGGAGCCCCCAGGAGCCCCCGGAAGGACCGCGCAATGAGCAATGCCCCAGGGGCTGCCGGGAGAAAGTCGTAGACGATGGAGGTGTAGTTGGCGCGTGATAGGAAGCCGACCCTGTCCGCCGTCTCCACTCGTATGTCATCACCGGGGTAGATCTAGGTATACGAATATATGATTAAAAAGGAGCAAAAATGTAAACCCAAAATGACCTTCGTTGGTGGTGAAAAAATACACACTTTGTTTGCCTAGGGTGAGACCTTATCGTCATTTTGCTTAGCACTGCAGGGAGAGATGACGTACGTAGCATAGGGACTACCTATAAATGTCCCTGCATGGGGGGGGGGGGGGTCCTAATGTCTCATGTTGGCTTATTTCACCTTCACTTAAAACCCCATGTGACCTCTCGGTTCGGCACCTAATATGTCCCATATTGAATTTAAGAAATCCTTTTTATTTCTTATGTTACTCAGTTCTTTTTGAGTTTGAAAAATGTTTGTTGACAAATGAATCACTGCAATAAGGCTCCTGTCACATCGAAATTAAGTAAGTGTCGAATTTAGGAGTGTAGGGTTATATATAACCATTGAAACATTACTCAGAGGCTGGCCACACTGAACACTTAACAGTGCCAAAAGCACAGAGGGGTACATGTAAATACAAAGTATTCGCCACTTTTTATTTTATTTTGGCTAGATTTATAAGATATTACCATGTACACATTAACCACTTGGAAAAAGACGGTTTGCAAACGATTGATCATAATAAAAACATTTTCTAGACGTTCATCTTCAATGTCTTTTAAACATTTGTAAAAAGCACGTTTAGACTTATGTTAAAATTACGTTTTTTAACCTAAAATTAAAAGTGTTTTTATTGAATGTTAAAAGATGTTTTGAGTACATGTTTTGACGTTTTTGACGTTTGCAGCTGTAACAGCATACTCACCCTATAAGTGCCATTACCAAACGGTTTAAACTCCACATCAGACACCAGGGTGTAGCTGGCGCCCTCTGCTGGCCTCCACAGCTGTAGACGCACCGGAAGTGCCGTGCCCCTCACCACAATGTTCATCCGGTACTCCCTCAATGTACCGGAAGTCAGGTTAAGGTCCAGCAGGATAAAGGCGATGTCACGGACCCCCCACAGGGTGCTGGAACTAGTACTGGGCGGGTTGCCGATCTCTACCACTGCAAGAATGGGACACATGATGGAGACCAGCGTAAAGGAAGCGGAAGTGAAAACGTTTCCAAAGCAAGAGGCCTACTGATGAAAGAAGACTTATGAGGAAATAGTAAACTGAGGACGCTCTTGTAAGGTACTTTGACCAATTGAAAGAGATAATAAAAATATTAAATCACATATTTTTACCTTCAAATGATCCAAATGTGAGTAGAAGCAGCAGGAAGATCAGCGATTGTCCTCCGGGCATCTGGGGCATACCTATAACAAGAGGAAAACAGAGGTCAGAGATGGCAACGGGTACATGGGTCATGCATAGGTAGTCATGGTAACATAGGTCATACAGAGGTAGTCATGGTTACATGGGTCATACAGAGGTAGTCATGGTTACACATACAGAGGTAGTCATGGTTACAGAGGTCATACAGAGGTAGTCATGGTAACACATACAGAGGTAGTCATGGTTACGGCAGTCATACAGAGATAGTCATGGTTACAAAGGCCATGCAAAGGTAGTCATTGCACATTGATCATACAGAGGTATTCATGGTTACATAGGTCATACTTAGGTAATCATGGTTACAGCGGTCATACAGAGATAGTAATGGTTACAGAGGTCATACAGAGGTAGTCATAGTTACATGGGTCATATAGAGCTGGTCATAGTTACATGGGTCACAAAGAGGTAGTAATGGTTACAGTGGTCATACAGAGATAGTCATGGTTACAGAGATCATACAGAGGTAGTCATGATAACAGCAGTCATACAGAGATAGTCATGGTTACAGAGGTCATACAGAGGTAGTCATAGTTACATAGGTCATGCAGAGGTAGTCATGGTTACCGAGGTCACACAGAGGTAGTCATGGTTACATGGGTCATACAGAGGTAGTCATGGTTACAGAGGTCATACAAAGGAAGTCAGGGTTACATAGGTCATACAGAGAAAGTCATTGTTACAGAGATCATACAGAGGTAGACATGGTTTCATGGATCATACATAGGTAGTCATGGTTACATAGTTCATACAGAGATAGTCATTGTTACCGAGGTCATAAAGAGATAACCATGGTTACAGTGGTCATACAGAGGTAGTTATGGCTGCAAGAATCACTCACAGGTTGTCATGGTTACAAGGGTCATACAGGGGTAGTCATGGTTACATGCAGGTAGTCATGGTTACATGTTAACACAAACATGGTCACACAGATGTAGTTATGGTTAGATGTCGATTTTAAGAAAAGGCTATGTCACCCAATCGGGTGCAGGGTCATCTTTGAGGTAGATTTACTCAGAACAATATCTGGCTTAATTCATCCATGTTCATCCAGAGGCTGACAGTGTATTAAACACCTGTGGAAGTCTCCATGTAGAAAATGCAATATTCCCACTTCACTGAGTCCAGCTGGGAGGCACCCAATGAACCGCGAATACCTTAGAAGGTGTTTGCTAACTTGTGTAGAGGTACACTTTACTACCATAGGAGTTGGGTACCGTCTGACGTGGCGGGTGAGTCGAGTCGTCGGACGTTCCTCAGGTTCCGGATAGGTGGCAGCACCGATCCGGGTCTGTGGGGACATCTGACGACGAACACCTGGGTCCGTATATAAAGCCCAGGGCTCAGCCGCTACGTCAGAGGCCCTTCTGGCCTCCGCACTATGTAAACCACTGCCTTTTAATATTAGCTGCCTCTTTGATATCATTCGGCAGCCGTGAGTGTGCATTAAGTAATAAACCTAACCGTTGGCATACACTTGGAATACTGTCTTACTCTTTCTTTCCGAATCGTAAGACCCGAACCCCCCAGGTCCGTAAGGCCACAAACCCTTACACTGGTGCCGTGACCAGTTAATTCTGGTGTATAGCCCGGACGTTATAACGTCCGAACGGCTAGTACATGGGTTAGACACCCTTAGGGAAGCTAACCCAGCAGGGCAATCACTTGCCCAAGAGAATGGAAATGGATCGCTAATGCTCCAAGCCCATTCGGATCCACAAGATGCAGAATCAGCATCCTGGAGAGATCCCGGACCCCACTATAATGATAGTGAGGAGAATCTGCCAGACTCTGTACGACGCGAACAGTCCATACAGAGACATAGTAACTTAATAGGCCAGCATTCAATTGTTGACGAATTATGTGATTCGATGTTCGAAGTCGGTGGTAGTACTAACCCAGAACATCCGGCACCAATGCGAAAAAGGGTAACATTCGGAGAACTACCTTATAGGTTACCCAGGCCCGAATTACCAATATTAGATTATAGCGCTATAGATGGCGACTTAACCTATGCGGTACCGGAAGGTGAAGAATTAAAACGACCGGATGTCCTGTTGTTGAATGAAACTTATGTAACTTTGAACGAGAATTTAAATACCTTGGTCAAAGCTAAGGATGAAGTACTGCATGAAAAACTTCAAATGGAAGAGGACCTAACTGGCATGCGAAAGGAATTCGAAGCCAGAAGGAGCGAGTACATGAAAGAACTCGAGAGTGAAGAACTAAAACTTCAATCTATGAGAGATTCATTCAATAAAGAATATGACAATAGACACATTCGTATCCAAACATACATAGATACGAACGACCAACTAAACCTTGATAAGACAAAATTCGAATCCGAAATTCGCCATTATCAGGAGGAGTTGGATAAATTGAAACTTCAGTGCAGTAAACAAGCTGAAGATAATGAGACCATCCGGGTAGGCATCATAGCTTACAACAAACAACTGGAGGAGGATAGACAGAAACTCACGAATGAGCTTCAGGAATTGCAGGCTACTGCAATAACTCTAGATAAATATGTAGAAGCAGCCCAGTTAACTATAGGTAATATAGACCCAGCTGTGGTATCTACAATGTTGGGAAAGACATCTAAAGATGCAACCCCAATTAGATACAGCCCATTCGTTGATGATGGGGCTGACAAGAATGTGGTATCCGGAATCTATAAGAAACCGGATAACGCTGCAGTAAATGGAGCCGCATCTAAACCAGTAGTTCCAATGCTGGATACGATAGGACCAGCACCACCCATACCAGATTTGAGTCACAAAATCAAAGCGACTCACGATGGTGCTACAGGGAATAATAATAATTCACCCGTGGCACAACCAAGAGCACCCGGACCAATGAGACATATGTTGACACCACCTTCATATTTCCCCCAACCCGGCCACAGTACACCAGCAGTACCAAGATTACCGAATCCACCCCCAGGTTCTGGTAATGGTCCTACTGATGGACGTTTTCCGAGACCAAATCCGCCACAAAACAATATCAACGGCGGTACGCACCAACCGAGAACATCTTCCTATGGATATAGAAATAATTATAATCCATCGGGAAGTGGCAATTATCAGAATGGTAATAGCTATAACCAGGGATGGAATCAAAATGATTCTTACCCTAGATATGCTTCTTCTGGAAACACCGGTCACAATAGTGGATACCCTGGTGGTTCATCTGGAGGCTATAATAATAATGGTCCACCAGGAGGAAACCCTCCAGGCGGCCCAGGAGGATCCGGATTCGGAGGATCAGGATCAGGAGGAGATGGCAGGAAACCTAACAGGAGAACTTCTATGCCTGCAGGGATGCAAACCATCTTTGATAGAAGCCAATGTATACAAAACCTTGGCATTGACTGCTACCGAAAGGGAGCAGACGGCATGGAAGTCATGAACTGGAGCATGCGAGAAGCAGATAGACTACGCGGATGTAATAATCCGGCACGTAGGCAGGCACGGATACCCCCTCCATATGATTCTAATGATCCATGGAAGGACAGGTATCAAGCTTTTGTTGACGAAGTCAATTGTAGTGGCTGGACAAAAGAAGAAGCTCTGCCATATTTGATCTGTTGGTTAAATAAAGGCGGAAAAGTAGCCCTCAACCAATGGAGAGCAGCTTACGGGATATATGGTACCTATGATCAATTGGTCGAATGTGCCGCATACCTTTTCGGATCAATCGTTAGAGAAGATCCGTGGGTAAGCTTCAAGAAGAGGACACAAAAACCTAAAGAATCACACAAAGTCTTTGGTTTGGAGCTACAGGACTTGCTTTCGAAAGCACGTCCAAATTGGGCTCATGATGATGATTGTTATCTACAAGAATTGTTTATACAATTCTACAGTGGATTGCGTGATCCGGATCACAAGCAAGTGGTCTGGGACTCTTGGAAAGATGACACTTCCTTCAGTGATCTGTTCATAGCAATCGATGGACATGACATGAAGAAACGTTTGGTAGGTCTCGGACCTAATCCAATAAGAGCAGCTCCATTCCAATATGGAGGTACACCTGCTCCGGTATACGATACTTCCCAATTAGCTCCGGTTGAATCGAATGAAGTTGATGAGAATGATGAATATGTCTCCGACGAAAACGGAGATTATATTGGTTCAGTGCATGTAGCTGGAAAGTATTACCGACAAAAGCGGTATAGGAAAATACATTCGAGAGGGAGAGGAGGATCTGTTGCTGGTAAAACAGCTTCCGGATCAACTCAACCTGGCAGTGTAGCCTCTACGGCGAACCCAACTGTAGCAGCCCCTGTTGCTCCGACTAACATGATGGAAACATTATTAGCCGGATTAACAGAAGCTCTAAAGAGACCGAGAGTTGACAAATCTCAGAGGAGATGTTTCAGATGCCAGAAATTGGGGCATTATGCTCCAGAATGCATGGCTGAAAAACCTGTCCCTCGTAGACAGGAGAGTGTCTCTGGAGTAAGTACAGAGGAAAACTAAGGAGGGGTCTCCCGAGGGGCAAAGAAGGGGATCCCAGTGACAAATCTTGCCATGATATCACCATCCGTGATGATAGTTCACATGAAGTAACAAGATCGCCTAACACCGAGGTGGTTGTAGACACCCGGAAGGTTAGGGAAGCTGATATAACAGGTGCTATGGGAGCACAGGGGAAACCCAATATCAGTAACGAGGCAGGCGGCTATTTGTTAGCCAAGGTCTGTGGTGCCCACCTGCCCCCGGGTCATCCTTGTCTGGAATTCTTAAAAGGATGTGGATTGACTCCTGGTGTGAAAAATGACGTTCCGATTGTCACGGACATGCCCTCCGTTCTAAACGGAAGGCGGTGGTATGTTTGCCTTACTGTTAACGGAAGGTCTGCCGAATTCCTTGTGGATACGGGAGCTAGCCACTCTTGTATCTCCAAGGGGTTCTACGACCTTATACCGGATGAACATGATACTCTCAAATCGGGAGAAAGTGCTCAGACGGCCGACGGCAGTACCTTGCAAACGTATGGTAGAACTTGTGTGAGACTACAGTTAGATGGTATACATGACTATGTCATGAGCGCCACCGTTGCGGATATAGCAGATGAGGGGATACTCGGGTTGGATTTCGCATCCCTGTATGGTGCTGTATTGGAACCCCAAACAGGAGTGTTGAGTGTGAGATACCCGTACCCCGTGAAGGTTAGATGTGCACTGAGACAAGTGAGCAGTATGGCTAGTGTGGCACACACTGTGCGAATCCCTCCGGGAGTAGCCTGTGATGTGCTTGTAAGAAGTGATCCTGCAATGCGTAACAAACCTGCAGTGATAGAACCGGATGTAGTTACTTTGTCAGGTATTGGATTAAATTCTGTAGACACTATAGTAGCGAATGCATCCTGGTCGGTAGTACCTGTCTCCAATACTGGAAACACTACTATCTACTTGAAAAAGGGACAAGTTTTTGGAAACGTGACCCTTTCGGAAACTGTAACGGATAGTAAGTTAAGCTTACAGAAGGTAACAGGAGATGATGAAATTTCGGAAGACTTACTTAAGTTGTATGAAGAAACTTCATTAGAAGATCCGGAACACCGGAAAGAGTTCTATGATATGCTCTGTCAGTATCATACTGCCTTTGCCAAACCTGGTGAAAAACTAGGTACGACAAATAAGGTATTACATAAAATAGATACTGGAGATGCCGAACCCTTTAAGATACCGTATAGAAGGTTACCCTTAGCAAAAAAGAGAGTAGCTGAGGATGAAATAAATAAGATGTTGGAACAGGATGTAATAGTCCCTTCCAATAGTCCATGGAGTAGTCCTGTGTGTATGGTAACAAAAAAAGACGGTACGATCCGTTTCTGCATAGACTACAGGAAGTTGAATGGAATAACGAAAAAGAATTCGTATCCATTACCGAGAATAGATGAAACCATTGACTCCTTAGGAGGAAACAGTTGGTTTTGTACCCTAGACTTGCAATCAGGCTATTGGCAAGTGGGAATGAACCCTTCAGATATGGAGAAAACTGCATTTTCAAGTCATATTGGATTATTCCAATATAATGTAATGCCGTTTGGATTGTGCAATGCACCTGCAACATTTGAAGCAATGATGGAAACAATTCTAAGTGATTTATTGTGGAAAAGATGTCTTGTATATCTAGACGATGTCATTGTCTTCGGAAAAACATTCGAAGAATGTTCTAATAACCTAAAAATGGTACTAGAACGTATTATTTCAAATGGTCTCAAATTGAAACCTAAGAAATGCCACATGTTTAGAAAGTCCATAAATTATTTGGGCCGCATCATCAGTGATGAAGGAATAAAGGCTGATCCGGAAAAAATCGAATCAGTCACGAATTGGAATAGACCTAAAACACCCAAGGAAGTGAGGTCCTTTTTAGGATTCTGTTCCTATTACAGGGAATTTATTCCGAATTATTCTAGAGTCAGTTACCCATTACAAGCAATAGCTAACTGGACTCCAGGAAGTACCAAGGAAAAATTTCCTTGGACACATGAACAGGAAAACGCTTTTCGAAAGCTAAAAGACCTGTTCACGAGTACTCCCGTATTGCAATATCCGAATGAGACGGATCATTTCATACTGGATACTGATGCTAGTAATGATAGCATTGGTGCAGCTCTCTCGCAAGTCCAAAATGGGAGAGAAGTACCAATTGCCTTTGCCAGCAACACACTGAGCAAGACTCAGCGCAATTACTGCACAACCAAAAGAGAGTTGTTAGCAGTAGTCGTATATACCAAGAAGTTCAAACATTTTCTATGGGGAACGAACTTTACTTTGCGTACGGATCATTCCTCTTTAAGGTGGCTACTGAACTTCCGAGATGCTGAAGGCATGTTAGGCCGATGGCTAGCCCATTTATCCGAATATGGGCTGGAACATCAACAGATTCAGCATAGACCCGGAGTTAAGCATTTAAATGCTGATGCTTTGTCTCGAATACCAATCCGGAAATGTGATAATCCGGATTGTACTGATTGTGGAGCTCATAAGGCAGTGTTAGCAGGGATTCGAAGACCATTCGTACCCCTAGTTGCCAGTATACTGGATTGGTCTATGGATCACATACGACATTTCCAGGAAGCTGACTCGATAACTGCACAGCTACTGCAATTAGTACCAAAGGGTATACGTCCAGTTAGACCAGAGGTCTCTCTGGAAAATCGAGAAATGAGAAGGTTTCTTGCTCAATGGACCGAGCTTGAAGTCCGGAAAGGCGTGTTATACCGTTGGAAGCCATGTAATAATGGTGATAGAATCATGCAAGTGGTGATACCACATGCCATGAGACATGACATTATGTACTTCTGTCATGGACATCGGACCAGTGGTCATTTCGGAAGGAAACGCTCGCTAGCACGACTTTCCAAGAAATACTATTGGCCTGGCATGACACGGGACTTGCAAAGATGGATAACCACCTGTCCGGATTGTTGTAAAAACAAACCCGGACCCGGGATGGGCAAACTTCCCCTATCCCAAGAACTTTTCGGAGTTAGATTCGCAAGAATCGGGGTAGATATTATTAGTGGATTTAATACAACCGCTAATGATAATACCTGTATGATGGTAGTGTGTGATTATTATACGAAATACACTAAAGTATTTCCACTACCGGATCACAAAGCAATTACTTGTGCCGAAGCTTTTGTAAAAGGTTGGGTACTAAGCTTCGGTGTACCATTAATGTTACACAGTGACCAAGGCAGAGAGTTCGAATCAAATCTCTGGCAGGGTATGTGCGAATACTTGGCTATTTGCAAGACTAGAACCAATCCGTATAGACCACAAAGCGACGGATTGGTGGAAAGGTTCAATAGAACCCTCATCCAAGTCCTAAAGTCACTCGTTAATGAACATATGGATGACTGGGATGAGCAATGTCATTTTGTGACACATGCTTATAATAGTACGGTACATTCAAGTACAAATTGTTCTCCGAACCTTTTAGTATTCGGAGAGGATTTGATAATGCCTGCTGACCTAGTTTTTGGAGTCGTAGGAATGGACCCTGAACTACCTTGCCATGTAGTTTTTGTGGAATGTTTAAGAGACAGATTTAGAAAAGCATATGAGTCTGTCCGAATTGATTTGGAGAAAAGTGCCAAATGGCAGAAAGTAGGATACGATACCGATCTAAAGCATCGGAAATTCCAATCCGGAGACAGAGTCCTCAGATTACATGAACCACTTAGACACATAAAATTAGCGTCTAATTGGGACGGTCCCTTTACTATAACACAAATTATCAGTGATTGTACCGTAATTATTAAATCTGACCTTGGTCGACTCTATAAGTCAAATGTGGCTAGATTAAGGAGATGGTCTGGGAGGGAGACCTCCACAGAAATGTATGGTGAAGGTTCCGAAAGGATCCTGAATCAGAATCGCATAATAGACCAGGTAAAGAACACTACAGTGAAGCGTGGTCGAGGTAGACCCAAAAAGTGTTCCGAATCAGTGACACCCACGCCAACACCGATTAAGCGTGGGGGAGTTAAAAAAGTCTCGGCAGGTGAAGACAGAAAGAAGAGGAAAGGTGTTTCTAAGGCTAAGAAGCACCTAGAGAAAGCTCTTCAGACTGTCAGGTCCGATAAAGAACTATCCGAGAAGGGGAGATACGTTCGCCGCAGCCCCCGAATTGCCCAGAGGACTGCAGTGACCTAACCTGTATACACAACGAGTGTAATGTTTACATTTAGAGGAACGGATGACAACTGACCCTAAAGGCTTATTTGTCGCCCCCGCATGATGTACCAATGGGTAGTGGACGGATAATCCGGTGGATTTGCTTAAGCTTTCCATAATCTCCACTTAAATCCCCAGTCGAGTCATCGGGGTGAGCGATAATTACCTAAAAACAATCAGTTTGTTGATGTACCGCCTGTAGCACGTGCGTTTCCGCATGACGTCACCGTGTCCAGTCTCGGCTGACCTCTCGTGACCTCGCGGACCGCGGGGAAATGACGTCACGAAAGCTGGCCTGTCGCCATATTGTTTTTCGGTAACGTTCAAGACGGTCGAGCTCGCTCCCTTCTTGGATTTTACCGGCCAAGCAAACCCCCCGCTGCTCCTCCAGAGTCTGTCTCCTGGTAGACAGACTCCGTTTGTGCCGGCCCCGGCGCCGTAAAAGCCGGAAAAAGGAGTAGTTTACTCCCGTGATCGATTCCCCAGTCATGGCTGAGGAATCCGTAGCTGCAGCCAAGCTATCCGGTGACCCGGATAAGCTGACTCCGTCCGCAGAAGCTTTTCCGGAAGCTTTGTCGCCTGTTACACAGGAAGAGAGCGAGATGATGGACGTGGAGGAACCCACGGATCGCTCGTTCGAGGAGAAGCTGGCTTCATTCTCACTCAATGAGCCAGAGAAACTGCTATCTCCACTCCCAGCAGAGGGATCCGGAGCGACTGCGAGTGCTGAACCCGCAGCGACAGAGTCCGAAACTACCCAAGTTGACGGACAGAAGGATGAGTGGAAGCCAGCAGTGGCGGAGCCTTTTCCAGCTAGCTATGATGGTCGCTACCTGTATGTCCACCCGGAACTGCAGGCACAAGTGACCTACGCGGACGGGACACCAGTCAGGATGGACCCGAAAGTCAGGATAGCTATCGAGGGCGTCATGGCTCCCGAACAGCTGTCCAGGATGCCTCCCGAGTGGCTTCGCGACTGGCCGTGGTTCCAACGGGGACTTATGGTGGACGCTGGTTTCCGTGAAACCGTGTATGCTGCTAACCGAGCCTTCGAGCTCGGAGCGTATCCGAAGCCTGACAAGTCCCTGTGGAACGTCAAGGCTACGAACATTAACTGGGTAGGCTGTGTCTGGGATACCGATGGCCAGACCTACCCACGCCCTAGTGCTATCCGGACGCCGTGCCGGACCACTAAGGAATTCCGGGAGGCCGCTGCTAACTTCGAGCAGTGGGACGACGGTTATTACATAACCGAACAGGAATTGGTGGATGTCCAGAACAATTCACTAATCGGATTGGACCGAGCTGCAGCCCTTCGGACGGTTATTGTCCGCCGCATGACTGCCGAACAGGAGGCACAGGAAGAGGCTAAGAGGGCCGCGGAAGCACCCGCACCTCCTATCCCCGACCTGAAGCTTGCCACCAGAAGCTCCGCCAGTGCTACATCAGCTACCGGCAGCACTACTACTCCAGTAGAAGCCACGACCTCCAGCACATCCGGAACCCAGGAACCGGAGGAAGACTGGAAGGTCAGTAAGAACCGACGATCCGCTGCTCGGAAGCTCAAGAATCTCCCGGATTCTGCGAGAGCCGAGCCGAAACCCAGCACCTCAACCACTGGTAGTACTGCCATGGAGGTTGAGTCGTCTGACGAGGAGTCGGTGCACGAATCCTCGGTTGAGTATGATGAGAAGGCCACTCCATCAACTCAAACCGAGGCCGAACGTTGGGCTAACGCCAAATCCGGATTCAAAACCCGGATCCCGACGTGTTTCTCCGACTGTGCGTACGGAGTTAAGAAGGACGGCTCTACCCTCTATGCCTGTCCAGACTCAATCAATAAGAACGATGAGTCGGATGATGAAGATTGGATGCGCCTTTCGGACGAGGACCCCAATCCGAGCAAAGCCTATCGAAAGATGTGGCTTATGCTAAACCACACCGAAGGGTATTACACTTATACCCAGAGGAGGAAGCTGCGTTGGGCTTTAGAGAAGTGGTACGGTGACGATCAAAAGTCCTGTCCCTTCTCTATCTGCCAGGATGCGAGTGATGTCTCGATCCGGACCTGGAGTACTCCAGCCCGGTTCCAAAGGCATCTGGTAGAGGCCCACTTCCACCATCACCCGGTTTACATTTGTGATCCGAGTTATGGTAAGAAGGGCAAGAAGTGTACTACGAAGGTGCAATACAACCGACGTAGTGATCTGGCTAGACACCAGAAGAAATGCCACGCAGAAGGTTTGGACGGGGCCCGGAAGCGCATCATGGAGCTTCATCAGGAACTCATGAAGGAGTTCGATAGCCTGAGCGAGGATGCTTGGTCTAAGATCCGACCAGGGGACCAAGTCCTCTGCGAAGTTCCGAAGACCAAGGATTCGAAACTCCGAGCAAAGATAGTCCTGACTCCTGGAAAGGGTAAACTGGACATGCACGAGTCTCTCTGGCAGAAATGCGAGGAATCCGGAAAGGATGCAAAGAGAGCTCGTGAAAGGAGCAGGAGAGACCAGAACCGTGGCAGCAATGGTAATGGTCAGAGCACAACAAAACCGAAGGTCAGAGCAGAGGACCGTTCCAGGTCCCCTCTGACAAGGCACCCCGCAGAACAGGCTCAGGGCACTCCGGTGTTCAAGAAGCCTGAACCTGCCGGATACGCTGGAGCCGTATCTAAACCTGGGAAAGTGAGTTCTCGAAACTTTCCGTCCTTAAACCAGGGACCTGGACCTGAGAGCCAGACCTTGGTGGTAGGAAAGGATGGTCGCCTTATGCCAAAGAAGACCACCGCATCTGCTGCCGCCGGATCTGCATCCGCTCCAGCCGCCCCACCAGTTACCTTTACCCAGGAGCAGTTAAACATGTACCTGCAAATGGGACTGAAGCAGAACGTACCACCTGCCTTCTGTGTACCAACGACAGGTGTGTCCGGGAGTCCTAAACCCGGAAGTGGTCCACAGGCCGCCTCGACTCCTCCCAAGGCTGTCGCGGCACCTGAGAAACCGAAGGACGCCATTACCATTAAAACTGGTAATGCGGAAGTTTGGTTTGAGAAGTCTCGCCAAGGGGAGGCAGATGTCCAGAAGGCCATCTACACCCATTGGGAGAAGACCGTTCGTGAAAAAGCGATCGAGTTTCATCAGGGTCTCCTAAACGAAACCCTGTTGTGTATGAAACAGGTGGGCGACGCTGAAAAGCAACGTCTCGAGACTCTCATCCGGGACGATGTAAAGGCCCAGGAGGAGGCTGCCTCAGCTGCTCAAGAAAAAGCAGCTATGGATGTACACGTGTTGGAAAAGCGTGTAAAGGAGGAGATCACTCGGAACACCAACCTGAACACTAAGTTCATGAGGGTGTTCGGAGTCGACTTGGACGAGTGGGACGGCACTCCCGAGTCGGCTTTAGCTCTTCTGAAGAAGAAGCATGCTAAGAAATCCGTTTAAAGCATGCTAGGGTTATTTCTTCCATAATTTTTTTTTCCAACACCAAATGACCAGATATAGTCTTTGCGGAACCCTAAAGGTCTGCGAATGCTTTTACTAGTGCATGAACACCTATGTTATGTGTTCCGGGTTCCTTTGACCAGTCTATTATTCAGGTTGTATAACATTTACTACACCCTGAATAGCCTATTCGGATTTATAATTTCATCCATGAACAATCCGATAGTAGACTTGCTGCTGTGAGACGTATCCGGATGCCAGTTCCAGACTCCTGCTGTTACCCGTGCTAACCAATTACTAGGATGGACTTTACGATTTACCTCTACAACTCATCTGTACTCCCGAATGGACTTATATCTCTACTACTATTACTTCCGGATCAACTTATATCGGACTGTTATTTTACTTATGTCAACTAAAACTTAAAAAGGATTACGTTCTCTACACAGTTGACACATCCGGACTAATATTCTACAAATCTACACCATTCGGATATACTATAAACTTTAGCACTACTAGAGGATTGTGGGTAGCTGCCCCAAATCAACTACCGTGTTCACTCAATATAAGGAAACTATAAACTTTAGCACGTCCATCCCGTGGTTAGCTGACCACACCTACCTACTAGTACCCGGAGGATACAGCAGAAGACTCCAGCAGCATTTATAATTCCTATATATTGTATATAATGTCATATTTCTATTTTTCTATAATATTATATGTATGTACATATCCACTAGATACATATTATAATACGGGTACATAGACATTTCATGATACGGATCTCTAATCACTATTAGTATTTATATTATAAGATCCGTTAAACTTCACCAGATAACACATATTATTGTCCTGCGAGACAAAATATATAATAAGTATAATGATCTGGTGCTATAAAGGTTATTAGGTACACGGTGATAATATATTATTATATTCATTACCACACCGTGATGTTTTTTTCTTTTTTTTTCAAGTGTATGTTATAAATAATCCTATTCGTACTACTCACGGAATCCTTAACGGATTCGTATAATATTAATATACGACATGTCATTAGATAGTGATGTTACTATAACAGTCTTCTTTAAGACTACATATTCAAATGTGTTGTCAAATGACTACAAACACACATACGGATGTTATTTTGTGATATGTTTTATTATCGACAGTTCCGTTACATATAGCTGTCATCATCACATGTATACGATTCATATTACTTGTCTTATTAATTATACCTGAAATATAATACAATATTATGTGGTATAATAATTAAATAGACAGTTCCGTTTCACATAACTGTCTCTTCTTCAAGTAATTCGTATAATATTTCAACATCCTAATCGTTATATGTAACTAAAATTCACTATCGAATATATATATATGACATCTGGTTCACAATTTATTTAGTGCTAATGTTATACCTATGGTTGTACCTCTATTACTAAAGGTTTAGACATGTAGAAATGTTATCCTAGTAATATTATACGTATAACACCCTCCTAAATGTCTGGGGGAGTGGTGTAGAGGTACACTTTACTACCATAGGAGTTGGGTACCGTCTGACGTGGCGGGTGAGTCGAGTCGTCGGACGTTCCTCAGGTTCCGGATAGGTGGCAGCACCGATCCGGGTCTGTGGGGACATCTGACGACGAACACCTGGGTCCGTATATAAAGCCCAGGGCTCAGCCGCTACGTCAGAGGCCCTTCTGGCCTCCGCACTATGTAAACCACTGCCTTTTAATATTAGCTGCCTCTTTGATATCATTCGGCAGCCGTGAGTGTGCATTAAGTAATAAACCTAACCGTTGGCATACACTTGGAATACTGTCTTACTCTTTCTTTCCGAATCGTAAGACCCGAACCCCCCAGGTCCGTAAGGCCACAAACCCTTACACTTGTATGGAGAATGATTGATCTGTCTGTACCAATAGTGAGCACAAGGCTGCATAGTACACAGGGGGGTTTAGATGGGCAGGGGTGGCCGGGTCCAGATGTCACTTGTCATTTTTAAGAAAAAAACAATGTCAGATGTGTCTGCCTTTGTAGTATTCCCTATCCTTGTCATATTTTGATTTCAAGAAAAAAACAATTTCACATGTCACAATCTTTTTTCTCCCCCGTCTTTGTCACTAGAGGCTCCATGTCCCTTGTCTATTTTTGGAAAAGGCCATGTCACCCATTGACTTTAGGGGTCCATACAGCTGCAAGGTTGGGTTATGTACATATCATCGAGTGTCCTAGCCGCATCATAACTAATTCACATACTTTTTTTAATTCATTTAGTTATTCATCCATGTATTCATTCATTGTGAATGTGTTTCCTAGAATTTTCTATATATTGAGTATTGAGGGCGTGTTTCCAATGATGTGATAAAATTCTCTCATAGTACATTTGCATCTGCTGGTAGCTATGCACTGTTTTCTGGCTTTTGAGTTGTACATCATTTGATATTCAATCAACAGACATGAAAGCACCACCCATCCCCAAAATAAAAACAGCATGTGTATGATACAAAGAGAACCTACAACAATAGATACATTAACACTGTATCCATCTATGAACTATGCTAGGGCCAAGAGAAGAAATTGGTGTAAACTCTGGGTAGAAAATCACTTAGGAATGATTTTACAAGGGCATGTCCACTACTTTGCAAATCTGCCACGGCTGACCTTGGGAGTAAAAAACAAACCAAACAAACTAGCCTCACAATTCTAGGTTAGGCCTGGTACGGTTGTGTAACTTAGGTAATGTATAATATATTTCTTTTGGCCTATCAGTAAAACGTCAATTTGTATAGTGGAAGTACCCGATACATGATGATACGGGGTCATGATTGAAACTTCAACATATTTCCACCTACTGCACAATTCTCTTTGTGCAGGGGAATTGGATTTTATATAAAAGATGCATATTTCAATCATCGCAGCTACTCCACCCCACTTTCAATGGGATCCACAAAATAGAAATGTAGCCTAAACCCTTTTTTTCAGTTCCCTTTACAGGCACATTATTAACCCTTTAAGGGCTGCTGATGCAGGAGTGCATCATGCCCAATGGTCGCCATGATGCACCAATGAAGTATTGCCAGCACTTCATATGAGCATCATGTGGATCTTCCAGGGGTGTATCACTATAAGGTCGGCATGATGCATGAATGCAGCCCTGGCAAGTCACTAACTAGGGCTGCATTCATGCATCATGACAATCAATGGGCATGATGCACTAAAGCATCAGCGGCCCTTTACACTGTTAACGCCCAACCCAATACATAGTCTGATAGAATCCTTTGTTTTTAGAGACAGTTTGGTGGGTCTTTATCCAATGTGTAGTTTGATATGGAACTCAATATGATGCTACTCACAATGGTTTCCACATACAAATTTAACAGCAGACAGTAGGGGCCATGGGCATGTACTAGTTACCAAGTTGAGTCTGCATAGTTGTTATCTATATACTAAGGACAGGGTGTGACACTCTAGGACTGATGCTGCCCTCTGGCAGCTCTATTTCTATGCATAGCCATTGGTGACAGAGGTGAGGGGGGACTTTGGGAAAGTCCCCCCCCCCCTCACCTCTGTCATCCATGGCTATATGTATAGGAAATAGTTCAAAGGGTATCTGCCAGAGGGCAGCAAAGGCCCTTGAGTGGCCAACCCTCTCTTCGTATATGAATAACACCTACACAGACTCAACTTGGTAACTAGCACACACCCATGGTAGGGGCAAACAGGGAGAAAAGGTACATTAAGGCTATTAAGGACATCACAAATAGATCTACAGGACAATTGATAGAGCCATCGCTAAAATCGATACCAGTCACTACAAATCCCCTGTATCCACCATACTGATGGTATACCTCTTTGTGTCAATTGAATGCAATTGAATGGAAATACATGCAGTTGTATATGTATATGTAAATGCATACTACCGCTACTACATGAACACCCAAACTGTGGTACGCTTTACAATGTAGGGAGTGGTCAATGGAGGTAAGAGGGTTAGATTTGATAGGTACCAAAAGATTTTAGACCCCTCTTAGTAGGGGGGGCAGAAAAAGTGACTGAAGAACAAAGGGGAGGCATGCAAAATTTTCAAAATCCCTCGGGGGGATGAAAAGTTTCAGACACCTTTCATGGGGAGACCTGAAAGATCTTAGGTGCATGTGGATGAAAATCCACCACCCTCCAGATGTAAGAAAATCACTCCGCCCTTATAATAATGATAATGGAAATTTAAGAAATGTAAACTACCGTAATATCTTGGGTGTAATACGCACTCCGCATGTAAGATGCACTCTTACACATTATTAGCAGTTTTGTACTGTTCTACAGTATTATATTGCTGCTTCAGCAAGGTGCACAAGGGGTCCATCACTTGCTCCTTGCATGTGAGGTATGAGGGTATTTCCCCAAATGTTAAGCTGCATATATATATATATATATATATATATATATATATATATATATATATATATATATATATGGTCAAAGGGGGCATGACTAATGCATACATATGACAATCTAACAGGTTTATCCGCCATTCTGACATCAGTGCCACATTACATAGAATGCACTCCAGTAGAGGGTGGCGCTGTAAACAGTATGGTTTATCCGCCAGGTGGCATGCTAGTCATGTGACTTGTGACATCACAGGGTATGTCCGTCACGCCTGACCACGCCCAGACGGCCCTGATCAGACCATGCAGAATTGACCCCCCTCCTCTCCCAACACCAGACTGACCACTCCATAGCTAACCCTTAAAGTGTGGCACGAGGCTTCAGGGGTTATTTCATTTTGGTCCCCATATTGTGTCCTGGCGAGTCACTCACTGCATTATCATTCATGCATCATGACGACCTGTGGATAGGATATATTTAGACATCTTGGGGCCTATAAGGCCCCTCAATGTCTCAATACAGTCTAGAGCACTCCCACAGCCATGCCCAGTGCATTATTCCCGTTATAACACAGAAAAATCAGCCATCTGACAATGCATGAATATCAATTGTGAAGTCTAATGATGAGATGAAATTAACTAAGATAGATAATGCACTTCCATTATCGGGAGTGCATTATCTATCTAGATAATGCACAGTGTATCGGCCAATCAGAATGCAGCATTAAGGATAATGCACTATGGCTTTGCCCAGCCTTGTTATAATAGCAACATGCTCATCTAGACAAAGCAAAGAACTCACCAGTGCCAGATTTGGAAGGGGCTTGGGGGCGAGCACCCCCTTCATTTTGGCTGTAGTTAAGAGTTTGATTGGGGATATACAAGGGGCTACAACCAAGGGGCTACAACCAAGTATCATGCTGACTGTGTGGGGTTGATACCTACCTGAGTGGAGAGTCCAAGTATCATGCTGATTGTGTGGAGCTGATACCTACCTGAGTGGAGAGTCCAAGTATCATGCTGACTGTGTGGGGTTGATACCTACCTGAGTGGAGAGTCCAAGTATCATGCTGACTGTGTGGGGTTGATACCTACTTGAGTGGTGAGTCTGCATGATGTACCAATGAAGTGCTGGCGAGAAGACAGGCCATCACTTCATTGGTGCATCATGCCGCATCATGCCGACCAATAGGCATGACTTAGCGGGCCTTAAAGGGTTCACAGTGGTTTTATGCCTTCTGTCCAATTGCCGTCATGATGCATTAACAGGGGCGGATCCAGGGTGGACTAGGGGGCACGTGCCCCCCTAGACCCCCAGAAATTGGGCCAGGCTATGACTCTAAACTATAGAAAACTCGGCCCGAAAACACGCTTGTGCCCCCCTAGACCAAATTTTCTTGGCTGTGCCCCCCCCCTAGATCACCCCCCTCTGGATCCGCCCCTGATTAATGCATTCCTGGCGAGTAACATAATACACCAGCATTCATTCATCAGAATGACCAAAACGGCATTTCAATGTATTGTAGATTTATGGGTTAATACGGTCCAGACACTACATTATTCTCTATCCCAGGGGTCAATTCCAGAGCGTTGTACGATCACCAAATAAGTTGTACAATCGCCATAGCCTATTTCTAGTGTGAAATAGGGACTGCAGACAATCTTGATTGGGTAAACGGCAATTTGTAACTGGTGATAGTACAGGCATTTTGTTACTACGACACTCATACTTGAGCTTTTAATTCTTTCCCTCATTGCAGAAAAATAGCGTATTTAAAGAAAGGGGGGAGGCGTTACACATTTTTAGACATTCAAACGTTTTTGAACGCAACAAAACGTTGAAACTTGGCAGATAAAACCTTTTTCAAAGTAAAAGAAAAAAAGGGATTTCTTCCATGTCTGCAGGGACCATGTCCGATGCATTTGAATGATTGTGAGATTGTAGAAAAATGTGATAAGTTTAAATAGTCCATTGGTGTACAATAGATGTCGGCCCTACTAATATCCCATACTGACCCACCCACTCTACTGGATGTTGATAGGTGGACTGAGGCTAACTATGGATAATCAATGGTCTGGTACAACAAGGTGGACCAATACTGCAGTAAGTGGCGATTGTAGTGTCTGAATCACCCTGAATAGCTTCACTATGACTCCCCTCTAGGGAGCTATCCACACCACCAACATGCACATCACATGGGATATGTTGGCCACGGAAGTGAGTGGAAACTGAGGAAGTCGAGAGAAAAAAAGGAGGAGGAGAAGGCAATTAGAACAGTATAGATATGCAATATTGCTTTTAACAAGAGGCCGGAAGTACAAAATCGAAATACACCTGTATTTTTTTTTCTCATTTTTTTTTTACACTGCATTAAAGAAATTATTCTGAAAAAAATAAATAACCGCTTTGTTCATACATGAGAGGCTAGAAACTTTTATCAGTCAGTATTCATGTATTTTTGTCAACATGATGCACCAACTTCCTGCAACTTGCTAGCATCGGTGTATCCTGTAGACTCATCAGGACTTGTATTTGGCACGAAACATGAAGGTGTTATTTAACAAAGGGATGAGAGAGAGAGAGAGAGAGAGAGAGAGAGAGAGAGAGAGAGAGAGAGAGAGAGACAGAGAGACAGAGAGAGAGAGAGACAGAGAGGGGTGGTGGGAGCAGTTCCCTTAGTAACCCATGCACACCTGTATTGTCACGGTCCGCTGAACACCGTCCCTCTAACACCCAGAATACTGCAGTTATACCGAGGTAGCGGGATATCCAATGGGCGCGGCCATTGCTGGAGCTGGTGACTTGTAGTTATCACTGATAACAGTTATCAGATGGGCACCACCAGGCCCGCCGAGAGGCTTGTAGTGAAGAGTTATTTCATTGGATGCTAATCAAACCCAAAAAGTCGGTACAGTCCAGATTATTCCTCGTTTGCATGTCCCCTATCATAGGCATCCATTGTTTGGTCTGGTACCAGAGAGATAAGCACTGATATTAGTAAGATGGGTACCAGTGGCATCCGAGGAGTTCTGCAGTAAATGTAGGAAATTATCTCTCATGACAGAGGACCAATCTCAATCACTCAATGGGCTGTTATCAGAATAACAACAACATATATAGCTCTATGTATAGAGTACTTTCCTTCCATGGCTTAAGGTTTAGATCTAAACTGGGCCTGTCATCCATGGCTTCAGCAACTTACATAATCTACAGAGTGTATAATGCTCTCTATTTCAATATCTCACCCTCCAACTGATAATCCAGAAAAGGATAGCTTCCTCAATAGCTGATCCATCCTCTACAATAGAATATTGTCTCTGTATTGTTCCAGTAATCCATGTACTAATACTAATCCATCGTATAAAATGTATAGTTCATACTAGTCACATAACAATATATACATCGGTATTCAGGACGATCCTGTATCATCTCTCTATAGTTATCTATTGATTAGGAACTGCTGGGTCATCTCTCAGTTTCTATAGTCAATCCCTTGGTATAACAGCAAATCTCCAAGCCACACCTCAGAGAAGCTCCTTTTGGAGTCCAGTGAGTACTTCAGTGTATACTCTTTTTTTAATCCATTAAACTTGATTTACCTCAAAGGGGCAGACATATACACAGGAGTAAATGTGTACATCCCTAAGGCCTAACTAGAACTCCTCCATGGGCTCTTCCCCTCTTCCACATAATCCACTATGCAGCGCCATTGCTTGCTCTGGTCCTGGCAAGATAAGTACTGATGACTTCTCCTTCAATTCAATGCACCCTTAAAAGGGGTCTGCAGTGACAGAAATGACCCCAGTCATAGCTTTAGAATATATCCCACCAGGATCCTATGCATGGTATGAGTATAGGACGTCCTGTAGTAGTGTGGGCTCTGTGCTCTAACTGCATACACAGTCCTACTGAGTCTGACAGCTACTGGAGGGAGGCTGCAGGTTAAATAATCCATACTAACCTAGTCACAGGCTGCTGGAGCTGCTGACTGCTCCAGTAGCACACTGTACATTTTTTTAATCGAAATATCAATGAAATCCTTGTCCCAAATTGTCAGAGATCTGTCGTTATTTTCAGAGAGATTCCTTGTACCACCGTACTGCCACATGGGGCTTCTTGTAAAAACTACACTCATTCAATGCCATATAATTAGAGTGGTTCAGTTTTATGAGGATCCCTGGTAAATTCAACAGTTATTTTTTATAGTTTACTATCAGGCCTGTCCCAACACTAAGTCACCTAAAACACATGGTCACCCTTTACTCTCCACATCTTTTCAATAGTTTTAAAAAGATTTGACCAAATTATTTCAGCACACATTGATTCATTGTCGTAGGCATTTATTATCATCAATTTCATCAAGATCAATATCATCAGTATTAGTCAATATAAAATCCACATTGCATATAAGTTGCCAAAACCTATTGTATAGAATTGACTCCACATGTAAAAGTTTGGGTTGTGTCTAAAAACGCCAAAAAACTATTGAACAGAATAAATATTTGGGGGGTGTCTAAAAAGTTGTCTGTATATATAGTTTTGGACACTATAAGCAATTGCCCAATGGATCGATAGTGCATCGATGCTTCAGCCATGTTGGTCGTCATGATGCATGGATGCAGCCCGGGTGCATCATGTCGATCCTGTGGGGTTTATTCAGTCCAGGATGGCTGGCACGATGCAGTCTTTCCAGCATTACATTGGTGCATCACGTGCACAGACTGCTGTCTGCACCGTCAGTTCCTGTCCCAACACTCAATCGACTTGAGGCTACAGCTCCAGCTGGCATAACCCAACAGACGTTATGATAATTCACCTAAACTTTGTCAACCGTGATTCATCATTTTGAAGTCCCTCTACATACAAACATGATTCAGACACCGAGAGCAACTCTTATCACCTGTTGCAATGCAATCAGAAGTTGCAAAATTAGATTCTGCTTCTTTTGAGCCTAATTTGATAGCTCTAGCATATATATCTACTCTAATTATTGAGCCTAATGTATTAAGATGATAGAAGTGGTTCCAGACATGTTTCCATAGTTATTCTACGTGGTTCTTGGTTAACTCTTAAAATAGACCAGCCCATGTCAATATCGAGGGGCAGACAAGAAAAAAAAAGACGAACCAAAACAAACAAGCAGAGGAAAAAGTCCTATTATTTGTGGATATCCCGTTAACAATAAGTACATGGGTACTTGTAGGAGCTTTCCTGGCAAGCTTACACCTTGTATCCGGTTTGCTGCGCACGCAATCGCACCCTACCCACTCCAGCCTTCCCACAACCCCCTACATGCAGACCACACCTCGTGTTGTCATGACAACCTGGTATTGTTTACCTTAGTAACAAAGTCTCCAACATTGCCTACCTGTCCAGTCTATGGATCTCTTTAGACTGATACCGTAAACCATCCTAAATATTTCATAATACAGTAATGTCTCGCATATAAGTTGTATCTTATAAGGTTTAAATTTTGGTCATTTTAGCACTGTTCTACGCATTCAAATATTCACCTATATATTCCACAATGGCGGATCTAAATTGGGGGGAGGGTGGAGGGCACCCCCTCCATTTTGCTAGTACTTAATAGTTTAATTGCTTATTTTGGACCTTAAAATTCACTGAAAAACAAAGGGCCTGTCCCTCCTTTTACAAATCCTTGATTCGCAACTGTTCAGCGTGTCCTGACTTGAAGAAGGTTTTATAGGGTCAGGCAGTTGTCCTAGTGTATAAGCCGCATCATATATGGGAGGGACTACAGTAATACTAGTGCTAATGTTGACCCACTTGGAATGCTTCACTAGACTTAATGGGTGAATTTACTCCCTAATCCAGGAAATAGCTCTTCAGGCTTTTATTGAGGGCAAAATGAACTGAAAATGATAGTTTGGTAATCTTTTAAGGGTCAAGGGTCAGATAGTGCAAGGGTCAAGGGTCAGATATAGTGTTTTAACACTGATGCATTCATGCATCATGCCTGTTTGTCGGCATGTAGCATGAATGCAGCCCCAGCGAGTAGCTCTCCAGAGCTGCATTTATACATTATGCCAACTGCACTGGGTTGATACACTCCCGAAGCCTTGTCATGATGCCATGATGAAGTGAAGGCTTGTCATGATGCCATGATGAAGTGAAGGCTTGTCATGATGCCATGATGAAGTGAAGGCTTGTCATGATGCCATGATGAAGTGAAGGCTTGTCATGATGCCATGATGAAGTGAAGGCTTGTCATGATGCCATGATGAAGTGAAGGCTTGTCATGATGCCATGATGAAGTGCTGGTGAGATTCCTTTAAAGTTGCTGGTCCCTGTCTCCAGGGTGCATAAATGCGGGCTCGAACCCCAGACACCTAGATAACCAAAATAGGTATTTCTATCATACATTGTCATATGCAGTTAGGAATATTGGGACACTCCAAAACGCCCTTCTTTCTCATCACCACCCTTGTCAGAAAAATCGTCACTTGAGATTTTTTTGGGGGTTAGAATTTTCTGTTAAATATATATTGGAAATGGACAAAGGTATAGTCAAGCTTTTGAACATATATCAGTTTCATCTCCCTAGGGAATGCATTTTTGATGAGTATCAAAATATGGTCTGAATATCAGCAATTTTATCTACTGTGCCTGGGTAAGATTTGCTTCCTTCCCTGTACCACATCGCAATACCATTTCCTGAGTAGCAGCATCTAGACTGATATCTACTTATCAGGAAAATTTATGAATGAATGTGTTTGGTTTTAAACCCTCTGTCAATGCCTCCCTTGAATTTGAGTGTTTATGGTGAATGTTTGTAGCACGCTCAATGTTGTCTACTCCTATACAACTGGCGGGAAATCAATCTGCTATCACATTAGCAGACTACCCATGCAGTAATAATATAGAGAACGCCGCTCAGCTCCGGCAGGTGAAAAGGCAAATTATGTAATGTACTCAGCACTGCAATGAACAGATAAATAAATAAATAAATAAAAAAAACAAACAAAAAAACCCCATAAAATCTACCAGGGCACAACTGTGATATAATCTCTGTAACATGGCTATCAAGAACAAATTTAATTCTCTTTTTTTTAGATTTTCTTTTGATGGTTCACATTAATCATCTGCTTTATTTATTTGTCTATTGAACAGAGAAATGGCTTCACCAAGTGAATTCAATCAGAGGCAAAAACCTCCCATGTGGGGTGGGATTAGCATTAGGCAGTTAGCTAGCATACAGACAAAGCCATACATCGAAAACAGCAAGTACAACCATTGTGAATTAGGGTAGATTAACCTAAGGACGACCACATACCTTGAGTCGTCCCCCTGTCACCTTATCTTTCTCACATTTACATGTTTTCCCTGGGCTTGGGACCCTTATATCATTTAAATAGAGGTGTTATTGTACCCCATTGAATGATCTACTGGGATATATTACGTAATCATCATTGTGTAATGATGCACTTAAGTACCCATGTTTGAGTTGTTTTTATCATGACAAACTTGGCATTTTATCAGCATTTTCCAAATTTGGTTGCATATTTTGAACATTAAAATTGATAACGTTTACCTCATATTGTCTATAGGTGTAGATGAATAACATAACAAATGATAGCATAAGAAAAATTACAGAAATGTTGAATCCTGTCAGTGTAGGATATATTTTCTAGGACCTACCAATTTCACCTTAAGCCAACCACTCCTTACACACATACTATGAATTTAATCAAATCGAAACCATTGATTGTGTGAGATTACATCCAAAGATTCATGGCCATGCAGAATAGTTTGGGGTAGAAGATTTCACTGGATGATGCTCTGATATATACATTTCAACCTTTACTCTAATCCTACTGAAATTGATATATAAAGGAACTATTTGATACTGAGAGCATGATAATAAATTCTAGGAATGGATTACCATAGTTCATATGGAAAGTCTATTACATTATAGCTAATACAAATCCTCTATAATGCAGGATTAGGAATACCACCTGTATATTGATGAGATTTGCAATACCCATGGGCATAACAATGCCTTGATTTTTCATTCTTATTTAGCTACTATAAGACATACATTGTTAATATGATACAGTAGCTTAAACTATGTCATTTTATTGCAAAGTTATGTGAGACACTTATTCTTTTACAAATTATCAGTTTAATCAAAAGGGCTTTAATACAAGGGTGGTTCTTAGGTGGTTGACTCTAGGTGCAAAGTGGACGTCTCTATGTGAAAATGAAGTAAATGGAATGTTTGTAGTAAGGGTGATAAACTGGAAATAAAAACTACAAATGGATTTCTGAGATATAACAGGTACAAAAGCCCTAAAAATTCTCTTTCACTCAGCACTTTTTGAAGTCTGAGGACTTAAAACTGTCAGAGATATTTGCCACTACAAATCCCTTGTTGAGTATCTGCACAGGAATGGCCGTCTTTAGGTTAATCTACCCTAAGTATGGCTCTATCCCTTGAAACAAATTCACGTGAATTCACCAGTAAAATCACGTGTTGAACTGGTGTCGTTCCCGTGAATTCCCGTGAATTTTACACGTGAATTCACGGGATTCTGTGAGCAGAAATTCACGTGATATCACGGGATCACGTGAAATGACAGTAAATTCACGTGATATCACGGGAATATTGAAAATACTTTTGCAAATAACCCCCACTTCTAACCTCAATTTAAGATTTGAAATCGATAGTTTGTATTCCTATGATGAGACTTTCCTCATTGTATTTGTCTTTGATGTAGATCTAGCCTTGAAATGCCATCATTTCGATTGATAGATTCTGAGCAATATAGAGATTCACACAAAACTAGACACATTGACTTATATTTTGATTTGAGCCTTTATTTGGGTAATAAATACATCTAGAATGGGGGCAATAAATGGGGAAGGTGGATGGCGCCCATAGGCTAAAAGTAGCTAAATTTTCGCCAGATTTTCACCATGTTTGTAATTACTTTCTCTTTCTAATAGTACAAAGAAAGCAGTCTTATAAGCTAGCATAGGGTCCCATGCTAGTATATGAGATATTTATCTATGAATCTACCATAGGGTTATACAGTGTTTTGCCATAATTTGCATGGAATCTCATTAAAGAGTAGCTAATTTTTTGTTTTACTTTCCCAGAATATTTTCATCAACTTTCTTCACCCAGAAAATCTATTACCATCATGTGGTCCCATGCACTTTTGAATCATTTTTCCACATTGAAAATCTCCTGAAAATAATAGAATAACATCATGCAGGCTAAATACTGCTCATAAACCCCCACACAGCCAGCTGGTTAGTGTGCCTGGTGTAGACACAGAAGATTGAGAGTTCACCTCAGCTTCATGGGCCTGCTATGATTTTGTATAGTCGTTCACTAGCCATAGAGAAGTACACATGTGCAGAAACCTGCACAGAGAACATGATTGGCATTAGAGCCATCTACCTTAAAAAAGCCAGCATCAGCATATTGAATAGAGTAAGCTCCACCGCAATGAAAATATTCAGGTTTTTCATCACACATATAGTCTCGAACAGGTAAACAGGATTGGTGCCTAGCCCATGCTAGATTTATTTCCTAATTTAGCCACAAGGGAGCACAAGGGAGCACAAAGGAGCAAAGGAAAATCAAGGAACCCATTTGTGGGAAAGTTCCATGGTTTACTATGGTGAAGGCAGAAAGAACATACCATTCTTACACCAGAAGTTATAATGAAATAAATGGATGTATTTCAAGGCCAAATAGAGCTAGAACATATTGAGATTGGGGATATGGTTATAAATACTCATGGGTTCATATCTAGCAAGCTATTTCTCTCAAACTATCAGGAGTATTTTCTTATGCAATATAACACTGAAAGGTGTGATCTCAATTTGATAATTGATTTTTAACATGGAAAACCATTTACCCTTACATCTACACTGCTATTACTACCATACATTCTTACATAGAGGATTTGAAGTTCTAGTCTTGGCCACCAGGGGGCAGGAACATAGCATAAAATGCCTTTGCAATATTATACTGTAATACACCATGTATATGGCATGTCTTATATGCAAGAATTGCCCTTTGGTGCATCTTCTAGATGCAGCAAAACTGGGAGTACATTTTCTCTCTGGGAGTAAATCTTCCCGCAAAGTCTCTGCAATATTCCCCCATCCACATTCAGTGGTAAAGGTGGGTGAAGGAAGCACTGGGATGGCTATTGGTTCTTGAATTTTGAAGATCCATTGATTAGAATAAAATATACAACATTTACATATCCTTTTATCATATTAGAAAGGTCTGGGTGTGCCTTAAATGTGGGGTGCACCTTATAGACAGGGTATTGTAACTACATTTTCTTTTGTTTAGAATTCAAGACTGCATGTCTGAATCTTTTTATTCAAATCTACCAAAAAAGGCATGATGAATCCAGGAATCAACAATGCAAGCCTCTCAAAGTTTGGTTTCCCTAAATAGCCATACTTAATATATCTTATTTCTGACGGAACATCTATGACAGCAATAAAAATATCATATGGGTGGCACCACTGTGCTGTTTTTCAGCCAGCCCTCTTCTCTGGAGTACCTCTCTTAATATGTGCTATCTAGCAGATTTCATCTAGCTCCTGTGTTGCAATTGACTACCTGCATAAAGAAAACAAAAGTACATGCCCGTGAGTTAAAGTGAATGTGTGGGTAGTAGTTATTTCAAGTGGAACATGAATCAGGGGCATAGGAAAAGGGGCACCAGCCTCAATTCTAAAGGAAGTTTATCTGGGCCCCTCAAAATTTGCAAAGTATTCAAAATAAATTTAAATTAAACAAAAATTACTTTTCTACACAAATTCAAATGACCAATGCATGAGACCACTGATAAAAATTCCACTTATCTTAAAACAAGTCATTTAAATAATATTTTTGGGAAAGTTTTAGTTTAAATCAATTTTATTATGGAATGATAACAAATTAATCTACTACATGAATATCAATTTGTAAATTGGGTAGAATAACTTCTATATAATAAACCTCATTAGTGTATTACAAATTATTGGATAATAGATTGTTTTTGTGTGTCTTTGATACTAACAGTGAATGACAGCATTTGCTTTTCATATTGATTTTTATCCATATGTTGTTGCCTCAGTGCAACAAGGTTGTATCTGCACATTTCAAGTTTTGCAGGAGAGGGAAAAGAGGGGTTGCAATCTGTCTATATTTCAGACAAACACATTCTATGATAGTATAGCTTAATAACAGGGTTAGTAAAAACCGTTTGATAGAGAGGGGGGTTTGTCCCAGAAACATCAATTGGATGATGAAAAAATGTTGACAAACATTAAAAAACGTTTTATGGTAGCCAAATTAAAAAAAAAGAAAATCGAAATGTTCCCAAAATATTTGTATAGATGTGTAGAGGCAAGTAGAAAGGGTGCTCCATGCTTGAAGTCAACTTTAAAATTCAGATCACTAGCTTTACAGTGATATATTGCATGAGAAGATACTTTTGTTAGTTTTGGAGGAATGGCTTGCTAAATATGGGTAGGTATGACCATTTTGTGAATGTCAATAAGCCATAAGTCCCATTGGTCATGAGATACATCTGTAATTAGCATAATTTATGCTAATTAGCTAAATAAGCATAAATTTTCATTCTTTTGCCCATAACTTTCGATGTATAAATGGTATTTTCATTCTACACCATAGTGGACCTTATGAAATGTTCCTTCAAATGGGATCATCGATTTTCTTATTTAGAATGAAAATAATGTTTCCATGGCAACAGAAATCAACAAAAATGCCTATTTTGGCCCAAAAACATTCTTTTTAATGCCAAATATGGACCCTTTCCCCAAAAAATAGAATGTTTTATAAAAAAATCATTGGATTGTCCATAAAAAAAGTAGCCTATAGCAGTTTTAGGCATATTTTTCCTATTCTAGCCCATAGTAGTGCCCCCTGGGGGCTAAAGCAGGTACTAAATCCTGCAGAAACACTCATTTCTGCTTGCTGGCTCACAGATGTTCTTACATTCCCTGGCATAAAATAGAACCCAAGATCTCTTGATATAGAGTCAAATGTGTTACCACTTGGACTATATGTTGATACTTCATTCATTACAAAGATATGCTTATAATCTAAGTGCTCAGGAAGTTATGAAAAAATCTGTCAACTTTTGGATATGAATATGGGGAATAATGTGACAAATTACTGCATAATCCTATATAATATTAAAGGTTCTGTATCTCAAAAATATGAATGGGTCCCCCACCGGCAGTAAGCTACAAGCCTATCCATTCCTCCAGCACTAGCTGACCCCTCCTTCTGCCCATAGTCCAAGGGAAATGAATCTGTTTACATGTGTTAAGTATGGACTATAGGTTGCAGTTATTATATGTACAAGTGACAAGTAATCAGGGATGGACTATAGTTTGGCATCATATAAATTTTGATGGCCATGCATCAAATGCATCAACTCACCAACCTGAACCACTACATCTCAACTCACCAACCATTACATCCCTTGAAGGACCACTAATGCATTAATGCATCATGCCCATCGGTCATCATGATGCTACATTCATGCATCATGACGACCATATGAGTTGATACACACACTGCAAAAGGGTCGGCATAATGCCCCAATTAAGTGTTGGAGAGCATGCAGACTCTAATCCCACCTTACCAACCACTAAAATATAGAACCAGCCTGTACATAGCAGTGTGCGATGCCTACCCCGGTACTGCTGACTGTCCAGGATCACCTTGTGCTAAAACTCTAACCCACATTAACAATTACTAAAATAAACATGTATACATATAAACCCAGCCTGTAAAATAGCAGTGTGTGACACCTACCAATGACTATCCAGGATCGCCTTGTGTTAAATACCTAAAACCCAAAACCACCAATCACTCTGTATGTACCTGAAGTGACCTGGGATGTGTAAAAATAGACACCAGTAAACAGAACAACGGCTGTGTAGGTATTACCAGTCTGCAACATGTGTATTTGTAGCAGTAACTGCTCCAAATATAACAATACTATGTGACTGGGCTCCTAATATGGGAATGACTTGCTTGTTTTCCATTCTAAGACTCCAATTAACCAATGCCATGTCACTTTGTACTCCTAATATGCACTTCATACATTGGTGCATCATGATGTCCAATGGACATGATGCATTAATGCATCAGAGGCCCTTGAAGGGTTAAGAGGTGTGTGCGGCCCTACTGTGGAGGAGGGGGTATGAGAGCTGTCAAAGTCGTGACCATTAGGGTGTGTTACAGTTAGGCCTCTGTGATGTCACAGGGTGGTTAGCTGCAGGCAGACATTGGCAACACATGGTTAGGTGACTACACCATGAGTAGAAGCTCCTCAATATATTAGAATATATTAGATAGGATATTGTTAGATGACTATATGGAATGCTCAATGATTGGTATGTAAATTACATGATTTAACATGTACAACAAGAGATTAAGATCTAATTGCAATGTGTGTATAGTTTTCAGGTAAGTGCATCCTAGTCATCTTACCCAAAGGTCAACTTAATGCATTGGTTTGTTTGCCCAAAAGACCCATAAATATTAACAATCAGTAACTGTAACACATCCTATGAAGGGCCAAGTGGGGGGAGGGCAGGTCCTCTATGTGTGTCTCAGTGCTATGGTCGCATGACCAGTTCTGAAGGCCAGGTGTACGAGTCAAGCTGACCTGTTCACAGTTTTTTAGATGTGCTTGATACTACGGATAGCATTATTACATAGCTGTAATGGTTAAAGGCTATGGGCCACAAAAACCAAATAAAAATCTAGGACTTTGCCAAGCATGTGGTAGAAATTCATTGTTTCTCCATACTATCAACCATTCAGTGATCATGGTCACTGAAAAGCAATTATTCTTTGCTGGGTTTTCACTGGTGGGTGTTAGAAATGTTCATTTCCTGCTTGGGATATCAGAAAAAATCATTGGCAAATATGTGCATAAATGTCAAATAATAATTTTAGAGAACCTTTGAAAATTTTGAAAAAAATCATATGGAGTAGAATGTGTTGTCCTCTTGAACCACTTAGTAGGATGTTGCCTCCAGGTCTTCATTGGTCCAACTTCATGCACCTATAAAGACAAATGGTATATCCATTACTCACTAGGTTATGCCAAACCAAACAGAAGGAGGTAGGTGTGGACATAGAGGGAGTGAGTGAGTAATAGATGTTTAACGCCATTTCGACAGCTAAGGTCATATTCATGGCGAGAACTATATTACACAAATTCACAGAGGAATATGTCAGTGCCCGCGCATATGTGCACCACACACATCCTGAGGGGATAGGAAAGAGGAGAAATAGACCCTTTTAAGTGGGCTAGGGAGGCCCGGGACATAGAGGGAGCTGGGTGTGGACATAGAGGGAGGTGAGAGTGGACACAGGGGGAGGTGGGTGTGGACACTGAGGGAGGTGGTTGTGGACATAATGGGGATGTGTAGGAAGATAGAGGGAGGTGGGTGTGGACATGGAGGGAGGTGGGTGTGGATAGAGAGGGATTTGGATGTGGACATAGAGGGATTTGGGTAGACCCAAAGGGAGGGCGGGTGTGGACATAGAGGGAGGTGGGGGTGTGGACACAGAAGGAGGTGGGTGTGGACATAGAGGGAGGTGGGTGTTGACATAGAGGGAGTTTGGTGTGTACTAAGAGTGAGGTGTGTGTGAACAAAGAGGTCAGTGGTTGTGGACAAAGAGGTAAGTGAGTGTGGACAAAGAGGTAAGTGGGTGTGGACATGGAAGGAGGTGGGTGTGGACATAGAGGGAGGTGGGTGTGAACATAGAGGGAGGTGGGTGTGGACACAGAGAGCTTTGGGTGTGGACATAGTGGGGATGGGTAGGAAGATAGAGGGAGGGCAGGTGTGGACACAGAGGGAGATGGGTGTGGATACAGAGGGAGGTTGGTGTAGACACAGAAGGAGGTGGGTACAGTGGCCCACAAGGGTCAAATTGAAGTTGGAGCAAAGAGTTGACTTTCACAAAAAAAAGTTAAAGTCCAAAAGCAAAATCAATGTTCAAAGTCAATTTCATTTCATTGTTGTCAAGCTGTCAAGGTGTCAACTCATGAATGCAAACCCACTTGTGACAGGTATCTTTTGGCTTTGCATGGTACACTCTATATCTTTCTATATGTCTAACCCAGCAACTCCTGGGTAGCTATTGGTTCCCTCACACAATAACTGATGGTTCCATACCAAGTAGCTGCTGGTTCCAGAATCCCATAACTGGTGGTTCCCACCCACTGTAACTGGTGTTTCCACACCAATCAGCTACTGATACTGGATCCCATACCAAGTAGCTGCTGGTTCCCACACCCAGCACTTGGTAGTCCCATACACATTAGTTGCTGTTTCCTGTACCCAGTACATGCTGGTTCCCACATACAGTAGCTACTGCTTCCCACATCAGGTAGCTGCTGGTTCCCATATAAACTGGTTCCTAACCCAAGTAGTTGCTGGATCCCACACCCTTGCTGGTTCTTGTACCCAATACCTGCTGGCTTTCACATAGAGTAACTGGTAGTGGTTCCCACATCCATTAGGTGCTGGTTCCTGCACTCACTACCTGCTGGTTCCCTAATAGAGTGCCTGCTGGTTCCCACATCAGGTAGCTGCTAGTTCTGAAACGGTAGCTGTTGGTTCCCATACAGTAGCTACTTGTTCCCATATCCAGTAGCTGCTGGTTCCGATATAGAGTAGCTACCGGTTCCCATACCTAGTAGCAAAAGAGTGATCTGGATAAATTCTGGATGAAAAAGGTCATATAAATCAAAAATGGGCAAATTGGGAAAGTTGCGTGAAACTAGGTCATAAGCAGTGAAGATAGTTAAAATTTGTCGAAATAGGTCAAATTGGTTCCAAGTAGGTAAAATTGAATGAAATTAGGTCAGACTAGGATAAATTATGTGAAGTTGGTTGAAAATGGGTCAATCAGGTCAAATTCTATTAGGTCAACGGTGGTAAGATCACATTGGTCAAAATTAGGTCCAGTAGGTCAAAGTAGGCTAAGGTAGGTCAAATATGGCAAAAATAAGTCAAGGTGGGTCAAGGAGGTTAAATCAGGTCAAATATGGTAAAAGTAGGTCAAATTGGTCAAAGGTAGGTCAGTTGGTCAAATCAGGCTGAGATAGGTCAAATTAGGTCAAATAATGGTGAAAATAGGTAAAATTGTTCAAAAAAAGGTCAATTAGGTAAGGATAGTTCAAATTAGGTCAAATATCTTAAAACAGGTCAAATCAGTCAAAAGTAGCATGATTAGGTCAAAGTAGGTTAGTATGGGTCATATTAGGTCAAATATAGTCAAAGTAGGTCAGATTGGTCAAAAATAGTCATAGTCGACCTTATTTTGACAAATTTCGACATAATTTGACCTAAATGACCTACTTTTACCTATTTCCAGCATATTTGACCTTACTTCACCTATCATACCCTACATTTTGACAAAATTGACATACTTTTGACCAATTTGATCTATTTCAACCATATTTGATCTATCCTGACCTTATTGGACCTAATTGACCTACCTTTGATCAATATGACCTGTTTTCACTTTATATGACCTTAATTGACCCATCCTGACCTAATTGACCTACTTTTGACCAATTCGACCTACATTCACCATGTTTGAGCTAATTTGATTTACTTTGACCTTATCGACCTATTTCTGACCAATTTGACTGGTTTTCACCATATTTGACCTAATTTGACCTATCCTACCCTTATTGACCTACTTTTTACCAATTAGACCTATTTTCACCCTATTTGACTTAATTTGAACTATCCTGACATTATTTTTTTTTTTTGACCAATTTGACCTAATTTCACCATATTTACTCTAATTTGTCCTATCCTACCCTATTTGACCTGCTTTTCACCAATTTGACATATTTTTCCAGCATATTTGACCTAATTTGACCTATCCTACCCTTATCGACCTACTTTTCATCAATTAGACCTAATTTCACCCTATTTGACTTAATTTCAACTATCCTGACATTATTCATCTACTTTTGACCAATTTGACCTAATTTCGCCATATTTACTCTAATTTGTCCTATCCTACCCTATTTGACCTGTTTTTTACCAATTTGACAAATTTTTCCAGCATATTTGACCTAATTTGACCTATCCTACCCTTATCGACCTACTTTTTATCAATTAGACCTAATTTCACCCTATTTCACTTAATTTCATATATCCTGACCTTATTGACCTACTTTTGACCAATTTGACCTATTTTCACCATATTTACTCTAATTTGTCCTATCCTACCCTATTTGACTTAATTTCACCTATCCTGACCTTATTGACCTACTTTTGACCAATTTGGCCTATTTTCACCATATTTGACATAATTTGACCTATGCTACCCGAATAGACATACTTTTGACCAATTTGACCTATTTTCACCATATTTACTCTAATTTGTCCTATTCTACCCTAATTGACCTGCTTTTGACCAATTTGGCCTATTTTCACCATATTTGACCTAATTTGACCTATGCTACCCGAATAGACATACTTTTGACCAATATGACCTATTTTCAACATATTTGACCTAATTTGACCTATCCTGACCCAATTGACTTATTTTGACAGCTACTCTTTTAAGAACTCGCAATTACCTGATGTAGGAACCAGCAGGCACTCTATTTGGGAACCAGCAGGAAGTGGGTGCAGGAACCAGCACCTAATGGATGTGGGAACCACTACCAGCTACTCTATGTGGAAGCCAGCAGGTAATGGGTGCAAGAACCAGCAAGGGTGTGGGATCCAGCAGCTACTTGGGTTAGGAACCATTTTATATGGGAACCAGAATCTACTGGATGTGGGAACCAGCATGTACTGGGTACAGGAAACAGCAACTAATGTGCATGGGAACCACCAAGTGCTGGGTGTGGGAACCAGCAGTTACTTGGTATGGGATCCAGTGCCAGTAGCGGATAGGTGTGGAACCGCAGTTACAGTGGGTGGGAACCACCAGTTACAGGATGCTGGAACCACCAACTTGGTGTGGAACCATCAGTTATTGTGTGAGGGAACCGATAGCTACCCTGTAGTTGCTGGTATAAACTTTGTTCATATAGAAAGACATAGAGTGCACCATGCAATGCTAAAAGATACCTGTCACAAGTTGGTTTTCATGAGTTGACACCTTGACAGTTTGACAGCAATGAAATGAAATTGACTTTGAACATTAATATTGGTTTTGGACTCTAACTTTTTTTGTGAAAGTCAACTCTTTACTTCAACTTCAATTTGACCCTTGTGGGCCACTGTAGGTGGGTGTAAACGCAGAGGGAAGTGGGTGTGACCACAGAGGGAACTGGGTGTTGACATAGAGAGAGGTGGGTGTGGACACAGAGGGAGGTGTGTGTGGACACAGAGGTAGATGGGTGTGGACATATAGGGAGTTAAGTGTGGACACAGAGAGAGGGGGGGTGTGGACATAGAGGGAGGTGGGTGTGGACACAGAGGGAGGGGGGTGTGGACATAGAGGGAGGTGGGTGTGGACACAGAGGGAGGTAGGTGTGTATATAGAGGGAGGTGTGTGTGCACTTAGAGGGGATGTGGACATAGAGAGAATGTGGATGTGTGAGGGGGTGCATGTGGACATGAGGCATGTGAGTGTATGTGGATAAAAGGGAATGTATGTATGTAGATGGATGTGAGTGTGGACACATATACAGACATATAATATACTGGGACAGAAGGGGAATCTGACCATGAGTGTTGCAATCTACAACAACCCTGCATACAAGTAAAGTCACCTTCTGCTAGGTGCTTGTGTGAGTTACCCAAATTAGGCTGGCTGGGAATGGGTACACTGTATAAGAGGTAAGGTAATCAGTACACAAGGTGGGCCCACTATGACCTGGATTGGGAAAGGGTCTGACTGCCTCTCACACTTAGTTGTATCTATAGTAGTAGTATGCAGCTGTAATAAGGAGGGCTATTTCTGAACACAGCCAGTGGCCACACAATTACATGTATGGTTTGCAATCATGCCTTCAGATGTACAATATCACATATTATTGCAAATAAAGATCCAGTCAAGTACTTAGGATTTCTTTTATGGATCATTGCAAATGCCGGTAAAGTGCTTGAATTAGCATTCATGAATATTGCACACAACAAGGTACAATGCCATTGGTAATATTGAGATACTAGTGCCATTTCCTATTTAGGATTGTAGGTGCCCTTATGAATAGAGCAGCAAGAAAATGGTGACCTTTGCATGTCATAATGAATAGAAAATGGTGAAATTGGCAAATTTATGCTTACCAACTGTTACCCTCAGTTTTTGGAGACAGGTCTTGTGTGTAGGTGAGCCAGGTGGAAATGACAGCTGAGGTGGGGCAGTGTAGCCCAAACTGGTTGGTCCTGTTGGTGTTTGGGAGTGCTCAGTAGATATCAGCAGGGGGTGAGGGGGCACAGGGGTGGTTCTATTTCCATCTGATATGTCACGTTCATTTTTCAAATCATACTCAAATATGTTTTTGACGGACACATGTCATAACATGGTATTTATGTGTTAATAGTCCATTAAATATCACATAGTTATAGTCCATTAAATATCACATAGTTCATAGTGAGTCTATAAATGAGGTGTGATGGACCTAGGCATAAACCTGTTACAGTGTATTTTCAATGGATGGAACTATGGCATGCATCCCATATGAAGGAAGTCTGGTGTAAATTTGAGATTTCCCCAAATATTTTCCCCCAAAAATGACACAAAAGAGAGTCAGAAAAGTTTTCCATGTGAGTATCTTGATGCTCATTTTTGAGAAGACACTCAGCAATGATTGCTGGTCTCATATAAGTACCAGTGGTTAGTGGGGGTGGGGAGGTGTTAAAATAACTCTTCAGCACTAAAATTTCATAAGTACCTGTCTTGGATATGGACCAGGGGTAAAGACCAAACCAAATGTCTGGGTATTTATTTAGTACAGTGAATAAGGCACGGTGAGATTTTGGGCGCTTTTACACGGTTAAGTAGACAGCACAGACAGTGTTAAATGATGCCAGTATATTTTTCATGGGAGGCTGAGTTTAGATATGCTTTTACATTCACCCATTTATGCCCCAGAAATCCCCCTCCCCATCTGACTAAAATGACCTGTTCTGTAAGTGTGTACCACAGGTGGTTTGCCTGCACCCTACAACCTTGACAGTCTAAATTTAGCTGACTCTTTACTTAGTGCCCGTAAACAACTTAGCATGCCCTATAATCATTGAGTGCCTATTTGCCAGGCCTCTAAATGCTACCTAACTCTTTAAGGTCTGCTGATGCAGTAGTGTAACGTGCCCATTGGCTGGCATGTTTTACCGATGAAGACTTGGGGAGTCTGCTTGCCAGCACTTCATTGGGGCATCATGCTGATCTTCCCAAAGCGTAAGCATGATGCTTGAATGTAGCCCTGGCTGCATTAATGCATCATGACAACCAAAATGCATTAATGCATTAGGGTTAGCCCTTAAAGGGTTTAACTCTGTTCAAGACATGTCTAGCAAACATGCACATTTAGTGAGATATCAATAAGGGTCATAATTATTAGAACGGGAGAGTGAGTGAGTAATAAATGTTTAATGCCATTTCGACAACTGAGGTCATATTCATGGCGAGAACTACATTACACATCTTCACAGATGAATGTGTCAGTGCCCATGCATATGTGCACCACACACATATTAGAATGGGACACATAATATTATGATTCAATCAACTTTATGTATCAATTTTGTCAGTAGCTTAAGTCAATCAATTTTCCTTTTTTTTGGGGGGGGCAAGGCTCTCCCTCTTTTTTTTCTGCCTCGTTCTCTTTCTATTTTGCTCTCTTTCTCTCTCTTCCCTCCCTCTATTGCCTTCCTCTCTTTCTGCCGTTTTCCTCTCTCTTTCTCTCTCTCTCCTTTCCCTCTCCCTCTCTCTCTCTCTCTCTCTTTCTCTCTTTATATCTATCTCTCTTGCTCTCTCTGTGTCTATCTTGCCCTCTCATTTCTTTCCATCTCACTCCCTCTCTCTGTTCTTTGGACCAAACCAGGATTCCATGCTCACACAGAGGCCCCTGGTGGGCTCTGGCATCTTCACTTTATGCTGAAGAATCAGACTTATGTGTATAAATCTCACTAGAGGGCCCTGTTAAAAACTGGGGAATATCAGGGTAATTCACGGGATTGTAGGTACTATTCCCAGGATCTTCCCGAGAATATGTGCTCACAGATTCACCAGTCGTTCACGGGATTTTCCCGTATCTTGTTTCTAGGGATTCTATTGGCACACCAGTTTCTGGAGACAACAGGAAGGCATTTCTCAACATGGTAGGACGGTGCATAGTCACTACAATTTGAAACGCTCAAAATTAGAGAGAGCGATCATCAGTAATGCACAATAGCTGCTCTGTTCAATCGGCATTTATGAAGCAACCTCATAGGGTTTGGTGGGTGAGGCCTATCAGTCCAATCACTAGTGAGCACTATAAGGCCACCCTTAAAAATATGTCCGTTTCCTGTCCAGAGGGTGATATTTTTTTGACCCATGAGGGAGGAAAATATTTTATTTGTCATGAGCATTGTAAGCGGGGATGGCATGAATTTGCCATCACAATTTAAGATTTAGTGATTGGAAACCTAGATTCTTTTGCTGATGGACGAAAAAAAAAAATGTTTTTCAGAACTCAGGAAAAAATGTTCCCATTCTCACAAAAAAATCCACCAGGCCTCTGGACAGGCAACGAAAATATTTTTAAGGGTGGCCCAATGCAGGGCTGGAATGGCATTAGAGTGGGAAATCCCATAACAATTTGGAGAGGTCAAGTTGTACCATCTTGAGAAATGCCTTTCTGTAAGGAGTTGGAAATCATCAATGTGATATGCAAAATCTCACAATTATGACCTTTAGTGTACACTCTGATCAGATGAACAGAGCCATTTATAACGAAAGACATAAGGGTAACGTCATGAAAATACAACAATCAATACAATAGATTATCTGATTATCAGTCCTTGGGCCATAATGAGCTTCTATGGTGTCTGAGTACAAATCCTGGATAGACAATGCTTGTTGCTTTGCTACATGGTTATCCCAAATCACTTTACTAGACATATGTGTTGCCCAGCTTAGCATAAACAGGAGAGTATATATTATATGATAGGCCAGTATTGAAGCATTGGTAGTGTCATATCTTGATGGTCTATTAATGCTATCAAGAATGCATGAGGAAAAGGACAAGACCTTGTATCAGTTTACAGTACAGATGTATTTATTCCAGCATATTGTACAGAGTCTTCAGGTGTAGGTGTTCATGTCATGGCGGCTCATGCTGGTCTACCTGTTACAGGTAGGACGTGGTGTATACATGTACATGGTAGCGCCTGGGGTGACCCCTAGTATTGGTATGTGTAACTATGGGGTGCAGGTGAGGCACAGGTGTTGGCTATAAGCCATTATTACACGATTTCTGGGATTCTGAGTGCTTTTCCTGGATATTCTCATGCACATACCTGTCGATATTGCATGGCATGATGCATGCAACATGAGTTTTGTAAGGTGTGCGGTTATCCAAGGATAACAGGCACCTAGTCTGGTTATCCATGGATAACCTGCACACCTTACATGTCCTTACATGTCATATGTTACATGTTAAAACCTACGAAATTTTTCATTGCCAGGGTAGGGGTCGAACCTGCAGTCTCACATCCCAAATCCAACTCCCTATGCATTGCGCCACAGGCGTATATTTTTGTTCCCTACTGCTCGCATAATGGTGACCACTGCAAGCCAAGCCGGGCGCCGAGGTGTGCGGCCCAGTGGTCTAGTGGTTAGCGCATTGCGCTCAGCCGTTAGAGGTAGGCGGGACGAGTCGCGGTCCGGGCACATCTTTTTTTACGCATTCAAAGCAAACCAAGCCGTATCTTTTTTTTTCGCGTCCAAACCAAACCAACGGCTGCCGGGCGCCGAGGTGTATGTATTGATAGTCTATTGGTTAGAATAAGGTTAGAATAGCATTATAATTATAGAGGACTGCGGGACGGGTTCAGACCAAACGGCTGCCGAGCGCCAAGCTGTGTGTACCGATCGTGTACACACACTATGGCAGGCTCCGAGTCCCGGGGAGGGGGAACAATTTTTGTTTTAAACTTGAATTTACTGATATTCTATTGATTATCTATTGGTATCGTGTAATAAAATAAGTAGTCAATGGATAATTCATGACTTGTGTGTGTTAGCAAAGGATAATTACACTCGGGCTACGCCCTCGTGTAATTATCCTTTGCTAACACACACGCGTCATGAATTATCCATTGATTACTTGTTCATAGTACAGTGATATCATATGTATAGCGATAGAAATGTAGGGTTATCAAGTACATAAATATATAACAGTAGGTGATGACAATGACCTGGTGGCCTGTCTGTATGATGCTGCCACCTAGTGTTGGATATTGGTAGCATTACCAATAGCTAGTCAATGCTGCTGTGCATCTTGCAGGATTCTGAGGCTGAGCTAGGCAGCCCAATTGTTTAGCAAAGTGATTGTGGGTCCTTGGACATGTACAAATCCTAACAGCATTAAACAATTTTTGACAACACAGTATGCTGTGTATCATAAATATCATTGCATATTATATGCATATATGATATATTTTGATCTTACTGTGGCTTGCGTCAGGGTACTCTCCCATTCACCATCCCTATAGTTTACATTTACATATAGGGAATGAAACTGAAGAACAGAAACTGACTTAAGTAACCAGTCACTAACCAGTTTAATATGAACATCTACAGCTGACACGGTTGCTTTCATGTAGTCAGTGGCATTAAATATAATCATATTCTTGCACTTTTACATCTTGCTTTGTAGTTCATCTGTAGCAATGTATATTATATTTGAAACAGATTGTTTAACACCTTTAGGCACAATGGGATGTTGGAGGAAGACATGCACACGATATTCATTCTCAAAGTATTTGTCAAATGTTCGAGCATGATAATACATCTTGAATGGGCAGGAACCATAAAAAGCTGGTAAAATGAGTTTTGCTATAGTCAATGCTGCCATAAGAGCAGAGGTTTCCTTCTGCTAAGTCATCTCACCAAAGACAAAGGGATTAGAAAACTGTAGGTATTTGGCATTTGGATTAGAATAATAGCCATTCTGATCGACTGACCACAGGCCATTTTCTTTGAAACGGTAAATCTTAGCGGCTTTAGTGTTGATAAAGTTGTTAAGAACAAGGAACCCCTCACATGACCCATTAAGACACAGATTGTCATATCGGAAAGGACACTTGTTTCTTATACGTGAAAAGAAATGAAAGCCATTGAAGAATTCATCCGCTGACAGGTCTTTGCTTTTGATTGTCTTTGAAACTGTCATGTTTTGATAAACTATGTTCATAGCGTCTTGATCATCAACTACCTTTGACATGACCATTTTGAGCACCTCTGAAAGTAGTTGAATTGATGCTGGTGTAGGTCGAGCTGTATACAGGCCTGAACTCACCACATTTCCACTATTCTTCATAAAACTAACGTCCATGTCTATGTTAAATCTTGGTGTTGGGTCTTGGAGGAACACAACATCAATATCAGAGAGTACTATGGTGAACCCCAGCATCAACGCAGCGGCTGCCATTTTGAGCTTTTTATGCTTTTTTATCTTAAAATCTGTCTGACCAAACCTTGAAGGTACAGCGTTATTTGCATCTTGTGGGTACAGGAAACAGTCAATCCCACTGATGGACAACATCTTGACAGCTCCACTATCTGAACAGACGAACAGAACGTTGGTGATTTTAAATTGCTTAAAACTTGTATCATAGTACTTAGTTGATGGCCATGTCGACAAATGCTGAATCCACCGGAGCCAGAATGATGACATTATTCTTGTTTGCCTTTCTCTTGAGAGCCTGATGGAAGTGACAATCTTGTAATAGAAGATCTGGTATCCAGCGTTGGTGTAGCTCATCATTTGATACCTTACAAGGCTTCTGTGGTGGTATGCCCACAGGGAAGTAATATATGATGAATAGACTTGCACGAGTCGGCTTCAGGGGGTGATATAAGCATGAGCCAAAGGCGAATGCTTATATGAAACCCCTGAAGCCAACGAGTGCAAGTCTATTCATTATATATTGCCCTTATAACACAGTTTCCACCATTAATTCTAAGTATTTACCTTTAAAATAGATAGAATCCATTCATTTCTTTTGCGAGTCGACAAGACGGCCCTCCGCCATCTTGGTTTCATGTTAACGTATGGTTAAGCTGGCGACCTCCTGCATCACCCATTCTCATTTGCCTACTAGCGCGAACACGTTGAGACAGAGCTGCGCCAGTCTAAAATATAATTCATTCTGTACACACCAGGTGGTGGCACCTGTAGTGTTGACAGAATGGCGAAGACGCACGGCCAGTCGCTCGCTTCGAAAGTTTAATATTTTTTTATGTTAAATTCAGCCTTAATATCAAGTAATCTACCCGACAGGGAGTTAGAATGAGGTTTCAACTATGTTATGTCCAAAGCATTTCGCTAGATTTGGTACATAAGCTTCAAAAATGGAGGATTTACTTTCGTGTCAACTCGTTGTCAAGGTAGGATTAAATATGTCCGCTCTGCTGCGCGTCCACTGTCAATTTTGGGTTCTTATATCGCTAGATATCAGAACTCATATTATCCATTTTACGCACTGAAAACTCGCTCACCGTGTTATAATGTAGGCTAAGGATCGAAGCCATTGAGCATTTACATAGATACCAACGAGCGCCTAAGGCCAACGCGAAGAGTAGGAGTTGGATACCTGAAGAAATGAATTATAGTTAATAAACAATGTATTTGCAAGCTAAGTTTGTAACAATGACTGCAAAACAATGAATATTCACAGATGGTTAAGTATTGTGAAAAGGGGTCACATAGCAAAGAACCATACATGCTGCATATTTCCATTCCCTGTATATTAATTTTTGAATTAACCATCATAAATTGATCCTAAAAGTAGCTTATGAAACAAGGAATCAGGTGGGCAAGATAGAATAGAGCATTCCCCTTGTACCGCAGCCCAGTCATGGCTGTGTAGGAGTAGGAGGTACAGACACTCCTATGTACAGCACGGGAAAGGTAACCCCATTTCCATTAGTCAGTGATTTTTGCCCAAAATATACACTTTTGTGTAATCATGATTGACAATAAAATAGGTCATATTCTTGCTATCTATGTTGGTGCATCAATAAAAGTAATCCATATATCTATCAGGGATAGCGAGACTTAATCAATATAGGTCAGGTGTAAAGCTATACTGTTCCATAGTGGGAGACTGCTCAGCTGTACCCCTCACTCAAAGAGTGGTCCTGAGACTGGGAAACCCCTATTAGATCGTCCGAATACTGCAATGAGAGAAATGATATAATGTGCAGCATGTATGGTGCCATGTGGCGCATATAATTATGTGCCACTCTTACTCAACAAAAGTTGCTGTATCTTGGCAATTGCTGGTAGCTTTCAATTGGAAGTATCAGAGCCAATACCTTTCTTTGATAAGGTCCTAAAGCAGTAATGAGGGTGTGGATGGGGGTCCCCCATGTCACATGTCGATTTTATAAAATGGTCATGTCCCTATGTCAAATTTAAGAAATGGTCATGTCACCATGTCAATTTTAAGAAATTGTTCATGTCACCATGTCAATTTTAGAAATTGTTCATGTCCCATGTCACTAAGCCTAAAATAGCGCATGTCACCATGTCGATTTTAGTGGTCCACACCTATAGTAATACTTTTGTGTTGATTTCACAAATTAAATATATGGGGAAAGAAAATAGGCGACACATATGGTTCCTCACTGTGTGACCCCATTTCCCGAGGAGAGTTGACCAGATACGATTGCATATACTGTCAGATATCATAAAAAGAAGTGTTGGATGTCTGGTATGTCCAGAGTAAATGTAACAGGGTCACAGCTATGACTACAACCTACCGGAATGTAGAACATGTATACATATCCTTTGGGGCTAATCAAAATTTGCCCGTAAGGCCACTCAAAAACGTAACTTGTTTCTCATCAATATGTGATGGAAAAAGTGATGAGGGAGGATTTAATTATCTTTTTTTCATAAGCACTTGATACAGGCTCAATGTCTATGCATCCCAGCTGCCACTGATACCAAACTTGGCTGCCTTTGTCCATTTTATAGTGCCATTTTATCTGACTAGTGATGATGAGAAGTTTTTTTTTGAGTGGCTTAAAATTATTTATTGCTCCCCCTAGTACAAAACCAAAAGCTTACCTTGGGTCTTCATCTTTCCTAATTCCTAACTGCAATATCTGTTAAAGAGGAAATTTATTATGTTTATCATAGCGCCTCTCTCTCTCTCTCTCTCTCTCTCTCTCTCTCTCTCTCTCTCTCTCTCTCTCTCTCTCTCTCTCTCTCTCTCTCTCTCTCTCTCCTCTTCTCTCTCTCTCTCTATCTATCTCAGGTATTGTAACTATGATTCAGTGCCAAGGTGAAGCAGGTGAATAATGATGTTATAGCTGTAGCTACCGCGCCTCCTCAAAAACGGTATGGGAGGGGGGTGTACTTAAAGTAAATATTGTGCCTGCGTTATTCCAATAAGAAATGTTATTATGATGTCAATTCTCATGATGTGTGGTAGTCTATTTTCATGGCCAGGTCACGACAACATTTTTTTAGATGACGACCTGGTCATTAAATCCCCATTTTATAATAGATGAATTTATGTATGTCTTTTAAGTGTACCTGTGTATACATGGTGATGAACCTATTGGTCAAATAAAGTTTAAATCTGTTCTCAATCCCATCCAGGCCCCCAAACTAATGTATGGCCAACCTATTTGCATGGTCCAGTTATCAGGACAAGGACCTCTAGGCTATAGCAAGCTACTCCTTATGTAAACAACATTCACATGCTGTCCTGGAGGCTGTTGCACATAGGGGAAAATGTAGGCTTGGCTAATAAGTGCCTTGCCTGTAAAAGAATGTCATTGAAATAATAAAGGATTCCTCGTACAAAAGTTGTCAGAGATCTGTCGTTATTTTCACAGAGATATCGTTGTTTTCACAGAGATTCCTTGTATCACTGCACTGCCACCTGGAGCTTCTTGTAAAAATTACAGTGGCTCCCTGTTGTATAATTATGGTGGTTCACTGTACGAGGATCCCTGGTAGATTCAACAATTATTTTTTTTCAGTGCAGTCACTTTCTTTTCAGTCCTGACTTTTTTTTCCTGTTGAAAAAAAGTGTGAACGTTAGTCAGGTACAAGTACCTTTCAATGAAGATGTATAACTAATCAAAACAAAGCACTGAACGATAGAGACACGCAGTACACACTATTTTCAAACAGGGCAGAGCGGACGGCTTTTCAGTCTAATGTGGTGAGTACAAGTTGAATGGTGAAGCAGAGTGTGACTTTTTAATGTGAGAGGGTACCTACTTAGTGCTCTCTTTGGCTTATGTGCAATGGCCTCCTGAACATGAGGGGCATAATTATAGTGGTGGGGGTCAACATAAGACGAGGGCCAGGGGGAGCACTTGTCCTAAATATGGGTACCAACTGTATAACCAACTGCGAGGAGCTGTCGCTTTCAATGTGTTGAAAAGGGGGAAAACAAGGACTGTTGAGGAACGAAAAGATTAAAAATTCAGGGAAGTTTATATCTGTCATAACTAAAATAATCATTTTTAGGGCTGCACTGAAGGGTGATTGCTGGTGTAAATTTGGCAGTGGATATGCAAACAAGGCATCAAATGAATCTTTAGTGTGTATATTACTGAATTTGAGTGTTATTTAGTTTGATATTTGATGTTAACCTGAGGGGATGCACTCTTTTTAATCACAGAATTTATTGAAACCATTCACTGGAAAACTCCAAAATAAATAAAGGTATGTCCCCACTCTAAACCCTGTAGCAAAAAAAAAACCCAGTCATATTGTACCACATGCCATGGGTGTAGATTATTGGGAAAAATGTATTCCTGTAAGAGAATAACAGAAGCTGAGCCCAGAGATATACAAAAACTTAATGTTTTATTTTTGCTCATATGCTATATAAGACTAAAGTGAGAAAATAGTGTCCTGCAGCCTTTTACTGCACCCATTTCCCCAGTCATGATCATGTTGAGAGCTTCATAGTTTTGTCGCAAGGTGTCGTGTATGTGCTGACTGGTGTGTGAAGTTCCAGGAGTTCCCTTTAGAGGGAGTTACCTGTAACCATGGAACTCCACTAGCGGCCACTTGTGGTCCTAAGGCAGGGGGGGGGGGGTGACCAGTGTTTCAGCGCCATCTTGTGGCAACTGTAACATTCATGTTTGTGTGTATAGATCAGTATGCCTGAGGAAATACTTAAATTCTGCTATATTAACACATGTGTCAAATATCCTATGATACATTTACATTAAATATACTTCACTCTATGTAATGGGTCCAGGTTAGCTGCATTTCAATGTATCAGTATGGAGAAATCCATCCTGTTTCAGTTGACAATGGGCTGTTCTAAAGGTCAACTTTGAGCATTTCATTAAAATAATTGAGTTGAAATCCATTAAATCTACTTTTTGTGAAAATTATTTCAATGTCTAATGTATGACGGGGTGCAGTAGAGAACATTGGAGCACCATTCCTAGAGAGTGAGAAAGATATTTCAATTACCACTAATATGAGCTCAGTGAAGTCATTTCTAGTACATTTCATGTTTGCTTAGTTCCCATGCCACTCACATGATGTCTCCACTGTGTCATACTTTGACCATTTCCTTGCCTTCTAGCTCTGTCAGACATGGTCATACTCTAGTCTGCTACAAGGTGGCGCCTAAGCACTGGGCTCTCCTCCTGGGAGGTAGGAAGGGATAGCCCTGCGACCAACTTTCGCCACCATATGTGTAACAGTGCTAAAACCTCAACATTTAACATGCCCTGGACTGTATCTAATGGATGTATGGCGCATTGTAGTAAATCGGTAGAACAGGAGGGATCTAAATCTTCATAAACATGTAATATTGCAAATATTTCATTTGATATAGGTATTTAAAGAGTGAGAAAATTGGTAACACTAAGAATTCTGTGTGACCTGGGGCGGTTTTTCTGGTACGATTAAGGTGTACTTACCTAACTATTATAGGCCACCGTCACTGGACCCCTATCAATAGGTAGGCCAACTACTCATTATGAACTAAATGATCTGAAAGATAGTAAGAGAGTAATGAATGGGCTAATGGCACAGAAGTCAGTCCTACGATACACTGACTTCAGTGCCTGTTAGCCCATTAATTACTCTCTTTATTACATGATTGATCAATAACAAATCAATAAATAATCAATAGAATATCAATAAAAACAAGTTGAAAACAAAAATCCTTCCCCGGGACTCGAAGCCTGCCATAGTGTGTGTACACGACCGGTACACACAGCTTGGCGCCCGGCAGTGGTTATGGCAGCGGACAGCCTACACAGTTGGTGGTCAGTCGGGAGTAGTTTTGAGAAGATCGGAGATAAGAGATAAGATTAGGGTCCAATTGAGGCCTTCTACTCCTGGCCCCTGGTTTACAAATCTCTCTGTCTTTCTTTAAGAGGTAATTTACATTAGTAAAGAGGCTGATTTTTTTTCTATATTTTTTAATTTTAAATTCCTGACTTGTTTTAGATTTTCTACAAATTTTCCTTCATCTTATCAATGATTTTGTCCTCCACTTTCTATTACCCAGAGGTTTAGAGCCCCACTGCCTCTGTCCACATCACCCTCCCGCCAGGGGAGGTTTCAGAAACGACTGACCTAGGCCTGTGCAGTCGTCGCCTCCCTGGGCTTTGCATCATATCTATACATACGGCAAAAAAAAAAGATGCGCCCGGCAGGCAGCTGACAGCCCGCAGTCGTCGCCTCCCCGGGCTTTGTATCATATCTATGCACACGGCGAAAAAAAGATGCGCCCGGATGGGACTCGTCCTGCCTACCTATAACGGTTGAGCGCAATGCGCTAACCACTAGACCACCGCATCTCACCCCTCAGTGGCCATCTTGGCTTGGATTGGTTTGAATGCGTCTCACGGCTATGGCAGCGGATAGCCCGCAGTCGTCACCTCGCTGTTATGCGAGCAGTAGTGTCAAAGCTGGGGGGGGGGGGCACAACCCAGACTGCCGGGGATTTTCACACTTTGAATGTATAGAAGTTATATGTGAGTACCCTCCCTGGGCTTTGTATCATATCAAGGCCTGGTTCTAGCCAACCATTTCTCGTCAGTCCCTGTGGCGCAATGCATAGGGAGTTGGATTAGGGATCTGAGACTGCAGGTTCGACCCCTACCCTGGCCATGAAAATTTCATGGGTTTTAACATGTAAAATGTGATCCATTTGATCCATGGATATCAGGCAACCAGTGCCTGTTATCCATGGATATCAGGCACACCTTACAAAGATCATGATGCATGCATCATGGTGTGCAATATCGACAGGTATCAGAATGGGAATATCCAGAAAAAGCACCCACAATCACAGAAGTCGTGTAATAACTCTATTTATGGGCGAATTTGTGTGCAAGGGGTGTATTTGTAGTGGCATTTGCCAAAATATTTATGTTCATGAGACATTGGTGGAGCTACAGATCTATAGTATTGGTAGATGATCTTGTGTATTAATGACATATGAATGCAGTAGGGGTCAGCACCTCCTTACCCCTGATCAAAAGGAGAATTCTGATTGCCTATATTTGACCTTAGGATTTTTGACAGGGATGATTAGTCTAGAAATATTTTTTAGAATATAATAATAAATCAACCAAACAAGATAGAAATAAACTGATTACAAATCTGGATTTTGCTAGATTTCAGCTACTCCACACAATTCTTACGGTGCATTCAGTGAATTCTATAGAATTATGTTAACTTACCTACCTAAAGGCTAGACAACAAGCCCCTGTTCATGTATTTTGCTGACACAGGTGTGTGGCTGGCAAGGGCACTTTTTTTTTATCATTTTTTTTTCAGCCTAAAATCACCCTTACATGATTAATCTTTGACAAAAACCCCAAGGCTCCATTTTTACCAATATATCAGAGATTTCATGTTCCTATTTCGGTTACAATTCCCCCCCTCCTGAACTTTTAAGATTTTGTTATACGAATATGATGAAATATTCACGGTCAAATCTCAAAAGCAAAGTTTATCTGTCAGATTTATAAAAAAAAACAACAAAAACAGAACATGGGGCTTTTGGTCAAAAGTGCCCTGCAGTTTTTGAGGTAAACCCCCTCCCAGCAAGGTTGAAAATCAGCAGTTTTTCTTGTCTAAATGGTCTCATTCTTAGGAACATGAAGGGACTGAAACTCATTAGCTGCCATGAAAAAAGTTAGATTATTGTCCTTCTTTTATAGATGGAAGATGAGCTCTTCAAAGAAAATTCATTATTTTCATTTTCCTATTAAGATCTGTATATTGCTTTAAGGATTAGTCAGATCTCACAAGGGTAAGACTGAAAGCATTTGTTTGATTCTCTCAATGACTGAAAAGAAGTTAGTGCCACTGCCTGTAGAAGTAACATCAAGGGTTTCCTTTTCACACTCTAAAAACATAACTGCTAAATCTACAAGGGATCCTTGTAAAACTAAACACTGGACCACCATCATTGTATTGCAGTGAACCAGGAGCTTAATTCGAAACATCCTGGGATCACGACCCCAGCGATCTTAGGAATAAATCACCCTTATCCTATTAAGCGATCTTAAGAGTTGACTGGGTTCACATATCCCAGCCAGCACTAAGATCGCATCGATCTTAGCCTCAGCCCTCCTACACTATTCCAAGAAGAACTGACTAGGCACAGGGGTAAGAGTCCCAAAATAAAGGAATAGCTGTGGAGTCCCTCTTCTTCACAAGAGTGCTTATACCATCGTTCCCCATCCCCATATGGGCTAACAAAAGAGCACAGGGTGCAGTTGACCCCCGTACAGTATTCAAGAGTTGTTCCCATGAATGTATGATTTATGCTTGCCTATAAGAAGCATTGTGCCCTTTCCCAGGACAAAGAGAGAGAAGGGAAGAATTACCTTACAGTGCACTTAACGCATGAGTAGCCCTAAGAGCTCTCAAGGACCCTCAGCAAATGTCCTCCCTCCCCTCTTTATGTATGCAGCAGGCTATTCACTCTTTCAATCAGAAGTGTTCCCTGTAAGTGCTCTTGTACTCAGGTGAAACCACTATGCATTTCTTTCACTAAGATTGCAGTGATCTTAGTGGTGGAAATGGAATAGTGAAGTGATCCCAGGACTAGCTATTCTGGACAGGCCTGCAACCACTGCATTACATAGGGTAGACCAGCCAGGTCTTATGATATGTGCCTACACTAAGATCGCTGGGGTTGGGATCCCAGGATCTTTTGAATTAAGCTCCAGTGTAGTTTCTACAATGAAACCCCAGATGTTACAAAGATTGGGTTCTTCTCCAGGATAATAACAACTGATTTCTGGCAACTTTGGGACAACGACTTTGCTGTTATTTTTTTTTTATTATTCTTTTTTATCTATTTTTTTTTTAGAGTGAAATGTCTTTTACTGACAACATTGCATGTTAGTTCTCAGTGTCGATATCATCTCTCTACTAGCAATCGTTGTCCTGGCAACAACACAATCATCAAGAAGTGATTTAGATGAGGTTTTCATGGACTTCAATAATTGAATTGGTGCAATCAAATAAAGTTTAAAGAAGCTCCCTACAAAGCCATTTCTTACACGATAGAATTAAGGATTCAATGAAATATGAAAAGTGCAAAACATGCAAACTGCAAACACAAAGGGATTGTAATAAATCTCATTAAAACTTCAACATCTTTTATTTCCAGGATTACTACAGGGCCTGAACCTTCCACCATCAGTTCATGAACTAACTGTTTAGGACTTTTCCCCAACACTGAAGCATAAACTCATGGGATGGTATCCTTTATGTCTAAGAAAACAGTGCAGGGAAATATCAATACAACTATTTAGGATCAGGTTATTTGGAGAGATCATAGCAACGCCTTGGTGCAAAAATACTGTAACTGAAAGTATAGCAAAATTGAGTTTACTTCTGTTTTAACATGTATTGACCCTTATCTACCTACTATGAAAGTACTGGAGCTCTGTCTATAATAAGTATGTGTAACTACAGGCCTGAGTGAACCCACAGTGCAATAAGGCTGTGTCCGTTTGGTGCTATAGTGATTGTAACACTTCAAAACCTGGTGAACCCACAGTGCAATAAGGCTGTGTCTGTTTGGTGCTATAGTGATTGTAACACTATTGTAGTCCTGATGTTCATACAATTTTATATATTCTCAATTGTAAGGAACACCCATAATTTTGGCTGCTTCTATTAGCCGCATCTTATACATGGTTTGAAATTTTGAAGGTGAAAGTGGTTTGCAAGTTCTATTCGTCCTACTACTACCGGTGATAGCCCTTCAGTACTGATAGCGGCTAAAAGACACACTAGACTGTACCGGCCCGTAGCCAGAGGGGGGGGGGGGCAGGGGGCTCGAGTGCCCCCCCCAGACCAAAAAAAATTATGTGCAGTTATTATGGGCAAGTGGAACTAAAGGGGTAATGCATGAAAGGACCTGAAATCACCCATTTTGCATACTTTTTTTTCAAAGTTTTTCCGGGGGAGCATGCCCCCGAACCCCCCCAGCTTTGTGGCTGTGCTTCGCTTGCGATTTTTGCCGCTTTGCCACTCGAGTATTTCTATCAAGTTCCAGCTAAATTATTTAAGCTCCCCCCACAGTGAAGTCTGGCTATGGGCCTGAGACAGAGGAGTGATAGCAGTTTATCTTACATATGTAAACCATGCTGTTATCTAGAATAGCCTCTATTTGGTTGTACCAACACTAAACTCCTATTTGTTCTTCAATGATAGGCATTTCAACAGATCAAAGAGCAAGGATTATGGCCATTAGTGGCAGGGTAAAGGGTAAATTTGTATGCAGGACCATATCAACAGGCCTCATAGCAGGAGCAAAGGCTGATATCGTTATCATTTACTGCTTATCAATGAAGGGTGAAACTAGTATCTGTAGTACTAGACTCATCACACTTATCAGCTGTGGGCAAAGTAAGAACACATCAGAGTGATAGGGCTTTTGCAATTATTACATTTACCTTTACAAAAGGCTCTTTCATTCTTAATTGAGCCCCCCCCCCTTGAGAGCTCATCCTTTATCAGCCATCCACATGTCAACACAATAACCATTTTAGGTTGACATGGTGCTGTAATGGGTTTTTTCGAAAGTATGCAGTCATTATCAACAGCATAAGAGGGTGTTGCAAAAGGATAGGAATTGAGTTCTGTTGGAGGTTCTGTTCCCAAAACAGAATGGAACGGAATCAATTATCTCTTGTGCTGCCAATAGGTAATTGGTCTTAAACGTGGTTCAGGAGTGGTGCTGAATAGGTGCATACTTCCAAAGTAAGAACCAATACCAGGCTATAGATCCCACAGACGAATTGCAACGACTGACCCTATGTACATGTTTGCTGATGTATGTGAGCAGCTTGAATGAGCTCTACCTATCCATTCCTTTTTTGCTCACACAATACGACACATGAACATGATCTCTATGCAAAATCATTGGGAAATGGCAAGAATTCTTTTTTCTATAGACCCTTTTTGTTAGAATAAGGGCCTAAAATTGGGGCCATTTTTACCTATTTAGCCCACTTTTTCCCACTATCCAAGGTATGTCAATCAAGACTGGACTTTTGTTATGGCTGCCAAATCGTTGGGCCTCGTCCGATTTTGGCTTTCACTCCAGCTAACTCTCTAAGCGATTAGATATATTCTAGACTGACTTATAGGACCGCAATCTTCAGAAAAAGGTTCAAAATAATAAAAAAGATTTACAAGAATGATTCTGTAGCACTGGGATTTCAACCAAAATTCACAGCTAAGACATCAAACAAACAGAAAAATATGTGCCCTATCAATTTACATGAGGAAATTTTGAGCGGTTTGGGAAATATGCCTAGTAAAAGAAAAAGACTTTTTTGATTTTTTGACACTTCAATAATGCTTCCTTTTCAATGCTACTAAACTTGACAGACAGCCTGTAGTGGGGCAAATGTGCTGGTGAAATCAGCTAGTTTCAGTAGTTTGTGCATGATTAGGTTCCAAAAACTAAAAAAATCATGCTGTATTCCTACACCACCTGGGAACCAAATCACTATGGCATAGGCACATTGAATGGACTGGTCACCAAATCTCCAAGCAGACTCAGGGCTAGCCCTAGGGTGCAGTCTAGCCCTCCCAGACCCTTTCCCACTCACCATCAACCCACACATCTGCAAAATCAATGGTTTTATAGAGGGAGCCTTTTACGATACTTCCATAACCTATCCTGCTCACTTACAGCTCACTCACTACCCCACCAATGTTTAAAAGCATGATATCTCAGGTTCCCTGTGAAAAAGTGGCAATTTCCCACAATCCATTATAGTATAAGGTGGGAAGTGGCTTCTCAGGGTGGATAATCTCTTCGGGGAATTTTTTTTTCTGACACCAGTGTGTGGCTTGGCCTCTGATATCCCTTACCCTTGCTTGGAGGAATTTTCTTGAAAACTGACCCTTGCTTAGAGGAATATTTGTGACAAAGTACCCCCCAGGGGAGAATCGCGGGGAACTGGAAGGTGAGTTAGCTACAATGAGAAACCAAATCCCAATGTTTTCACAACAGCCTCCTGGTGGCTGTTGCTAAACCCTTGGAAGTCACTTCTGTCGGAGGTGTACTTCCAAAAACGGAAGGCACTCATCTTTGGTAGTCTCTTCTCTATTGCATTGCCAAATGGCACTTCTTAACAGAAGTGGTCCAGAAGTGGTTACTAACAACCCCTCAACTGGAAGTTGCTTCCTACACTCTGTCGCATAAGTATATAGGTATGGGCAGTCTGGGAAGCACTCAGGTGTGACCACCTTTTGCAACACAGTTTGATTTGTGGGAAAGTGACTATTTCTGGACTACAGTGTTAGAAGTGATACTGGATGGTGTTGCTCCTATAGTAAAAGGAAGAGCTGGCTAAAAATGCCCTCATTTCCAGTCCTTTCTTTTCATGTAGATATAACTTGTCCCTTTTGTTGCTCACCAGTGGTCATTCAAGTACGGTGCTAAAAAAGGGGGATTTGAGGAGGTACCTAGTTGGGAGAAGTCAGTCAGTATAATAAACTATAGAGTGTGTGACATGAGTAGGTACCTGATAGTGCAGCTCTCTCTATTTTAAACAAGGCAAGTTACTTTTTAGACTAATGTGGTGAGTGCAAGTTGAATGGTGAAGCAGAGCATGACTTGTTTTGAAAAGAGGGCACATACTGACAGCTCTCTTTTCTATAGGAGCAACACCCTCCTGAGATGCCTGGAGGGTGTTGTTCCTTTAGTAAAAGGAAGAGCTGTCTAAAAATGCCCTCATTTCCAGTCCTTTCTTTTCATGTAGCTATAACTTGTCCCTTTTGTTGCTCACAAGTTGTCATTCAAGTACGGTGCTAAAAAAGGGCTATTTGAGTAGGTACCTAGTTGGGCGAAGTCAGTCAGTATAATAAACTATAGAGCATGTGACATGAGTAGGTACCTGGTAGTGCAGCTCTCTCTATTCTAAACAAGGCAGGTGACTTTTCAGTCTAATGTGGTGAGTGCAAGTACTTAGGTGAAGCAGTGCACGACTTGTTTAGAAAAGAGGGCACATACTCACAGCTCTTTTTACAATAGGAGCAACAACCTCCTGAGTGGTTAAGTAGAGGAGGGAAGTGGGAAGTGAGGTACCTACCCTGAAAAGCAACTACTCAATCTTTTCACAACAGCCTCCAGGAGGGAGGCAATTTCAAAAAGATTGGGAAACCAGTTCTCACCGTAACTATTTGATCCTGCAGTTCTCCTACATTTCTCACCCTAAGAACAGACTTCCCTGCTTGACTTCTGCTACAAGTGAACTGCACGGAAATAGGTCGAGTTGCAAAATAAGAGACTGGACCCCTCCTATACCACTCCTATAACTGACTCCCTCTTTACAATACAAGAGGGAATCCACTCCAGAAGGTCAGTGAGTTCAATTTTGGAATTATCACCTCCGACAGGATCAATTCCAAATCTTTTTGAGATACCCTCCAGGTAAACTGCATCATGGATACAAATCCTGGCGTCAGGAGTTTGTGAATGGTTATTTTATTTCCTCCTCAGAGGTGGTATGTTCAAACTTTAGGTTAAAGAACGCTTAGCGATGTAAATGATTTTCTCGCAGAGGTTCATATAAGATTTCCCTCCACACAGATTTACACAGGATTTTCCTGATTAATGCAGAATCCATTCAGAACACGACATTTTGTTTTTATATAAAACTATGTTCAATATTTACACAGTTGCTAGAAAGAAACTATGTTCATATACGGCTACACAAATAGTCTGTGTTTGCTGGGGGTGTGAATGGGGGGTCCCCCATGTCACATGTCGATTTTAAAAAATGGTCATGGCACTTGTCACTTAAATCCCCATGTCCCATGTCATCTCTAAGAGCCCATGTCCCATGTCGAATTTAAGAAATCACCTATGTCATATCACTAACTGTTTTGCCTCATGTGGGGCCCTTGATGGGGGGTCCCCATGTCCCATGTCGATTTTAAGAAATGGGCATGTCACCATGTCGATTTTAAGAAATGGGCATGTCACCATGTCGATTTTAAGAAATTGCTATGTCACTGTGTCGATTTTAAGGAATTGGCCATGTCTCATGTGACTAGGCCAAAAAATGCTCATGTCGCCATGTCGATTTTAGGGGTCTAGAGCCATTCATGTCACTAAGGCCCATGTCACATGTCGATTTTAAGAAATGGCCATATCACCATGTCGAATTTAGTGGTCCATACCCATTTTGCTGATTTAACCCAGCCCTGTGGACAGACATCACACACCTAAAGCCTGCAGCACTGACGAAATCTGAACCTTAATGGTATGGGAAATATTGTCACTGTTTGGGCCACAGGTAGCTGATGGCAACCAGGGCCCAGCTACAGGAAGCTGATGAGGGCGAACCTCATTTTCAGGTCCAATTAGGTCATGAAGTCATGGCATCACATGCAGCAATGGCTGCCGCCCATTGGCTGCCAGTGTGCAGTGATAGTGGAATTAAAAAAAATTGGGATGAATTGTGAACCAAATAATCATACTCCAAGTTGCGCATTCCTTGACGCAAGATTGCCAGATATCAGTTGTTATTTTTGCTAAGATTCCTTACACATTTATGTACCACTGTACTGCCACCTGGGACTTCTTGTAAAAACTATACTGGTTCATTGCTTTACAATTAAGGTTTCCACTGTTCAGTTTTACGAGGATCCCAGGTAGATTCAACAGTTATGTTTTACAGTCTACTTAAACCATGGCAAAGGCCCAGGGATCCAACATATCTACTACACCCACTCTTCTCTCCTCCCCACCCAGTCTGCCTCCAGCCGTCAGCTCAGATCACATGACTGGTTGTGGTGATCATGTGACCAGGTGTTGGTCGTACACAGATAAACACCCTGCAGCGGGCTGGTGGTGGGGCACTGATAGATGGGAGGGCACCTGTGGTATCCCTGCTCTGATCCCAGTCAATGTATTATAACACCAACTGTGGGTTAGGCACAGGTAGTCAGTGTCATTCAAACCATCCTCTGCAGCAGATGGCACTGGAGGAGTAGTATTACAATGCCTCCACCTCCCTTAGGGGCTAGGACAGTTGAATACAGCTTTAATACTTTAATATCACTCAGCCTCCAAAATATATATATATATATATATATATATATATATATATATATATATATATATATATATATATATATATATCAAACTATACCTTCCAAGCTGGCCCAACTCAGAGGGGAAACGGAGGATCCTGATACAGGAGATTGATATAAAGGTCAACTTGAATTCTCAATACCGAGATTAAACTTTTTCTTTCGTTGGAGGATTACTAAGTATTAGCTTTCAACTTGAGCTGCATGATCTTCACAAGAGATCTTTCTCTTTGGTGGTTATTCTTCTTTTCGTGGATTTAACAAGGGAAGCAGAAGCAGAGTGGGGATGCTCTTTTGTACCCAAAGGATTATTCTCCACATGGTTTATTTTTGAAGTGCATAAACCTAACAGAAATATCGTTGGTTTTAAGAACCCTATATAAAGCTCCCCACGTCACAGGAGGATATCACTTTGGTATTTGTAATATTCAGTATTTTTTCTCCAAATCTAATTGGACTTTCGATTGAAATCCTTTGTTATAAATATGATCATATATCAAGGAAGATATATTTCGGTGTAATATTACATGGAAATGGAGCTTTCAATGAAACTTTGAAACTTTCATAGGACCTCTTCTTGGAGTAAAAGTGTAGGACTGGGTGGAGCTGGAGGATCTGCCTTTTCGCCAGTAAGTATGTGCTATTTAGCATTTTCCTGACAGAACTTTGGAGAGAAGTAATACATGTGCGTGTTTTTTTTCCTTCATGGAGCTATGAGTGCCAGGATATTTCAGTGGCTGTGTGATCTGCTCCTCCCTGGGGCTCCTGATACAACCGCTATCTGTGTAAAGAGCCACTACATGTAGTAATACAGTCAGAGGCTATCAGACCACTATCTGTGTAAATATCCGTTAGCTGTAGCACTACAGTTAGAGGATGACCAACCAACCACTATATACGTAAAAATAATGCTATCTGTATCAAATTAGGTTTACCATAGAATCGTGAAAAACAACCTCAGCAGGGACTGTTAACCACGGCCCTTATGAAAACAGACATGTATTCAATGTTTATTTTCAGTGCTGAAGAGATATTTCAAAACCCCTTTACCTCCGTGCTTAATATATATATATATATATATATATATATATATATATATATATATATATATATATATATATATATATATATATAAATGGGTGGGGCTCCAGAAAATGTCCAATTTTGAGAAAAAAATGATCAAATTTTTTAATTACCCTTAGACTTCTATAGTTTTACATGTCTGTGGAGTAGGTGATAAGCCATGAGAATGGTAAATATTGTGAAGTTGGGATTTTTCCATCATTTTCTATTTTTTAGCTCAAAATGCATATATTTTAAGCATTAAGAGGGGTGTTACGTTCATCAGATTTGATTAAATGAGATAAAATTGTGGAAAAATGATTTTCAAACAATATACCATGATATATATTCACTGGAACCTGGTAGAGATGTATCTCTTCTATGCACAGAATATCATATATAAATTTTTCCTTCGTTTCCACATATCTTGTGTCATGCTTAAAATATCAGGTAAATTGAGAAAATGATGGATTTGCTCTAAGTTCATTTAAAAGTTCTTGTAAACAACAACAAAAATATAAAATTGAACAATGTTCCACTAACTGACAATTGAAAATGATTGTATTCACTTTTATTAGCTATACCTAAAGATATTTCTTTGATCTACTTATGCATTATAAAGGATTTTTTCTTTGATAAGTCATTAGCCTGAATCCGATGAACGTAACATTTTTGGGGAAAATCATGAAATATCTCCTTAAAGAATATATCTATCTGGAAAATTCATATCCCATGCTGATTAGGTTGATTTTCTCAGGTTTACTGGTTGTTTAAAATTTTCTTCATGGATGATTTATGCCATACATATGCTATCATCAGTTTATCCGATGAACGTAACAGTCTGATGAACGTAACACCAAAAATCTGATGAACGTAACATAAATCCGATGAACGTAACATAAATCTGATGAACGTAACATTTATGATTGCATTCCTATTACAGCAAAACAATAATCTACATTGAAAAAATTCTTACACTAGCTGGTGCAGTTCACTACTTGGGTACCCTATTGATATTTGTTTTAACTATTATTGAAGAATTAGGCAAATTAGAGGTAAATCATCCATGTGAATCCGATGAACGTAACATAAATCTGATGAACGTAACATTTTCAATTTTCTGTCTTTTATCATACTTTGAAGTGGAATTTCCTGAATCAAATGGCAAGATCCTTTCCAGGCCCCCACCACACACAGTGTCAACTGAATTTCATCTTTATATGCCTTATATTTATATAATAAATTATTCCCCAAAGAAAATAGCCTTAAAAGGGTCATTTTTCTACCCCTCTTTGGGCCTCATTTATGGAGAGAAAACAGTAAAATATTCAGATTTTTGCTTATCTGCTCCAATATGTGGGTGTCAGACTTCTACATACTGTCAAAAAACTACCTCAAACGCATTCTATTCATATAGATAACACATTTTTTAAATAAAAACATGATTTTATGAGAAAAACTCTATTTTTAAAGATTTTCATCAGATAATGAAAAAATTTGAAAATTTTCTTGAAAATTCACGGTGATGTACAGAAGGGTCTCTAAAATATGTTGTATTAATTGCAAAATGGGTTAATACAATGTGAATAGAGAAAAAAATTGAATGAAAATCATTTTTTCTCAGGGGACATGGATTTTTTTGGTATTTTTCAAGCAAAATATGGGTAAATTCAGAAAATAACAGGAAAAATATAATTTATTCCTTAGTTATAACATAATTACTCATTGAGATCTTTGTAACCATGCTGTTCATATCACCTGAAATGATCTTATTACAGAGTTATTAAAGAAAACATGACAAATTTGCTTAATGGACATTTTCTGGAGCCCCACCCATATATATATGTATATATACATACACAAGACCAGCGCATATTCAAAAGCCATCTGCTTCAGATAATGCTAGTTTCCACAGTCCTCTAATTTTAAACAGGAAGTGGTTGGATAAGGACTGCAGACACATTCTTATGTTACAAGTGTGGCTGGTACGTAATGCTAAGTCAAAAAAAGTTTTTTTTTCCAGTCGGTTGGGTGGTAACTGTACCGACTCCAGGTAAAGAGGGCCAACCTCAGAATCTTTTGAAATATTTTTCAATTTTTTTCTTCTGATTTTCTAAAGATTCTTTTTGATATCTTTTTTCAAAATTTTTGAGGATTCTTTTCCGAAATTGTTATTCAACATATATTCACAAATTTTTCCAATCAATTTCTCATATACCATGCAAGAAATAAATATTTCTAACACCCACCAGTGAAAACCCAGCGAAGAGTTACTACATGAGGCCTTGGACACTGACCTCAACTTTTTGAGCCATGTTACCGGAAACACATTTTCTTTTGGCCTAATACTAGTGGTTGGGTGATCAACCTCCAAGTGTAGAAGCACTGATAGGGGTCGTTTACACAGATAGTGCTTGTACACTCTTCCTGCCACTGACTGCTGGCACGTGGCATGCACTCAGTGCCCCCTGGTGTGGAGGAGGGTCGTCCTCCTATAGGGTGAGTGAGTGAGCGATAGAGTGAAGTGTTACATATATACCTAGTGTATAGGGGTTAGGAAAAAAAGATAAAAAAAAAACAACACCACCGAAAAAAAACACACATGAGAAAACAACAACAACAACAACAACATTTTATTATAGGACTTCCCCATGCTATATTGCAGTTGTAAAACATGGCCTTCTTATAATGACCTTCATTGACAATCGAATGATACCGTATTTAATGCTGTTTCTTCAACGAAATAACTTTTGCAGGTATCACACAGCACATAGACGGTTACCCTCCACTACCATTCACCTTTCCATCTCATCCCTTACCTCTCCTAAACCTACCTCATATGTCCCCAGCCTAGACTCTAAATTTCTGGGCATGGGTCCAAGACCACTATTCCTGCCAATGGCATATATACAAGCCGTGTTTATAATAAATACCAGTTATGGCAGCCCTATAGTCTAACCCTTTAATGACCAATAATGCATTCATGCACCATGCCCATTGGTTGTCATGATGCATGGATGCAGCTCCGGCCAGTGGCCCTTGTGCCCCCTCTATAAATGCACCAAAGCTGGCCAGTGTTGCGTTCACACTGATTCATGCATAACGCTGAACCTACGGGTTGATACACTCCCGGAATGTCAACATGATGCACCAATGAAGTGTCGGCGAGCTGACTTGCCAGCGCTTCATCCGTGCATCATGCTGACCAATGACCATGATGCACTCCTGCATCAGCTAAAAGGAGTACATCAGCTGCCTTTATATGACTAAGAGTTACTAATTCTATATAAGAGTTCCACCATTTGGCAGGCACACTGCTATATAAATGCTCCATTGAACCTTTTGACTGAACTAATATCAGTTATTTAGAGCACAAGTAAAGGCTAGGCGACTTTTATGGCAACATTGGTGTATACTATAGGCCTCTGGGTGGAGACTTTATGGACCAGGAGGGTGTTGCTCGTATGCTAAATAGAACTGGGAGTAGGTGCCCTCTTTTCCAAAGGAGTTACATTCTGCTTCACCATTCAACTTCCACTCACCATATAAGTCTGAAAATGCACTTGACTTGTCTAAAAATAGTGTGTGCTGCACTATGTGATACCTACTCTTTCAAATGCTCTTGTGTTGACCACTTTTGTGCAACACAAAACTTAAAAAGGGTTAGGACTATAAAAAAAGAAACTCTCACAGGTGAGGCACTTCTTTGGCAAACGACCTTTTCCCATAGGAGCAACACCCTCCAGGATCCACTGGAGGTCTTACTACATTGTATATAGAGTTATAGAAGCACGACCCTCGGGTACGTATGAGGATATTGAAGGATTATAATATTGTCCTGTGCTGCCATTGACTTTTTATGGAGATTTTCAGTATGTATATTTGTCGGAATTTTATAAAAGCTGATTCTCAATGAATGGAACTGAGTTCAAAATCTACTGAGGAAATACTGTTAAAAAGGAATAAGGTGACTATTAGATACTAGCCATCACTCAGCAGGCATAAGTACCTTTACCTCGGCCTTTTCGGACAGACACTATGAGGGTGAGGACACCTTTAGATGTTTATAGGACCCAATTTTCAATTGGAAAAAATACCGAATGGCATTCCATGTGCAGAAGTCTGGTCCTGGGTGTACACAGGAAAGGTTTGGCACCTAAATGAGATGTTACATGTTTATCACTGTGGTGAACATATATTTAGCAGCCGAATAGGAATACCATAGCTCCTGGTGGGTCAAGAAAGATAACTTGAGGTAAGTGAGGGCTACAAAAAAAAGAAGATAAACGAACTATAAATAACAAAACAAAAAAATACCGTTTTAAAAAAAATAAACATAGATGACATGGAAAGAAATAACGGAGACTTCAAAGTTGTCATACTGACAAAACTTCTAAATTGGATATTTCATGCTTTTCATTTTGATGATTTTAGTCATACTTAATTTTCGAGTGTGGGGACAGTGACAGCAGAGTGTAGACAGACAGGGGTGCTAGAGGTAGATGTAGTGGTGGGGGAATAGGGGCCAGACAAGTCTTGTTTATATTGAGGACAACTTGAAGAGTGTCTACTCAAGGTGCTTTAACTGCTCCAAGGACTCAGTGTTTTTTTTTCATGAGATTCCATGAGGCGAGTGAAGAAATATTCAGTTAGGAGCAAATCAAGTGGATTGGTGTTTTTATTTTATCTTATACCACGATTCTGGCTTAGATCGTGCTTTTTTTGGTCATAACCCAGTTCCATTATCAGGGTTTAACTGCACTCTGAGACGGTTATTTTTTTCCAAGACAACTTTGGTGTGATTCTGGACATGTTAATAAATTGGAGAAGTATACAAAGTCAACCTCGCCATACATTTCCAGTTAAAACCGTTCAGAGTTCTATGGGGAATCGTACCCCGGCCGCTATGGCATAAGACAGACGCGCTGTCCACTACAATGTATACCACGCTGAAACCAATATATATATGAAGGATTTGAATAAGCCATGCGACATACCTGGGTCTGTGCACCCATTTTTCGTATTGAATCCAATGGTGGCAAGTCGAGTTATTAAAATGTATATATCCTTAGATATATACAGGATGATCCCTCCATGCCAAGCTTCTCCATGTTATTCAAAATAAAGATGAATCCAATGGTTTTCCATAATGATACATCTCGCCACCCGCCGTAGCTTCTGCTTGCGAAAGGTTGACTTAGGACCAGCTGAAAGTATGTCAGGGTATATCTGGGCACCTCCCCGCTTCGTCAACAAGAAGAAATGGCCTGTGGGGATGGATCGCTATGTAAATTCATAGGATTCTCATTTTTTTCTAATGTAATGGAGACAAAATGTAGGCGAACAACAACTAGGGATTGTATATTTGTTGGTGGTAGGAGTACAGGAGCTGACATGCTTGGATTCAATATGAAAAATGGGTGGAACGTCGGGCACCTGCCGAGGAAAAAATGGCCACTCGCATTGTGAGGCAGTGGAGGATAGCTTGGGTTCAGAAAATGTCTTCTCCTGCATTTATTCTAGGGTTATAAGGTAAGATATTAATACAAAATGGAGGAATTATTGTGATAAATACATTAATGTATGTTTAACCCAAGACTCGTTAAACATACATTCATAGCTTAATACCTTGTTTATAACAGGTTATTTAGTTGATCTGATAGTGGGGAATGGGACCGTGGAGAATGAGATTTACTTTCTTCACACCCCTTTCATTAATGGATGTTCCCATACAAATCTATACCCAGCAAATTGTCGTGAGTCCTCGTCAACCTGTGTGAAGTGGCTCACACATGTCGCTAGATGGAACACGACGTCGTTATAGCACAAGATCACCAGGAATAGCAATTGCTATGCCATGTGAGTCTAACACACAGTGGCGACAGATGACGGAATGAGTTATCACTCAAAAAGGAGTCACCATTGATGACCAATCATGGCGACAGATGACGACAATTTGCTGGGTAGTAAGGCTTGCTCCTAACATGATATAACAATTGAAGGTCATTGCTCAAGACTGGCTCTACGATTGAGATGGTTCCAAATCGTAGCACCTCAGGAAATGACCTCCTGGAGTAGCTACATGTTGAATGAACCACTACAACCACTGGTACCATTTAGCACAGTCTACATTTGGCGTTTTGTCATGCCTAGGGATATGTGTACGTGGCTGATAGGTGCCCTTTTAAGCAGTTTATTTTGGATTATAGGTGACTTATTCTACCTATTACAGTCTACAATATACAATGTTTACACGGCCCAGAATACCCACGGACATCACTTTATAGTTTGTAAGAAAGCAGTGGTACATTCAGGATTTCTATAATAACCTCAGAGCATGACTACTATGACTAAGGATAGATACCATTATACCTCTTTGAAGAGTGCACTGATTGACAGGTGTGTTCGTCCATGGATCATTACCCAAACCTAGTTGGATTGATCGGGGCCTAAAGGTAATGAGCTTTTCTTTTACATGATATCGGCTGGACCATGACTAGTCTTAAATCTCATTGATTTATTATGCTCATGCCTCCTTGGCAGGTATAACAGGCATTTTAATCAGCGTGTGGGTAGTTTCAAGAGTTTTACAAGATAGTTTCACTCACTGCCATAAAGGTATAGCAAAGCGCAGCCTTTTTGGGGTGCATTTTTATTCTCATTATTTGAACTTCCATGAGAAATCTTCCAAAACCTTACCGACAGCTAATCTGTAGGGCCCACCTTTCTAGCTACGTTGGGCTGGAAGGTAATTAATAAAGTCTGGTAAATATTTTGGATATTTAAGTGAAGTGAGTGGATTTCCAGGCGATCGCCCTGAGTCTAAAGATGTGATGCAATTCTAAATGAATACTTGTCAGACTTGAAACCTGGTCAGAATTCTGTCTGGTTAGTTTTCTAGAGGTGCTCTACAACACTGAAGGCATAATAAATGATAAAATTGACATCCTAGGATACCTCCAGAAGGTATCCTAAAATGAGTTAAATGAGTTTTATGAATGACACTGGCGTTCTGAAGAGATAATTTGAAGAAAGTATTCTCAGGCACGCATCATCGCATGTTCAGACTAGAAGGGAGAGTACCGTAATCTCCCGCGTACAAGGCGCGTCTTGTACGAGAGGTTTTTGTTCTTACTGGATCCAGAAGGGGGACACCATGACCTTTCATTTGATATCTTACACTCCCCCCTAAGTCATAATAGGATCTAGGGGGGCCTGAGGGGTCCTGGTGGCTCTAGCAACACATAGCTTTTTGAATATTGAAAATTCATTAAGTAGAACAAAAGTTAAGAATTTTTCATTTTTTTGACTATTTTCTAAAACTCTAGGTGCGCCTTTTACGCGAGGTGCGCCTTATATGCGGGAGATTACAGTAAATCATAGTGAGAATTACAGTTTTCACTCTCTTCATGGATTATTATGTTCTTTAATCTTTGAATTATACCATCCTGTGCTTATACACGGACAGTATGAGTGGCAGCAGGCACCTACTGGTAGTACCCTGGCAGTACTGGTATAGGTGATGACGTCTTCCAGGTTCCAACCTTTAACACCTGAGTGCCTCCTTTGGTTTAACACGTTCACCCATCCACTGAGCGAATTAGACTTTGTAGAGTGCTGGGGTACTCTAGGGTACACCCTATTTAGATGTGTATGAAATACATGACGCATGAATGCATGATCATGAATATTAAGGCTAGATATTTATTTCTCTTCTCTAAATTAACATAGACAAGTAAAGGAATTTCATTGGATTTCCCAATTAGCAGAGCTCCCTCCTTTCCAAGGACATGTGTGCATATATGCTTATGTGTTGGAATATAATCTCCATGCCCTATTCGTCGGAAATGCACAGAATAGAATATCAAATCAATTAATTAATAAAGATAATTGATATAAAAGGTGGAACTGACACAATATATAGATGCAGAATGTGAGGCATCCAATTCATTATGTACGTAAACTTCATAATGCAATATACATTTTGATACTAACATGGATTAGTATCAACATGTATAACCAAAACGTATTTATAGTTATTACACGACCTCTGTGATTTTGGGTGCTTTTTCTGGATATTCCCATTCTGATACCTGTCAATATTGCAGGTCCTAGGAGTGCTGATATCCTGGATATCGGCACTCCTAGGAGTGCTGATATCCAGGATATCAGCACTCCTAACATGTCACATGTCCTAACATGTCATATGTTACATGTTAAAACCTACAAACTTGTAATGGCCAGGGTAGGGGGTCGAACGTGCAGTCTCCTGATCCCAAATCCAACTCCCTATGCAGCGCGCCACAGGGACTGACGAGAGACGCTTGGTTAGAACCAGGTCTCTATAAGTCATTGATATGGCTGTGTCCCCCCATAACAACACTCACATGCGCAAGGTTAGAATAGCATTATAATTATAGATGACTGTTGGACGCGTTCAAACCAAGCCAAGCCGGGCACCTAGGTGTGAGACCCGGTGGTCTAGTGGTTAGCGCATTGCGCTCAGCTGCTAGAGGTAGGCGGGATGAGTCCCGGTCCAGGCGATTCTATTTTTTTGCCGTGTGTACACACACTATGGCAGGCTTCGAGTCCCGGGGAAGGATTTTTGTTTTCAACTTGTTTTTATTGATATTCTATTGATTATTTATTGATTAATCGTGTAGTAAAAACAGTATTGAATGGGCTATCGGGCACCTCATTCAGTGTATCGTAAGGAGTGGCCTACGGCCACTTGTTACGATATCCTACGATACACTGAATTCGGTGTATATGTTTGGTGTTGGATCTCTCATGTTATAGAGCCCATACTTCTATCATGATAACAGAATACTTCATCATACACACACACACACACACACACACACACACACACACATATATATATATATATATATATATATATATATATATATATATATATATATATACATGATGTTAACAGTTGGGGGTGTGCACGTGGTATGCGGTACACATACAACATAATCGACTTAGTTTAACATACCTGTAGTGTATGAAAATAGCTGTGTAAACCCTTCCTATAGGGCTAACCCGGGATACAATATCAACCAATGAAATGCCTCCCTCCCTCCATTCACTGCAGAATATTTTGGGTACATTATGTAACAGCTGGTACCCACCATGCTGGTTGTTATCCCCCCCACACCCTAAATACGTGGGCTATATAAGACTGGCTACACTACCAGCTGAATATCAAGAAGAAAACTATATAGTTAGTGACATTGAAACCAAAGACAATTAATCATTGATAGAAATCACTGTGAAACTGTTGCAACTATATTGATTTCTGAAAAGAGAAGTAACAGACATCTAAGCGTGTAGAGCACCATATGTGGGATGAAAGCTGTGCCTAAGTACAACAATATAATATCACATCCTATCTATGCAGAGAGATATAAATCATATTTTGCAATATGTATCTGACATACATCATAAACAATGAACTGACAGAAATAGATAGGGATAAGTTAACAAAGTATCTCTGGAGGCCATTTCTCAAGACACTACAACTGTACACCGAAATTACGATTTGAAACCCTCAAAATCTTATCTGAGGAAATTATTTATGATTGCTCTGCACGACTAACACGTATGTAGTGATCACATAGGTTTTATTAGAGCAGGGAGTCATTTCTTAATAACGTACTATTCAGTCCAGAGTGACATACCTACTATAGGGTACTGTACTAGAGGTCCCACCTTTAGTAGGCATGACCATTTTACAATGAGCAATAGTACAGACCACTTTTTATACCTCTAGTAAGAGACACTACTATTTACTGGTAGTCTTTTACCGGTAGTAGGCTACAAAGTAGATCATACGGAATTGAATAGTACAGGTTATCTAGCCTTAGTAAAAAAAAATCTGGAAGGGGCCTGCCCTCTATAACATTATGAAAGGGTGCAGCAAGGCCTTCCTTGGGTATGAGCTGTACCTTAAATGCGAGGTATTACCTTTATGTGGCTGAGGCCGATTTCTTTTTTCCATTGAACATTGCATTGAGGGGAGGGGAGGAGGGGTTAATAGGTCATTGGGGTAAGTTAGAGTTGGCTCCTTGCAATGTTACAGGGTGGTTAGCTGTGGGCAAACTCTTCAAACCAGTGGTCAGTTAGCCACAGCATGAGTTGGAACAACTCATAGCATTCCCTTAATATCATTATAAACTCATACCATACACACGAAGATAGTTCAATGTAGTGCATTGGTGTACATGTTTGTCCACAAAGGCCTATACAGAGAGGAAATCAGTGAATTTTACCTAATCCTATAACTGTAATGACTAAATATATAATTATTTCATGTTTGTAATGGTGAAAAACAGACACCTCATAGGTTTAACCTAGGAGCTCCGTATCTGACACCCCCATGAGATCACACTGCCGACCAGTAGCAGCACTCAATGGTCTTAAAACATGTCAATCCTCAGCATTTTATGTCCTTTTTAATGATATATGTACCTTTATGACTGAGATAACATGAAACAAATAAAAAGGTTCACTCATAATGGGCCTGAATTAGGGTTATCTTACAAGGTGAAGCTGAGTGAGATACCCCCCAGTCAGACCCACTACTCGTGAACATTTATCTATATACTGGATGACACAAAAGGCTTAATGACTTATGCAACAAATCTATTGGTTGATAATCTATTGGTGACTTGGTTATAATCAAGGAACTCTACTACCACACAAGGTTACCTACAACCGCATTCCACATCTATTTACACAATTTGCAGTTATTTTTCACGGAGGAATTACCTTCTGAAAATGGATGCAAAACATTGAATTTTATGTTTTAAATTACAACCCGTACAAACAATGTTAATGAAATACATAGGCATGCACTTGGGGTGATAAAGGACCCATTATAGGAGATTGAGATGACCTCTGAGGATGTCTCAGCTAAGTGCTGTCATAGGGCACTTACTATAGAGGTAAGATGGAAAAGTATATAGTACAATGTTGTACTATTTACTCCAACTATTACATTATAACATGGGCAAGTTTTAACTCTACTAGAGGCTCCAGCTGTTACCTTTGTACTAGAGGTGGGGTCTTACTATTCAACCACATTCTTCTATTAGAAATGCCAATTAACTCTAGTAGTGACTTTAACCTATAGTTGGCTATTAAGAAACGCCACCCAGGAGGTTATTTCAAAACAGAGATAGATTAGCACTATTTTGAAATAACCTGCAGTTGTAATGGGGCAAACAATAGTAACCACTATTTAGGATTTAATGCATGCAAGTGAAGTTGGGAGGGCTGTGGCCCAAAAACTTAGGTGAGTCAGTTTGGTGTAGACATAATTTGCTCTCTTGGGGCAGAAAGCCCAACAAAATTTTAGAATTTTACCATCAAACTGCTAGATTTTTGCTCGTGTCAGAAAAATATAGGATTTGTACCTTGCATTTGCTTACATTAAACATAACATATTTCATGTGGTGCCTACATGAAATATCCATGTCTCGGATTCCTGTAAAAGCAGCCTAATTACTCATAGATAAATCTGTTTTCATTTGCATATTCCTATTCGCATTTCAATGAGAGTTTACGTTTCTGCTGACAATAAATACCAGAGACATATACCCAGCCTATATCATGCAAATTTATCACCCCTCCCATAAACATTAAGTACCTCATACTAACAGGAATGTCTGCCCAGAATTTAGCATCAAATTGTGTAAAACATTGAGATGGTTAGTTTAATACCCCACTCAGCCTCTGACAGGCCCTAGTTACAGTTCTATTACCTCTATCAAAAACACCTGTTGGGTGAGAGCTGGAAGACATTTCTCAAGATGGTACAACTAGGCACAGCCACTACGATTTGAAACCCTCAAGATATAGAGTGGGTGATTGTAGGTAATGCCTTACGACTGCTCTGTATGATCAGCACTTAACGTAGCAATTACAGAGGGCTTGGTAGGGCAGTCGTACCAGTGCAATCGTTAGTGACCAAAAGATACAGGACTGTAATGGCATCGGAGTGAGGGATCCCACTACAATTTAGTCATACCATCTTGAGAAATGCCTTCCTTGGACCCTTTTAGCCACTCCACCTGTTTTTACACCATCCTATCTTGCTACATCAGCAGGGACAGCTGTCATCATGGCAGGGTAGAAAAAGTAGCCTAGGTGTGAGAGATACCAGCAGGTAAGAATTATAGGGTGCGTAGGTATCACTGCCTGAGTGGCTCAATTGAGGCAAAAAAAATGTTTGTTTCCAGTAACTTGATTCTAAAAGGTAGGGTCGGTAGGTAGGATTTTTTTTTTTACATGATAGGAAATGTTAGGACACATATCAATGGAAGCATCAAATTCTTTTATTTCATTGCAAAATAATGATGGAAAAGTCGACAACCGTAAAAGAGGGGAGGATATAAAAAAGTATGAAAACTTTCAAAAACTAAAGAAAAATTCCTAAAAAATGACAGAAATTCTTCAAAGTCCCAAAAAATCTTTTTTGGTCCTGTTTTGCTAGGGTAGGTCGGGTTACTAGAAACACAACTTTTTTTTTGGCCTGAGCACTTTGGATTGCAGAAGGCATGGGGTTGGTCTGAGAGAAAGTTAGCATAGGACAGTCCATCCACTTTCTCTTTCTTGCTCTCTTCTTTCCCTTTGTCCTTCTATGTATCTTTTCTTTCATTTTCCTTCTGTCCTTTAGTCCTTTTCTTTCTCCATTTTCCCTTTTCCTAAAGTCCCCATTTTCTTTCCTTCATTCTGACCATGGACCTCCAAACGCAGTATAAAGTTAGTCTGTGTAGGTCCATGTTCCTTCCTTCTTTGTTTGATACAATCTTTCTTTCCTGTATTTCATGCTCCGCATACTGATCTCTCACCCTCTAATCTGCTGTTCAACTCTGGTTTGGATGGTATAAAACAAAAGCTCACGAATTGTTGCTAGATTAGTGCTAAACGTCCTGACAAGTAGACTGACAGGAACAATGAGCCGAAACTGCTGATATTCTGACCCCACCCTTTGTACTTAGATACTTTGCAGTGGTGCCCTGGAGGGTGTTGCTCCTATTGTAAAAAGAGCTGTGAGTATGTGCCCTCTTTTCTAAACAAGTTGTGCACTGCTTCACCAAAGTCCTTGCACTCACCACACCAGTCTGAAAAGTCACCTGCCTTGTTTAAAACAGAGAGAGCTGCACTATCAGGTACCTACCCATGTCACACACTCTATAGTATATTATACTGACTGACTTCTCCCAACTAGGTACCTACTCAAATCCCCCTTTTTTGTTAGCACCATACTTGAATGACCACTTGTGAGCAACAAAAGGAACAAGTTATAGCTACATGAAAAGAAAGGACTGGAAATGAGGGCATTTTTAGCCAGCTCTTCCTTTTACTATAGGAGCAACACCCTCCTGCAGGAATTGAGGGAATATACCTGCAGGCCATGTCTGATGACCTTTTCCCCAGATTCAGGGGAGTAGTTCACTTGAACTCTACAGGTCAATGCTAAGACATAGCCTGGCTGTATACATATATAGGAGTCAACCCCATTATCCAATTCATGCAGCCATCGCTTGACCTACTACTGAGGAGAAATTGATTTATCAGAGCCATGGCTACCAGCTGTATCCTCAGAATCCAGCAGGGAATGAATAATCTTTATATTAAGGGCTGCTGATGCATTAATACACCATGTCCTTTAGTCGTCATCATGCATGAATGCAGCCCTGGTGAGTAACTCACCTGGGGTACATTTAATGCATCATGATGACCCTACGAGGTTGATACACTCCCAGGGGGTCAGCATGATGCTGCAATGGACTCACCAATATCATGCATCATTGGTGCATCATGCCGACCAGTGGGCATGATGCAATAATGCATCAGCGGCCCTTAAAGGTTAAATTTGGGTGAAGCAGCCCAATCAGCAATGGAGCATTGGGCCATGCTTGTCCATGCTTGGCCCAATATAAGCAGACATTGGCCCAATGTGTCCTTGGTACCTGGGAGGTTTATACAGGTGTGTCCCTATCACCACCTATGTACCTGGGTGGTGGTGGTAGGGTGTATCAGGTGTCTGAGAACACACAGGTGGCACTACTCACCCCTTATCACCTGTCTGGGTCTCATCCCCACCTGTACAGTACTGTAGGTGTATACTGAGGTGTATATAGAGCCTCAGCCAGTGGGCAGTGATGGACTGAGCCCAAATCAGAGGTTTATTGGTGCTGAGTGCTTATCTTGTGCTGTATACCTGAAGTCACTTCATTAGACATCTTGGTCACCCAGCTTAATATACCTTTATATCCCCCAATTTCATTTTTAGTGTAGGAAGGGGGGTTATCTATAAATACCCCCCTGCTTTTGAATTTTGAAAATTTATTGGGTGGAAAAGAAGTTATGATTTGCAAATTTTCAGAACAATCCACAAACTCAGGGTGCGACTTATACACAGTGTTTAACGGCAATAACTAATACACAAATGTACTGGTATACATGTGGCCTGCCTTACACAGGATACTGCAAAACATTTCCCCAATAATAGCGGGTTTGTAGACATAAACAGCTTCATCAAACCAGCATTGTTTAACCACACACGTGGTAATGATATCAAATTATCTATGGTGTTTCACACACATACAGGACAACATTCTATCAAACTACCCAGGGGTACATGCCCCGCAGCACTGACCGGGGGCTGCCCCCTACTCCTGCCATATGGGCTTCCCTAGCCCACTTAAAAGGGTCTATTTTTCCTTTTTCCTATCTCTCGGGATGTGTGTGGTGCACATATGCGCGGGCACTGACACATTCTCCTGTGAAATTGTGTAATGTAGTTCTCGCCATTAATATGACCTTAGTTGTCGAAATGGCGTTAAACCTCTATTACTAATCACTCCTGCCATAGGTGAAGGGGGGCATAGTGAGGGGGCATCATCCACACTGCCCCTTTAACTATTTAAAGGCTGCTATATAGCACATTATTATGATGCACCAACGAAGTGATGGTGATTCTACTTACTGGTCAGCACTTCATTGGTGCATCATGTTCACTCTCTTGTAACATAGCTAGCATGTAGATTCGGTATATGATGGATGAATACAGTCCTGGCGAGTTACTCATCACTCCCTTGTAACATAGTTAGCATGTAGATTCGGTATATGATGGATGAATACAGTCCTGGCGAGTTACTCATCACTCTCTTGTAACATAGCTAGCATGTAGATTCGATATATGATAAATGAATACAGTCCTGGCGAGTTACTCATCACTCCCTTGTAACATAGCTAGCATGTAGATTCGATATATGATAAATGAATACAGTCCTGGCGAGTTACTCATCAGGATTCATATTCATACATTATGAGGACCAACTGGTAAGTTATGAATTCTGTGGCCTAAAAGGGCCAAGTATACGCCTAGATTAACAGATGGTTCTCACCTTTGCCACAAGGGGCTTATAGTACATCCACCGCGGCAAATAGCATGTAGCTCGGGCAGCTTTCACAGCTCTGCCTGTGTGTAGGGGGGGGGGGGAGGGAGCCTTTGATATTAAATGAGCATCCAGTGTCACTACTAGAGATGTATACAATCACTCACCTTTAGTCTATTTGTAGTGTGAGTAATAGGGCATCATATTATACACTACAGGCATAGGAAGTGCATTGCAAGCTATTCACCTGCTAGCTCTTTCACAAGGTACCACATGTTCCAATGGACCTACCTACAATCACCCATGAGGGTGCTAGATTAATTACCACAAATTGTACAGAACCCTAGGTTTGAAGTCTTTTAGGTATTTCATGGTTATTGTGGCATTATATACAACACTCACTGGAGGTAAGCAACACCAGCAGATCTATGCCTACAGTAGAGTGAGGGGTGGGGAAGAAATGTGCCCGAGTCACGTGACAGGATGTACCATAAATGTCTAGTGGAAAATTCTTGCACTATCTGTTCGTCCAGATGTATAGCGTAATTCCTAAATGCTAGTGCACAATTCCCCCGATGATAAACTGAGCAGTAACTCAACAGAGAGCTGCAGAGCCTAGACACATTGGGCTTATCCCATGGTATTGACTCTGTAAGATCAGCAGGATAGTTTGATTTAGCCATTGCAACTTACTCCCTGGAGCCACAAAAATAAAACAAGAATCACATGCATTGTGCAGCCCCTAAAGGGTTAGAATATAACCAGCAGGAAAGGTGTTAACCCATGAAACTCACTTAGTAAGGGTTCGAACTGGGCCTTACCCTGCCAACATTACCACAAGGGCGGCCAGACAGAGTAAAGGAGGTGTTCAGGGAGGGTATCTCAAAAAGATTTGGAATTGATCCTGTCGGAGGTGATAATTCCAAAATTGAACTCACTGACCTTCTAGAGTGGATTCCCTCTTGTATTTTAAAGAGGGAGTCAGTTATAGGAGTGGTATAGGAGCGGTCCAGTCTCTTATTTTGCAACTCAACCTATTTCTGTGCAGTTCACTTGTAGCAGAGGTCAAGCAGGGAAGTCTGTTCTTAGGGTGAGAAATGTAGGAGAACTGCAGGATCAAATAGGTATGGTGAGAACTGGTTTCCCAATCTTATTGAGATACCTTCCTGTAGGGTCAGGCTGACCCTGCTAACATTGAACCTCTACTATCACTGGTACAATACAGACACGGAGAAATAGGGGAAGATTGGTCTTAACACTTACAGAGCTTCTCATCAAGGATGCATCATGCCCATTGGTCGGCATGATGCACCAATGACGTGTTGGTGAGTAGTTTCGCCAGTACTTCATTGGTGCATCATGCCTTTTGGGTGGCATGATGCACCAATGACATGCTGGTGAGCAGTCTCGCCAGCAATTCATTAGTGCATCATGCCACCCAAAAGGCATGATGCGCCAATGACGTGCTGGTGAGCCATCTCGCCAGCACTTCATTGGTGCATCATGCCTTTTGGGTGGCATGATGCACCAATGACATGCTGGCAAGCAGTCTCGCAAGCACTTCATTGGTGCATCTAGCCTATTGGGTTATGATGCACCAATGACGTGCTGGCGAGACTGCTCACTAGCACTTCATTGGAGCATCATGCCGACCCTACGGGGTTGATACACAAATGCTGGAGGGTTGTCATGATGCTCCAATGAAGTGCTGGCGAGCAGTCCCTCCAGCACTTCATTGGTGCATCATGCCGACCAATGGGTATGATTCATAATGCATCAGCGGCCCTGAGAGGGTTAAAGGATCAACCACAATGGGAGAGCCAGGTTATGCCAACATCTGTTGGAAATTCATTGGTATGCATTGGTACACTCTCATCCTTTACAGAGTTAAAGAGCTGGGTATGTTTTTGATGCAGGAATGATTACCTTGAAGGTGTATCAGATTGTGTTAAAATAGACCATATTGTGTGAAGTTGTATCATATCACAAGAAGCATGGACCATTTTATACCATCATAAACCATCTGAAATATGCAGGGCTGGTTCAGGGTTGGTACAGGGTGTGATCTTAGAGTCTTCTATGTCTTTTACTAAATGATAACTGACACCGCTGATCATCAATGTGCCGGTGCTGCATATGGAACTCCATCCCGCCAGGGGCTTATTTCAATTATATATCTAATTGAAGCCATGGATACTGATACCAAATTGTCAGCAGTTGAATGACATGGCTGGACTTAGAGGCGCTTCACTGATGTAGGAATTAGCTTGCAGTTTCCTTTCCTCTTTCCCTCAAAGCCTGTAAATATGACCAAAGTGTCAGTTATAAGCTTCTATACTCCAAGCCAAGATACCCCCCCCTCCCACACATATACTATTTTTCACAAATAGTTCTTATTATAGTTAGGGATACACAAAAATATGCAGAAAAGATAAATTATATCGCACCCTCATAGCCCACCTACTATGGACTTATAAATATCCTGCAGCTCTGCTTACGTTGAGGACGGTTTAGTAGGAACAATGTTTTTCTTGGATCCCTCCTAGAAAATGGATTTCCAACAGATGTTGACATAACTTGGCTCTACCAGTGCGGTTAACCCTTTAAGGGGTGGTGTTGCATTAAAGTATGTCTATTGGTCGTCATGATACAGTAATGCAGTCCTTGTGAGTAACTCGCCATTGCTGTATTCATGCATTCCTATACAGGCTTGATACACTCCCAACGAGTTTGCATGATGCACCCTGAGGGGTCTAAAATTTTTCCGTCACCCCTTTTATTTTATTGTTGCGCACAGGCTTTTTCACTCAAAAGCGCTGAGAATTTTTTTCGTCCCCCCCTAAGAGGGGTCTTAAATTTTTTTCGTTCCTCCCAAACCCACCAACTCCCCTGTTATTAAAAAATGACCACTCCCTATGTCCTCTGACGCAGAGAGGGCATGCTTACACCAATTTGGTTTGGTATATCCACAAATCTTAGAGAGCTGTAGGAAGTTCCCCAAGGCCTAGTTGTCAAAAGCCAATATATTATGTATAAACATGTATTTCCCTCACATCTTTCTAGAAAAGTTTGCCTTCATCTAGATTCCAGGCCATATTGCTTGCTGGCTTTATCTTTTACCCAATGGGATTCTTAAGTTGTATTTGTTATTAAGATTAAGCTGTTCTCCATTTTCTGTACTGGAAAAGCTTGTAGTGGCAATGACCGATGGCAATGTTCACAACTGACTGCAATTATCACTATTTGTAATAATACATTTGTCAAATGACAGAATAAGGATTCTAAACAACCCCAAATTGAAACAGTGTACCCCCTTAACAAGGTCAATACTGAGGATGCCAGAAACAAGCAAATTGAACTGAGTGCAGTGCCTCCATGCACAGAGGGCACATTCTAGGAAAGAACTGCTGAATGAACCAGGCATCTTCATGAAACCAAACATTGAACTACAATAACCGAATTGCAGTGCAGTTTCTACAATGAAGCCCAAGAAGCCAGTACACTTAATGAGTGACATTACGAATTTCCTTAGAAATAACAACAATTTTGGAAATAGGAATTCACCATTATTCTGACAATATTTTTTTACAATGTAGATTGCTTAAAACAGTCCCTCCAGAAGTCTGCAAGAGGATTGCCAGCCCCTGACTGAGTGCCAATAAATGGACTTACCACCAATATAGTATATAAACACTCACAGTAGTGTCACATAGAGTCAGCTATAGTTGGAAATGGTGTGGCCACAAGTCAGTTATAAGGAGTCAATGTCAAATATGGGACTACAGTACCCACAATGAATGTAGAGTCGCTATCTAGGGTTTTCGAATTGAACAGCATAGGGCCTAGAATAAACGAGTACAAACCTGTTAAATTCAATTTGTCATCCCTGGTACAGACTCTTCATCTGAGACTTTAGATGGTCCAGCAGGGCATTTCAAAACGATATCTATAGCTGTGGTTTTGAAATGCCCTCCCGACACATGGCCCTACCTGAGGCCTCTAGAGTGAAAGGCCTTGAATTGTCAACCTCAGAAGTTGTCATGATGAAGAGTCTGCGTCAGTTCTGACAAGTTAAAACTATCAGTTTTTCCCCGCATTTATTTCATTCTTAACACTGTTAAGAGATACACATCTGAGAGACATATAAGGCAGCCTGCAAAACATTTTCCCTGTTCAAGCTTTGGCCAAGCCAAATTCGTGGGAATTAATTTTTATTCGTGAACCTTGCTGGCCAACAAGCACTATCACATTTCATTGATTTTAATACTCTGCAGAGATGAAACGTTATGAAACATTGCTCTCTGACACCATGGGTTAATAGCCTTCAAAAATGAATTCACATATCACAAGAAGCTGTCCTTCTCCCCTCTTCTCTCAATCACACCAAGCTTCCACTGGTACCCAGCCTGATTTATCATGCACGGCTTAGGATGGCTGACTGACGCTGGAAACCAGCAAATCACTGATGCATGATGTCATGACGCCCTGAACAGCGATTTATGACGTTATGTGACGTCATGTAACGTCGGGGAGTATAAACTATCGGCTTAGACCCGTCATAACGTCATTTGCATGGACTGGGGGTTTTGAACTTGTGGAATATAAATGATTTTGTATTGTGCCACCTCGTTGCAGAGTCTGGGAGACGGGTATCCCCTGATTAGGTGGCATAATCCCCAGCAATACGTCAAGCACTGCCATGGCTATTAACGTGGTATTAAGGGCGATATTAGGGGATGGAGTCGATCTGAATAGCCTTACTTTACCTCCGCTATTTCTGGAAAAGAATGCTCTCCCTTGTAAGGAATAATAATTTTTAACAACTGTGTGATGGTGGAAGGAAATGGGGCAAATTTTTCATCATGTGTTCACATAAAACCCAACCTCTAGAAATGACCAATCTTTACGTAGTGCTTGCAATAGCATGGAAATGGTACCGAGCAGAATCATCAGCTGAAATATTGATACAAGACAACCCATGCAATGCCAATAAATCAATCCCTTTTGCTATCAATACAAACACAATCCTTGTCCAACCTCTATGTGGAATCAGAGTCATGCCCTACACAAACCCTACATGTTTTGTATTTTGTTTCCTCTCGACCTCGCATAGGTTCCCTTCCGTCCACCTCCTGCAGAAATCCCTGGCCACTGGAGTAAAAGAGCCTCCTTATCTTTCCACTTGTTAAAGGCTCCCCAATCCCCGGTATTAGGAGCCTACCGCATTTGCACACTCAAGCGCCAGGGTTTCCAATAAACACCGGAAGGCATTTCTCAAGATGGTACAACTGATCACAGTCACTATGATTTGAAACCCTCAAAATTTAAGCAGATGCCCTACAACTGCTCATGTAGTAATTACATAGGGTTTGGTAGGGCGGTTGTACCAGTTCAACTATTAGTGACCACTAGATGCAAGGTTCCTGGATTTTAATAAGTGCAGCGGGAGAGGGGGTATTAAAATCAAAGCACAAAAATGGTGGGTCTATTTCAAATAAGAGGCAGTTTCATACACAAGGGCAGTTGGTAGTATGGGTAGTAGGGGTATTGAAATCTATGAGCACACGGGTGTTTAAAGAGACCACTACGATATAGGAGGGGGGGGGGGTCAGGCTTGTTGTATGGGAGCATTTTACTAGCACTTTGGTCATATATTACATGCTTTGAGTGAATTAGGTGAAAGAATGAATGATCACCAGTGGGGGATTGTAAAGTTGGACAAACGCTGTCGATATTTCATATTAATCATTTTAGGCCACACTTCTAAAAATCCATAAATATATATTATGGTATCGGATACAAAAGAAGCTCAGCTAGAACTAATGAAGTCCAAGTGACCAGAGATGATGGCAAATGTTGATCAGAATTGGTAGCGAAAATGTGATATATGTTGTGGTTCAACTCTTTTTGAGACGTTTCAGTTTTCAAATAAAGGCTAACATCTCTGTGAATATCTACATCTACAGGTGTAGGGGTTATTCCAAAGGAAAGTAATAAAAGAAAGGAAAATGAAAGTAGACATCATGTATAGGAAATTGACATTTTTATGACATGCCCTGTCATTTCCCTCCATTCATCAAAATTCATCATTCTACGAGAAACAGAATCAATGTTAAATACTCGGCGTAGAGAATGTTGATGTTTATTTTAGAAGACTTTGGGCTTCCCAGAAGGTTAGGGCAAACAATGAGAGAACTGGCCGACTCTGTGACATTTATAAGCAGGCGGAAAGCAGGAAGGATGACTCATGAAAGGGCCCTTGGGGTATCCTTTTTGCTGAGCTGTTAACATCTGTAGACAGACAGAGGGAGTGTGACATTGCATGCCTGATGAGGGGACCTAAATGGTAGCAGAGGCCAGCATCTATTTACACACTAACCATTTCAGGAGGCCTTTATGATTTAATGCTCTAAGAACCACTGATGCAGGAGTGTATCATGGTCGGCATGATGCACCAATGAAGTGCTGGTGGGACTGCTGGCCAGCACTTTATTGGAGCATCATGTGGCCCCTCCGGGAGAGTATCAACCCTGTAGTTTCGGCATGAGGCTTGAATGTAACCCTGGTTACTTAACAGGGCTACATTCGTGCATCATAAAGACCAGTGAGCATGATGCATTAATGCATCAGCGACGCGTAAAGGTCTCTAGCCTATGGTATTTGGTCATTATGATGCATGGACGTGCATTTCAGTCTGTGACTGAGTCATTGTTTACCCCTTAATAAATATAAACTTAATGTCTGAATCGGCTCTGTCTAATACACAACAACTATCAGATGTCAGCAAAGTGAATTTAGCTTTTGAGTCTGCGATGGTATTGTTATGATTAGATCCTCTAAAATGCCTGCTCGGAATGTATGAGAGAACATTTGTACTATTTGTATGCATACTCAAGGGCCAAGCAGGATAGATTTTAGACCAATGAAATTATTCCATACATTCAGGACTGAATTCTTAGAATGAAACTGGTAACCATCGTGATGGCTGCTAGCAGCCCTTATCTAGCCGGTATCAGTTTGAGTAATGGATGCGCCCTCTGGACAATGCAAGAGAGTCCCTATATGAAGTGTGAAGGATTTGATATAACGACATACGAAATTATTTCCTGGCCACACTGTCTTGAACAGTATAATTCATTATCTGTGTTTCAATGCATTTCCAAAATATCATTATGATCAGATTATAAAAAACAGTCTTGGCCAAACCACAAATATTCGTTGTATCAGCCTCGGTTTCATCAAAACATTGGTATTTATGACAATCTGCCACTGATCTTGGAGTGGCATCATAATTGTTTTAAACCATACATTTTAAGCAGATTTAATTTGGCTTTCCTTTATTTCACCTACATAAAATCAATTAGAACTGCACCTTTTTAGACAATATTCCATTCAATATTTCTAGTGATGCGGTTTTTACCTTTAGATTTTCAGTCCTGGTGCTGGTGGTGATAATCATGCTGATGCGATTTGCAAATGATGTAATTCGAAAAACGACCGCAAATCCATTTGAAGTCATTTGGTATTTCAAATAAAAACAGACCACACGATTCGTATCTGGCCATTTCAATACGGCTCTTCTGGCATCCAATTCAAACTCCAAGTTTTGGACTGAATTCAATCAGGATATTGTGATTTGATAATCCGAATTAGAGCAGAGAGGTTTTGGTTCCAATACCCTCTTGCCAATACCAAATCTTGCCATTTAGCTAGACTGACCAAAGTCACTAAATTGACTTCATTAATGCCTTTAAAATGTTCTCCTCTTTACACTTTTTGTAAAGAACTTACTAGCATAGAGCCTTATATCAAGAAACAAATTTTCTCTAATCCGATTATTTTTGATGATGCAAAAGTATAGACAAGAATTGGTCAGATGTGAAAATTCGACCAACTGGTAGCAGTTGAAAACCCGCTTTAAAGCGCTGGTTCCAGAGGCATAAATTGGTCAGATCACCACTATTCCGACCGATTTTTCTTTCTATTATTTAGATATATTAAAAATGGTCGGATTAGATAAACTATTGGCGGATAATGACTCCCGCTAAGTGCGTTAACGTATCAGTCCCTCTCTACCTTTATAAAATCAGCCCTAGGGAGTACCTTTAAAATGCATCTCAGAAACACGATGGCAAGGTCAGTGGCATTATTTGAGGTTTACAGGGCAGTTCTATAGACTGCTTGTAATGATAAACTCTACACATTACATAACATCATTTTGACTTATTTGATACCTTTTTCAAAGTAATTCCATTTTGTGAGGTTTTACCATAGCATGTAAGTGGAACCCAATAGACATGATATACTAACGCATAAACAGGACCAAATCTTTGCAATAACAATCAATAATGAACAGACCTGTACAAGTCTATTCTGCAGCCAGTCATCCCCTTCTCATCAGATATTCAGCGTGGGGACAGACAGCTGCTATAGGCTCTTTGTATCGCAGCACCAAATCTAACACAATTAAAGTCTGAAGTTGTCAAACCTTCAATGTGAACGTTTTAGTAGCCTTCTATAGATGTGAACATATGCAGGAATAAAGGTGCTTTGGAAAATTTATAATCCAGAGTGACTGGAGAGTATCTAATGTGATACCCACTGCAAGTGTCATGTGGAGGAAACAGATCCAAGGGATATTGTTAATGCAGATCTCTTAACCATTTCAAGGCTGCTGATGCAGGAGTGCATCATGCCCATTGGTCAGCATGATGCACCAATAAAGTGCTGAGCTTTTTAGTGCATCATGGTGATCATCCAAGTGTGTATCAACCCAGTAGGGTCGTCATTATGTTAGAATACAGCCCTGGTGAGCTAATCGACACGGCTGTATTCATGCAACATAAAGACCAATGCTTGTGATGCCTTACATCATTGAAATGGTTCAGACATTGAAACATTTCAAATTGTCCCATTTTCTCATTCACGATGTCATCCATCACCCATTACCAAGTGGCAGATGCGTTGGGCTCAGTATTGTTCAGCAATTGGATTACACTCAACAATGCCCTAATTTCATTTTCTCCATCAAAATCTGCTCTCAGAACTTCGAACAATTCAATTATTACTGGAAATATCATACTCAACGATTTGATTGGTTGTTAATTTAGATCATGGGCAAATTTCAATGGTCAATACCAACAAGACGTGTACTTTCAAGCACTATTTCAACTATTACCATAGACATGCAGCAAGGAAGGGTAAATTTGTAAACGTAAGGGTTATGTTTGCAAAAGATTAAAAAGAGAATCTGTAGCATGCCATTCAATTTCTACACATAAGCAGACCTCTTAAAGAAAAATCTTTAACCCTTAAAGGGCCGCTGATCAATGCATTAATGCATCATGCCCATTAGACATCATGATGCACCAATGAAGTGCTGGCGAGACTGCTTGACATTCATTGGAGCATCATGCCGACCCTCTGGGGGGGATATGTATCAACCCCGTAGGGTCAGCATTATGCTCCAATGAACTTCATTGGTGCATCATGACAACCAATGGGCATGATATACTCCTGCACCAGCGGCCAGCGGAGAGTTCCAAGGCGCTTGCTGCATTGATCTTTATGCAGGACCAGGGAGATTTCAGTGATAATTCCTTTGCCCTATATTGGGAACCCGTACATTTTCTTATAGTGGAAACGTCGTTCTCAACTGGAAATGGAGATGCCCTCGGCTAGACCCTTGATAATACAAGCAAGCTCATGCTTTGAACGTTGGTGTAGCTAAACTATGGATGCCTCCTCACATGACTACTGGCCTCTAAGTACTGATTGTACTCACCAGGGGGCCCTTGTGCATATATCATAGCATCTGCAATGCCAGGCGTCATGCAATAATGAACAAGTAATCAATGGATAATTCACGCCCTCGTGTGATTATCCTTTGCTAACACACACAAGTCATGAATTATCCATTGACTACTTATTGTATTCCACGATACCAATAGATAATCAATAAAATATCAATAAATTCAAGTTGAAAACAAAATTTGTTCACCCTCCCCGGGACTTGGAGCCAGCCATAGTGTGTACACGATCGGTACATACACCTCGGCGCCCGGCAGCCTCTGGATTGGCATTCTAACCAATAGACCATCGGTACACACACCTCGGTGCCCAGCAGCCGTGGCTTCGTTTGAATGCATCCCGCGGTTATGGTAGCGACACACGGCGAAAAATAGTGTTTGCACACGATCGGTACACACACCTCGTTGCCCGGCAGTGGACAGCTACAGCACCCGTCTCGGCTTGGCTTGCTTTGAATGCATCTTGCGGTTATGGTAGTGGACACAAGGCGAAAAAAAGATGCGCCCAGACCGGGACTCGTCCCGCCTACCTATATTGGCTGAGCGCAATGCGCTAACCACTAGACCACCTCGTCTCACCCCTCAGTGCCCGACTCGGCTTGGTTTCCTTTGAACGCGTCCCGTGGTTATGAATACACTATCGGTACACACACCTCGGCCCTGGCTAGGCTTGCTAGGTTGGTCACAACCCAGAATGCTGGGGATTTTCACACTTTGAATGTATAGTAGTTATATGTGAGTGACCTCCCCGGGCTTTGTATCATATCTAGACCTGGTTCTAGCCAACCAACTCTCGTCAGTCCCTGTGGAGCAGTGCATAGGGAGTTGGATTTGGGATCTGAGACTGCAGGTTCGAGCCCTGCCCTGGCCATGAGATTTCCTGGCTTTTAACATGTAACATATGACATGTAAGGACATGTAAGGTATGCAGGTTATCTATGGATAACTGCACTGGGTGCCTGTTATCCTTGGATAACCGCACACCTTACAAAAGTCATGATGCAGGCATCATGGTGTGCAATATCGACAGGTATGTGCATGGGAATATCCAGGAAAAGCACTCAGAATCCCAGAAATCGTGGAATAAAAAGTTATAAGGTCACCCTTTCTTGCTGCATTGATCTTTATGCAGAACCAGGGAGATTTCAGTGATAATTCCTTTGCCCTATATTGGGAACCCGTACATTTTCTTATAGTGGAAATGACGTTCTCAACTGGAAATGGAGATGCCCTCGGCTAGGCCCTTGGTAATACAAGCAAGCTCATGCTTTGAATGTTGGTGTAGCTAAACTATGGGATGCCTCCTCACATGACTACTGGCCTCTAAGTACTGATTGTACTCACCAGGGGGCCCTTGTGCATATATCTTAGCATCTGCTATATGTCATGCAACGCCAGGCGTCATGCAATACGCCATACTAACTATATTGCATGTCACGGAAGTAGTAAATCACACAAACAGTAGGCTACTACATCGCCCATCAGGCTCCTGCTGCAGAGGTATGCCCATTTGCAAGATAGGGTAAGAGGGTTGAGAAAGAAATACTAGCCTACATGACTTGCGGATACTATAGGTAACAATCCCTTATTCTACATAGGGCTCAATATTGTAGGTCGCCTACTTTGTGCCACAAATTGTGGGCGGGGTGTATAGAATATAGGACCCTATGGAGTAACATATCCTAGCCTTCAGTATCCTTGCTATAGGAATAAAAAGAAATGGCATGATTAGGGTTGTAACCAAAAAATGTAAGTTTATTGTTGGTATTGGTGTATTAGAATATTTGCTTTGGATGAAACCAATGTCACACTATTTGAAAACGTTAAGAATCTATATTACAGCATTTCATACCTATATTTAAAAAGGGACAAATTGGGAAACTCATGGCAGGTTTTACTTGCCTGTAACAGGGCCACCACACCAGGGAACCACGGGGAGTGGGATTAGTTTACATGGACCTGGGGTGAAGTCTAGGGGTGTAAGTCAAAGATCAGTACACTGAGATAAAAAAAAAAAAAAAACACAAAAAAACACGTAAGTTTGAAGTACATGTACATAGGGTAAATCATCCTTGACTCGACCACTGGGCATGTTGGCCACCCCATCCTCTGACCCATCATTCTTACAACCCATGAGTAATGTAAAGGGATTTTTTTTAAGGTATTCCTATCGTAGTTAATGACAAATGATAAGTAGTTGTATACTCTGCACTGCAAAAACACGTCTTTGAAATAATGGCACAATTCTCCTCCCAAAGTTGCCAGAGATCTGTCATTATTTCTTGTACATTTGTGTACCAATGTACTGCCACCTGGGGCTTCTTGTAATAACTACACTGGTTCAATGCAATATACAATAACAGAGATGAACTGTTCAGTTTTACGAGGATCCCTGGTAGTTTCAACAGTTAATTTTTACTATGTATGATTGAAGGTGATCAAGGATGATCGACTAAAGGTGCCAGCTCGCCTGATGGTCGAGTCAGGGGTGACTTACCCTAAGGTTCTGTGAGTAGAGTACCAAGTGTTGGGCCATATGGTGCCATTATGCTCCCTTAGGGAGTGGTCATTATTTATCAACAGGGGGGGGGGGTGGGTTTGAGGGGGGTGCGTAAAATTTTCAGACCCCTCCCGAGGGGGGGGCTAAAAAAATTTTGACCCCTCTTGAGGGGGGGGCTAAAAGAGTTCACCCTCTTTATAGCAAAAAAGCCCGCGCGCTACTATAGATCAAAGAGGGGCGCGAAAACTCTCCGCGCCTCCGGCGCGGGGGGGGCACAAAAAATTTTGACTGCCGTCGAGGGGGGGGCGTAAAAAATTTCCGCGCATCGGCGCGAAAACCCACCACCCTCCCCCTGTTGATAAATAATGACCACTCCCTTACCTGCCCTCTGCTGCCCCCTATTGTGAGCTCACAAAACTAATCATATCCCGTCCTGCTCTGTTACTTCTCTGTCAGGCATGCGCAGTGCTGACCAGAGTGCATCCTGGGGGATTATAGTCTACCTAACACAACCCCTCATAGTTAGCCATGAGCTGATAGCAATAGGGATGTGGAAGTTACAACCTTGTTGATTCCCCCTCTAACGAATGGTTAACCCCCGTGCGTTTGTTTTAGCAAAGGGGTATAGAAATAACCCTGTTGATTCCCCCCCCCCTCCAAAGAATTACTTTTAATAGCAGTGGAATAGGACTTTTTAAATAAAAAGCATGACCAGAAACATCAAAGTTATAATACCCTGAACTAGAGGGGGCGGGATTGAGATCACAGCCGAACATTTAATCTGGTCCAGAAGTCTGAACTCTGAGTTTCTGCTGGCCCTGCATATAATTTGCTGGCTACGGTGTTGTGCAGGTTTTTTATTTTGACTGCCCCTTACCAAGATCCCTGGGTGCACTGTGTAAAATCTTAATGTGGAGTCATATTTTCATTAACAGGGGGTTGCACTATCCAGATACTTCATTCACAGATTCTCTAAACCATTTCGACGATCTACCCAAAAAATCTGTATGGGGTCTGGGATTGCCAGGTTATCGGTTACAGGTGAGAGTGGCTGACCAGATGGCCTATTGTACAATAGAGCCATAAAATCAGTCCTGTAAGAATAGAAGTGAACCAGTCCTACTAGTAGAAGAACATACACACCTAGCCCTGTTAGCATATGCACGTACCGAGTATGATGAATTAAACCTTTAGAGGCCTGCAATGAGTAAATGTCCAAATGGTCATTATGATGACTCAATTGAGCCTTTTCAGCCCATGAGGCTGTTACTTGTGATGCTAAAGGGTAGGAATGATTCCCCAAGGAATTACTGGCAAGTGGACGAGCCATCAATTCATTGGTGCATCATGCCAAAACAATGGACATGATGCACTATTGTATCAGCTGCCTTTAAATGGTATAAATCGTGTCCGGACGTGCTCTGGTGATGCTCACATTTGCTAGGAGAGCTACTCCTGTGCTAGGAGAGCTGCTCCTGTGCTGGGAGAGCAGCTCCAGTCTACATCCTATGCCTCCAGGGTTATCAGGGGAGCAGCTCTGTGTAGTTTCATCATGTCTGTATGCTGCCTCATATTTTCACACATCTATTGGCCAAATAGTGTTTTAATTGAGGGATGTAAGTACAGATGTGTTTATCTATCAAAATGGCTTATAGCATTTTCCGCAGACAATTTTAATTAAGATAAAAACAGATGTTAGGGCAACTTTCGGATGTAGAAAAATTCTTACAAAACTGGAAAATCCATTTTCAAACATTCAAATTCCCCCTCCTCAAACAATCAACACATAACAAGACTGCCAGCAATATTTCCAAGGAATCCCAAGAGTCTTATCTGCAATATCTGAATACCAGAGCACATATTGTGAAGGCATGCTCTCCCTACATCCAGGTGTCCAGATACTCCTGATGTAGGCTGCCCTGGGGGGATGTGATAGGCCTCAGTGTGTTCATAATGAGTCATGGCTACATTGCTGTGTATGTATCTGATACTATACCCCTGATGGACCACATGCTGTATCAACATTTTTTTACCATAAACCCCTCAGTCATAAACCATGGATGCACTGTAAAACTAAGGGAGTGATCATTTTTTAACAACAGGGGGTGCTGGTTGGTTTGCGTGCAGACGCGCAAAAAAGAATTTCAACCCCCCTTTCGAGGGGTTAAAATTTTTTTGATCCCCCGTAAGGGCCAAAAATCGTGCGCGAACGTGCCCTTTTAACCTATAGAATAGCACGGGGTTTTACACTGAAAACAGGTGAAATTATTTTGACCCCATCAGAGGGGTTGAAAAAATTCTGAACCCCCGGTCAAGGGGTAGAAAAAATTCTGACCCCATCTCAAACCCACCAGCCCCCCCTGTAATTCAGGGGCGTAGGAAAAGGGGTGGCCAGGGGCGCCTGGGCCCCCCCAATCATGAAGGAGGTGGGGCCTGAGTATGTCTGGGCCCCCCCCCCCCCAATATTTTCCAAGAACTCATAAACTCAATGGAAAAGAAGCTAAAACTTTACATCTCAGATTAGATTATTATGGTGATGTCATAGGGAAAATGGGGGTCTGAGCCTAGAGTCAGATCCAAAATTTACCAAAAATTACTTTTCTATATGAATTCTATATACGCATTATATAGACGCCATCACGCATCAGCTAACAATTCAAGGTGGTTGCGATGGTGCCCTCGCCGGGCCCCCCCAATAAAGATTTGCCTCCTACGCCTCTGTAATTGTATTGCAGTGAACCAGTGTAGTCTTTACAAGAAGCTTCAGGTGGTATAGGTAATCTCTGTAAAAGTAACAGTCAGCAACATTGGGACAAAGATTCCGCCGTTATTGCAACAACAATTTGTTTTACAGTGTAGCCTTTGAGGAAATGCTGTACCGTAGTAAACTGTTTAAACACCTAGTGTTTGAATAGGTGCTGGCATCAAATAAGCCCGGGGGGTACAGCAGTACCAGAATTAAGGAACGCATCAAGAGGAGACTGCAATCAGTAAGAGAGTGCTGCAAGCAGACTTGCTAGCAATTCCTTGGTGCATCATGCCGTCCAATGGGCATGATGCACGAATGCATTAGCTGCCCTTAAAGGGTTTTAAATCATGTCTAGGTGATGCTCACATATCATGGGAGAGCTGCTCACGTCCAATTTAAGTGTCTCATTTACACCGTTGCTAATTCAATGTATTTTCCTATGACTGTAGTTCGTGCTTTGATACATCTGCGCAAATCTATTGAGTAACTCGCCAGGGATGCATTTATGCATCATGCCGACCCTATAATGTTGATGCACTCTCACATGACCAGCATGATACACTAATGCCAATAACGCATCATTAAAGCAAAGAAACTGAAGGCATCACGTTGCCCTTAAAGGGCAAAAGCCACATCAAGCCTCTATCAAAATATTTGTAGTTGTCAAGTTTGTTTAAATGTGAGCAATATGAAAGCTTTATATCTGAAAAGATCAACATGACCCAAGCTGTGGTGCTCGAAACAAGAAGGAGAGTGTAAACCTGGGAACCTCTCAAACAACGGCTGTTAAACAGGTCTATAGACCTCTGCATTAAGAGCAGGCTACTTTCCTCTCCCAGGGTAATGCTAAATCTTAATGCAATTTCTAAGTGTACGTGCTACCCCTCATTATAATTTATTTTTCATAATTAGGTTTATAAAATCATTTGGGCTGTAATTCAAGGAATAACTAATGAATTTCATTAATTTAACTTAACTACTCAACCCAATTCATTATGAGTAGGCCTAGCACTAGGAATGGATAAATACATGAGAATTTGAAAGGAAAGGTCACACAGAAGAAAAAGCCTTTTCTTACTTTTGCCACAATGACCTATAGTGAATTGGTGAGGCAGACCCTGTGGTTTGCAGTGAGATAAGCCATGTTGTGAGAAGGTGTAAGGGTCAGTGTCTGTGGACGTCAATAGGCCCTCAGCTGTCAGATAGGCCACTTCCCACCATACACAGTTCAGGTGTTAAACCTTTAAAGGCAGCATGATGCCTCCAGGTTCATGTATCTCTGTCAACACGGTGCAGCAATGCAGACTCGCCAGGCCTACATTGCTGCATTGTGTCGAACAATACCTCTTCATGCAAACTACAGTTTTTTTACACTAATTTTCAGGAATTTCACATCACTGGATTAATTTCATGGAATATTCAAGTTATTTCATTTCCATGCAAGTTATGATAGGCATTAACAGCCCCCTAATCTCAAGATGCAATTAAGTCAACAGCCACCATTCCTTCCGCGGGTCGGTACCACAGTTGGTACCCAAACCAGGCTCAGTGCCCCCATACCTGGGGTATGGCTCCTTTCAAGGACTGGGGTCTCAAATAAGCACCGGGGCGGAATAACCACTGGTCAGGGATATAAAGAGCGATGTCGAAATCAATACTACCACTGAAGCAGAAGTCCACCACTAAAGCGGAAGTGCATCATGCCCATTGGTCTGCATGATGCCAAACAGAGTTACCAGCAATAATTGAACAGTTGACTCCCTGGTGCATCATGCTGGCCATTGGGGGGGGGTCTAGACCCTTAAATTTGACAGTGTGACATGGCCTTTTCTTAAAATCGACAAGGGACATAGAGCTCTAGTGACAAGGACAGGGGAGAAAAAAAGATAATGACATGGGACATGGTTCTTTCTTATAATCGACATGTGACATGGAGCTAAGTGACAAGGACATAGGAAATTTCAAATTTAGTGACATGTGACATGGGCTTTTCTTAAAATCGACAAGTGACATGGGGACCCCCAATCTAGACCCCCATTGGGTACGATGCAGTCCTGTATCAGCAGCCCTTGAAGGGTTCAGACACCTAGTTGTTCACAGACGTGTTTGTTGAGTAGCTCATACATACAGACATGGTTCTTGAGTTACTCCAGCATCAGGAAGAGCTGCACCTTCATTCCCCTCAACCCTTTACATGTGGCATAGGGCATTAATCTATCATGCCATTATGGTTAGTTTGAGGGCGGGGGGATATTCCTTTTACTCCTTGATTCAGAATGAGGTAAACATTTTCAACCCCTCTTGCCTGTTCTCAGAAAAAGAATGTGTGCCTTACTATAGATTAAAAGGGCGCGTTTTTTGGCCCTCCTGGGGGTTGGAGGTAAAGGCTTTTGGATCTTTGAGAGGGGGAGCAATATTTCATCCAAGTGTGAGCATATAAAAACTCACTGCCCCCTATTGTTAAAAAATCACCGGTTACTTACAACAAACGGACACATACCATGAGGCATCCTGCATGTGGTCCTTAAAGGGCTCACTTAGGGAGTGATCATTTTTTAACAGGGGGGGGGGCTGGTGGGATTGCACATGGATGCGCGAAAAAATTCTGACCTCCCCTTCTTGAGGGTAGAAAATTTTTTGACCCCCCCCATAAGGGCCGAAAATCGCGTGTGAAAGTGCCCTTTTAACCTATAGTAAGACGCAGGGTTTTTCACTGAAAACAGGTGAAATTATTTTGACGCACCCATCTGAGGGATTGAAAAAATTCTGACCCCCCAGTCAAGAGGTTGAAAAAATTCTGACCCCCATCCAACCCACCAGCCCCCCCCCCTGTTGTTAAAAAATGATCACTCCCTTAGACAACATTCCTGCATAGATCAACTTGGTGAGGATTCCAGGAAGTGCCCATAAATCTCTCCTGGGATCCCAGAAGTAGGTCTACGGTAATAGACAGTATTATCATTTCTTCCCAGAACCTCTCCAAAAGGAATGAACAAATTATCTCTTTTTTCAATATCATTTATCGAACAGTCAAACTTTCAACTTCTACCTTCAAATTTATCTGGAAGCCTTGCCGGCTGACTTTCCTCTAATGATATTAGAAGCACCTTTGTGGCGATCAAAACAAGAAATACCCGGACTCATGTACCTCGCATAAGGCCATTTAATTAAAATAACTTGGATTACGGGATTTTTGCGCTGATATTTTGGGTGGCCAAAGGTAAAAAAAAGAAAACCAAATTTTCCCAGTGGCCACAGACAAAACAAATCCACCTAGTACAGCCCCAAAAACACACTTTCCATGCATCCAAAATGATCCAAAATGTCCATGCATCCAAAATTTTGGTGATTAAGTACACGTTTTGGGAATGTAAATATTGGAAAGATCGAGAATTAATGGGTGTTAAATTTTGTTTTTGATTTTGCTAAAAATCTCGGCGGTTGATCCGTAATCCAAGTTATTAGAACAAAACAGCCTAACTAGCATGTATACACACTTAGTGCATCCAACGTAAAACTCTGCTTATAAGCCGCAGTTTGTAGATCACTCTAAGTCAGGGTGTGCCTTATATGTGTAGTTATACTGTTCCTCAGGGAGCTGCTCAGCTGGTCCATGCTCACATGTGTGGCCCATGTATGCAGAGGCTGAACCCTTTAACGGCCGCTAATGCCTGAGTCTGCTCACCAGCTCTTAACTGGAGCATCATGCCGATTCTCCAAGAGATTACCGACCCTGTAAGGTCGGCATGATGCATGAATGTGGCCCTGGTGAGTTACTCGCCATGACTGTATTCATGCATCATGCCGACCAATGGACATGATGCATGAATAAACTAACAGCCCATAAAGGGTTAATGTCCCTCTGTGTAAGACTGCTGAATTATTCACAATGACAAGGTGCCTAATAACAACCGTCCTAGGGGGAGTTGTACAAGCAGGGGTGGAGCACCTTGTAAGGTGTGAGCTGCTCCTTAAGTAGGCTACTTTCTGTATGGATATGCTCAACTTAATTATTGAGCATATCCATATCAACAGGGGCACTAGGTCAACCTTAGGTTTGTTGGACAGAAAGTGGGACTGAGGGAGTGATCATTTGAGGGTTGGAGGGAGAGGGGTCATAATCATTATAAACAGGAAAAATGTGGCAAGGACCACGGATAGGAGTTGCCACTCCATCGCTAGCCACTGCGGGTGACGTCACTGAGGCAGCATGATGTCATAGGTGACAGGGAGAAAACATTATGAAGTTGCTACGGTCGCTACGCTCCCGGCCGCTGACGCGGCTTGCAACTCCAAAAAATGCATATCATTATAGATCAAAAGGGTGTGGCCCTGAAATAGTCATCATTGTTTATTTCATTGTAACTTCTATTGTATGAGGGAGAACCTGCATGAAAACAGCAGGTAACCCAATCTCTTGCAAGTTACCACCTAAAGCCAGTGAATCGGCCTATAGACCTAAATTGCTTCGATTTTCAGATCATCAAATTGATGATAGTATGTATAACAAAACAGTCTTCTGTCATGGGTTTCTATCTAAAAAACTGGATGATTTTGACCCACATGCAATGAGTTCATTGAGGATATTTGTTCAAAACACCCATTCCCCCCAAGCTACAGCCATGATATCATAAGATCCCCGTTGACTTGTTACATACGAGCAGCTCAGTTGAGCAGCTCTAGGGGCGGAGTGATACATCACTGGATGATTGTATCAATTTGTCGATGATAACAAGTCCCAGATGGCAGCCAGCCCCTGGGGGTACTTATTGTTAACACCTGGTCCCCCAGGTACTGCTCTCGTTAACCCTCAAAGGGCTCTACAGCCTATAGGCCTCTAAAGCTTTATCCAATGGGCGCAGCCATTGCTGAAGTTGGTACTGGATAGATTCTTATTGTTCACACCTGGTCCCACAGGTACTGCCCTGGTTAACCCTCTAAGGGCAGCACAGCCAGGCTATAGGCCTCTCCTGCTTGGTCTAAAGGGTCAGCCATTGCTGAAGCTCCCACTCACTTTAGAGCTTTACCTGAAGTAGTTTGGTGCTCTGGATAGACTAAAAATTGATAAGATCAACCCTGTTTTGCTAGGCTAGAGTAGACCGAGTAACCCAAAACACAATTTGGTGCCCGCATATTGAGTGCATCATATACACAGAGAGGGTAGAAAAGAAATAGTTCCACTCGCATCCATCACACAATTTGTTCGTAGGCACCATTTCGTGTACAGAAGAAAGCCAGATGTACGGATTGGAGGCCCGGGGGAGCACTCCCCATCTTTTCTATTGTTTCTATATGTGCGAACAGCCCCCAGATATGGCACCCTAATCATGGGGCCGTTTTCAAGGGACAAAACCGAATTATATACCCCCTAATAAAGGGGGGACTCACCCCCCCTAACCCTATTGATAATAAGGTACATTTAGACATCAAAACTGCCTAGAAATGCCCACCATCGGGCAAAAAGCTTATGGTCGTAGATAAAGATTTCAATTTCATTCTTTAATAATGCACCCCTTTCCCTTCAAAATTGCCTACACACCACAAGGGCCCCTGATTATATAGGGGTGGTCACCACCCCTATATAACCCCTTGAGGGTCCATTCCTATGGTCCAAAATCTCCCCAGTTCCCTTTACAGATACCAGCAGGAATGCCAGTTCCTAGGTACACATGTCGACACTTCCCATCAGTTCCAGTCACGGGAAGCACCACTCTTCAAGCAGAGGCGCTTCAGAGAACACTAATAAAGTATAATAAGGGAGTGCGGGCTTATTTACCTCTAGATGGCGCAACCATCAATATCAATATGTATACACCAGATGGCACTACAAACTGGCTTTCAGATGTAAATAAACAATGGTGCATGGACATGTGGCAAGTGTATGAATCTATGCATTTTACCTCCATGCACTTTAAAAAAATGATCTACCACATGTGCTGACATAATTAGACATCTGACAGGCTAAGAGATATGTAAACATGACCAATTGATGGAGCATATTGTCTGAATATCTTCATTTGTCCACATGGTCCATTTCACAGGAAGCAGCATGTGCCATGTGGAAAATGATCAGGGTTTGTCTTTGTTTGTTGTGGCACAGGAGATTGTGCCACATTGAAATACTCTACTAAAAAATATGTGTCAACCTAAAATAATCACCATTTAATATAGCATACTCATATTAAGATCTGGTAGCCCCAGTAAAGATTTCAATAATTTTATTTGAATCTGTTCCAGTCATGGGTATTGGGAATGAAAGTACCAGCAACATGACACAGGAGACTGTGCCACCCAGCCTGCAGACGCTGACCTTACATCATGCATCAGTCCGTAGACATGTACCGGAAGTGCTGATGCGCATGGTTCCAGTACTAACCGGAAGTGGCTCAGGCTGCGTTCTTGCGCAGGGGTGACGGGAATGCTGCAGCGTCTCCTTGTTTTTACACTGACCTGACATTTAGTTAGTTCTTGTTACGGCGCATGCTCGTTTCTTGCCTCATTGCGCCTGTCAGGTAGCGTGGCTTCCGGCTGACAGATGGAGGTTCTTTTATACCTAGTTGGGGCCGAAGCATGGGGAGGAGATTATTTTATACAGAGTTAGGGCCATGGGGAGGATGCTCCAAGATAAACATGTTCTACTGCACTATTTCCAGAGTAAGACCAGGCCATTCTGAAAGAAACCATGAAACACCCCAGTGGGCACAGAACGTTTAATCAACGTGTTACATTTCTGTTTTAAATAGCTTCAACATAATTCCATCTATTGTAATCTCGAATTTCATTTACTAGCATCATCTACCAGTTAATACTCGATCATGACATTTCTGCCAGTAATATACATATCGATAGAACACGGACCTCAGTACGGTGAATTTTATATCCGTGCTACAAAGGATTATCTGTGATTTTATCCCAAAAGTCATGTTAGAATCACAAGGGAACCCTCCCCACTGGTCCATCAATCATTATGTCCCATATGCTATGTTTAAAAGTACTTTCACGGTAAGCTGTCATGATGACTCCCCTTTAGAAATCACTTTTTTTCTGGTTTCACCAAATTAAGTAATCATGCTGTCAAATTAAGCTGAAATTCAAATGCAGTTACATTGACTGCTATTGACACAATGGGTGTGTTGGACACGAACAACAATGAGCATTAGGGAGGTGATTGTCACACAGTGGCATGTTCAATTAGATCACTTCTGGTTTTCATCTTTCTAGTCAATCCATTTCAATTAAGTATCCCTGCCATTCCCTGATAGAGGGTGATTATAGAATTACTGTGTACAAACTTTTTAAGTAAGTAAAGGCCTATTCTCATAATAACTATATTAGCCTGTAATAGCTTGTCGAGTGCCCCCTGATTCCAAACCTCTGTGTGAATCAAAACCTTTTATCATTTCATTGGCTTTATTAGGACTCGCATTTGCGCAGGATTGAGGCACAATAGAAACAGTGTCTGACAAAATCAAATCCAAAAATATTTAACATGCCACATAATGTGGCATGTTAAATATTAAAGATTGGTAGAGGTCCTACCACCCTACTTTAATTGCAGGTTAAAGTCAGTTCCCTTTGCTTATGTCATGGCTGATACGAACGTCACTAAAAATTAGTACTAGAACTGCCGTATTCAATGGGGGGCATTGAATACAATGTGTCCATATTCAATGGGTGTCCGCCATCTTGGATTTTGAACAGATATGAGCTGTTTTTCTTTATTCAAAGGCAAAATAACCCCTTAGGCCATGACATAAATGCAAATGTCCATTCCAGGGAATAAATTTGCATCGTATTCACCTCGGTGAGGCTTGTCTGCATTCAACTCTGCCTATAAGGCGTCGTTGAATACAGACAGCCTCACCTCAGTGAATACAATGCAAATTTATTCCCTGGTCATGGACATTTGCTTATTTATCAGATGGCAAGTGCCTATCTAACTTAGTGAGATGAATTCATGGGTCATTGAGAAGAGACTCCAATTCTCTTTACATCAACTATCATATTGGCCTGTTTTGAAAAAGGGGCACACGGAGGTATCAAACCTATAATTGCACAGTATGATGAGTCTTGAATTAAGCGCTGGTCTTGAATTAATACAGGAGACACAGCCTATACCTGAAATCAATAAGTGTTAAGGCAATCATAAAAATGGTATTTGATTGAACGTTACATGATTGGTCGTCATGATGCATGAATGCAGCCTTGGGGAGTAACTCATCAAGGCTACATTCACACATCAAGTCGCCCATACAGGGGTGGAGGGCATTAGTGATGCAACAATGAAGAGCTGGCGAGCAGACTAGCCAGCACTACGTTGTGCGTCATGCCGACCAATGGTCATGATGCATTAAAACACCACTATCCTTTTAAATGTTAAGAGTTTAATAGGGAGTAGCTCCTCATCCTTCAAGTTTCTTCTCAAACCTCACTATCTCTAAAATTAAATCTGCAATTTGAACATTAGTGATTTAAGCTCAAAACCAGAACAGACCTGCCTGGTGTTTCCCTCAATATAGTTTCAAAGGTTAATCAAATCTATGAAGTCATTGGAAACCTGCTTGTCATTTACCCTCATTTTGTGCCGTTGAGTTCTGAGAGTTCAAAATGTGACTGTCTAGGGGTTGTTTTGCAGTCAGTCTAGGTGTTGGCCGTCAGGATGTTTTAGACGAGTAAACTAATTGGTTCTGGGAACTTTCTCCACTGCCATTAGGGAAATGGGTAGGGGGATTTAGAGCCCCCGATGTTGCTGAGAATGGCCCAGGAATACCAATCCTGCACCTGTGTCGGCCATGTAATAAGACTAGGGGATATGAGAAGGACATGTAATGATAAAGTTGGGCACCTGCAGCGAATATAAATATACTGCATACCAGACAATCTTATACCTTTGTTCACCATTGAAAGTTTCATCACTTTCATAACCAGACTATTGAATTGCTTCTTTAGCTGTTAATCAATCTGCAAAATCAATTTGCATATATAACAATAAACAAGGTTTAAAGGGGAACATTATGTTAGTCACCTAACATTTTCCATCATGTTCAGCTCATCCCAAATACTTTATTTTGTACTGTTTATACTAATTAGTGTCAGGGCAGAGGAAATCTTATCTGGGATTAAAATGGTAAATAAGATGACTATCTATAAGATATAATCCGAGTCTTTAGTATAAATAGATATAAACTATATGGGATTACCAGAGCCCCAAGAGACTCAGCTAGATTCCCCTTTAATGTGCCTTTGCCAGTTCACCTGCACAATATTCACCAACACAATGTTGACAATCTACTAAATGCCCTTCTGTCTCACTGCCAATGACATTGGTTTTCACTATTATTCCAGGATGCCTGCCTTTCATTGCTATCTTCGGACACTCTTTCTTGAAGGCATATATCTAAGTTGAGGGAACCTCATTTAAGCCTTCTATCTCAAATTACCGGTCGTTTTTATTCTCACAAAGAGGCACTAGGTGAGCATCGAGTAATTTGACATTGCTGCAAATCACTGATCCTCTCTCCATATGCATGAATGCAGTCCTAGTGAGTTACTTACCAAGTCTGCATTCATGTATCATAGACCCAAAATGCTTCAAGCACTATGCTATCCTTTTAATGGAGACTGTGTTATGTGTTCTATGCGCACAGAAGACATCCACATTAAACTGACTATTACCCTGATTGAATAAATAATACTTAGGAGTAGTCAATAGAAACAGTCTTTAACTATATAGAGGGAAGTCAAATAGCGAGGCTCTCTATCAGTTCTCAGGTGAGAAAATGAAAATTAAATCCAGTGTTCTATATAATAGCTACTGTCATATGGAGTCCATTCAGTGAAGTGTGATGCATTCCTCATCAAAATAAATCTCTTTAATCTTTCTGTCCCTTAATCTCCACTTTGATATCCTTCAGAATCCCTTCTTATAGTTACAATATTATATCATAAATTTGTTTTAAGCTGCCAAACAGCAGTACCTATCGGATCCAGGACAGAATATCACATTATGAATACATTTTGCTTATTGAGCAAATGTTCTATTAAAAGAGTATGTGATGTGTAGTGGCACTTTAAATCTCTGACTGTCATTCATCCTCATTAAGATAATTGTTGCATTAGAAAATAAAACAGAATTTTGGCCATTTACCCTGCTGAAGAAGATATGTGGGATTAAACATTTTGATGGAGGAAAACTGTTCAAGAAAAACACATAACTAAAAGTCCAAAACTTCATTGCATGTGACAGCATTGCTCAGAGCGACATTGTCCTTTTAACCTCAACCACTCAGCTTGTAATAAACTCACTGCCCTCCCTGCCTCCTGTAGCCATTTTGCCATACACAGCCAGGGTCCAAGGTTATTTTGCCCTAATCCCCTGTCAATGTGGCCTTCCTGACTCCAGGGCCACCTTCTGGTATTCTACTACAGTTTCCCAGGTCAAAGCAATTTGTAGGTTTTCCTTTCACAGTCTCTGGTCCAATAGAAAGGCACAGAATTTAAGTGAGTGCCTTGCTGTAGAAGCTCCTTTAACCTCTAAGAGTCACTTTAGTACGTCATGCCCATAGGTCGTCAGGATGCACCGATAAGGTGTTGGTAAGTCTACTCAGGTGTACTTCCTTGTAGCATCATGATGATCCTTTGGAGGTGTAATGGTCGAGTATTCCAAGTTTGCGGAAAGAACTACCAAATGACAGTCTCTGGTTACATAAGAGGCAACAAGATTTTATTCAGGATTCCTAATTACAGATCAGCTAAAGGTTTCTGAGTTCCATATCAATCGTACCAAAGCGTTAGCTACCTATATAAGTTCTCGGAGCCAGAGGAGAGAAAGCACTCCTGTTTGTACAGAGCCCATAAGGAATCTGTCCCTGCCAGTCACCGACCCAGTTTTATATAACCACAGGGGTTGGGTGATGACCCCTTGAGTCTAAGCCGGAAAGCCCGGAGAGCAGTGGTCCCACCACTTGCCCAGCATAACCGACCCGGATCCAAGTGTCTGCCCCACTCGGAACTGACCAACTCGTACCTATTCAACGCTATCATAAACCGTGCCCCTACACCTGTATAGACTCTGTAGGGTAAATATGATGCATAAATATAGTCCTAGAGAGCTACTCCCCAGGACAGCTTTCATGTATAGTGATGGTCAATTGGCATTACAGATTAATGCATATGCAGACAGTTCACTTGTACTTCATTAGGGCATCCTGAGAACACTCTACGATTGAATCTACCATGTAATATCCAAAATGAGATATTACATGGTAGATATGCACAAAAATGCCCATTCAGATCTATGTGAGTAAACCATCAAAGTTGTGCAGTAAGTTTATTTTTCTTTCCAGGCTGTCATGCTTTTATCACTAACACCACCGGGTTTATTATTTATAAAACAGAAAATATCGAAACTCAAATAATCAAACCCAATTGACTGGTATCCTATTCAAACAATGCAGTATTTTGATTGTCAGTATTCCTACATTACACCATGCTTTTATTGATTTTAAAACAGCTGGCACATTTGCCCTACCTGTCCTGGTGACTGACGTTATCTGATCCGCAGAGTTTCAAAAACACATGTTCCAACTTTATGAAAACACATCAAATGAGGCATACTAAAGATTATTACTGTGGATGTTGAAAAGCTTCCTAGATCCACGGAGGACTTCCAGTAAAACTTTAAGTGCACACTACATTATTGAGGGGAAATCATCAGCATGTTATAAAATATAGTTTGACATTTACATAAGCTTCCAAAGACAAATTTCACTCTATTTAACTGCTATCCTGGAAGGCAATCAAACTTATAAGGCACAATCTGACATTGATTGACACATATAGCATTTGTGTCCCGCTAAATGCATATATGCATGGAAAGAATAAAACAGCCTTCCATTGGCATCCATCTGAAGTCCTCACAAATTAGACTTCTCCTTGGCTTTAAGGGCCCCTATAGTGTATGGGGGAATACAAATCCCTCAGCCCCAATAACCTCCTCACCAACCCCGCCAGCCCAGGTCTACATCATTCCATACTATAGAATATTCAGTCAATCCAGGGACTACAGTGTTGTGCTTTTAGCCTCAATTTGCTGTAAACCCTTTTAAGTCTGATGGTGAATTAATTCTTAAACAGTTAAAGGGGCCCTGGCAAGGTAAATGCATGCCCGCATTAAAAGGTCACGTGACCACCCATTGACCAATCAGGGTGTCCGCTGGTTCCTCCGAGTTTACCAACGATCTTTGGTTCGGTACCCATGTTGTACTTTGCCGTGCCAGGGCCCCTTTAATACATACTGCTTACTGGTCGCTATGTTGCATAAATGCATCCTATGATGCCAGCCGTATAAATATGGGCTTGATCCGCTTCTGGAGGTTTGGAATGATGCACTAATGTAGTGCTAGTGAGGCTTACCAGCGGTCCATTGGTGTATCATACATATTGATAGGCATGGTGCATTGCTGCCATAGCAGCCCTTAAAGGGTTGGAAAATAATGGGAAGAGCATCTCAATGGTATTATATATAGGTCTGCTGCAGTTAGATTGATGTGCCCATAATGCACGACCTACAGTATATCTTAAGACAGCAAGGAGAGCTACAAAATGAGCTGCTCTGTTATGTAAGGCTATTTTGGACAAATTTAAATTCAAAATTGATCAACCAGGAGTAGCTATTTTGGTACAAATGTCAGGACAGGTAATGTGTGAACATTCCCTCTTTAGATCATCTATCTTCGTAGAAATTTACATCTATAAAGAAAATCTATTCAATTCAAGACCCCTGCGATTGTATAGAGGATGAATCAATAAGGAAATAACTATTTTCTATGCCTTTAAAATCACAATGCCTCTTTCAACAATTAAACGTCTCTATATGATGTGTTTTGGTGAACACACTTTGAATAATCAACAAAATTTTGCCATTTATCAACCTCGATTTAGATAGAGTCAATCAATATATCATGCCCCATATCCTTTCAATTTATTAAGTGCATGACTGATCATGATTTTTTTTCTCCTTTCCCTCTTTTATCTTATTTTGTCTCAGTTCTTGCAGTAACGACCTCCCATACTACACAAGCTGCTCCCCTATGAGCAGCTCAGGGCCCCACTGTTTGGCACTGTCCACTCTAGGTATGGATTTTTACACAGTCTGCAGATGGAGCCTATAAAACATGCCTTACCCCCGGTCCCTGCACTCCAATGCAAGTCTGACACCATCATTGTTATGAAAAACGCGGATATAGGGGTGTTTTATGCATATCAGGAATGTCCTTGAAATCTTGAAAAAAGGGGTATATTTCCAAGGAAGTTCCGTGAAATGTAGAAAAAAGGGGGTATTTTTTGTCATTCCATTTTGAAAATAATCAAGGAACTGAAAGTATTTCTATTTTCCCTAAAAGAGGCATTATTCAGTTCCTGGAAAATCCGTGTTTTCAAAGAAAAGGGGTTCTCTGGACAAGATGTCAGTGTTCTCTCAAAATAAGGGGTACTTTTTGAGCCCTGAAAATCCGCCCTTTTGCATTAAATAGGGGTTATTTTCAGTGAGAAATCTGTGGAATAGGGGGTCAATTATAAACCCAATAACGATGATGGTGTCTATAGTGTACTCTGAGTGCGGGGACCGGGGCCTTACCCAGTCTTAACTCCTCCCTGCCTCATGCACAAAATGCCCCTCCACCCACTGCACAATGGCTGCCACTCCATAAGGCTAAACCTATAAGTAGTGCATCATGCTCATGGGTCGTCATGCTGGTGAGGGACTTCAATGGTGCATCATGAGGACCCTCTGGGACAGCATCAACCCAATAGGGTCAGCCTGATGCTCAAATATAACCCTGGCGAGTAACTCGCCAGGGTTACATTCATGCATCATGACGACCAATGGCATGATGTGTGTATCAATGCATTAGAGGGCCCTTAAAGGGTTAGGCCCACGTCTGCTCTGTGAGTCTTAGACATAAGGCCCTCAGCATGCACAAGGAGGGACTTTTATAAGGACCATTTGTCTATAATACCTCTCCATTAGTGGGTGACTAGTTTTCTTGGTGATATGGATGCCACTATTTCATTGCAATGTGAATTCTTATTTGATTTGGTTTTAGGTTTTAGGTTTCTGCAATGGAAGCACTATGGGAGTATAAGTGATATGACACTATAGAAACCCTTTCACAAAGCAACTTGGAGGCCATTTCTTATGGCACTACGACTGCACACAGTAACTACAATTTAAGACCCTAAAATTTAGTGTCCTTAATTGTAGGTAGTGCCCTAACTGCTCTGTATGATCAGCACTTATGTAGTTATTATTTAGTGTTTGGTAGGGTAGTCATCTTGCTTCAGGCAATTCATGCTCAATACTATCAGGCTGCAATGTCAATAAATCAAGGGTCATTGCTACAACTTGAAAGTGAGCAGTAGTGCATTAAGAAATGGCCTCCTGGATTTCAATTTATAAATACCAATCATTGTAATAAACACGTTTACAGCTGACAAATACTAAACATAGAAAGGTGTACTCAGAGGTGGCACTATATGAGCACTTTAACAGTATCGTTAAGGTGCCTTGTAAGTTGCTTCTGCAAATTCTGCCAGTTAATTTCAGGATACTGTTGAGACCAAGATTAAAAAGTGCTTATAGTTTTCAGCCTAATGTGGGCAGAGTAGAGGTTGAAGCAGAGTGAGACGTTTTAACCTGGAGGCCATTTCTTAACATACTATGACTGCTGTCCTTTAAATCGTAGTGAGAACCTAATAATTTGGCCCTAACAGTACCATGCACTAGTAGTCCCTAATGTCTGCACCAGTATGACTGCCCTACTAAACCTTATGTAAATACTGCATAGCTGCTAATCGTAGTGAGCAGTCGTAGGGCAGTTCCTACGATAGCCTGGCTTATTCTTGGCATTTTTAAATCATAGTGGCTGTGTGCAGTCGTAGTACATTGAGAAATGGCCTCCTGACATTGTGTGCAACAGCCTCCTTATGGCATAGTGCATGAGAGCATACTGTGTCTGCAAAAAGGTTAAATCACTCCATATTCTCCTTACTCTCATTACTGCTAGGTAGTTCCAAGCATATCCATCAAACCCATACCACACTTACAGAATACTAAGGAAGTCTTACTAAGGAAGTCTTGGTGCCTGGATCTATAGTCCTAATGAGCCCCTGGAGCTTCTCATTTACTCACCCATGAACCAGTCTCTTCCCACTGATTCAAACTGACCACATACGAGTAGCTCTAGAGCTACTCAAAGGATACTAATTATAAATCCTAGTACTTCAACTTCAACTTAATGGCTGCTAAGCCACAAGTACATTATATTCCTATTGGTGCATAACACTAAAACCCTAGAATGAATAGGCTTGCTCTTGTCTGGTTATAATTACCTGTATGAAAGTCACTCCAGTGGTAAACCTATATATTCTTGATATATCATATTACTCTAGCTGATAATTGTGTATTTCAGATTGAATGGGCTAAAAAGATTCTCTAGGCTGGTAGCTCAGATTGCTTCCTCTTTAATACCAAAAACTATGTGGTATTTCCTATTTGAAAATAATGTGTACAGATAATAAAAGCAGGTACCTTATTGTGTGACTCTCTTTTAAGTGCTCTTGCCTTGAGTAGCTATACTCCTCATTGAAAGGGACTTGTACCTAACTGACATGTGCACCATGAAACAAAGTCAGGACTGAAGAGAAGGTGACTACTGCAGGTTGGCACTTCGAATTCTTAGGCAAAAATACCTTTTCCTCAATATGCGACGCCCTCCTGGTCGCTGTGATATATATTCACAGACTGCAGGTTCTGAAGCAAACCTTGCATCAGGACCATTGTCCATTTGAATCAGCTATGACTTCAGTTTAATGTACGTACTGCACTAGGCCTTCATGGTTCCCCTTTAGAAATTTTCTCTGGTTTCTCAAATGTACCGTAATTGATAGAATGATGCTGGGGACACTGACAATAATTAACAGCATGGAGGTGATTGTCACATAGCAGCATGTTCAATTACTGAATTTTTTAGCCATTCCAATTGTAGTATCCCTATTGTTCTCTGTTCAATGGTAACTATAGAAGTACCATTTTATTAAAAAAAGAAATAGATGAGCGCCTCTTATGAATTCTTCATTAGCCTGTAATGACATGTAAAGTGCTCCATTTGAGTCAGCCACTAAAACTTTTTATCAGTTCATGGACCTCATTAGGATCCATATCTTTGAATAGTGTCTTAGTTTAAACATGCAGATGACCAAAGGGCATGCTATATTTAAGCATGAGCAGCCCTGAAAGGGTGGAGAGGTTAATGGGGAGAACCTCCACATTCCTCAGGAGGCCATTTCTCAATGTACTACGACTGCACACAGCCACTACAATTTAAAAATGCAATGAATATGCCAGGCTATCGTAGGAACTGCCCTACGACTGCTCACTACGATAAGCAGCTATGCAGTAATTACATAAGGTTTAGTAGGGCAGTCGTACTGGTGCAGACATTAGGGACTATTAGTGCATGGTACTGTTAAGGCCAAATTGTTAGGTTCTCACTACGATTTAAAGGACAGCAGTCGTAGTGTGTTAAGAAATGGCCTCCAGATTTTCCTCAAATTTCACTATTTCTAAAATAAAATCTGCAATTCAAACATTAATGACTTCTATGAAGTGAAAGTCAGTTAATTTGACTGGTACCCTCATTTTGTGCAGTTGAGTTCGCAGAGGTCACAATGTGGCTGTCTAGGGGTCCTTTTGCAGTCAGTTTAGAAGATGGCCGTCAGGATGTTTTAGACAAGTAAACTAATTAGTTCTGTGAACGTTATCTACTGCCATTGGGGAAATGGGTAGGGGGATTTATAGCCCCCGATGTTGCTGAGAATGGCCCAAGAATACCAATTCTGCTCCTGTGTCAGCCATGTAATAAGACAAGGGGATATGAGAAGGACATGTTATGATAAAGGTGGGCACCTGCAGCGAATATAAATAAACTGCCTACCAGACAATCTTACCTTTTGTTCACCATTGAAAGTTTCATCACTTTCATAACCAGAATATTGAATTGCGTTTTTAGCTGTTAATTAATCTGGAAGACAAATATGATTCTCCAACAATTAACAAAGTTTAATGTGCCACTGTCAGTCCAGCTATACAATGTTCACCTCCCCAGTTGACAATCAGTTAAGTGCCCTTCTTTTTGACTGTCAATGACATTGGTTTTCACAAATGTTCCCAGATGTCTGGTTTTCATTGTATACTTTTTCCGGGTATTTCTCATCAAGATGCACCAATATAGCTGTAGTGAGTAACTGGACATTGCTGCATATTGCTGGTACAGAGTGTATCATTTTGTATGATACCTGAATGCAGCCCTGGTGAGTTACTTACCAAGGCTGCATTCATGCATCATGATGTCAACGAACCGTTACAAGTTGATGTTGTAATGAACACTGAATCCAGAGAAGTTCTTTGATCCTTGTTTATTGCATGATGACAGAGTGTACATATAGGTGGTAACAATGATACACTCGCCAGCGTGCAGGCTCTGCCCCTAAGCCTGTAGCTCAACCTGTCGTAGGTTCTAGATACTAGGGAGGTTGTGTGCAGAATAATAGATATCTGGGAGCTGCTCATAGGGTCTTATATACCTAGGTGACCAGCTCACAGGGTGACGAAATGTACCGGTCGGAGCAGGTCAGATCTGGTTGGATCTGGTCAGATCTGACATGTCGTCATACCTGGTAATGATTCTATTTATATGTGGACCAATCAGGATGAAGGGAGATCGTGGAATTTTCCTGCATCCTAGAAATGCATCCACAGGTATGTCGGTATGTTGTGATACTCTCAGTGAGTCAGTGCCCAGAAATGGAATGGGTCCGGCTCTCATAACATCCTGGTATGGGTGATGTAACAGCGACTCACTGTACACACTGGGGGGGGGGATGAGCTGTAAGCTTGTGAGCAAGGCCCGAGCGTGTGTGGTGAAGAATTTAATAAATGTGTAAAATAATGAATAATACCCAGAATAGTCCATTGACAATGACCCCAAAAAGTCAACAAGGACGATGCCAACCTTTCAAGTTGAATTCTATGGGCACTGGGGAATATATTCTATGCATACAGAAGACATCCATGTTAAATCAATTATTACCCTGATTGAATGAAAAATACTTAGGAGTAGTCAATAGAAATGCTTTATACTGGAAAACAACAATACCTATTGGATCCAGGAGAGAATATCATATCTATAAGTACATTTTTCCTGAGCAAATGTTCTATAAAAAGGTATGTGATGTGTAGTAGCACTTTAAATCCCTGACTGTCATTCATCCTCATTAAGGTAATCATTGCGTTAGCCATTTGGCCATTTACCTTGTAGAAGAAGATATGTGGGATTAAACAGTTTGATGGAGGAAAACTGTTCAAGTAACATAGATAACTAAAAGTCCAAAACCTCATTACATGTGAGAGCATTGCGCACAGCGCCATTCTCCTCTAATTCCCTGTCAATGTGGCCTTCCTGACTCCAGGGCCACCTGGTATTCTACCACAGTTTCCCAGGTCAACCCAATTTGTCGGCTTTCCTTTCACAGTGCCAGGTCGAATAGAAAGGCGCAGAAGCAGAACTGCTAAGTGAGTGCCTTGCTGTAGACGCTGCTTTAACCTCCAAGAGCAGCTAACGCATTAGTGCAGCACACCCACAGGTTGTCTTGATGTTGTCTTGATGCACTTATGAAACTTCTGGTGAGTCAGCTCGCCAGCACTTTACTGGTGCATCATGGGAACCCTCTGGGACTGCAGCCATACCCTGTATAGTTAGATCCATTGAAAGCAGCACTGGTGGGTTCCTCACCACGTGTGCATTTGTGTATCATTAAGACGTGTGGAATAAGTCTTCAATTACAACACTGATTATCACCATGAAATTATAGACGGTGATCTGACTGAGGTTTATCTCACTATTCGAGAATTTAGGATGCCTCAGAATTATTGTAGCGTTCAAATAACATACACAAATGATACAAATTCAGATCGATGTGAGTAAAAACAGTGGTGCTGTGCAGGGAGTTTATTTTTCTTTCAAAGCTGTTATTCAATAGAGGAAACATGCTGTTGTTCCTGACATCATTCATTATTTATAAAACAGAAAATACCGAAACTCAAATAACCAAACCCAATTCAGTGGTATCTTATTCAAACAACAGATTATTTGGGTTGTCAGTATTTTTGTGTCAGACCGAGGTTTCATTGATTTTTAAACATCGGGAATATTCGACCAACCTGTCATTATGACTGACTTTATCTGATCTGCAGAGTTTCAACAACACAGTTTTCACCCTTATAAAAACACATCAATTGAGGCATACTAAAGGTGAAATACTATGGATATTGAATAGCTTCATTTTATTGTTCAGTGTAGGATTTCCAGTATAATCAAATCACACTTTATCTAACTGCTATAATGGCAGGTTGCCTTGAGAGCTATAAAAATCTTTGATAGACTTTGATAGAAACATATTATAACAATACTTAAAAGTGTGTCCCGCTATTTGCCTATATGTATATGCACAGGAGGATAAAACAGCCAGCCTTTAAAAGTACTGTTGCAGTTGCAGTTCAGTCTCTTACTCCGCTTAGGGCTACTAGAGTGTATGGGGCAATACAAATCTCTCAGTGCCAAACCTCCCCCCCCCCTGCAGGCACAGATCTACTGTACATCATCCCATACTATAGAATACTCAGTCAATCCAGGGACAACAGTTTTGTATTTTTAGCCTCAATTTTCCATAAACCCTTTTAAGGCTTTATACGTCATGCCCCACTTGTTGCCATGATTCTGAAAGGGTCTATTTCTCTTCTTTCCTATCCCCTCGAATGTGTGTGGTGCACATATGTGCAGGCACTGACACATTCCCCCTGTGAAATTGTGTAATGTAGTTCTTGCCATGAATATGACCTTAGTTGTCGAAATGGTGTTAAACATCTATTACTCACTCACTGGCCATGATGCATGAATGCATCCCACCACACTGACCCTATGGGAGAAATCCCCTCCTGGAGGTTTGGCATGATACACTAATGAACTGCTGGTGAGCAGACTTACCAGCACTTCATTCGTGCATCATGCAGCAACAGGCACAGTGTACTAACGCATTAACAACCCCTAAAGGGTTATGAAGTATAGTGGGAAGAGCAATACATAGGTCTACAATAGTAAGATTGATGTGCCCATCATGCACGACCTATATCTCAAGACAGCAAGGAGAACTGCTCTGTTATGGAGGGTTATTATGGACAAATTCATTCAGAAGGGAAGAATATAACATCTAAGCAAGGACGTTATACATAAGCCTAAATTTGACATTCTAATTCTATTGCCACCAGTTGAATAACAATAGGACACTAATTTACAAGGGTGTAATTCCCATCTAACAGTCAAAGGATAAAAAAAATTGCAAGAACACATATCTATACGTCTAATTAGGTTATTGATGAGCATTTGGGTTTGCCCTTTCATCTTCGAGATAAAACCATGCTCTTGTAATTTTCAAAAATGTGTTTTGTGTGTTCGTGGGTCTGTTCACTGCTGGGTGCTTTGTCATTTTCAACTGTCACTAGGGAAAATGCTTGCCATGGTAACAGGAACTAAAAATTGTGAAAAACGACCTCTTCCATTGAATTCGACATCCTCAAATTAATAAAGAGGAATAGGACCCTAAATTTTAGAATGAAATGCCCCTTGACCAAGGGTATTCTTGATATCAGTCTCAACTACTAGGTGCAGTACTTTTGTTTTAAGGTTTTGTACCTGCACTTTGAGGATATATAATAATCATCACCCACCAATTTTCCACCAATCCAGCTAAATTAAGAGTCGCAGATTTCCCCGTAGTTTCTAGTTTATTTGCCCCATATAGGCTTGAAATTTAGCTAATAAATGGCGGCTAAAAAGATTTGTGTGTACCCTTCTTTTCATAATTCTGGATCTATTGTGGGGCTTATTCATCTAATATAGTTATAACATGATCATGCATTGGAAAAAAAGAAGAATTGCTACTTGCAGCGATGGCTTCCCATACTATAAAAGCTGCTCCCCTACCTCTGGGGCTATGAGCAGCTCAGGGCCCCACTGTTTAGCACTGTCCACTCTAGGTATGGATTTTTACACAGTCTGCTGATGGAGCCTATAAAACATGCCTTACCCATTCTTAACTCCTCCCCGCCTCATGTCCCTTCACCCGCTGCACAATAGCTGCCACTCCATTAAGTTAAACCTATAAGCAGTGCATCGGGCAGGAGTACATCATGCCCAATGGTCCTCATGATGTACCAATGAAGTGCTAGCGAGTCAGCCTGGCAGGACTTCATTGGTGCATGATGCTGACCCTCTAGGGCTGCATCAGTCAGCCTGATGCTCAAATGTAGCCCTGGCGACTTTCTCAATGGGCATGATATAATAATGCATTTGCGGTCCTTAAAGGGGTAAGCCCACTGTGAGCTCTGTGGGTCTTAGACATAAGGCCCTCAGCACGCACAAGGAGAGGGCTTTTATAAGTGTCCTTTGTCTGTAAGTGCAGTGTCCGCCAAGTACACCTGCCACACCGGACATTTTGGGCATAAGACAAAAATGTTGGGTGTAGACGATTTCCACACAGGCCATCTTGGCCGGTGTTGAATTTTCCTTATTCTACAACAATCATAAAACCTGTGGCTATCACTCACAGGCCATACTAGGTTCGCTACACCACATCAGATGTGTCTACCACCTTAACACAGAATTAAAAACCCACAAATTTCTTAATCAACTGCAAAGGTAGTTTGTTTAGAGTACCACTACTAACCAGACACACTCCAAAGTTTTATAACATCGGCTGGTGTATGGAAAAATTGTCCTGTGTAGTGGCCTACAACACCGGCCAAATTGGCCTGTGTAAGATTTTTGACTTCGCAGGCACTGTAAGTGAATACCTCTCCATTATTGGGTGGTTAGTTCTCTTGGTGATATGAATGCTATCACTACTGCATTGCAATCTGAATTCTTATTTGGTTGGGTCTTGAGTTGAAGCCTTTTGCTGATGAGGCACTATAGTAAGAGTGACAGCCAGAATTCAGTATGATCAGATTATAGTGAAAAATACCGTAATATTGTGTATAAAATGCTACTTATACGCGAGGATTCATAAACCCTTGATGTGCATTGGGGAGTATTTCCTTTTCTAAAATCTTCTCAATGCTTCCCCATTCTCCTAGGGTGGTAAAGGGAGTTCTTGGAGGCTTCAGGCTTCACCAAGGACAGGCTAACACGACATGAGCAGGCCTTCACTCTCAGCCCCAATTGTAAATGGACTATAAAGACTGCTTAACTGGGTACAGGGCAATCCACTGTTGGGTCATTGGATTTGTGTTGACAGCAACTACTACTGTTTTCCAAAAATAGAAGTGATCTACTGTAAAAAGCTTGCCCCAGTCTGACAGTGTAGATGATCACCAGTTCTTAAAGGGTTTAGGTTTTAGGTACCAGGATAATATGTGCCTAGTGTCCACTGAGTAGCTCTAGAGCCACTCATGTGTGGTTAGTGGGAGTGGGAATGGTTCATGGGTGAGTGAATCAGACGCTCGGGAGGCCGACTAAGGTCCAGGCAAAAAAGTTTTATTTTGCATTCTTTATTTATAGTAGGATAAATGTATTTGAAACTACCAGTAACTATGAGTAAAGGGAATAGGAATCTCTTGGGAATGGCATCGTGCTCTAATGTACACTGTAAAAATAATGTCGTCGAAATAAAGATTGATTCCTCGTCCCAAAGTTGCCAGAGATCTATCGTCATTTTCACAGAGATATCTATCACAGAGTACTATCGCCATGAAATTTAAATCACGTATGACCTAACTAAGTCCAGGTGTAAATGCGCTATACCCTCCCATCTTATTTTGTAGATACAGATAATATGTGCAATGGCATGCACTGAAGTTTACACACTTTCCCTTTTTATGTTTCAGTAAGATACACTGTCTACCGATAACCACGTCCAAGCACACGAGCATTATTGAAAGGTAAGTTATTTGTTAGCCAATATATATCTAGAGGCTAAAGTGTTGAAGTTCATGATCTAAATATACTTTAACTTTTAGCTTATTATCTTAAAATCTTTCTATGTTCTCATTTCCAAAATGCAGGGGAAGTTGTAGGTGTAGCAATGAAGTGCATTTGAATGTCTCTTTACAGACCTCTCAGAATCTGCCCTGAAGCCATTTTCACCCATCACAACTTACTGAAACCTTTTCAGTTGAGCAGCTCTCCCCATTATGCCCATGTCAAGAGATGCTCCCAACAGCCTGTCACCACCTGCTCCCTCCCAAACTCCCAGTTCTCAATAGGGTGTCTGAGCCTGCGGCTATCCAATTAACCCTTTGAAGGCTGAAAGTGCTCTAATCAGTGAGTACCTTATCCAGAGTTTGTAATTATAAAGAAAGTGGTGCATCCCAAATGAGCAGGGTGTACCAGAAGAAGAAAAGTCTAAAGTACATACAAATTGAAAGGAGGGAGTGCACGCCCCGGTTCCCCCTGTTAGCCGTTGACTTTCATAAGGTATGAATGGAGACCTTGGTGAGTAACCCGCCAGGTCTACATAGGTGCATCATGCAGTTGGCTTCCCTAGAAGTGTGAAAGATGCCCCCATGATATGCTAGTGTGTAGGCACTGATCAGGCTAGTGGACAGACATCATGCACCTTAAGCCTGCAGCACTGACGAAATTTGAACCTTGACACTATGAGAAATTCCGTCGCTACTTAGGCCACAGGCAGCTGATGGCAATCAGGGCACAGCTACAGGCAGCTGATGACAGCAAGTCTCATTTTCAGGTCCAATTGGGTCATGACGTCACACGCAGCAATGATGGCTGCCGTCGGCTATGATCGTCAGCCCCCTGTGTCCAGTGATAGTTGAATTAAATAGATTATGGATGAATTGTGAACTAAATAATCATACCTCAAGCTTCAATAGAACTAGAAATCCAGGGAGGGCTAAGGAAACTGTCCCTATGCCATTTGTCAGTGACTGACAGCTGTCAGTCAGCCAACAGTTGACTGTTTTGTTGTGTATACAAAGATTCCATCAGCTGCCTGTGGCTAAAGCAGAGATGAAACCTCCCATAGGGTTACGGTTCAAATTTCGTCAATCTAGGCATGCTGGAGGTGCATAACAAAGTGTCTGTAGAGGACCACTGGTACACCATGATGGTCAAGGGCCATGGTCCTGGAGGAATCTGGTGGCCTGTAGAGGGTAATTCTATGCTCTCCATCTCCACTACCCATTATACAATGCAAATCTAATTCTAAAATGGAGAATCTTGACTTGATCAGTGCCTCTTGTTTTTACTGAATCTTTCCCCTCAGCCCATTAAGTGTTTGGTGCAAAAGGGATAGTTACGGTAAAGTCCATCGTATAAGCCGCATCCACATATAAGCCACACCCTGAGTTTGGGATAAAGCTGTAAGCCACACTAGGGGTGTGAAAAGGTTTCCATTCATTATCAAAGACTTAGTGGCCTCAGGTTAACTAGTGAGTTATTCCCAGTGATATTATTGCACATTTAAGGGCCGCAGATGCAGGAGTACATCATGTCCATTGGTCGATATGAGGGACCAATGAAGTGCTGGGGAGACTGCTTGCCAGCACTTCATAGGAGCATCATGCCAACCCTCTCGGTGTTTGGCAACCTTATAGGTCAGCATGATGCATGAATGTAGCCCTGGCGAGTAACTTACCCGGGCTGCACTCATGCATTGTGAAAACCAATGAACATGACACCTTAATGCATGGCCAATGTTTTACTATAGAAGTTTTAGGTTAATGGCAATGCCTTACACAGGGGATCCTTAACAAGGACCTACAGTAGCCTACAAAGGTCAGCAGGGTGTGACATTATGTGCACACTCTGGATTTCCACCCACTATATTGGCTACTGTGGAAGGGTCAAAAGGGGACATGCTGTCAGGTACTTTGATGGTAAATTGTTTGAAAGCCTAACAGTATGTAAAGTACAGCAGCCACATTGAGGCAAACCGCCTGCCATTAGGACACCGTGATAAGGACACTGGCCATTACAGGGACAGGGACTGGGAGGGTAGGATCACGGGCGTGGACTGGTTACCAGATTTAGTCTTGTGTAGGTGTTATCCATATGCTATACTAAGGGTGAGAAAGTAAAGGGAACAGTGCTGCCCTCTGGTGCCTTTATTTGCTATGCACAGACCTTGATTACGGAGGTGAGTGGTGACTTTGCCAAAGTAACCACTCACCTCTCATGGGTAGGATGTTAGCAAGCAAACAGAAGCTGAGATGGACATAGAGCGATGGAATATGCATTCTTGTCAAAGATCGGTGTGGAAAACCTACCAAGAACCCCTCTGAAAACTGCTTTCTTGCTGAATTATTCCATTGAGTAAAGGTCGCAATAGAGGAGGAAGAAAAGTGAGTCAAGCATAGCACAGCAGGAAGGGTCTGTGTAGTTGGGATCATGGAGGGAAAGCGGGAATTTTAAGATGATTGGAATGATAGTAAGAAAATCCATGTTAGATTATTGAGGGCATACTGGTTTGAGTGATAAAGATTGCAACTGATCTATAGTAATAGCAAATAAAGGAAACCTTTTTGGGATGCTAGGCCACATGATATAGGTATGGCATATGGTATAGGAAGGACAATGTTGGATATTCAGTGTGTGGGTGATGGGTGATGTGATGGATGCTTGGATCTGCCTTGATCTTAATGATTAAAACTATAAATACAAAGGTGAAGCTATACATGGAAACTAATACCACATAAATGACTCTGACATCAACTATTTGCCTGATGCCATCTGTGACCATATATAGATATTGTGTCACTCAAGAAATTTGCTGTAGAAGAAACACCTCTAGAATTATCCATGCAAGATATATTTTCAGTTTTACTCAAGAAAATATGAGCACGTGAGTTTACATGTACTGGGAATCTTTTCCCTTCAACACTGTTACTTGATACCACTGCCATTAGACATGTGTACATCCAAAGGGTAGCATTTCTAAAATCATCTCTCAATAACTGATCATCTAAGGGTAATTTCAAGCAAAGAGGTCCAGAATTAATATCTCAGGAAAGGTTTGCATGATAGTTTTCCATTTAACTTTGTTGTAAGCTTATTCTTACTCCCATAGTTAAAATGTAGTTATTAGCACTCATCTTTGTACATCTAAAAAATAGCATAAAAAGGAATTTGAGGAATATGCTGAGGTAATATAAATAAATAGATAAGATCAATGAAGGGTTGTGGATTGATGGCAGATTAAGGCGAGCATCTGTTTAAAGGAGTTATGAGACTTAAATATTTTATATTTATCAAGTAATGCTTCTGTGAGAAGAAATGCATCAGAAAATTTCACCTCCGATTGTCGTTCATATCTGTTGCACTTTTCAAAGATCACGTGCCCTCCTCAGGCACTCTTCAAGCACTGAGAGGGTTGTGGGGAGTTGCATTATGTATAAGATCTGCTTGGAGATTGTAGCTGCTGGTTCCCACTGGTTAGGTAACATGCAGACATAATCAGTGTAACACGAACAACAACAAACTTGCTGACTGACAGGAAGTGTCCTGATACAGGAAAGGTTTTGGCCTGGTATGGACAGTTTAGTCTGGAGATAGCTTGATACGGGAATCAATGTAAAACCCTGTAGTGTCCGATATCAAGCATAAAGCATTTATAGATAACAGTGTGTAACAGTGTTAATAATTACAACATTATATTTAATGTCAACAGGACGTGAAAATGAGAGATTGACAAAACATAAAACAGTAAACTATATAATAATCATCCTTTATTGATATTGATGTTTATGAGTGTCCTCTTACTCTGATTCAACTTTGTCTCATGAGATGACCAATTTCTGTGCACTCTTGTCAATATATCAATTTAGACATGGTTTATAATGGTTCATTATTTTGTTTTTTTTCTTTATGAATGAATATATTCCAGTATATATCATTGATTTCGAGCACGGTACACTACTGGCACTCATTCAAGACTGGTACTTATTGACTTAGATTATAATGTATTCAGAAATTTTGAAGCCCCTGTGCCCCAGCACTTATTCAAGATTGGCACTTATTAAGAATCGATGCATATATGGAACAAGTAATTAATGGATAATTCATGACGCATGTGTGTTATCAAAGGATAATTAAATGAGGGTGCAGCCCGAGTTTAATTATTCTTTGTTATAACACAGCTGGGCAAAGTCATAGTGCATTATCCTTAATGCTGTATTCTGATTGGCTGATTCACTGTGCACTATCTAGATGGATAATGCACTCCCAGCAAAGTAGGTTACCTTCATCTCACCTTTAGACTACATAATTGATATGTATGTGTTGTCAGGTGGCTGATGGGTGATTTTTTCTGTGTTATAACGGGAATAATGCACTTGGTCATGGCTGTGGTCATGCTCTAGACTGTAATTGAGACATCTTTGGGCCTATAAGGCCCCTCGATGTCTCAATACAGTCTAGAGCACTCCCCAAGCCATGCCCCATGTATTATTCCCTAATTAACACACACAAGAGGACTAGGACTCGACATGCTACTGACTGCTCCATACCTTCTATAGAGCCAAATATGTGGTAAGGTTTGACAGTTTGCACCGCGAAAAAGATGAACCAGGCCAGGGCTTGAATGCCTACACCTGGGGTTTGGAGTGCTACTCGCTGGCCACTATACTATCGGTACACACACCTTGGCACCTGGCAGCTGCTGGCTTGGTTTGAACGCATCCAGCAGTACCGTATATCCCCGTGTTAAGGCCTGGTCAATTTGTCACTTAGTAAGGAGGTTTAGGTAGTAGGTAGTACTAATACAAACCCATGCTTTTACAAGAGGAATTATGGTATGTTGCTGTCTTGGCTATGGGTCAGGCAGCTCTGGCCACTATAGTGTTCTCCTAACCAAATTCTACTGCAGCTATTCTTGTCAGTCCCTGCATAGGGAGTTGGATTCGGGATCAGTAGGGAATTGGTTCGACCACCGCCCTGGTCAATAGAATTCTTGTAGGTTTTAACATGTGACATATGACATGTAAAGTGTGTCTGTTATACATGGATAACTGCACTGGGTGCCTGTTATCCTTGGATAACCACACACCTTACAAAAGTCATGATGCATGTATTATGCCATGCAATATCATCAGGTATGTGCATGGGAATATCCAGGAAAAGCACTTAGAATCACAGAAATCGCGTAATAAAGGCCGATATGGTATCAATACTTTTTAAATTACTCTTAGAAACTGACTGTGATAAGAGATAAGTGTCTTTTCCATAATACTGCCTCTAAACCAGAGTTGGACCACTTAGTGTGGTGACTACATCTTTTACCTGTTAAGTGACACAGTGGAACTTGCTGTCCGCTTTACTTGGTGTTTATCGCACTAGGTGGCAGTAGCGTCATTAGAGGGTTGGTTTATGGTGAGTGACACTATGCACACACCTGGGCCTTATCACCTCCCCAAGCTGACCGTTTACTCCTTTAGTCTCCTTAGTTAATTTCTGCTGTAAACAGTGTGTAGGAAGTAGGTGTCTGTTATAATTGGGAGTTATCACTAAAGTATTGGGGTTGTGGAAGATATACAAGGCCAGGTTCTAGGATACAAAATACACTGTTAAAATGTTTTCAAAGTAATGGTTAACTCCTGGTCCCAAAATTGCCAGAGATTCATCATCATTCTGACAGAAATTCCTTGTGCCACTGTGCTTTACTGTATTTTCATCTGGGGCTTCATTGTTCAAACAAAATTGTTTTACTGCAATATGATTATGGTGGTTCACTCTTCAATTTCAGCAGAATTCCTCAACAGTTATTTCTTAAGTATGTAGCTGAACTGTCCATGAGACAAAAACAAGAATATGCACATGAGCTAAAATCTGTAAATTATCAATAGAGATGGACTGACAAAGAAAGGATAATTGAAGTTGGATAAATTGGGAATTACCTGACAGGGTGAGTCAGAGGTTTAGAGGTAGAAGGTATATGCACAGAAAACACAACAGAAAAGAAAGAAGTTAGAATTGGAGATGGAATGAGATATAAGCTAAGGTTATAATAACAAAAAAAAAAAAAACAAGGCCTAAGGGTCAGGGTTTGGCGAAATAAGTGAGAAAGAGAACATGTTGGCAGGTGATTGAGAATGAACCCATATGATAAATCATGATGGTCTGGTAAAACGAGGGGAACCTGATATGTCTTGGATGTAGTGAAACCCTGATATTTCTCTGAATATAGTGATACTTTATGTTAAAGTGCCATTCTTCAACCCATCCCATGAACTCAATACGGGAAATCTAACCTTGACCCTAATTACCTTCCCCGTCTATCTCTGGGTATCAGTAAATAAGATTGCTTGAGGGACTTGGCAACCCTTTGGTAATTCACTCCCTACTCAACAACAAGGGGATTAACAAAGCGATCAGCTCCACAGTACTCCTGCCATGCCAAACAGCATGATCCTCGCTAAACCTCCCCTGCATCTGTTACAGACTCTCAACGTTCCCACATTTGTACTGACACACATATATATCTGCTGTTGCTATAGGAATGTTGTCTACTATGCAGCAAACATGATTCCCACAGCTCATCAGCCCTAATTAAAGGTATATCATAGGGAATTAATAGCATGATTGTAAATTGCTAATTACCTCATAAATGTTTATAGTTTTACCTTGGCTTTGATTAGAGGATTAACATGGGAAACTGGTGTTGCAGGCAGGAGGATGTGATTACGTTTTGGTGTACGATCATCAGCTGCTAATGTCAGCTTTCACTTTTCTTTCCCCATTTGAGAGAGTTATCCAGACTGTGTAGAAGGGATTGAATAGTGAGTTCAAATCAGACATCACTATGGATCTGCATTGCAGTGTTTACCTAAAGCAGCTCTGTATATAGGTAGGGTGCATGTATCTTTAGTGTGGTCAAGGTGACCATTAGTGGCTCAGACTGCCTCAGCCTTAAAGAGAACACAACAATCCAGGCCACCTCCTAACAGTGTCCTTGATCATTCTTTTACCTGGCAGCAAGGGGTGTGAGGTATGTAGACATAGACTGGTCCCATGCCGTCATTCCCAAACTCACTCTAGGTACCCCGTGCCCGAGATAGGTTAGCCAGTTTATTAGAGCATCTGGATTTTGGTAGTCCTGGGAGTGAGGCTGAATCTCTCTTTGGGATTAGTATGCAGAGGAAGCAATATTGTAGTTGCTTAGCTATAAGGCACAGAGGGAGTACTCTAGTTCTTGTCACCAGGGATTTTTTGAGAGCCAGCATCATTGGAGATGTGCAAATGAGTCTAGCATTATGAATGGATTTAATTATTTTGATGTCACTATGAGGCAATAAAAATATTGCCTTGTGCAGGATACACTTTAAGAAAACACCGTTGAAATAACAAAGGATTCCTCGTCCTAAAGTTGCCAGAGATCCTTTTTTATTTTCACATTGTTTTCACAGAGATTCCTTGTACCACCACACTGCCACCTGGCGATTCTGCACTGGCTCCCTGTTGTGTAGTTACGGTGGTTCATTGTACAGTTTTTACAAGGATCCCTTGTAGATTCAATATTTTTTTCTTACAGTCTAAGCTTTCTTTAAATCTTTAGATTGAATATGAGCGTTGTACTTTGTGGTCCTATGTGTGTAAGTGCACTTGAATATATAATATGATATGAATTTAACTAAACAACTGACAAGATGCAGTTTAGAATGACTATTGCGAATTAGTGCTTGTACTTTGGGAAGAAGAGAAGTAAGGAGGGCTGCCAAGGGAGGGAGGAACAGCTACTTGAAAGGTCTAATTGAATTAAACAATGGAAAAAGGACAGAATTGGAAGACAAAAAGAAGAAAAATCATAAAAGATTAAGAGTAGAGAGGTAATATATAATATATTGACACTTATAAACCATGGTATGTCCTATGTATAAGTATAAGAAGGGCAGGTTATAGGAGAGTAGGTGTTAGTCTGGTAGGGTTCATGTACCAGCCTTGATTTCCAACACGAATCAGAATTAAACACAAACTAACTGGTTGAGACAAGTTTGGGCTAGACATGCGACCTTTCAACACATCAGCCCTGTATCCACCACAGTATCAGCCATCCCTTTCTACTGTAAGGGAGCACCCCACTTTACTCAAGAAAAAAAACCTCTGAAACAATGCCTACATGGATATCTAACAACGAAGGGCACTGACAAATATTTGAATGACATCAAGCACAGATGAATGTCTAATCAATGCAATATCACCTGGATTGGAACAGTAAAGGTATTATCTTGGAATCCCTTATGACTGATTATTTGGTAAATCACAATCATCACCTTCCAGACACCCCATTTATATAGATGAGATAAGTACTACATATACACACCTAAAAGAGACACACCACCTTTACCAACATACTTCCTCGATACCAGCATTACAAGAATCTCACCACTTAGTGTGGTGGCTGCATATTTTACCTGTTAAGTGACACTGTGGAACTGCGGTCTATCTTACTAAGTGTTTATCCAGCTAGGTGCCGGTAGTGTGTGTAGGATCATTAGTGTCTTGGTTTATGGTGAGTGACATTGTGCCCACACCTGGGCCTTATCATTTTCCTCTGCACCTACCGTTGACTCATAGAGCCTACTTTGGTAATTTCTGCTGTTGATTTCCAACAGTGTATAGGGAAGTAGGTGTTATACTTGTGAGCTAATACTAATGTATTGGGATTGTAGAAGATATATATAAAGGCAGGTTCTAGGATACAAGATACACTGTAAAAAATGTTTTCAAAATAATGGTCATCTCCTTGTCCCAAAACTGTCCGAGATTCATCACTATTTTAACAGAAATTCCTTGTGCCACTGTGTGTAACTGTACTACCATCTGGGGTTCATTTTACAAACTAACCTGCTTTTCTGCAATCTGATTATGGTGGTTCAGTGTTCAGAAATGAAAAGAACCAGTGTAGGGACAGCATTGGTTTTATACTGTGTGGCTGGCCCCCTAGTGTTCAGTTTCAGCAGAACAGTTATTCCTTTATAGTATGTAGCTGAAATGTTCATGAGTCAAAAACAAGAAATTAGTGAAGAACTTATTCGGAAGTTATCTATAAAGATGGAATGTCAAAGAAAAGATTTTTCAGATAATTGAAGTTGGATTGGTATGGAAGTACCTGACAAAGGGCTAAGCAGAGATTTAGAATAGAAAAGCGTCTAAGAGGAAGATATGCAGGGAAAACACAAAACAAAACAAAAAAGAAATAAGTTAGATTTGGATAGGGAATGAGATACATGGGGAAATGAGCTAAGATGTCATAAGAACACACAACCCAAGGATGAGAGGTAAACGAGGGGAATCTGATATGTCTTGGATGTAGTGGAACCCTGATATCTCTCTGTTAAAATAATGACATATCTCTGGCAACTTTGGGCCGAGGAATCCTTTGTTATTTTGCCAACATTTTTTTTTACAGTGTAACACAGTTCTCGAGGTTGGGTGCATGTACCTTAAGTATGGTCAAGGTGACCATTAGTGTCTCATACTGCTTCAGCCTTGAAGAAAACAGCCACTTCATAAAAGTGCCCTTGATCATCCTTTTACCTGACAGCAAGGGGTGTGAGGTATGTAGAGAGGCTGCATTTTGGCAGTCCTGGGAGCATGGCCGATTCTCCTTCTGGGATTAGTATGTGGATGAAGCAACATTGTAGTTGCTTAGCTATAAGGCACAAAGGCAGTATTCTAGTTCTTGTCCCCAGGGTTTTGTTGAGGGCCAGCATCATATAAGTCTAGCATTATCGGTTTAGGTCTTTATCAGCTAAGGACTCTAAGATCAGAATTAGGTTAAATACAAGTCATTAAGGCATCAGCTAATGAGTAGGTCCAACTATTTCACTATGGGGCAATAGAAATATTGCCTTGTGCAGGTTAAACTTTCTTTCAATCTTAAGTGTCTTAATTACTCATGATTACAACTGCACTTTGATAATATGATATGAATTTAACTAATCAATATACAAGATGTAGTTTAGAATGAATATTGGGAATTAGTGCTTGTACTTTGGGAAGAAGAGAAGTAAGGAGGACTGCCAAGGGGGTGAGGAACAGCTGTTTTATGGAATGGCAGAGAAAGATCTGATTGAATTAGACAATGGAAAAGGGATAGAATTGACAAAAAGAAAAAAAAAACCCATAGAAGATGAAGCCTAGAGAGTTGATATGTATTGACAATTATAAACCATGGTATGTCCTATATATATGGTATAGGAAGGGCAGGTTATAGGAGAGGTCAGGTTATAGGTTATAGGTGTTAGTCTGGTAGGGTTCATGCACAAGCCTCCATGAATCAGAATTAAACACAAATTACCTGAATGGGACAAGTTTGGGCTAGACACGCAACCTTTCAACATATCAGCCATGTATCCACCAAAATATCAGCCATATCCTTTTAATATAAGGGAGCACCTTACTTTACTCAAGAAAAGTACCTCTGATACACTGCGTACATGAATATCTATTAACAAATGGCACTGACAAATATTTGAATGAAATCAAGCACAGGTGGATGTCTAATACAATATCACCTGGATTGGTTCGCTAAAGGTGTTGTCTTGGAATCCCTTATGGATGATTATTTGTTTCTAAATCTCAATCATTACCTTCCAGACACCCCATTTATATAGATGAGATAAATACTACATATACCACACCTAGTAGAGACACACCACCTTCACCAATATACTGCCTCCATACCAGTATTACGAGAATCTCACCACTTAGTGTGGTGGCTGCATCTTTTACCTGTTAAGTGACACTGTGGAACTGCGGTCTACCTTACTTAGTGTTTATCCAGCTAGGTGCCGGTAGTGTGTGTGAGATCATTAGTGGCTTGGTTTATGGTGAGTGACACTGTGCACACACCTGAGCTTTATCACCTGCCAGTTTGCAAAAGTAGACTCCAAGATGATGTATATGGGCAGGTTTATTTTGGTGTAGAGTATGCAGAGTATAAATTGTAAAGATAGATGAACAGGGCCTTGCTATTTAGCTGAACTGTTCATGAGACAAAAAACAAGAATTAGTCGAAGAAGTGTAGAGAGAGTGAAATGAGATTACACAGAGAGACAATTAGGTGAATTATGAAGCACCTTACAAAGGGGAAGATGAAGAATCCTGCAGTGTATATGTGCTGTCACTATGGAGATGATATCTACTGCGCAGCCATTATGACCCAAACAGCTCATCTGATGTAATACATATGGCCCATGTCCCACAGAGCTGGCAGTTTTTGCTGCTGACCACTGGTTTAGTAGAGCTCACAGAGGTTGTGGAGTGGGTCTCATCCTATACCTTAAGTACTGGATATATAACATTCACTACCTCTTTAAAAGCTGAATTTCCTTGTATTTTTGGATAACATTTTCTGAGCGTGATCCAAGTGTGTTGCTCCTTAACTGGCAGCGGTTGATATTTTTTTTTTATACCAAACAGAAGTATAGGAAATAGGTACATTTGTGTTGATACGCTTACCCAGATTGAGTCCTACCCATAGCTCCCAGGCACCAGGCCCATCCCTATGGTCAGCCACCAGGGGAGGTCGTCTCAACTCCAGCCCCACGTTCTGCTGCAGTAGAGTGCCCAAAACGGTGGTTTCCGATTGGCGCACACTAACTTGGGTATAAAGGATTATTCATGCTGATATGCCCGATATACTTACAGGCCATAGGCTTAACAGTGCAACGCCATATCTCACGCCCCCTGTGAAATAACCTGCGAAAATATCACAAGTCATGTGACCTTCTGATGACGTCATAGCTTCAAAATGGCGAGGTAAACAATGTGCACAGCCATGAAATAGGGTGAAGTCCGTGAAATTTCTTGAAAAAACATGAAATAAATGCAAAGGCACATTCGTTGGAGGAATTTCGGAGGGCTATCGCACTTGCGGATCAGGTGCAGCACCTGATCAGCGCGTGCGAAAACCCTCCGAAATTCCTCCTTCTCATGAACTTTTGCTTATGTATCTCATGAGGGAGGAAATTGGAGGATTAACATACCTGGTATAAAGAGGACGAAATGCTAGTGTGTGTATGTCGCTTGCAAATTGGAGGTTTTACGTTAAGTCCCTAGTTTGAGAGTGTTATCCAGACCTATTAATTAGAAAATGAACAATGTACAGATTTATGCAATTGAGAGTTCTATGATTCATTTATCCGTAGTGTGGACTTAATATGGAAAAACAGGTAGTCTGCATTTATCATAAGTGTGGTCAAGGTAACTACTACTTGTTTAAACAATGTCAGCCTTGCAGAGAACACATCCACCCAACCCAAGTCCTTGCACTGAAAACCTACGAGATCCAGAACTCGTCAATTGTGACGACTTTAGGTCCTCAGGTTGACAATACCCAAAACTACAGCTTTAGGTCATCAGGGGGTCATCATAGGGGATGACTTTAGGTTGTCAGTGATTACCTAAATTCGTCACTATGACTGTTCTTTATAGCTACATAATCCTGTGTAGAAACTACATATATGTATAGTATTGTCCCAATTTTCCCAACATTATTTCTTTATTTATAACTCGTTACCTCATCTACCATTAAAAAGTTTATTGTAGGTATTCCCAGACTACCATCGTGGGTGCACTGGGAAGTAGTAAATTGTGAGTACACTCTTCTACATGTATCATACCATAGCCACACTCAAATAAGAGGTCATAATATCTGTGAGAGAGGTATCATTACCAGAATGATCCATTTTTCCTACCTTTACTTCTTAGAAATAAAATCTTTTTTAGAGGTACATTTGTGTCAAACATTAGCAATATTTTTATTTTCATAGTAGACTAGAAAACAAGAATAACAAAAAGATAAGGGTCAATATAGATCCCAAGTCACATCATCTGTATCAAAGAATTGCATAGTGGTGACCTCTCATGGCACAAACCCAGACTTAAAGTAAAGCCAGGGTGGTCAGTATGATGACTTAGGGTAGTCATAAGGGCCTGACGACCCTCTGAAGACCCTAAACTCATTATATATGACGAGTTACCAATAGCGGCGTGTTTTCAGTGTGATCAGCTCACTAGAGCATCTTCCATACTTTATCAGACAGCAAAGGGTGTGGCTATAGTGTGGCATACCTAGAGATATGTCGTGGTGTGTGGTCCTGAGAGTGACACTGATTCTGCTCTAGGAATTTGTATACTGAGTAAAGACATTATCCCTTAATGGCTTTGACTAAGAATGCATATTCTCTCACAAAGAATGTATCCTACTCCTCATCCCCAGGGCTTGGTTGAGAGACAGCAACATAGGAGATATCTAAAGGAATCTAGCCTCATTAAAATGAACCATCTAAAGTCAAATTCAAAGTTAAGGTAGAAAATTAATGACCTTAAGTCAGGGATGAAGTTACCCAGCAAATTGTTGTGAGTCCTCACCAACCTGTGTGAAGTGGCTCACACATGTTGCTAGATGGAACACGACGTCGTTATAGCACAAGATCACCAGGAATAGCAATTGCTATGTCACGTGAGTCTAACACACAGTGGCGAAAGATGACAGAATGAGTTATCACTCAAAAAGGAGTCACCATTGATGACCAATCATGGCGACAGATGACGACAATTTGCTGGGTAGGGTATAATTAACTGGGGATATGATGGAATAGGTGTAGTAACCGCGCCATTCCTAATCCCAATTATCAAACATTATTGTATTTCCTATCATTTGCTAAAAATGTTGTGCTTATGATTGATTGATTGTATTGTTGCAAGAACTCATCAGGATTATCTTAGTTATACAAATTTAAAGTCAATCTTGGCTGAAGTGATTATGACTATCTACAAGCAGGTTCAAGAATATTTTTCCCATCACTAAGAAAAGTTACTTTGTTATGAGATTGTGGTGCAATTGCCGGCCCTTAATTGTTATGTGTATATATTTGACTGACAGTCGTGAGATGTGAAGCTATGTACATGCTTCTGGTTTTGTTCTGATATGAAAAAAAAAAACTCAATAAACCTGGTCTGCTCTATAGCATTATTTAAATGAACCTAACAGGTCAACCTAAGAGTTCGTTCATAAAAAAAATCTGTTCAGCTTATTTGAAGTAAGATCGGGATTAGGAGAAATACAACCAATTAAAGCATGAGATCATGGAGGATACATCATCTCTATATTCATGAGCAGATCCAATTATATGTGACTTAAAATATTGCCTCTTGCTGAATAAGCTTTCCTCAGCTTGGAATATGAAGTATTTTATTATTCAGGCATATACCTTTTAATGTCTTAATTAATCATGATTAAACTGACACTAAAACATTTAGATGTTGATGGTGAACCACTATGTTTTGCTTTCAATGATATTGTGTAGATTATTTAAAGATGATACAGGGGACTATAGTTTCAAGTTACTCATGATGTAAAACAGCTTCCACATCTGAGTTATTTTATCACTAGTAGATCTAGTAGATCACTGCCAATGGCCTACTGGAGGAGGAGAAGAATGAGACACCAGGGTACTGGGATGACAGAAGAGAAGCTTGATTGGTTAAACGAGGGTGATGGAAGGCACAAATAAAAAAAAAGTGACAAGAAAGGTGATAGTTATTGACTTTGATTGATCATAAAGTATGCTTTTGTCTGAAAGAGTATGGGACCAGCTCCATTCCAGCTATAGATCTTATGAAAGCACCAACTAACTGTATGGGACAAGGTTGGACTAAACATGCAAATTCCCAACACAACAGTCCTGTACCCACTATAGCAGCAACCCTCCACTATTAGTGTCTAGGGAGCACTTTGTCTTATTCAAGAAAACCACATTCAAAACCCTGCATCATGCATCGTGCATGCAGAGAATCATTCCTAATCAGCATTGTATACTTGCTACTACATTGTTATTTAGTAGTTTTGAACTCAAGGACCTTTACATCATTTCAGATTTATTTCTAAAGTAAAATTCAAATGATGTGTGCAAAAAGTTTCTATTCTTTCCCACCACAGACCTTGACAAGGACTTTGTTAAACAGAACAGGATGCAGTTGGATATTTATTTTAATATATATCACTCTGTGCTGTCTAGCTATAGGTTTCACATACATGCAATAATTTGTTACAAGCCACAATGGTCACCGTCCACACAATCTATTGATATAGATGAAATAGTACATGTACCAGGACCAGTAGAGACAAACCACCCTGTCCAATATTGTGTGAATCCTACTACTTAGCCTGGTTGCTGCATTGTTTACCTGCTCAGTGGCACAGCAAAAATACCATTTACCTTGCTTAGTGTTTATCATATGTTAATCAGCGTGTGTGAGGTCATTAGAGGCTTGGTTTATTGTAAATGACACTGTGGACATAGCTGTGCCTTATCACCTTCCTCTCTGAGTACCATTGACCCTTAGAGTCTATTAAGGTAATTTCTAAGTGTATACATGGAAGTAGCTGTCTGTTATGATTGTGTGTTATATTTCAGCTAGGTATTGCAGTTAGAAAGAATTATTAATAAATGCAGACTATTTAAGATATAATGATTTAGATAAAATGAAGCTATCAACAATTATATGAATCATCTATATAAAATGATGTTCTCAAAAAAGAAACTTTGGTTTGTCAATTGTACCGATCTATCAATTAGTGTTGTAGAAAAAATATTCATATTTCATGACAGATGATGTAGCGCTTTAGTGCAGCAGGTACAGGTAGAACCTTCACCACTGATGGCTGAAGGGACACAAGACTCTCCCGTACACACCGGCAGCAGTACCACTGCAGTGGACGAAGCTGACTCAGAAACTGCAAAACACTGATAGCCTGGTTCACTGCATTTTGGAATTGTTCTCTAAGACTGCATTGAGTTAGGGGGTCTTCTGGGTAGGTATTCAGGGATTCATCGCTGCACTCCAGTAGATCAACCAACTGTGTGGTGCGATACTCAGGGAAAGACAATTTCTTCAATTCTTCCTTTACCTCTGCCCCTAACTTAACCCATATGTCTTGTAAAGTTTTATTGATCTCCCAAGAGTCGGAAGTATCCTCTTGTAGCCAGGTGTGATTGGCCACCTCCATGTTACTAAGTTGTGTTTGTACTCCATGTGGGGCCCTAATACCTGCCTTTAGCAGAAAACGTGGTATCTGTGCTGATTTGTAGGGATAGCGAGGAGGAGGAATAAAATAATCTTTGAGCCATGAAAACATGATGTTTCTGACATCTACACCATGCCTGATAAGCCATGTGATGGTGTTAATTTTTGTGGACCAGTGTAACTTGTTTGAAAAAGGTTTAACAGTGCATTCTAAGGCTGTTTACAACAATTAGTGTCTGTAACATGAGTGGGACATTTCAGGACATTGTCCTCCATATTGATATCACCTCCTTTCTGGAAGAATAAGTCTAAGCACCGTTGCAGGAATACGTTCTTGTGATAAGACTGATATTGACAAAGAAGATGCAGTATAGGCTTGCGATGAACTGTGATGTAATCAATATCAGCTCCCTTTTTAAGCAGTATTTCAATGATGGCAGATGAATGTTGGTAACCATGATACTATTTTGCACAACGATACTTTTGTTTCTGCCAAAATCACAGGTGTTACAAAATCGGCATCCAAGAACATCTTCACAACCTCAATGCACCCTGAATTTCCTGCTTCTTCTAAAATATTACATTGTACATTTTTGCTCTCCCTATCCTGGCAAACTCTTTTGCAAGTTACAACTTGATGTTCTCCATGCTCCAGCAACAGCTTTACAATTGCTGAGTCTTATTGACAATTTTCAACTGCAGCAAATGGAATGTTACTGTATTTACTGCCATAATCATTGGGGCCTGCACCATGATCTAACAGTAGCCTGATGAGATCAACAGAACAATTAGGATTTTCAACAGCAAGTGTCAGTGGATTCAACATGTTAACTGCCGTGCACTGAGCACCAGTGTCAAGTAGAATCCGCACCCCCTCCATCCATGCTTGTTCCATGACATTTATAGAGCAGTATACATGTCAAAGTCACAAGTCAATACCTCGTTCACATCCCAACCACTTTCTAGGATTGTCACTAGTTGGCCTATTCTCCGTTCATTTATTATTGTATCTATTATATTAGACCTCTTGCGATGTGAATCAGACTCTTTCCATGAGTAAATGGTTGTCTGATGTATGGAGTTGGATAGAGATATGGCGGACTGTCCATGGCCGCTTTTATCAATTTTGTTGCCTAACTTGTAGTGCTGATATCATAGGAAAGTATGCGACTTATTCATTACACACACACACACACACACACACACACCCACACACACACACACACACACATACACACACACACACACACATATATATATATATATATATATATATATATATATATATATATATATATATATATATATAAACATATATACATACAGACAGTAGAATGAAGTACATACGCAAAGATGAAGGATATAGGCAAAGAGTGTGGATCGGTTTGCGTAGTCCAGTAAGTACAGCATAAAATATAGTTCCAACAAAAAGAGGGGAAAGGTTTCTCAGGTCAATAGGTCCAGGTCACAGAGAAATCAATATGGCTGCCAAGGAATGCCATAAATAAATCCCATAAAATGAATGATATAATGTTTAAACTGAAATGAAATTTTCAAACAAGGTTTCTCATTAGATTTCAAGTCTCTTGCTACATGTTCGAGAGACAAAAGGGTTTGGCAGCTCATCACTTTGGAAGTGCCAGATATCCAACATGGCGGCCATGAAAATAAGTCAATTGGTAAATTGTTATAAAATCAGAACTAATCCAGCTAGAAACATATGCAATAACATTATTAACATCACCATTTGAAGATCTACCCATTGGGATGGTTTTCAAAGGTCAAGGTCACAGAGAAACCAATATGGCTGCCATAAAATGCCAGTTGATTCAAATAATTGCTGTAAAAATGGATGATATATTGTTGAACTGAAAAAAAACTGATAGACAAGATTTCCTAGAGGTACCTTCTCTTTTATGACAGATACAGTTTACCAACCTCCACCCTAAACAAAGATTCAAAATTTCACATTGCATCCATGGAAGTAGACTGGTTCTCGCAGAGGGCGTCTTAACCAACAGGTCCCTACCTGACTGGAGAGAGTGGGGTTTAGGGTGGGGTGAAGGGCAAGTTATCTACAAATAGCATTTAGGTGCCCCAGGTCATAACACTAATAAAGGTGGGTCAAAATGGCGTCCAAGAGCCCAGGACCTGTAGTAATCTGGGACAACAGGTCAGCAGAGCGGAGTGCAGCAGTGTCTGCCCAATAGACACATGTGTACCATTGAAGTAGCTCAGAGTGATAAACTCTGAGAAAGAGAACTAATTAAGATAGAAACTTAAGTACTCTATTCAATGTACTTATTGCAAAGTGTGCTTAAGATATATTTAAAATATATATCTAGTACTCAAGAGTTTAGTTGTCCTTAAAAATGGAGAATTTCTGGAAATTTCTAATCTAAGATATGAGCAAAAAGAGGGGTGACTTGTTTAGGGCTTTGTTTGTACACTTATTAAGTCAAATACAACGAGATCTCTTTAATCCGCCACCCAATAGTCTGCCACCCCCCATATCCACCATGTTCACACAGGAGACCATTCTTAAAGAATCAACTTCATTATTTCTCAATATTTAATATAGCTGCCACAAAAGAGGGTAAAAGTCAAAGCTTAATTTCTTCACTCCCAACGGAGATGTATTACCTTGACAATGTGGTTTCAAAATGATTATAAACTATATGTTTTCTTCAAAATGGAATGGAAAATACTTGACACTCTCAAGATATAAATGATAACATTTACTTTGCAGTGTGTTCTTTTTTGGGAGCATTTCACTTTCTACTGACCTAAACAGGTCTACACAGATTTAGGGTGATGATAGTGTCCTGATGTAGATCTAATGGGTTATACCTGTTCCATCTCTTCATGTTGAGCATTAATTTCTTGCTAAAAACAATGAAAAGTGATTTCTTCCGGTATTACGATATATGATCAGGTAAATTGTAAAATACTTGCTCAAGTTCACACTATTTGAGAGGTGCAGAAACCTAAATCATTGCATGCCACTTGTATATAATGATTTTGCGACTGGATTCATCAGTTCATTGTGTAATAAACAGTTCTATACTCTGCCTACAGATTAGCAAGGTCAGAAGAGTTGGTCTTAGAGAATTGGATCAGGTATTGTCCCTGTCAAACTGTGACTTACAAAGATCAATTCAGACAAAGGTTGTGTAAAAGCTAAATTGCAGAATTTCAAGCAATACATTCTAGACGGTGTGGATCATATTGTCCCAGTCAGAAAGCATAAAGGTTAAACCCATCTTCCAAAGGAGAGAATAAAAGCAATGTAAATGTATTTCAACATAGATGTGCATTGATTCTTGCCAAAGTGGTTACAAAGCAGCTGGAGGTTGGTCTCTCTCAAACAAACCATAACTTTCACTGAAAACAGATTGGATAAAAATTACAGGTTTTATAGCAGTGTGTCTTATCGATATTCCTTAAAAACAATAATCAGAATCAGCGCATTCCTCCTGTCTCAGCCATTAGTGAATACCTGTATATATGCCTTGTGCCCTCAAGGGCCAGATGATCTGTATCCAGTAGAGTGCAGAAGTGGCACCAGATGGAGGTGGTGTATTGAAGAACTCCAGGTTCCACTCCAACTCACCAATATATACATAATTGAATGGATATATTATCTCTGAAGCTTATAGTATTGTAAAGGGAATTGCATTTTAGGATACAATGCACAACTGTTAAGTATCATGAAGTACATGATAATCACTTGACTTCCAGTTTAAAATTGTACTATCATTCCATTTCAATGTAATATCTATATATAGCTGCCATATTGGTTTCTCAATGAGCTAATGTGTCGTTGAATAATAGTAAATCTCCAAGTACTGATGTTAATGATGCTATTATATAAGTTTCTAGGATATTGGGCACTCTCCCAGGGCAGAAGGTAGCAAGATTCATTATTCCTGAAAGAGAAGATATTAAATTGAAAGCCAGTGAGAAACCTGGTTCAAAAATTTCACATTAGTTCAGGACATTATTTCATTTTCTGTTAATTATTTGAATTAAGTGGCATTTTTAACAGCCATATCGGTTTCCCTGTGACCTTGACCTTTGAAAATTACCCTAATAAATAGGTCTTAAAATGCTGATGTTAATAAACCTATTACATTCTAGGTGGAGTAGTTCTGGTTTTATGCAATTTTCCACATTGACCTATTTCCATGGTGGCCATGTTGGATCAGTAAGTCAGTCTATACGAAAAGTTTTTTCCCCTTGCAGGCTGTTTGGTCCTGTGAGTTTTATTGTTCCGCAGACCCGGATTGATTTCAGTAGGACTGAATATTTTAGAATCATCATTGTCAGATTTAAAATTATCATTGTCAAATTTACTAAGCATCTAACATGATCCCAATAGCTCCTCAGACCTAACTAAAAAGTGGCCCATGAGGAACTGATACCACTGGGAGTATAATGATTATATATTGCCAATAGCCTCATAAATATCATTAGAATAACATGTCATTTAATTAGAGGATAAGCAAGGGAATCGCTCCTCAATATTTATACAGGGTAGTGCTATTAAGCCTAAAGGTATTTATATCAATTGTGGATAGAAGCTTTTAGCTTATGTCCCTAATTTGGGAGAGTAATTTGTAATGGACACATGTGCAAGGGGGCAGGACGTCTACCCTGCACCTCCTAGTGACTGATCTGTAAAAGATTCCTCAGTCTGGAAAGTGGATAAGCCAGATTATACCCCAGTTATCACATTTCAGAACGATTTTGAGTGGTCAAACTGGATAATCTGGGCACTTTTATCACATGTTATAACATGGTTTATCAGTGCCGAAAATGGATAATATGAGTTCCTATATCTCATGATAAAAGCACCCAAAATTGACGGCGGACGGACAGCGGGGCGGACATCTTGAAACCTACCTTGACACGAAAGTAAATCCTCAATTTTTGAAGATTATGTACTAAATATAGCGAAATGCTACCTCTCTGTCGACTAGATTCCTTGATATTATGGCTGTATTTGATATAAAAAATTATTAAACTTTCGAATCGAGCGACTTGCCGTGCGTCTTCGCCATTCTGTCAACACTACAGGTGCCGCTGCCTGGTGTGTTCGCAGTATTAAACCTACGAGAAGGGGGGTTGGAGGAGCTCTCCAGCTTAACCATACGTCAACATGAAACCAAGATGGCGGAGGGCCTTCTTGCCGACTTGCATAAAAAATCAATGGATTCTATCATTTTCAAAGGTAAATACTAAGAATTAATGGTGGAAACCATGTTATAAGCGCAATATATAATGCATAGACTTGCACTCGTTGGCTTCATGGGTTTGATAGAAGCATTCGCCTCCGGCTCATGTCTATGCATTATATATTACTTACATAGAGCCACTGGGAGTTGGCACTTGAATATTGACAGTGTTCTTTTACTATACTATTCTTATATCTGACAGCAGCTCAGGTTTCGCTTTGATAGCACTTGGTTCATACAGGAAAAGCTCAGCATGGGTGGGACTAGAACCAAGGATCTTCTGATCCAAAGTGCTTCATGCTATCCATTAGGCCATGGGGCTGGACAATGGTCATTAGGCCATGGGGCTGGACAATGGTGTTGGGTTAGATGAGTCTTATGCATGGGGCCCTATGGAAACCATATATATGTTTGTATGTCAGTGAATGCAGAATGCATTCTGATGCATTCCAATGCATCCTAAAGATGCAGACCATGGTGTGTGATGATTATGGATGCACTCTTTGATTTTAGTGCCAAATAAAAGCACTAAGTTTCGCCTCATGCTTTCATCTGGCCCTAAAGTCAACTTGTGCATCCATAATCATCATAATAATACATTATTAGTGTAGGGGTTGGCACACTAGACTCCCGATGAAGTTTGAGCGGCTTCGAGTCCCACATCTGGCAGAACACTTTTCACTTGGTGCCTTTACGTGTTGTAAACAACATGAGTATTGTCTTGAATCATGATTAAGGTTTGCCTATTCACAAAATAGTGTTTGAACTTTCAGACAATTCAAGTGGATCTAGCCTCATCAAAATAAAGAAGTGGATAAAAAAAAAAGGATTCAGAATAGTGAGCTGAATTTGGTTGATAGTTCTTTGTTGATCATGATATACTGATACAAAAATAAAAAGCTGGATGCTGTCCCATATGGTATAAGGTGGGAAGGATAAGATAGTATGTGTTGGTGGGGTAGGGTTCAAGGACCAACCTTGACTTCTGACCTAAATCAGAATAAAACACTGACTAACTGGATGGGACAAGGTTGGGATAGACATGCAACCTTTCAACACATCAGCCCTGGAGTGTATTCAAAAGGCTCTGCCATCGCTACCTATGCGATGTTACTGATATACCTCCCTTATTCCTTACTGAGATGGTAAGGTCAGCCTACCTTCCTTTCTGATAGCCAGCTACTTTTTAGTGAGCGCCGTTAGCCTCAGTCCTGATTTCACCATTCCAAGCAGAACACACTGTGCACAGTGGCAACAGTTCCACAGAGAAAAAATAGCAGTGGAAGACAAAAAATAGCAGTTGAAAAACTCGTTCTCTCAAGAGTGGCTACACTGGGGTTCTGCTAATTATATATACCCTGTTGGGTACACTTGACCCTGAAATGTCTTTAAGTATGTCAAAAACTAAAAGAGAGAAGGGAAGCATGACATTACTATGCCCTTAACGCATGAGTAGACTCAAGCGCCCTCAAGGACTTTCAGCAGGTGCATTCAATCTTGAGAGGAGGAATGTCCCCGCACAGGTGCACTTGCACTCAGGGGAAACCACTATCCTTTTTCAGACTAACATAAGGGGTGGTGTTAGTACTGGAGCTGGAATAGTGAAGGACTGTATAGTACTCGCTATTCCTGGCTGGCCTAACACCACTAGAAATTTAGTGTAGGAAGACTAGGTCTTGTGAGATGGTATGAGATGTGCCTATGCTAACATCGCATAGGTAGTGATGTCAGAGCCTTTTGAATTAACCTCCTGTATTGTCAAGTCCTACTGGCTAGTGGGCATTTTGTCTTATTCAGGAGAATTGCCTTTGAAGCATTGTCAGATGTTTTATGTATGTTGCATGTAGAGAATCTTTCATTGAATTATAGGATCTGTACATAACTAAATGTTCAGATTTATTTCTAGAATAAAATTCAGGAACCTTCAAACATTAGTTCCATAACCCCTCCCATCACATGCCTCTATATTGGCTTTGTTATACCAAATTCATATAATTTTTGCAGAAGGGGGTGCTAATTAATATTTGACATATTTTTGTTTACAAAGTTGCAAAACAGAAAATCTGTTCTGCTGATTGACATTTCTCAAGAAAGTACTTTTTCAAGCAGCACACTGACTATGCATTGATTATTGATGTCTGTGATCAGTTCTATGAACCTAAATATTTTCAATTCTGTTATGTTACAACCTAGACAACTTTTTGCAGGGGCAGCCAATATGGTGGCAACCATAAATCCGACACTAACATCCAAAGAAATAGCCTGAAGGAAAAAAAATCATAGAAAGTAGCAGTTGGAGGTTGATGTTGTAGTGGCCTGAGGTCTGCTGTGTTAACTGTTTACAAAGTTGCAAAACAGAACAAAACATTCGTGAATGTTCAAAATGGTGTCTTAAAAAGGTAACTAGCTTACTATTAGAAATAGTATTTCTTCACTCGACAGACCCGAAGCAGTATAGCACTCAGCTCCGCCTCTTGGAATACTGCTTTGAGGCTACCTCATAAAGAAAAACTCAGTTTTGAGTAAACCTCGTGAACCTATGTCTTCATTTCATGTTGACTTTGTGTGAAATGTCCTCAAAAAATTCTTTCCAACATGGGGTTTGAGACTATTTGATGCACCACAGTGGAGAATGGAGCCTTGGAGAATGAGATTCAGTTTTTTCATGGCCCTCTTGGGAATGGGTGTTTCCTTACAAATCTATAGTAAGGCTCGTTCTCAACATGAAATAATATGCAGTGCCCCACTAACAGTATACTCTTTATGTAAAACGAATCTATCATTAGATAATTGGATTAACACTCTGGCTGCAGAAAGCCTCTTGGGCACAGTGACAACTTGAGATGAGTGTTTGATTCTCCATTACCTTGAGGGGATCAATTCTATGGGTTCAATCCATGACACTGATAGATTCAGTAAAAACAAGAGGCAGTCAAGATATTCCAGTCTGAAATTAGATTTGCATTGTATAATGAGAACCGTTGTTAATGTGTCCGTCCAGCTGCAGGCTAGAAATATGTTAGTCTGAAGGAGAGGAGGTAGGAGGAAGCCTCTTGTTGTCACACCGAGACCTTAAACTCATGTGTTCATACAGCAGAATAGGACGTGTATATCTTTGCCATCAGTATTCGTGTCACACATCCAAACAGATCATGGTGACATCCCTATTTCCCTGTACCAGGACAGTAATACTGCGGGACTACCTTTATGCCCACCAAATAGGGGTTCAGCAGTAAAATGGTGCTAGATCATAGTCAAATAAACTGTCCCTTCATAAAAAGCTGGTTAGGGAGCTAAACCTCCCCAGGACTCTATATTCTCTCCCACAAAAAAACCCTACCTATATCCTGTTGCCATGGAGACTATATAGACATCATTAAGGGTGTTTCTGTGTGTGAGACCATGTCCCCAGGCATCTCATATAGAAAGGTAAGCCTTACAGGTACCACATAGCCTACCCACTCTTCCTCATGGTTGGAATAAGCATCTGCTTTAGCACAATAAATGAGCAAGGCTGATCACACCTCATTATAGAGTAACTTTGGAGTATATTATAGTGATTGGTGTGATGAATATAAATTGTCAATTACTTTTACACCATAAATAGTCAGATTATTATACGCGAGTAATAAACAAGAAGGACTTTGAGAAGCTGCACATTAAGCTATATTTCCACTTTTAATCAGAGGATTACCTTGAGAGTCACACACACCTAAAGTTACTGCCTATATTATAGACACCAAGGCGCTATGTATTTAGATGAGCTCATTGTCTACTAGAATGGATGCTAGCTATTCACTCTACTAATTTAAGATTGTGTTGCTTTCATCTGAATGCATAAAATATCTTCCTTGGTAATGAGACTACAACGCAATACTGTTGAATTCCCAATCACAGATTTGCAGGAAATCCTCTTTTCCTTTAGCCCCTACCTTTACAGTAAGGGAAAATAGGAGAAGGGGTTAGGGGTGGCCCTCCTCTGAGAATCTCTGTGTTGAGTAAAAATATATCACTTTGATTGGCTTTGTGAAGAAGACCGAAGCCCAAGGAATGCTTATTCTGCTTTTGGCCCCCAGGGCTTTGTTGAGAGACAGCCATTCAGTAGATATGCAAATAAATTTTGCCTTATCAAAATGAAGTCTCTTTCATATAGAGTAAAGGAAAACAAAAAGGAAATGGCTAAATAGAATGAGCCATGAAACTTTAACAATATCAAATAGATAAATAACACACTCTGGAAAGGTGAGCCCCACCTGAGGCTTCAAAATTGTCAATATTATTACTGTTCTATGGTATCAAAACCTTGCTCATATTAAAGCTGCACCCGGAAATCATGGCAATGCTTGAAACTACAGGAGTCCTCTGAAATGGTCTATAGCTGCAGCTTATATGCAGGGTTTTAGAGTACACTGTCAGACCGGGGCAAGCTTTTTTGGAGTTGCTTGCCGCGTAGCGGCCAGGAGCGTAGCGGCCAGGAGCGCAGCGACCGTAGCAATTCCATTATGTTTTCAGTTTTGGCTATTAGGGCCGTGATGTCACGTTTGACGTCAGACAGCAGCTGTGACATCACCTATGACGTGGAAGTGCAAAGCACAAAGCTCCGTGTATCTTAGTTACACTCCTGTCATCATGGTGATAGTGCCTAGACTTTGGCGTGGCTGGCTATCATAAATGCCCCCCCCCTTGAGCTCAAGAAAAATGGGGCTTGGACCACGGATGGCAGTTGCTACTTCCATCAGTGGTCCTTGCCACATTTTTCTTGTTGCAGTAGATTGCTTCTATTTTTGGAAAACAGTGGTAGTTGCTGTCAACGCAAATCGCATGACCCAACAGTGGATTGCCCTGTACCCACTACAGTGGTCTTTATAGCCCATTTACAATTGGGGCTCAGAGAGTACTTACCTCATCTATCTTGATGATATAACCTAGACTTGCAAAGTCAACACCAGATCACTCTGCATCCTGCTCTTACCCCTGTCTGGGATCTATTTTCCTTAGGCCAAAAAAAGAAGAAGTTTGTTTTTTGGGTAAATTTTTGATAATTTTTAGCATTTTTTCAAAAGTTTCCATTAATTTTGAATTTTTTTTATCAGTTTAATAAGTGATCAAAGATATTTGCCCTTATTTACTGTTTGTTATGGTATTTCCGTAGAAATCCTTTATTTACCATGATAACAGGAAAAAGAACTTACTTATGATATCCTCAATTCAATACAAATGTATACCTTGATAAGGTCTGAGGTAAAAAGAAAATTTAAAAAAAAAATCCGACTTACCTACCTCAACCTTTTTAGCTATGTTACCGGAAACATACAATACTTTTTTTTGGCCTTACATTTACCATTTCCACTATCAGGCTGCTCCCCAAATGAAAAGAAGAAAGAACTTATTACACAGGACATAAATTTCCTTTTCAAATGAAGTTGTAAGGGACCACAGGTTGGGACCACGTGAGTCACATAGAGGTAAGGGCGAGAATATTAGTGTCCTGTTACAGGCAGATAGGGATGGCATTATGATCTGTGTGGACGTGTGACTGGAATACTTATGGCACAGGTGTATGCCTTTACCTCCTTGGATAACCACTGGGAGAGGTATAATCATGGCACATAATACGGCACAAAAATCTACTGTCAGACCTTAACTATAGGCCGTGACTTATGACCATTATTTTCAGATTAATGTTGTTATGAGTCATAGTTCCATGAACTCTATATCATAGTCTGCTATTTGCATGATTATATATATATATATATATATATATATATATATATATATATATATATATATATATATATATATATATACACACATACAGAAACTCTTTCAGATATAAAATGTGGCTTAAAGCAAAGACACAAACTGGCTTATATATGGGAGTGGCTTATACCTGGGGTTTTTATGGTATTCGTCCATAAAGGCATGTATGGATGTCAGCATACTTTAAGGCGGCTGGATTTTTCCACCCCCCCATATAAAAAAGAAAGAAAAAGAAAAGATGTACCTCCTATTATTCTGCCAGAACATAGGGTTTAGGGTCTCTAGTGGACAACAAGACAGGGGCATAGGAAAAGGGGGGGGGCAGGGGGGCCTGGGCCCCCCAAATCATGAAGGAGGTGGGGCCTGAGTATGTCTGGGCCCCCCCCCCAATATTTTCCAAGAAACACAATGGAAAAGAAGTTAAAACTTTACATCTCAAATTAGATTATTATGGTGATGTCATAGGGAAAATGGGGGTCTGAGCCTAAAGTCAGATCCAAAATTTACCAAAAATTACTTTTCTATATGAATTCTATATACGCATTATATAGACGCCATCCCGCATCAGCCGACAATTCAAGGTGGTCGCGATGGTGCCCTCGCCGGGCCCCCCCAATGAAGATTTGCTTCCTACGCCTCTGCAAGAGGCCTTTCCCTCCCTGCTTCCTGTACCAATCACATCCCTCACACTTTAATCTGCAGCTAGGCACCTTAGTCTCAGTTCTCTTTTCTCTTTATACAATACAAATCTAATTTCAGATCGGAATATCTTGACTGCCTCTTGTTGTACTGATTCTATCAGGGGCAAGGATTGAACCCACAGAGATGAGCCTCTATTAGTAATAATGGAGAATCTTGCACTCATCTCAAGTTGTCAATGTGCCCAAATGGCTCTCTGTAGCTGGAAATGTTGACTAAATTACTCAATGACAGATGCGTTTCATATTCATATTTTGATTTTGAGCATTCATGAGTTTTGTAATGAATTGATATTACAGGAGCAAAATGATTTCTAATGTAGGGAAAATCTTTTATCTTTGAATCTACAAAGATCACCGGCACTTCATTCATACATTATTCTTACCCTTAAAGAATGTTTTGAAGAACTGACCATGCCAGGACTGCCATCATGCTACCATAGGTATGTTACATCAAGATACTACCAGCATATAGATTAGTTTTCCATTAGATGAGTAGCATCTACGATTGATACTGCTGTTTTACCGTTCAAAACAAAATATATAAAGCTACCTGCCTGGTAATAAAACCCTACACAGAGAAAAGAAGACTGATCGCTTTGACGCATACTGCACAGGTCAAGATTGTCTCCCACATGACATGTGTGAAAGGCATGTTGAATGAGGTTGACACTCTCACATTTGGTTTGTCAACTCCAATTGACATGCATAATGAAAACAGTTGTCATGGTGACATATGTGCCATGTCCCAATGACATGTGCTCTCTGTGTCAAATCAAGTTGACATGGATATACATGTCATTATGACAGGAAGACTTTTTTCAGTGTATAAGGCACCGTTATTAGGGTAACTAATGACATTGTCTGAATAGACAGTGCCTGGCAAACTACTTTTACCTGTGCCTAATCATCACATGTGGCTCAGTAGACTCAGTGTACCATGTGACCCTCAAGGTATCACGTGCTAATGAGGACCTGGTGTCAGATCATGTCCTTATGGGGCAGCCTTTTTCTTTCAAAGCTCACCTTTTTGGAGCACGCTTTGTGTCAATGATGTTAATTGGTGCTGTTAAAGGAAGAAGGTTTTGTGTGCATGCATGCCCAGGGTGGTGCCACTAAGATCAACAAGGGTTCTTTTTTCAGGTATGGCAATTACTGAGGGAATCGTTGCATTTTCATATTAATGGCCAAACATATACATTTACTTTCTGACATATTCCTGTTCCTTTCTCATGGGCTTTAATTTCCATAGTAATTTTCTTGTTTGTAGCTTCTGTCTTAGTTATGTGCTGTATTCTGTTTGTCTTTTACATTTCTATTCTCTCACCTTTTCTGTACACTTCTCTCTCTCTCTCTCTCTCTCTCTCTCTCTCTCTCTCTCTCTCTCTAATGGGTGGTCACCTAAAAGCAGGCAATTTACTCCGATGTGGCTGCTTTTACTTGTTATCATTTATTCTGGGCTTCGGTCTTCTTCACAAAGCCAATCAGTTGTCAACTTTTCTTTTTTTCCATCATTATTTTGCAATGAAATCAAAGAATGTGATACATCCATTGATATGTGCCCTAAGCATTTCCTATACATAATGTAAAAGAAAATTAAAAAAAAAAAGTCCAACCTACCGAACCTACCCTTTCAATGCATGTAACTGGAAACACAACTTTATTCTTTTATGGCCCAACCGCAGATATTTTTCACATAATAATTCAAAAACTGATTTCTAATGCGTGGCTTAATGTGCTCCCATGTTGTTCTTCTATTCTTGGGGCAGCCTTTATGATCAAATATAATTGTTAATTAGCACAAACTGCAAAGCAAAACTATGAATCAGTTCGATCCTGTGATATCAACCAGAAACACATGCATAAAGTTTGCTAAACACCATCTAGCAGGAATACACTGTGTCAGGCTAATCCAACTCATAAAATAGTGTCCAATCTGGTTATCTATATCAATTATTATCTTAATTGCCACCCCCTGCTGCACAAAGCCTCTTTGGTAGCAGAGATACCAGAGCAGTGATTGATAAGCTATATGCTATATATTTAATAGGGTGTCAGCATTTGATGGACAAAAGACAATGAAAAGCCAAAAGATTAATAGGCACTGGCACCTCGGTGCTGGGCAATACAGTGTAGGATGGGAAGGGGATAGAGGAAGCTGCTAATCGTGTAGTATATTGAGACTAACCTTCATGTCTGCCTGTAAATCAGACTAAAACACTCACTAACTGCTTCAGACAAGGTGAGGCTAGACACACAAAGTCACAACACAGCAGACCTCAGGCCATACCAACATCAACTTCCACCTCTTATTTTTTATGGACATTTTGTCTTACTCAGACAAATTGCTTTTTGATTTTACTGTCAGATTCATGCATGCAAAGAAACGATGGTTACTGTCATATTGGCAGATGTTATTAGTATGGATGTATATTGGGGTTATCTCTCGATGTCAAGCTGAGTGAGATAACCCTCAGTCAGACCCAATATGAGTGAAGCTTTGCATTCATTTTATCTTATTTTGGTCAGAAATGATAAAACTATTTCAAAATAGTCCCAGCATAAAATGATTATTCTTTTACATGTTTTATGGTCATTTCTAGTGCTGTTTCTGGCCATGAGATACAGGAGTGGGTTATCTTTATACTCACTGTTATTACTTTCTACATATATTGAGTCTGTTTGATAAAGACACATGGTCTGGCCCCAGAATAAGTCACAGGGTACACGCTGTATCTAATTTTTCCTTTGTGAGGATAATAAGTATAACAACAATTAATATTATTTATATCATCCAACATCCATGAAGATACTTCTAAAAATCCGTAATAGTGGTCATACTTTGCCAATGATACATGATTGGCATGTTCATGTATGAATACCACTCGTCGCCTATTGAGGCTGAATGCCAGTAGAAATCAAATGCATCATTCCTCTAAATTCAAATCCCATGATAATGGAGTGATCTTTGAGTACAAGCAATTTGACTGCAAAGCTCATGGGAGGCATCAGTTCATTAGATAGGAGGGAGAAGGTAGAGAAATTAACAGCTAATCAAAAATTTAAAATGGGAAATGTGGGGACTGGAAAAAGCCTGACTGAGCATTAACCTACACAACGTGTTGGCCTGGAGGATAGAAGAACTACGCCTGTAAGAGGTAAGCATGATGATTAAAGAGGAACGCTAAGTACAGGAAAGGGATAAGTACATTTAATGGTTGATATATACCCATCTAAACACGGAGAAAGGATATGATTTATTAATGCCCCCAATTTATTGTTGTCAGATGCTTGTAGAATAATTAGCGCATCTTTTTGCAGATGTCAGATAAAAATAAACAATGCAAGGCTATTATCTCTGTTTGTAGTCTACTTTTCTTATCTTATGAAACGTGTTCATATTTTGGGAGGTCCTAGGGTAAGACCCTGGAATTTAGCACAAAAAAAAAGAAAAAAAAGAGTAAAAACCAAAACATCAGAAAGCAGGATGTATTTACATGTTTGGATGTACTATATTCTGCTGTTATGTCGCTGCTTTATATTGACATATATATGGGCTAAAGAGGCATTGCCTCAATATACCGTAGGTAGATTACATGTAGCTTGTGACACAATCTCACAGTAGGTAAAAAGGTTTGCGTGACATGTCCAAGGTTGCAGCTCATCATTACACATGGGGCCCATGTGACTCAGGGAGGGATCAAGAGAAAATGAGGCCGTCATGTCAGCTTATGTCAAAGAATTCCTCCAGGGTCGGGGCTTTTTCCCAGGTACACCTGGTCTTTATGGGCATGGAGTGGGATTAATTGGAGCTGTGGCACAAGGATGGGAGAAAAAGATGTTTTGCAAGGGTGCCGCCAAACCCAGATAGTCAATTGACCATTTCTATAGTAGGTGAATGGACGTATTTCACATCAATTCCATATGAAATATGTTAGTGTTAGCATATCAAGGTAGCACAGACGAGGAGTTCAAGTTTAATGGAACCCATATGGGTATTTTCTCCAGACACTGGCTCTCTTCCTTATATAACACTGAAACATTTTCTCAAATACCATGCAATAGAGACAAGAACAACATAACAGGATTTGAGAGCTGTGTTTACCTGTGTGAAATGGTTTAAAACCAATAACCTTTATTATAGGTAAGGTTGGAAAATTAGACAGAATGAAATAGATTAAGCGTGCATTATTATTGTGTTTAGACATGTGTCCCCCACACTAATCTCCCCAGTACAAAAAAGGCACTACTTTCAAAGCCAAGCTGTGGATAGTCTCAGTGTCTGTCCTAGGTCACAACAGCCCCATCTCCAGGCCTCTATGCCACCCAGTTCCATTCTTTAGTCTCCTCTACTTCATCCATAGGTTACAGAGGTCTGTAGTTCAGCTGGGAGATGGATGGAAGGATTAGAGCTGACTGGGCTGCTAATCTAGGGACATTAGTGACTGAGGGACAGTAGATCATAGGGCCTGACAAAGTCAGATGCTATTTTGCATACTAATGTTTTGAATAGGCAGAGGTCCATCGATGCAAACCTAAACACTATGCTAAGGGCACTCAAGAAAAAGTAAAATTGGCCTTTTAGTAATATTGCATATGCAATCATGAGTTAGATGATACAATACCTGACACAATAAAAGAAGCATATCAGAAAAAAAGCCATTTTTTTTAGTTCTTGAGAAGTAGAGGTACTATATATCCCTATACAGGGGTTAAAGGGCATGGATCCATACCTAAACTGCACCTTATATCCAGGGTCTTTTGCTAGCACAGTCAGACTCATCTTACAAATTTATAACAACACCAATAGAGAGGTTAGCAATGAGTGCTTTATAGCTGAGAGAGCAGGAAATCTACTGAGGGAGCTGGTAGGGAATACTCTATAGTATTTACGTAGCTAAAGCTGGATGTAGAACAGCTCAAGAGCTTCTCCCTTTGTTTAAACCTGTCAGTGATTCACTCCTGTGACCGATGAGATATTTACCTTAAGGCATCTCTATGGCCTCTCTCAAGATGACTTGGCATTGCCTCAAAGAATGCGAACAAAAAATTTGTTAGTAGGGCCAGTCAAAAGAATCTTGGTTTCCTATTATGTTATTTACCTACATAGCAAAGTAACATGTTTGTCCTCTATCTATTGAATAATTAAAATTTGAACACTGCTAGTGTTGAGAGAATTCATGATCATGAGTAAAAAGAAGCTGTCAATTGACACCAGCCAGTAGGGGTGGGACAAAGTATAAGCCTTGGGTTTACATTTCACAGTGGCTAAGATGCCCAGTCAATATGTTGATCTAATATTGCATTTACAACCATCAGGAGGAGCTCCCTCAGTGTAGGCGGTGTGATGAGCCACTCACCAAGGGTTTTAACAGGCTGACATAAGGCCTATACTCTCTTACACAGAGGGTGGCTATTAGATTATACTTTCTAGTAGTGGTGACAATCCACAGAGTGATAATGTTAGGTTATTGCGATTTTAATACATAGTATCATTGACGTTTTAAGCTTTGACATGATGGTTTACACTGCATGTAACTGGAAACACAACTTTATTCTTTTATGGCCCAACCGCAGATATTTTTCACATAATCATTGAAAAACTGATTTCTAATGTGTGTCTTGATGTGCTCCCATTTTGTTCCGGCTTGTAAATCTTCCTCCTTCTGTTCTTGGTGCAGCCTTTATGATCAAATATAGTTGTTAATTAGCACAAAATGCAAAGCAAAACTATAAATCAGTTCAATCCTGTGATATCAACCAGAAAAAAACATGCATAAAGTTTGCTAAACACCATCTGGCAGGAATATACTGTGTCAGGCTAAGCCAACTCATATAATAGTGTACAATTTGGTTATCTATATCAATTATTATCTTAATTGCCACCCCCCCCCCTCTGCTGCACAAAGCCTCTTTGGTAGCAGAGATACCAGAGCAGTGATAGATAAGCTATATGCTATATATTTAATAGGGTGTCAGCATTTGATGAACAAAAGACATTGAAAAGCTAAAAGATGGATAGGCACTGGCACCTCGGTGCTGGGCAATACAGGATAGGATGGGAAGGGGATAGAGGAAGCTGCTAATCATGTAGCATATTAAGACTAACCTTCATGTCTGCCTGTAAATCAGACTAAAACACTCACTAACTGCTTCAGACAAGGTGAGGCTAGACACACAAAGTCACAACACAGCAGACCTCAGGCCATACCAACATCAACTTCCACCTATTATTTTTTATGGACATTTTGTCTTACTCAGACAAATTGCTTTTTGATTTTACTGTCAGATTCATGCATGCAAAGAAACGATGGTTACTGTCATATTGGCAGATGTTATTAGTATGGATGTATATTGGGGTTATCTCTCGATGTCAAGCTGAGTGAGATAACCCTCAGTCAGACCCAATATGAGTGAAGCTTTGCATTCATTTTATCTTATTTTGGTCAGAAATGATAAAACTATTTCAAAATAGGCCCCAGCATAAAATGATTATTTTTTTACATGTTTTATGGTCATTTCTAGTGCTATTATTTATATCATCCAACAACCATGAAGATACTTCTAAAAATCTTTAATAGTGGTCATACTTTGCCAATGATACATGATGGGCATGTTCATGTATGAATACCACTCGTCGCCTATTGAGGCTGAATGCCAGTAGAAATCAAATGCATCATTCTTCTAAATTCAAATCCCATGATAATGGAGTGATCTTTGAGTACAAGCAATTTGACTGCAAAGCTCATGGGAGGCATCAGTTCATTAGATAGGAGGGAGAAGGTAGAGAAATTAACAGCTAATCAAAAACTTAAAATGGGAAATTTGGGGACTGGAAAAAGCCTCACTGAGCATTAACCTACACAACGTGTTGACCTGGAGGATAGAAGAACTACGCCTGTAAGAGGTAGGCATGATGATTAAAGAGGAACGATAAGTACAGGAAAGGGATAAGTACATTTAATGGTTGATATATACCCATCTAAACACGGAGAAAGGATATGATTTATTAATGCCCCCAGTTTATAGTTGTAAGATGCTTGTAGAATAATTAGTGCATCTATTTACAGATGTCAGATAAAAATAAACAATGCAAGGCTAGTATCTTTTTTTGTAGTCTACTTTTCTTATCTTATGAAACATGTTCATATTTTGGGAGGTCCTAGGAATTTAGCACAAAAAAAAGAGTAAAAACCAAAACATCAGAAAGCAGGATGTATTTACGTGTTTGGATGTATTATATTCTGCTGTCATGTCGCTGCTTTATATTGACATATATATGGGCTAAAGAGGCATTGCTTCAATATACCGTAGGTAGACTACATGTAGCTTGTGACACAATCTCACAGTAGTTTAAAAGGTTTGCGTGACATGTCCAAGGTTGCAGCTCATCATTACACATGGGGCCCGTGTGACTCAGGGAGGGATCAAGAAAAAATGAGGCCATCATGTCAGGTTATGTCAAAGAAATCCTCCAGGGTCGGGGCTTTTTCCCAGATACACCTGGTCCTGATTAATTGGAGCTGTGGCACAAGGGTGGGAGAAAAAGATGTTTTGCAAGGGTGCCACCAAACCCAGATAGTCAATTGACCATTTCTATAGTAGGTGAATGGACGTATTTCACATCAATTACATATGAAATAGGTTAGTGTTAGCATATCAAGGTAGCACAGACGAGGAGTTCAAGTGTAATGGAACCCATATAAGTATTTTCTTCAGACACTGCTTCTCTTCCTTATATAACACTGAAACATTTTCTCAAATACCATGCAATAGAGACAAGAACAACATAACAGGATTTGAGAGATGTGTTTACCTGTGTGAAATGGTTTAAAACCAATAACCTTTATTATAGGTAAGGTTGGAAAATTGGACAGAATGGAATGGATTAAGCGAACATTATTATTGTGTTTAGACATGTGTCCCTCACACTAATCTCCCCAGTACAAAAAAGGCACTACTTTCAAAGCCAAACTGTGGATAGTCTCAGTGTCTGTCCTAGGTCACAACAGCCCCATCTCCAGGCCTCTATGCCACCCAGTTCCATTCTTTAGTCTCCTCTACTTCATCCATAGGTTACAGAGGTCTGTAGTTCAGCTGGGAGATGGATGGAAGGATTAGAGCTGACTGGGCTGCTAATCTAGGGACATTAGTGACTGAGGGACAGTAGATCATAGGGCCTGACATAGTCAGATGCTATTTTGCATACTAATGTTTTGAATAGGCAGAGGTCCATCGACGCAAACCTAAACACTATGCTAAGGGCACTCAAGAAAAAATAAACTGGCTTTTTAGTAATATTGCATATGCAATCATGAGTTACATGATACAATACCCGATACGATAAAAGAAACATATCAGAAAAAAGCTATGTTTTTAGTTCTTGAGAAGTAGAGGTACTATATATCCCTATACAAGGGTTAAAGGGCATGGATTCACACCGACACTGCACCTTATATCCAGGGTCTTTTGGTAGCACACTCAGACTCATCTTACAAATTTATAACAACACCAATAGAGAGGTTAGCAATGAGTGCTTTATAGCTGAGAGAGCAGGAAATCTACTGAGGGAGCTGGTAGGGAATACTCTATAGTATTTACGTAGCTAAAGCTGGATGTAGAACAGCTCAAGAGCTTCTCCCTTTGTTTAAACCTGTCAGTGATTTACTCCTGTGACCGATGAGATATTTACCTTAAGGCATCTCTATGGCCTCTCTCAAGATGACTTGGCATTGCCTCAAAGAATGCGAACAAAACATTTGTTAGTAGGGCCAGTCAAAAGAATCTTGGTTTCCTATTATGTTATTTACCTACATAGCAAAGTAACATGTTTGTCCTCTATCTATTGAATAATTATAATTTGAACACTGCTAGTGTTGAGAGAATTCATGATAATGAGCTAAAAGAAGCTGTCAATATGGAAATAGACATATGTTGTAAATTTGAGAGAAATAATGAAAGCAATTCTTGAAACTTGTCAATTGATACTTCTATATGGCTCAATTACATTCCTGGAAATAACAAATACACATTTACAATCATTGACACTAGCCAGTAGGGGTGGGACAAAGTATAAGCCTTGAGTTTACATTTCACAGTGGCTAAGATGCCCAGTCAATATGTAGATCTAATATTGCATTTACAACCATCAGGAGGAGCTCCCTCAGTGTAGGCAGTGTGATGAGCCACTCACCAAGGGTTTTAACAGGCTGACATAAGGCCTATACTCTCTTACACAGAGGGTGGCTTGTAGATTATACTTTCTAGTAGCGGTGACAATCCACAGAGTGATAATGTTAGGTTATTGCCATTTTAATACATAGTATCATTGACGTTTTAAGCTTTGACATGATGGTTTACACAATATTCCCCATTGGAAAGTGTAAAAACCAAAAGGATATGGTGATACCTAAAACAATGAAAAAGCAGATCTCATAAAAATAAATAGGATAAAAGATAAAAGGAAACATGCAAATATTCTATAAATTGATTTGGGTGCTATGGTTCCAAAAGGGAGCAGTTCAAAGGACTTGGAGAAGGGGGGGGGGAGGAGAGGCAAGGGGAGTTATTGAAGGACAGGTCACCATCGAAGTAGTTCTCTTGGGAATTTGATAAAAGCAATTGGGGGCTCAACTTCAATAGAGTTAGGCAGCTGATTCCTTCTATTCCACCTACAGACAGACATCCACCAGAAGAAGCTCAATATAACCAATGACACACCAACGTCAACAGAACGTCTTGTTACCTAATATCTTAAATAATTTGACACTTTGTCTATGACTGCTACCTGTGGACACCACACTTTAGATATTCTTTATGGCAATGCTACAATATATGGAAGGTATTTGGTATATATATATATATATATATATATATATATATATATATATATATATATATATATATATATATATATGGTCAAGCCTCTCAGCCATTGTATGAGCCTAGAATCGAGGGGGTTAAACTACAATTGTTGAATTTGAAAGAGTGTCAGAGTACTTAAGAAATTACCTCCTGTACAACTTCTCTACCAACCTTTGATCTACCGATATAGTACATTGTATTGGCTATCACAAAATTAGTCTCCAGTACCTACATGTACAGATTGTAACATATGAGCAGCATGTTCTTTAGACCACAGAATAATGATAATTTTCTTTGGTGATTTCAATAACACAACAATAAAACCTCCTTCCTATTTTACAATCAGGTGTGTTCTACTTGATATAACATCAGAGCTGACAGATTGCAGCTCATATTACAGAATTATACTCATTTCGCTGGACCGCCCTGTGGTTAGGTTATCTAGCTCTGTGTGTGATACTAGACACTGGATAATGTCTGGGAGGAAGGCTAGCTAACTCTATTCCAAGCTGAGCTATCAATCAGGATTCATTATTATATTTGCTGCTGGATAGATGGATTGGGAATGTATTATCACTTAGAAAATCCAAAAAACATCCACACACTATAAAAGTGCTTTTGAGTGCCATTGCAGTCAAGGAGCTCAAATGCCCTTGAGTTTGTTTTAGAATCCAGTCCCTGTACATGTAAGCAGGTAAGTGCAGCCAGTCTGTACACACTGAAAACATGGAAGATCCGAAACTAGTCAGTGGTAACCACTTTAGGTCCTCAAGTTGACGATACCTAAAACTACAACTTTAGGTAGTCAAAATGATGACTTAAGGTCGTCATCCTGACGACCTGAGTCGTCAGGATGACAATACTGACAGTACAGAGTCGTCATATTGATGACTCAGGTCGTCAGGATGACTACCTAAAGTCGTCATTTTGATTACCTAAAGTTGTAGTTTTAGGTATCGTCAACTTGAGCACCTAAAGTGGTCACCGCTGACTAGTTTTGGATCTTCCATGTTTTCAGTGCAGGAAAAGAACACTTCTGGTCCGGGGTATATGATCTAATAAGGAGAAGTTGGTTGGAATATTTTTCTTTAAATCATCATTTACCTTTGCCTATTAATTACCCTAAACTGAACAATTTTAGTTGCCATTGTGACTCATAGACTGCTACAGGAACTAAGAAGATTCTCAAAATGGCTTAAAACTAGTTTTTGTCCTCAAGATTTAAAAGCAAAGCCAGGTTTGGTCAGGCAAGCTTGAAACAACTTTTTTTTTACCTAAGGATTAAGATGAGGGTGGCAATACTTGTGAAGTAAGTTGACCAGGAGGCTGTTGCAAAAAGATTCAGAACTCATTCTGTCGGAGGTGCTATTCCCAAAATGGAACTCAGTGAATTCAGGGAATCAATTCTCTCTTGCATTGCCAAAAGGTTATTGGTCATAGAAGTGGTTTAGGAGTGATCAGGAATTGATGATTGCTTCCCAATTGAGAACCAATTACTGGTTAGATCCCTTCTATAATTCCCTGGCCTACCTACTATGAGAAACATTCAGGTGGAACCAATCATGGAACCAGTTCCCCCCCAACTTTTCGAAATGCAGTCTAATTCAGAGCAATTCAATTCCATTACAGTATAAGCTGGGAATTGGTCTCCAGGGCTGGGGAATCCCTGGGAACTGGAAGGTGCGCTAGCTACAGTGAGAATTAAATTCCCAATCTTTACGCAATAGCCTCCTGAGGATCTCAGATATTGTAGTGCCCTGAGGGGGAGGATGAAAGGAAAGGTCATAGATGGAGGCAGAGGGAGTATTGTATAGCACAGGCTCCAGTGTGGGTAGGTTCCTTAGGGTTAGGATGAAAGCAATGTGTGAGACCAAACCTAAATAACATTATAGGTAACCGATTCCTTATAGTTCACACAGAGGCATGAAACTGTCAAAATATAGGGGTCTTGCCATCTACATTCACTGCCTCTGTTGGTTTAGAAATATATATGGTGCTTGTTGGCATTAAGAGATTCCCATGCCCTCTGTCATCTTTCAGACAATCTTCATGCCTCATGCTACAAGTGTCCATGGCCCATGTCAATTAAAGAAAATTGCCAATGTTATCATGTCAGATCCAGGCTCATGATATACCCTACTCACAACGTACCATTGTCATTCAGTGTGTAAAAAGGCAAGGACTAGCCCATTCATATATAATGTTCATACTATTGTAACACTCTCATCAATTTGGTTTCCATGAAACACTCTGAATGTGTGCATACATGATATATCATTCTAGACTTCCCAACTCAATTTCATATTTGTTTTCCTTTTGGTGAAATAGCATCCTGAAATGTTGCAGTAGATGATACATCTATCATAGACTGGAAGTAAGAACAGCTCATGACCATTGCTCCAATCAAATAGCCTTTCAGACACCAATCCTTCTACCATGTGAGCAGGCGAGTAGAAAGGATCATCTATACATACACATCCATACATCCCTTTCTGGATGCCTGCTCACAGATATAAGAAGGAACTGGTCTGTGAAGGAGACATGATCATCCTGTTAGAATCTAAGCTTCGGAACACACCACACACAAAATCATACCACCCCAAGCTAAAGGCCTTTGGTATAGATGTATACGGCAGAGTGGCCTGGCTCTCCCTTCTCACCCAGGTCCTACTGCCTTTAGTACCAAGAAGGTGGACAATATTCTGTCAGTAATGAGCAGTGAAATATCAAGCACCACCGTCTATAGAACTGGATAGACATGGTACTCTCTAGAAAGGGCACTGTATGATTGATGTCAAGTCTAGGCATGAGGAATGGCTATAAGACACACCGGCCTTCTGATCAATTCCTGCTTTATATAATCACACAATACGGGTACATTGATCTTTGGTATATTTTGACATTGCCAAATAATGTTTATATGTATCATTTAAACACTCAATGCATGAAAGGATATTAGTTCAGCATTAGAAACAAGACATAACATTTCATCATCATCCAAAATATCACACACAATTTTGCAATGAACTTTTGGTCAGCATCATAGGAGAGCAGAGTTGAGACCAAGTCATGACATTTATATTATTGTTTTACATGACACGTTACCACAGTTTCCCCACACAAGGGAGTGTTCATTTGTGATACCAGTGGGGTGGAGGCCAATGTCACGCATGAATGAGTATTTCCTCCTAGACGCACGGCTTATCTTTAGCTGAAAACAGGTAAATATGTATGACCTCCCCCAAGCAGTAAAGAAATTGCCACCTGGCAGCCAGCTGCAAATATGTGAACTGCCCCCCCCCTAAAACCAACCACCCCATATTGTTCAAAATGATCACTTCCTATAATCACAACTGGGAATTGAACTACTGCTGGTTCTTTTGCCTCCAGCCTACATCAAATGACAACTTACAGAATTGCCTGCAACCAGTTTTCTCCTAATTGACACATTCGCTTTTAGCCTTACATTTTTACAGCGGAAATTGAGGCATTCGTCGGAATCCCCTCCTGGCTGACAGCACAAATAGTCAGTCCTCAGCAAATAATCACAAACTGCCAATCGTTTTTCCTGCTTTAACTTTGACAGGCTCATTATGAATTGACATATCAAATGTTATTTCTAACTTAAGCATGGGTTTTTATCATCAGCCCTTTTAAATGTTAAAATGTTTAATGTATGTCGAATGGCAATGGGCTTTAGTTCCTGGTGGGTAATCTGTCATAGATGTAAGTAGGTTTTTATTGGCTCACTGATTCAGTCATTCTATGCCTACATGCACAAACATGTGTGGATAGGGAGGGAAATCTTAGCTCTTCAGTGATTAACCTCATAATTAACTGCACTAATGCCCTTCTTTCCCACTGAAGCCCTAAATAGTTTTTTGTTATGTAAAAAGACCACTACCACAAAAGTGACCTCAAAATCTGTCTTTCTACCTGATGAAAGCTCTGCTAAAATAGTTCTATACAAACATGGAAGGATACACTCTCCCAATTGGTTCAACTTAAGCCGCATTCATGGCTGCTAGGCTCCCAGGCACCCCTGCTAGCTTGGGGTGCTGCTGTGTTGGGACAGGATCATTCACTGACATAAGTCTGTCTTGGGAAATGATTCTTTATAACCCAATGTGAATATAGACCAATGTGTGTCTTTAATTGGAAGTGTTTAAAGGGAAGGTTTATACAGTCCATTGAGGGTATGAAATTTTAAAGGTGTTATATATCTAATTCCTCACTTTTGTGGTTTTGACCCTGATTGGCGTCATCGTCAGGTGGTACAGTTTGACCAGGAATATTGATTGGCGGAAGTGAGGGGGGGGGGGATCTTTTTTCAAGTGTGAAAACTGAAAGCTCCCCTTGTCCTTGTGTACACTTCCTTTATATCTAACCTGATATATCATGTTGTTGTGTTGTTCTAAACACCTGTATCCTATTTCTAGCATTGCGACAGTCAGTATTTGATCAGTTTGGGCGTATTTGGATGTCCCTAAGGGAACATGGTCTGGTTAAAAATGCTGAGTATCAATTGTAGGTTTTCTGAACAAGGACCATATCAGTATTTTAACCATATTTGCCGTCTTTGGTATTCACAACCCATGAGGAATGGCTCCGGAGTTTCTCGATCCAGTGGGACTCAGCCAGTGCAAGAAGTCTTTTGCCTTCCTCACTCATGGGATGTCTGCTAATGTATTCTACCACATACATTTTGACATTGTTGGTTTTCTGGTGATCTGACTGGTTGAAGTGCCATGGTACATCTGTCTCGCCTTCTATTTTGGTGATGCTGTTTAGATGTTCTCCCAGTCTCTCCCTTAGGGGACGTTCTGTTGATCCTACATACTGTGCATCACAGCAGGTGCACTGTATATCAGATTGGAACTCTCACAACTTATGTTCCATTTCTTACAAGTTGGTCTTTTGCAGATTGCTTTGGACTTGGATGGCTGTGCTCTCCTGGGTACCTCATCCTCCTTGTCCTCTGACATGGGATAATATGTTGCTGCTTTGACCAAATAGTCTCTAAGATTTTTCGGTCTTTTTTGTCCTCTAATGAGGCCTCCTCTCTAAAGGAATTTTGTTCTTTTGGAACCTCCTAGGTGGTGCCAATGTTTGGAAACTGTGACATGATAATGTTATTGCCAGGTCTATGTGTACTGATTAGGTAGCTGGTATCTGGATTGTTGTCCTTTTTGGTTTTTTTTCTGAGTGTTTCTTCTCTCAACTTTTCTAGGGCCTTTTCTAGAGCCTCCTCCAGTAATGTTCTAGGGTAACCCTTGGCCTCGAATTCTTTCAACTTTGCCTCACTGTGTTTGATCACTAGTGGTCTCTCAGCCCGAAACCCCTGCTATCTCTCTTCTCTGTCTCTCTCTCTGTCTCTCTCTCTGTCTCTTTTTTTTGCAGATTCTCAGTAATCTGAGGAGTTGTGAATATGGCAGGCCCTTTTTTGTGCTGATGGGGTGTGCTGATGTGTAATTTAAATAACTATTCACATCTGTTGGTTTTCTGTATAGGTCGGTATACAGTGTACCAGTTTCTGGACACTTTTTCACTGTTGTGTCCAAAAAACTCACATCTGTTTTGGAGTATTCTGTGGTGAATTTAATGGCTTCATGGAAACCATTCAGATGTTTCCTCCATTTTATCAGATTTTCTTCTCCGTGTGTCAATACGAAGAAAAGGTCGTCTATGTACCTTAGCTAGAGTGATGGTTGGAGGGGATGGCTAATAAGTAATGTTTCCTCTATGGCTTTCTATGTATAGATTGACATAGGATGGTGCCAATCTGTTACCCATGGCTGTGCCTTTGATTTGTAGGAAGTATCTTCTGTTGAACTGCATGTGGTTCATAGTGAGTACCATTTCTAGCAGATCAACTAGGCTGTCATTTGTCGGCATTAATTCTGGACCCGTATATTTTTGAGTTTGTCCTCAATGATGGCTAGACCTTCGTCATTGGGGATGTTGGTGTATAGGGTGTCATGTCCAACGTGCCTATGAGGGCTTCTTTTTCTAGTTTGGGGATTTTTTTTATTTTGTTTATGAAATCTGTGGTGTCTTTTACATACAAAGTTATGTACAAAGGCTGATAACTTCTCTGTAGGGCAGCTATTTGCTGACACTACAGGTCTCCCTGGTGGAGGATTTTTGCCCTTGTGTATTTTTGGCAGGAAATACACATGTGGTGTGCACGGTTTGAGGTTTTTCAATGTGCCTGCCATTTTAAATGATATCTCCCCATCTGTAGTCATCTGTGTGATTTTTTCCTCTACTCTGGTTGTGCACCATTGGACTGGATTTTCTTTGAGTCTGAGATATGTAGTTTCATCCCTCAGATGTTTAAACCCTTCTTTCACATAGTCTCTTGTGTTTTGGATCACAATTGCCCCACCTTTATCAGCTGGTTTGATTGTGATGTCATTATTTTGTGCTAGTGCATTTAGAGATTTTCTGTCTTCCAAAGTCAGATTTGGTTTGCTCTTTTTTTGATGGAATATTTTTGTTTCCCTTCAAAATATCATATTGCCTACTTTTCCCCAAAGCAGATGGCCAACTTGGTTTGGCTGGTAATAGTTTGTTTATATGCTTTTGATTCTGCCGATGTTACATGTCGGACATTGAACTGCTAGCAATCACTTACAAGTATTAATATTAGTGAAGGATTAATCTAATTCCATGGCAATAGTATCAAGATGAAGTATTTTCCATATCTGGAGTTGAAACATGGTGAAACATGTACGTTTTATGATAGAATGGTTCTAAATGTATTTCACATTAAGCAGCCGTCACCTTGAGAACCATTAGATGGTTGAGGTTGGGGTTCTCTTGGGTGGAGGTCTGCAGAGGGTGAAGCTGATGACAAATAGCACACAAAAGATTTGGGGTGCTCATGAGGCACATCAAAAAGTGCATTCTAGTCTAATTCCCCTGAACCAATAGCTTCTCTTAGTAAAATCTAAATTAAATCTCAACTTACAGGTAATATCTGAATGATTAGAACATGATACTTGGGTGTTTTAAGTAGTGCTTAAAGATGTTGTCAACGAGTCCGTAAATGATGAATAAGGATGAATACAGACGAATCGGGAATCCAGTTTGATATCCACTTTATTCATAGAAGTCCACGAGGTAAAGATGGTGATACAGTATAAAGGTGCCCAACAGTGTTCAAGCCTAGCCCTTGAGCCAAGGGCCTTGGTCTCACGTGAGTGTGTGAGGTATGAAGTATGAAGGTGAAAAGATGAGTGAGCTGCTCCCTCTACGGGTATTTATAGTAGGAGCCGCTCACCCAGCTCATCCTAAAAATAGTATCAGGTGAGCTAAAAATAGTAACTGGGGAACTCCAGTGCAGGTATGTAGGAGGGATCCTAAACATAGCACTGGGGTTCACGGAGTTCAGTATGGTTCTAAACATTGTCTGCTAGGAATTTCCAGCATGCAGCGAGCTGCTTGTGATTGATGGCGTATCCTCCAGTGGGAGGAGGCGGGGTCACTGAGTGCAGTTGACACCGCCAGCCTTTGGTCTTTGGTATGGTTTGGCTTGTGGGTAGACTCGGACACTGGGTTACATGGTAGAGTCAAGGTGAAAAATAAATATGATAAGTATAATACCTATAACGGTCTACTGACAATGTCTATGAAGGGCAATTGTTTGACCCACATTTGTACTATTTGATACAATCCTATGATAATTATACTGGTAGCTACATGTACTACTGAAATGTAGAATTATCTCATGTATTTAAGGCATGTCTTGTTTATGAATGAGGAAACTGACAGAAGTAGTACATGTTTCCTTTGTGAGCTCCTTAGGGCAGTAATAGAAGCTGTGCTTGAACTTTTATTATAAATAAAAGGAACAGCAGTCTTGCCTGCTTTGTGCTCAAATTAGTCCCCAAATTACTAATTAAGAGCTAATTCAAACATCAGTGCCAATAACTGGATGTAACTAAAAGTGAAAGTGACTGAAAAGTAGGAAAGACACCTAGAGAGGCTTGATTACTGTTCAATCTTGAAGGCTTTGTAAACTTCAGATCGTGCCAATTTGACCATTTCCACATGGTGTCTAAATTTAGAAAGGGTCAGACTCGAAACTTTTCACCTTGTATTGGCCACATAGTGCAATGATACACAATGTCCCTGATTTATTGTTCATGATGCATGAGTGCAACTCTGGTGAGTAAATCTCTGTTGATGCATTATTGTGTTTATAACCTCCAGAAGTGTCAGCACGATATGCCAATGTAGTGATGTTGGTGAGTAGACCAGCGCACACTGCATTGATGAACAATGACAATCAAGGAATAGGGACCTTGTGTCATCTTGAGGTCCTTAGAGAGACAAGGCAGTCCTTTCACAGATCAGTATGGGGCTTCACTGTGGCCTAACAGACAAAGCGAGCTAATGATGAGTGTCTGAGGAGCAACTCACCCCCTCACATCCCCTCACGTCCCCTCACATCCCCTCACACTCAGCCATCAGGGATCGTTTGGCGTTTGGGAAGTGGAGTTCATATGGTGCATTCCCCATTCTAGAAAATAGATTTTTTGTGCAATTTTCAAAAATTTCTCTTAATGAGAAAACAACTAATGTTGTTAAGTCTTGGAGTGTAGGTTGGTATTGAAAATACTGCCTATGCACTATAGAATGGGATCAAATAAGCACTGGCCTTGTTTAAGCATGAGAAGTAGAGCATTTTTGAAATTAATAAGAATGGACACATATTAAGAGGCCACTACTGCAAGTACCAAAAAGCGAGTTTTTGGAGACAAGTCATCAGCAGAAGGCAGGCATGAGTGAAGGTGTCACTCGGACATGTGCTACTGTAATTAAGACGCAATTAATGATCCAACGTGTGAGAGGAGGGTGATAAGAAGAGTTGGATGGGCCAATTAACACTTTGATTATGAATCTTCAAGGATGGCATGTTACATGTTGCCCAAAGGCAACATCAGTCAGGGAAATACACCAATGCTTTCATTGTATTAGTGTACATATCTAAGGATGGGCTACTCACCAGTGCTGCACTAGGACATCATGGGAAATCTAAATTTATTATGACCTTGTATGGTAAATCTCATTCTTTACTGGCATGAAGAAACTGTTCTCATTTCTCCCATCCTTAACCATGATATCCCATCAGATTGTTACTTTTTGTGCGATCTTTATAAAGAAAACAGACAGATGTCTATAAAGCATCTTGCTGTACTCAGGGGCTTACTGGGCTAAAAGGTGGAGCAAACTAGCTGAAATAAGTAAGGCAAGCACCAGTTTAAGTGGATTGATTGTAGTATACCTGAGTACTCGGAAGGTAGCTAGTGCGATCAATACATAAAATACAAACAGTTTGATCCCTAAGAAAATAGTACAATACACTATTAGTTGGGGAAGGACAGCAGTTCCTCCACTGACTAGCTGGGAGCGGTGGGGCATGGCAGGCTTATCGGGACCTCAGGTGTTAGGCAGGGGCGGGATTAGCGAGATAGGATCTATCTGACTGCATGATTACCTCTAGATGATTTGCTGCCCTGAATTAGCACAGGAGCTACTCCAGAACTGCTCACTACATTTAGTTCAGGTTTAGTATGAGGTATGGAGGGACAGAGGGGAACAATGGATAAGTCTGGAGAGAGAGAGAGAGAGAGAGAGAGAGAGAGAGAGAGAGAGAGAGAAGGAGAGAGCGAGCGAGAGAGAGAGAGAGAGAGAGAGAGATAGCAGGGGTTTGGGGCTGAGAGACCGCTAGTGATCATAAACAAGCAATTCTCACTTTCTTGTATGTAAAAAATCTAAATATAAAGGAGAATTCATCTTACCTATGTATATATTTGCCAATACATGTCATTTTTATTGTTCCAATAAATTTATAAAACCTATCTGTATCTTATGCATGGGATCACCCTGTACACAGGCTAATGTGGTAATATTGAAGCACCATTTACCCTTTAAGGTGTAGCAGTGATGGGTGCAAGGAGAAAACTGCTCACAAAGAGAGCATTGCATGTTGTCTGCCAATCGATCTACTCTAACCCCTCACTACACTCACTACATAGAGCAAATAGGTTGTTGATAACGCCAAATCATAAATGCATCTGTTGTAGTGAGGAACATTCATTGAGAAGATAAGGGGAGGCTTTGGTGTGAAGTATAAATTTAATTACCAACACTTTTGCAAGAACTAAAAAGAAGAGGAGAAAAAAAGGTAAAAGTGTGTTTCAAAGGTGTACAACCACCATCGGTTTGAAGACCCGCTATCTATAATAGTACCGTGGGAGGTCAGACTCCTCTCTGTGTAAAAATATCCCTTTGTGCATTGTCTCAAAAGACTGTAATCTGAATTTCCACACATATAGTGATTGAATGTTCAGCCTTTTTGTAAGTATCGTTGTACTTCGCATTCTTATAAACAGAAAGTCATACATCTTCCTTTGCTCTTTGGGACTCCCCTTCAATGCATTCACACTCTTCTCCGACCTCCTAAATCCTCCAGCCCTGTGGTTGCAAAAGTGGCCCCTCCCTGGACCTCCTAATATAGACAGTGTATGCGTGTCTGGGGGGCTTTGTGAACACATAATGTGATCAGAGCACACCATGAAGTTATTGTACCTCCTACCAGGGGGCGCTAGGTGCTGACCCCTTGTGGTCATTACCGGCTTTTTCATGTAATATTGCTTACATGTACATGTACACAGTTGGCTAGACACAGTGCAGCAGCTAATATATTAGTCAGGATGGAAGAGCCCTGTATGGATACTGGAGGTTATTGCAAAATACTCTATGACTGGAACCCCTGGCCCTCAAAATAAATCGCAGTGGTGACAGTATTATGCCACTCATATAAACTTGAGTTTTTGTTCGCAGAACAATATCTGCTCTACTAAATCATATTTGATGATAATGAGAGGTTACTATAGTCTAAACAATCAATATGTCAATATGTAGGATTTGACAGAGCAGACTTACCAGTGCAAGAAACAAGGATTTACCACTGCAGGCTTTACAGTTGTTTCAATTTAGTATTGGTGATCTTACTGGAGACCCATTTTGAAGGTCTGCAATATTAGTACATTATGAAATACACCCTGCTATAGGAGCAGGAGGGGAATGTTCAAAGAGAGGAGGGGCGCCATCAAGACTTCCCAGGGTGAGCTGTAAACCCAATTACTACTCCAGGTACAAATACTACCGTACATGTGTTACACTGTCCTGGGTAATAGATATATTTATGAACTATTTACTTTGTCGAGGAAAAGTGTAGTTTAGGTGAAAGCAGATGCTCACCCAAACATGCTCTTGGGAAAATGTTGTTTCTATCTAGCCAGCAAAAAGAAAACATCATGAAATAGGTCCCAGTAAAGCCAACATAAGATAAAAGAAAATGGGCTACACCTCAGGGAGTTTGTTCGATGGTTTATTGGACATTTTGGGGTCCAATTACCCATCAGATCATCGAATCATCCATTACCTGTCCATGTGTTGTAAGTGTCTGGCATATAATTCATATAGAATTTTCCAAAAAATTATCCAACATTTGCTTTATCGTATAAAATCCTCTCTCATTTTTTCTTTACAGTTCGGGGAATCTGCATCTCTTCAGGGCCCACCTGCCCTATGAATCAAGGTAAGACATCCCCATGTATAATGATTTGGCCTCTTTAATATTCCTATGCCTGCAGACCTTCTTCAAAGGATCCATCTGCATGATATGTATCTTCCCTCTATAAATAAAGATATAGGACAAAGGCTGAAGACCATACTTATGTGTTGTATATATAGCACGTATTCTGTAGATCAAAGCAGTGTTTAACATACTGCTATACCTGTAGTTTGTCCACATTGTTCCTGAGCACGGTATCAATGTACATTGCATAGGTTCTACAGACATTCTTGGCCAAGATCCCTTCTATTACTGAGAGGCCATCTGATGTATTCTAGACTTCTAGTTGCTTGTAATTTGTATATTTGAATGAGGAACAAGTCAGAAAGCTTTTTAGATCGTTGTAGGACCGGAAGTAGCGTGTTATGCTGTCACGGTAAATAAATGGTTATAAATGTTATCCGGTGCATTTTCGCGGTCATAACACCATCACTTCCATCACTCAGGTCCCTCAACAATGCACATTTACACATTTCTTCTCACCTATAGCACTCAATTGGGGGAGGTCTGCCATAGTTCCCGGTAACATGACTTGCATGCAGATTTCAGCAATTTCCTGCTCTGTCCTCGCATTCAGTCTGGAAGTAGGGTAACTAGGCAAATAATGCGAGAGGTTCTGAGATTGGAACTGTCATGACTGAGCATACAGATAAACAAGATCCTTGCCATATAGAAGTTTGTGCCCCAGCGCTTAAATATTTCAATTACCCACCACCTTTGGTCCTTATATGAGGTGAGCGTTATTTGAGGTACACTTTTGATTGCATAAGATTAATCCTCCTACCCCAGGAGCTTAATTCAAAACATCCTGGGATCGCAACCCAAGCGATCTTAGTGTAGGCACATATCATAAGACCTGGCCAGTCTACCCTATCTAATGCAGTGGTTGCAGGCCTGTCTGGAATAGTACGTCCTGGAGCTTAATTCAAAACATCCTGGCATCACAACCCCAGCGATCTTAGGAATAAATCAGCCTTATCCTATTAAGCAATCTTAAGAGTTGACTGGGTTCACATATCCTAGCCAGCACTAAGATTGCATCGATCTTAGCCTCAGCCCTCCTACACTATTCCAAGAAGAACTGACTAGGCACAGGGGTAAGAGTCCCAAAATAAAGGAATAGCTGTGAAGTCACTCTTCTTCACAAGAGTGCTTATACCATCGTTCCCCTTCCCCATATGGGCTAACAAAAGAGCACAGGGTGCAGTTGACCCCTGTACAGTATTCAAGAGTTGTTCCCATGAATGTATGATTTATGCTTGCCTATTAGAAGCATTGTGCCCTCCCCCCAGGACAGAAAGAGAGAAGGGAAGAATTACCTTACAGTGCACTTAACGCATGAGTAGCCCTAAGAGCCCTCAAGGACACTCAGCAAACGTCCTCCCTCCCCTCTTTATGTATGCAGCAGGCTATTCACTCTTTCGATCAGGAGTGTTCCCTGTAAGTGCTCTTGTACTCAGGTGAAACCATTATGCATTTCTTTCACTAAGATCGCAGTGATCTTAGTGGTGGAAATGGAATAGTGAAGTGATCCCAGGACTGCATTACATAGGGTAGACCAGCCAGGTCTTATGATATGTGCCTACACTAAGATCGCTGGGGTTGGGATCCCAGGATGTTTTGAATTAAGCTCCTGGGATCACTTCACTATTCCTTTTCCAGCACTAAGATCACTGCGATCTTAGTGAAAGAATTGCATAGTGGTTTCACCTGAGTACAAGAGCACTTACAGGGAACACTCCTGATCGAAAGAGTGAATAGCCTGCTGCATACATAAACAGGGGAGGGAGGACATTTACTGAGAGTCCTTGAGGGCTCTTAGGCCTACTCATGCGTTAAGGGCACTCTAAGGTAATTCATCCTTCTCAAGTTTTGAAGTGAAGTCCTACCCCACTCCCTTTGGTATCCTCTTGCTGCAAGCCAGACTCTGTCTTCAGGGAATTACATCTGTCTCTCTCTCTATTGAGGTAAGATATTTTTTATTTTATCCTGGCTGAACATTTGCATTAAAGTTACCTTATTTACAGATGGAATCTTATATATTTCTTAGCCCATATGGGAACGGGGAATGATGGTATAAGCACTCTTGTGAAGAAGAGTGACTCCACAGCTATTCCTTTATTTGGGAATTTTACCCCTGTGCCTAGTCAGTACTTCTTGGAATAGTGTAGGAGGGCTGAGGCTAAGATCGATGCGATCTTAGTGCTGGCTAGGAAATGTGAACGCAGTCTGATCTTAAGACCGCTTAATAGGATGAGGTAGAATAATTCCTAAAATTGCTGGGGTTGCGATCCCAGAATGTTTCGAATTAACCTCTAGTGCTGATTTTGAGACCAGCGCATATGTTAGAGACACACAAATAGTAAACGGGTCAATAGAACAATGCCATTGCAGAAGCACCAATCATCCCTCAATCGACACTAGCAATTTCTGAGCTGACCACAGCCATTAAGCAGGCTTGCCGGGTTCTATATGTGTAAGTTACGTATTCCCTCTTTACCCTGATGAACCTACCCAGCCTAGGTACACATAATCCTGACACAGTTCACCACCTACTACTTAGTACTTAAATAGCTCCTATTGATTGTAGACATCAGGGAGCTTCTGTCTGCGAATCTCCCTGTACTGCCACCGCCTTTCAGCTTATCCGCATAGGTTCCTCTAAGACTGTAAAACTGATACTCCGCTACAACCCGTTTCGTCTTTAAAGCATTAAGAGCCGCTGATGCATTCATGCACCATGTGAATTGGTCGACATGACACATGACTGCAGCCCTGAGGAGTAACTCACCAGGACTACAGTCAAGCATCATGCAAACCCTGTGGGGTCCATTCACTCTTGGAGGTTTGTCATGAAGCTCCAATGAAGTGCTGGGGAGACTGCTCGCCAGCACTTCATTGGTGCATCATGACGACCAAGGGCATGATGAACTCCTGCATCAATGTGTTAAAGCATAGAGATGGAATCGTTCAGCCCCTAGTTAAAGGCTGCATACTTATGTTCTGTGTTTTGTCGAAATGATGCACGAGTTCAGCATTGGACTCTCATCAGAGAGCTACACTCGTGCATCATTTGCCTTTTAAGGGCCGCTGTTGAATAAAGAAGTACTGGGGAGTCTGCTCGAGAATGCATTTATATAATAGAGGAACCTAAAGGGTTGAATGATTCATCTGTATCATCACATGTTCCCTTTCAACAGGGCATGTAGATCAAACTCAACCTTACACTCCAAGTATTTTGATGTATACTATAATTCAGTATTAGAGTGAACGCATAAGCAGGGGCTTAGGAAAAGGGGGGGGGGCCCAAAATGTGTCAAGCCTCATTATAAAATACACATGCTTCTCACAGTTCACTACTCAAATTGGACAAATATGTAATTAAGATTAATAATCTTTTGTATAAATCCCAAACAGCGATCAACACCAGTGCGCTCAAGCTGATAATTCATGGTTGCTGTGGTGGGGGCCCCCTGCCCCCCCCCCCCAAAGAAAGATTTGCTTCCTACGCCTCCGATAAGGGACGATGAATTAGGAATGACAATACTTAAACATCTGAGTGTCCCTCAGTGTTATTAAAGCCTCCAGTGAGTATTACCCCTATAGTTCCCCGTCCCACATGTAGGTGGCAGGAGAGGTGGCAGCAGCTACAGCACAATGTACACAGTCCCCTCCTGTCCCCATTCAGTCAGTAGGAAGCCACCTCCCGCCGCACGTGAAGCCACCGCGGACCACATGGAAGCCACACAACTCGAGCTGCTCCCTCCATGCCATGAGCACCTCTGGTTCTGCCTGACAACACCAGGCGTCTCTCTCTCTCCCTGTGACGTCACGGAATTGACATGACGTCAGTGACGTCATAATGACGCTGACGCTGACGTTATAGTTTCTATGGGACGCTCCAGGGTGGCGGGATTCATTCATTGGCATTTCTGGAGTATATGATAAAGACGTATAGCATGAGAGCAACTCAGGCGGCGGCCGTGGGAGGAACTCACAAGGATAGCATAGGAACAATTCAGAAGCCATTCACAAGCAACTCACAAGGATAGCAGGGATTGAGTCTAAGGGAGTGAGAGGATTTTACCCCCACCCCCTCAGAACCATTCATTACTAATCCAGGCACCAGCCTAGAGGCAGGGGGAGTAGAAAAAGACAGGGGCAGTGCAGACAAAACCCCTTCCCTGTCAGTAGGCCGGCCTGTGAGCTGCTCTGTGTTTTGCTCACTAACAGAGCACGTGCCAGAGGCGAGCAGCTGAGCATCAGCTCACTGAGGGTGCCCTAGTGCTCGCGCACCCCGTGTATAGGTACAGGCTCAGTTGCTACTCCTCTCTGTGTTGGTTTTTAAGGCTGCTGTTTGCAGAACCACATGGTGCCTTTTACATGTACTACTTTCTGTGAGTAGCTCATGGCTTTATGAGCTACTCACGTGTATGCTGTGGATAGAATTAACATGTGTGTCCCCTAGCTGTAAGGGGGGCCGGGGGAGGTGCACTGATGGATCTAGTAGTAGGGTGCTGTAATACTGGCACGTGCTACCTTATAGACAAAGAAGTGACACCAGGAGGACTTCTTAGAAATGGATACCCGGTATGCTCTACCCTATAACAAATTATGGAGTAGATATTTATGATATGGATACCTTCGACCATAAGTACAATGTGGGGACGCTGGGAGTACGTTTATAACCTTAAGTACAATACAGGGTCGCTACAGGCATATCTATGAAAATGTTGATGAAATGGATATATGCGCTACCGCAAGTAAAACGAAAGGGTGATAGGAGTCCTTTTATGAAATGGATATGCGCTACCATTACTTCTATTAAGGGACGCTAGGAGGATTTCTATCAAATTGATGTGCGCCACCTTAAGTATAATAATGATATGCTATGGGGGACATCTATAAAATGGATATGTGCTACCGTAAGGGTGCTAGGAGGACTTCTGTGAATTGAATATTTACACGTGCTACGATGATTACAATATCGGGATGCTAGGAGGGCATCTGTAAATGAGGGCAGCTGCTGGCACCTCGACCGTCAATTCTAGGAGCTGGCTTTTACTGGAATTACTGGAGTTGGTATTGCTGATGTCTTTTTTGAATCTCCATTACCGAGAGTAGCTTCAAAGGATATATGATGGCTCATAAACCATACCTATCATAAACCCTGGTGACGTGCCGTCAGGTACTGCTGTAAAACACGTACAGGGTGATGTATAGTCAATTACACTAAGAGCTTTTAGAACAATTGTCAAAACTATAAAACAGGGTCCCAAAAACTATAAAATATATCTCAAGGCTGGAGCGATATACTACCTGGAAATGATATTACCTGGAGTCTTGTAGGTGAGTTGACTTTCAAAGGGATTAATATCGTTGTGGCCGGTACAAGCCAAAGACTGACGCTTATTCATGCCTTACGGTTTGTAGCATACCTTTCAATTTTGAAATGTTGTTCCCTTGGCACTTTTATATATAGTACATAGAGTAGTAATACAACTTGGCGCTCATTCAAAGATCAAGTGCTTATAGAGGCAAATACGGTATAGGGAACATTCAACAAATGCGCCACTGCTTAGGGGGTGGGGGTGGGGGGTCTTTGGGTTACGCTATATGTTCTATACAAAAACAGTGACAAGTGGGTAGGTGGGTCATGAAAAAAGCCTAAATACCGTTGACATAGTTGTTGAACGTTCCCATACATGTAGTGCAATTAGTACCGGCCATAGTGCTCATCAGAGGTGACCACTAAGTACATGAAGCCAACACCTTGTGGTGGGTGTTAGTTACACCTGACCCTTATCACATCAACCATATCAGTGACAAGTCAACCCCATCACCAGCAGCAGCTGATCACATCAACCATATCAGTGACAAGTCAACCCAATCACCAGCAGCAGCTGATCACATCAACCATATCAGTGACAAGTCAACCCCATCACCAGCAGCAGCTGATCACATCAACCATATCAGTGACAAGTCAACCCCATCACCAGCAGCAGCTGATCACATCAACCATATCAGTGACAAGTCAACCCCATCACCAGCAGCAGCTGATCACATCAACCATATCAGTGACAAGTCAACCCCATCACCAGCAGCAGCTGATCACATCCTGCAGTCCCCGCACTCAGTCTCTAAATTGTACATCGCCTGTTTTCACCATTTGGGAAATAACCTCCCTTCCCCAGATTTTCCGGTGATATAACATCCGTGAATACAGGGATTCTTTTGGTAGTCTTATGACACCCGTATTTCCACAGTGTGCTCTTTTAAGTAGAGACACCCCTTGTAAAACAGAAAGGGAAAAAACGTCCTTCCACAAGCCAAGCAGACGAAATATTCTCACCCCCCCTTAGAATTACTAAAAAAAGCAACTGTACCTTTCTGTGAATGAATACCCTGTTTTCTTGACATACATAGAGGCAGTCACATAAAGGGATCCCATTTTTCTAAATGTCAGTAAAATGGTTTCACACAATTTCAGAATGCAGGTAGCGTAACCTTTAGATACAGGGACTTGGGCTGCACCCATGACACCACCATTAGGATCCTTTGAAGTCAGTGTTAAATCAGGCAGAAAGCTTGCTCTGAGTGAATCAGAAACCAGTGTAGCACTGTGAGGAGCAGCTCTGGGAGCAGCTCAGTGTGGGTTTGTAAAGCCCATGATAGATGGTGTGATTTTCTGCAGTATTGTGTGCTGAAAATGTGCCATGTGTATCATGGTCAGCATACTTGTTCTGACTAGTCTGCAGAAATAAGGGCAGTCCTGGCAGTCATGTGACAAGTAGGTGTCATGTGACTTTTGACCAATATACTTTATTTAAGTTTAGTTAGGCAAACTCCCACCAGGATTTTAATCGAGACTTTAGCAGACAAGTCTGTTATAGATCCCATGTATCAGGTCCTGCAGACTCCTCCAAACAACCCACATCTGTCTGCTGATGTTTCGTGTGGTCTTGTCTGCTCAAATCTGCGCCAATCACCATTGGCTTAAGGGGGCAGGTCAGCTTTGTCAGTGGGAGCGACTCATGGTGTGGTACGGGGTTATTCCCCAGGTAGGTGTCAGGAGGCCCTCCAAGGGTGACATGTAAGCACACTCAGCCCGGCCTCCCTCTCCAACATGATATTCCCATTACTCCTGTCTTCCAGGACACCATGGCTTTTTGCTGCTGCTGCTGCTGCTGCTGCAGTGCGACACCTGTCAGACACATGGTTACATTAGCATGGAGCAGCTTAATGCTGAGTACCAGCCAAAGTGAATCTCCCATCTAAAGGCGAGACCGACAATGGCCGACAATGGCAGCTGTGATACACTTGCCAACCCAGCAGGAGAGAGGCCATAGACTGGTCCACTGGAAACGGTAGACACTTAGAGGAAGACAAATTTTCAGAGTTAGTCCTTGAAGATCTATAGAGCCACACGCAGAATGGATCTGGAATTTTAGAGGCTAGAACAATTTCATCAATATGCCCAACTCCATCAATATAGAAAATGAAAGAAAAAATGTCAATTGCCATCCGCCAATATACCAGCAGGCAGGTATGTGGGGCGAAAAGGCAAAGTTGATTTTTAAAACATTTTATTGGTTAAAATACTTTCTCCATAATTTTTTGGAAACAATGCGCTAATGCGGTCCTGGAGAAACCCCCTCAACACCATATTGGTGCCAATTCCATCCATTAATGTATCAATCCTGTCAGGCTGACATGATGCATGGGTACAAGGCCCAATGGTAGAAATACTACTCTCCAAATGAGTTTGTTAATAGGGAGGTTAAGATCTGAACGTGTACGGCTACTTGTACGTGTAACTTCATAGGTCACATGGGGGGAATCCCAGGCTAGCAGTATACAACTTGTAGGCTAGAAGTGTTGGACGTGTAGAGGGTGTTCTACACGTACATGAAGGGGGAATAGATATAATAAAGACAACAAATGTTAACAAAGGATAATTGACTTTGCAAATGGGTTATTAGGTATGTCAGTACATACTGCAGTCATAGATTGTAGATATGTTAATTATATCTGTGAGTAATTACAGGTTGTTTATACCATACACCCTGCTCAGGTGAGACCAGACTCCTGAGGTGTTGATAGGGTTGCAGAAGGTCATTTCTTAACACACTACGACTGCTGTCCTTCAAATCGTAGTGCTATGCCTTATAATATTGCCATTACAGTATGACACACTAGTAGTCACTAATGCCTGCAACACTACGACTGCCCTAGTAAACCTTATGTAATATCTACATAGCTGCTAATCGTACTGAGCAGTCGTAGGGCAGTACCTACGATCACCTGGCACAGTCTCAAATACTAGTGACAGTGTGTGGTCATAGTATGTTAAGAAATGGCCTCCTGAGGCTTTCCAATCTTAATCACTTTACCTGTACCTGTACTGGAACCAGTACATCTAGCCCTTGCCGTTCCCATACAGGTACAAGTTCCAGAAGTAACCTCTCTATTGTTAAGTTTCACTGTATATCATTTAAAGGGTTACCAGGTCCGTATTGAAACTCTGAGAAATTGAAGAATATTAAAGACACTCTATCTTCATTTTAAATACTGTTAGATATAATGAGCAGACCTGTGCTTCATGAGGGTTTGGATTCTGGGGGATATTGCCATCTGACACAATCCCATACAGATATTTATGATGCACTAAGGCGATAATAGCATCCCTAGAACAGTATTTGTCAGTTATAGGGTCAGTGAAGCACATTATTTGAACTCGATATCGAGTCCCACTAGTCCATAAAGAATAGGAGAAAAATCAAAAGGCGATCCATCTTCATTTTAAATATTGCTAGATATGAGGATGTCTGTATAGATCTGTGCTACAAGTGCATAGGTTTTGGCTGCGGGGAGATTGCCACCTGACACAATCCCATACCGAGATTTATGTCAATATAGAGGAGGAAATGTCCTGAATCCAATCCCAACGCTCTCTGCACGGTGGCAACAGCTAACCGATATTGATATCACAGGGCAGGTTGTGGTGGGCGTGGACTTGGGCAGACCAAGTCTCGTCCGGTCAGGATTCAGGGAACTCGCTCCCTCGTGTTTGGGGATTGTGGGTCCCCATATTCTGGGGAATATTACTACGCAGTGTACCTACATATACCCACTACAGCAACCAGCGCCCAGAACTACTCTTACCCAGAAACGCTGGTCGCCAGAGACGACTCACGCTAGTGGCCAAGCTGGGGCCAGATTGGGGCAGACCTAGCCCTTAAAAGGCCCCATGATGCCTGCAGGCTTCCATTTCCCAATGATGCACCAATGTCAGCGCTGCGTTAATGTATCACGCCGATCCTCAGGACTGTTTAACCCACTTAGATTGGTACGATGCATGGATACAGCACTGTTGAGTAGACTTGCACTAAGACGAGGGGCGGATTTGGGTTCTGGGTTTGGGGAGCACCCCCCTCCCCTCAATCTTGTTTGTACTTGCTTATTTTGAACCCAAACACCTGCTCATGAGTAGGAATATTGCCCCCTACTTTCGGGCTGCCTCCCTGCTTTTCCAAATCCTAGATCCGCCACAGTCAGTGACAAATACCCATATTGCATTACAGTACTCTGCGACCCTTAAATGGCTATAAGGTGGGCCCTGAGATTTGATATATCATGTATGACACGCCTGATGACAATCCAATCCCGCCACAAGGGGACCTGTATATGGGAGACTAGGGAGGGGACGTCCAGGGGGCTGTTACTGCTATTGGGCATTAGGTAAGGCCATAGACTACCTTAAATACATATAAATAATAGACACTTAGAAATATGACTCCTACTACACGTATCACAGAGATCGGATTTTTTCAGCTGTTTCATAAGTCCTTTAGTGCATAAACTTATTTGTTCTTTTAATAAACCTAGAATTAGCGGCCCCTAAAGTTTAGGGGGCACTAATTCATCTTTGCGTCATGCCCATTGGTCACGGTGATACCCGAGTGCTGCCCTGGTGAGTAGCCCAACAGGACAATGTTTGTGCATTGTGCACAATGCGGGTCTACGTAGTGCTCCAATGAGGTGCTGGTGAGCAAACTCACAATCACTTTATTGGTTCATCATAACGACCTATGGATATTATGCAATAATGCATTAGCGGCCCTTAAAATGTCATATAAAGGTCATATGGCATGTAGCATCAGTCATGGTGACCAAACAGCAGGGTAGTGGTGACACTAGGGACTCATCTCTTCCACCCAACACCAGCAGTGAACTGTTAGCAGATTGCTCCTGAATTAATAACCATGCCCTAGCTGCCTCACCATCTCATATATCACCTACTATGTTAGCTGTCTAGCTTTTGGGTAGCTAGCTGTCCAAACATCTGGAGGTTAATTCAAAAGATCTTGAGATCGCAACCTCAGCAATCTTAGGAATTATTCCACCTTATCCTATTAAGCGATCTTAAGATTAGACTACGTTCACTTTTCCTAGCCAGCACTAACATCGCATCGATCTTAGCCTCAGCCCTCCTACACTATTCCAAGAAGTACTGACTGGGCACAGGGGTAAGAGTCCCAAAATAAAGGAATAGCTGTGGAGTCACTCTTCTTCACAACAGTGTTTATACCATCATTCCCCATCCCCATATGGGCTATCAAAAGAGCACAGGGTGCAGTTGACCCTGTACAGTATTCAAGAATTGTTCCCATGAGTGTATGATTTATGCTTGCCTATTGAAGCATTGTGCCCCCCCCCCAGGACAGAGAGAGAGAAGGGAAGAATTACCTTATAGTGCACTTAAAGCATGAGTCGCCCTAAGAGCCCTCAAGGACACTCAGCAAACATCCTCCCTCCCCTCTTTATGTATGCAGCAGGCTATTAACTCTTTCGATCAGGAGTGTTCCCTGCAAGTGCTCTTGTACTCAGGTGAAACCACTATGCATTTCTTTCAATAAGATTGCAGTGATCTTAGTGGTGGAAATGGAATAGTGAAGTGATCCCAGGACTAGCTATTCTGGACAGGCCTGCAACCACTGCATTACATAGGGTAGACCAGCCAGGTCTTATGATATGTGCCTACACTAAGATCGCAGGGGAAGAAATCCCAGGATCTTTTGAATTAACCTCCTGAGCTACAGTGATGATTTTCCTGTTAGTTGCCCATCGCTTTTAACTCATCTTGTATAATGCTGGGGCTTCTTTGCTATTAGCCAAATTGCATGTAAACTGAATTAAATTTTAGATTAAAATGCAGCCTTCTACTGTTTTCAACAGCTGCAGAAGTTAGCCAAGATGGCAAATTTTGAGGATCCGCCATTACCCAAATTGAGCTTGGATATGTCATTGATTATTAAGCGAATGGCTAATATTCTCTTTATCATTCCAGTTAATTAATATTTTGAGGTCTCTGGATGAAATAAAACTTTTCTACAATGTAAAACATCCCTGAGAAGCCAACCAAATTATGTGATTTAAAGCCACATTTGGCTTCTAGCAGTTCTTGAGGTTAGGCAGTTAGCTTATCAGGGAGTCTTTTTTATCAAGTGAACTGACTTTTCACCTGATTTAATCTGCTCTTTCATCTAATATAACTATACATGGCTGATTTAATCAGATGAATAGTCACATAAATGTGGACAAACTCCCTGCTTTCCTTCACCAGCAACAATTTCCATGATTCATCTGATTAAATCATATGATATAATAGGCCGATTTAATGAGAGGAATAATCACCTAGATGAGGACAAACTCTCTGCTTTCATTCTCCAAAAACAATTTTCATGAGACTATATTCTCTCCCAAAACCATGGACTATTTGTGCCACCTTTATCACGGGTATTTGACTCTACCTGAGTCACCAGATAGTGTCAAAGGGGTCCTAATGGAAGTTTAATGCTAGGGTTCATTTTTCATGAGCAACATTGACAGAGAGGCTAATTGCATGTGATTTATGGTTCACAGACCGGCTGAGTGTGATAATAGGGGATGTCATCATGGCTGTAGATCAATACAGCAAAAGGGGGGACCTTTCAGAGAAGCTGTTGGTATGGCTTTTGGACGTTTTTTATGGCTTAGGTAATAAGAATGCAAATCTACATTATTTGCATTGTCATGTAATCAACATCATTTGAAAGATAACATTGAAAATCTCATGATATAGTTTATTATATGTTAACCCTAGAGGCAAATCTATGAAATAGAGTAAAACACAATTCCATTAATGGAAAGGTCATGCTTTCTTGGCAGATGGCTCTACAGGCAGCCCATCATACACAAGCTATGGTATCGTTTCTCATGGTGAAGCTTGAATAATATGGTCTGATTGAAAAGTAGAGGACACTACTCATGCTTTAGATTTGCTGGGGGCTTTGAATTATCATCGGTGCTGATTAGATGCTAGGGGCACAGCAATATTAAAATTGGTAAATGCACTGTGGACTGTCTTGAATAAGCATCAGTATTACATAGCTCAACTTCTTATGAATAGAGACCAGGAATAGTTAGGTTGGTCTGGTTTTATTGTAAACCTTTAGGGCCAAATGGCCTATTCATCAATATATATAGTTAAATCACGGTAGTCTAATAATTATGGTCTTCCGACAAGGGTGAACTAAATTAGCCTATCTTGGTCAGTTCATAACACTGTTAAATCCTGTGTATAAGCCACAGCTTATCTACCATTTCAAGCCCCTAGTACAAAACTCAGGGTGCACCTTATACATGGGGTTTCACTCACATAGGTTATAGGAAGGTATTGGGTCCTTTTCAGACCCCTCATGTGACTTATACTTATGCACTCAACTCAGGGTGCATGTGTGGTTTATACGCAGGGTTTAACCCTAGCTTTTGCCCATTCTGTATCATTTGGCAGCCTCTCGGGGTTACTCTCAGATGCTCTGAGCTGCTCAGACTCGCAGAAAGTCAGTTCATGCAGGTGGATGGGGCTCACCACTGCCCTAAGACCTACTTGAGCCAGCCTGATTAGTCCAATTGTACAAATAGCTCACCGGGGCTCCTTCTCAAGCGCCCTGCATTAAATCTGAGGAGTACATTGAGCAACAATGATCAGCGACAAAGCTGAGCAAGACCAAGCAATTGGGAACTGGTGGTGAGTGCAAGGGTGACCTGATCTAGCTTGCATCCCACCCTGAGGCATTCCTATGCTCTACTAGCACACACTCAATACAACTGTCTCCTACTCAGAGGAACCACAGGTTAGGGGGTATATAGCCTCAGGCTAGCTGTCCCGGCACAGTGATTATCCCTTATGGAGACTTCTTCAGCCCTGCTTATAGGACGTTAAGGCATTGCAGGGGCGTAGGAAAAGGGGGGGGGCAGGGCCCCCCCAATCATGAAGGAGGTGGGGCCTGAATATGTCTGGGCCCCCCAATATTTTCCAAGAACTCATAAACACAATGGAAAAGAAGCTAAAACTTCACATCTCAAATTAGATTATTATGGTGATGTCATAGGGAGAATGGGAAAGTCAGATCCAAAATTTACCAAAAATCACTTTTCTATATGAATTCTAAATACGCATATATATAGACGCCATCACACATCAGCCGACAATTTAAGGTGGTCGCGATGGTGCCCTCGCCAGGCCCCCCCAATGAAGATTTGCTTCCTACGCCTCTGCATTGCCCTGACTTATATAGCTAGTACTGTATTGGCTAGTTTAAATGCCTGGGCCTAAAAAATGCACCCATATTGAATAAATGCTGGGAGGAAGGGGATATTGAAATCAACCTCCACTACTGTATTCAAAGAAGGGCTTGTCTCAGATAGGGCTTGGTATTGGTATCTGTAAGAATTGAGGAACTCAAATGGGCCCGTACAGCACATCCTTTATGAATCTCTATATGGCATTTCATGCCTCAAACTGACTCAATTCATCACATAGAACACTCTCGCTAGATGTCAGTTAGCTGTTCCAATTTACGGCAATTTGACCGCTTACTTACACATGACTTCGATTCTGCAACAATGTATAAAAGTTTCAAGACTAAAAAGAAACTTTAATCTTTTAAACCTTTTTTTATCCTGACCCGTCACCAATTCTATTAAGGCATCGAAACAAATCTACTTCCTTCCCCAATCGTAGTTTGAACATCTCATGGTCATTACCAATCCTAAACTGTTGGCAGGAAGGGATTTCATATAAGTAAAAATAAATATTATAAGCAATGCAGATTACAACCATTTCTCTTGAAACAAAACGGAGGGATCATGTATGCACATCTTTCGTTGTTCCTGTAACTTTGCATAAAACGATAAGAACAAAGTTCCAGATAGAAGAACTACTGACTGGCATCATAACTTACCAAAATGCCAGCAAATTGACAATTATTGTGACTGTCAGGTCAGAATATCACTCCATTTATTGCATACATACACTGTCCACACATGAAATCATGTCATTTTCGTTGATGAACCAACCAGGACATATGGATAGGGCCCATCTGCGTTGTAACTCCTTCAAGGCCACACACTGTCTCTAGCATCGTGATGCAGCAATGTAATGCAGGCGAGTTACTACCAGCACAATATTGCTCCATCATGTCGACTATTTGTGAGCGTATCAATCCCAAGGGTTGGCATGATGCATCCATGCAGCCTTTGGAAGGACCAAACCAGGGGTGTGCCTATATGGGGACGTCACTCTGTTTGGGAAACATTTTAGGAAGGATGGAAAGTCACTTTCTAACATTTTAAGCATATGCTAATGTATTGGGTATATGAAATTATCTGTGTCCATCAGTTATTGAAATGCCTGCATCACATGCACCGCTTTTGTCCCTTCTTGTCCATGCATCTATAGGCATAAAACTTTATTCACCCATTATGTAAACAAATGAGCATTTATGCCTTATAAGGTATCAATGCTCCTTACAACCCATAAAGGGCTAAAAGGGCAATTGTTGGTCTGGCACTGCTAACAATGTCCTAATGAAGCTGTTTACCTGACGGCCATCAGCTGAGTGCTAATCAATGGTAGGGGGAGTGGTACTGGGGAAGGACTAAGAAGGCCAATGTGGCCTGCAGTAACTGGAGGCCATTGCAGAGACAGTGCAACAACTGGGAACTCAAGGTGAAGAGGGGATTCCAGGAATTTCATTATGGAAACCAATTATTACAATTACCACTATACCTAGAAGCGCCCCACTAGCTGTCAACAGATGCTAATTGGCTATGCCAAGAGTTTCATAGCTTTCTACATTGTTTTCCCTTGATGTCAGTACTGTAATGACGCATTAAGAGCCAAGGTCTCAGATAAGCACCAGTCTCAAAGAAGCATGCGGGGTACAGCGGTTTTCAAATCACGCACTAAAAACAGCACCTGTCTTGAACAAGGGCAGGGAATGGAGAGGTATTATAAGGACCACTACTGGATATTGTACATGCGATATATTTTTAGGCTCCTGAGAAATGTTGAGGGTTGCCTACTTCATAGCAAGGTCATTACATTGAATGTTGCAGTCCCACACAAATGAATATTGATTATTGCGTTAAAGTCTGTGTCACATTTCTACCTCTTGATTAGGTCCCTTTTTTCTGTTCTTTCTTCTATCTTAACTTTCATATTTGGTTTCTTAAAATGGCTTTAAGTTGAAGGGAGATACAATATAAGCGAGGCTTGAAGCCACTCATTCAGGGAAATAATGTGCAGAAGGAGTAGTTCAATTTGGTGAGAAATTGCAGCTGCTGTAATACTATAAAACACTGTGTACAAGCCGCACCTGCATACAAGCTGTACCCTAGCATTGGGAGAATACAACAAACCCCAGCAGGCCCCTAAAATGGTTCCAATTCCTTACTGTATTCCATACTTTCAAAACCTCTAGTATAAGCCACACTCTAAGTTCATGGCACTGCTATAAGCAGCACTATGGGCGTGAAATAGACTTAAAGCCATGGCTTATATGCGGGGTTTTGCTCTAATGTCTATATTGATAAGGTGTTTGCAAAGCCTTACTTGCACCCATACCACTAGAAATGTGATGGTGCTAAGTTATATCGTGTGGATTAACGTTTAACACTCTAGTCAACAAAAATGGTTTTAATCTGCTGTACTAAAGGCATATCGTTGCCTCTCCAAAAATATAAGGAGCCTTACAGAGTGATACATCTAGAGTGTGCGCTATATTATAAGCTACTAACATTCCAGTCCTTTAGGAAATTAAATGATTTAATTTAGTCTAGATGAGTGAGCAGCTCTTAAAATGGGTTGGTAAGTCTCTCTCAGTGTGAGCTGGTCCATGGGGCCTTGGCTGAGCCACTCAGCAGTAGTCTGTGGGTGGTCACTGTAGGGAGACTGTTGCACTACCAGTCAAATTGCCCTTGTGAGATGTGTAAGGTCGCTGACTTTGGCGCTAACTAAAGGCTGCTAACCACCAGGAGTTGTGGATCAATAGTAATTACATATCTACCCGTCCAGGCTGCACCTCCTACTCCAGGGTGTTCAATAATCACTATGTATACACTATATGGCCTCTGATATCGTGTCCACATGGGTTGATAAGCTTATGAAGGGTGCAGTGGGAAATGTTATTTATGGACCAGCAGGTCTAATAAATTTAGAAATGGCCATGCAAGATGAAAATAGCTGGGCACATTAATAGATTGAAATAAGATACCTGGAAACACACATTAAAAGTACCTCGGAAAAGAGGGAAACTTAGAATTGTTAAAACATCTTCAGTTGTCACCTTCTTACTAAAGTACTTGGTAACAGTTTTTATACACTTCCTAAAGTAATTTGGAAAAGGGAGAAAATCAAATTTAATCCATAGATAATATTTGATCTAACAGTTGCTAAACCCTGTGGTTCTTAATGCTGGTGGTAATTAAGTAAGGATAATAGGATCTCAGGCCTATCTTTCAAACTCCCAACTCTTCTCTGAATATATATATTACGATTTTAATGCCAGGCAGAGCTTAGTTTTATAATTCACAAGAAGAGGCCATTATTTCCACTGACTGGCACGATGTAACTAATACACAATGACAAATCTTTCACAGCAGCTCTCATTAAAATTGTCCATCCTTCCCAGAGGGATGTGTCCTCAGAACAACTGCATCGTTGTTCATAATGTGTATTAATTGGATAGCTTCAGATGTGTTGAACCATGATAAATGTATTGTCTGTGACAGGGTAATGAAGGAGTGGTTTTTTTTTTCTATAAGGAGAATGTAGGTCAGGAGGAAGGAGGGAAGACATGTCAAAAACAAAATGTGGGTTAGTTGTCCTTTTCAAATATACCTTTTTTTTATCAACAGCAAAATATAACCTGTATACGTTGCAGGGTCGAGGAGCTAGAGCAGGAGGCCATTTCTTAACACACTACGACTGCTGTTCTTTAAATCATAGGGAGAACCTAACAATTTCGCCATAACAGTACCATGCACTAGTAGTCCCTAATATCTGCACCAGTACGACTGCCCTACCTAACCTTATGTAATTACTGCATAGCTGCTAATCGTAGTGAGCAGTCGTAGGACAGTTCCTACGATAGCCTGGCTTATTCTTGGCATTTTAAAATAGTAGTGCATGTGTGTAGTCGTAGTACATTAAGAAATGGCCTCCAGAGCACATAATGTGTATCACACTACGAGGTTAATACACAATAAAAAGACATTTACACTTGTGACATCAGGAGGCCATTTCTTAATGTACTACGACTACACACATTCACTACAATTTAATATTGCCAAGAATAAGCCAGGCTATCATAGGTAAGGCCCTACGACTGCTCTGTATGATCAGCAGCTATGCAGTAATTACATAAGGTTTGGTAGAGCAGTCGTACTGATGCAGACATGAGTTATTACTAGTGCATAATACAGTAATGGCATTGACTCAAGGCTTCTCACTATGGCTTGAAGGACAGCAGTCGTAGTGTGTTAAGAAATGACCTCCTGGTATAGTATTGAAATTCATATGGTCACAAAAAATCACTCAGTAGAACAGCCATGTTGACCAGAACCTACCCAAACAAACAATGTCGCTTTTTTTGATTATAAGTCAGTGTACTATCGATGGCATAGCATGGATGCATCTGGAATACACATCAGCCCAACAGTGCTTATGGGCCCAGTCAATAGTGGTGCATAGCTTTTGATACAATGTCCCAGCCCTATCCACAGACACGGACCACACTGTTAGTAGCATCTCAAGGTCAGGAAGAGCTAGTTTTCTACTTCACAAGAAGAGGCAATCATTTCCAGTGACTGACATGTTATAACAAATGCAGACAGACAAATTACAGATTTCTCCCTGCAACACTCATTGAAATAGGCCATCCTTCCTGGAGGAATGGCTCCTCAGAACATCTGTTTGTTTCCCACAATGTGTGTAAATTGCATAGCCTCAGATGCGTATTGTCTCATATTGTCTTTGAAATGATGATGTGGGAGTGGGGTTTTTCTGCAAGGAGAATGTGGGTCAAGGGGTGAAGGGAAGACATGTCAACAACAGAATGTGGGTTAGTTTTCCCTTTCAAATATAAAGCACTACAATCTGAAGCTAATAAAAAGACTTGAAAGATAATACTAGGATTGGAACATTGCACATCCTCTGCTGGGTGAAGAAGTTTCATGTATCTAGGTTCTACAAAAGTATGCGGCATTAAATGTCATCACATCTTAATTTAAATGCTAAATGCAACACTCACTTACAGCAATCTAATTTTGCAAACAATGTAATCCAGGATCTGGTCGAATTTCCCTTCAAACCTATGGGCCCTTGCCTTGGTTGAAAAAAGAATAAAGAACAGAATAAAGAACAGTGGAACTCTAAGTCAATGGTTTGAGGAATAGATATTCTTCTAATTAAAACCTAATTTGAGAAGTTCACACATTCTGTTTTGTGTGTGTTATTTGTCAGCACATGCCTATTAGATGGTATGAAAAAAGGGTACGGAGTATCGTATCTACCCCTTCCCTAATAGAACTATTTTTAGACAAAAGACATCTTACTAGCTCACTTAGCCCAGGTAATTGGAGAGAGGCTATAAACAGTGTGGACCTCTCTCAATGATGGCGACAGGGTTCTCTTGGTCACCTCATCTAATTAGACTGGGTGTGCTGTGTTTTTGTAGCAAGGTACTTGGTACCCAAGGAGTGAAGTGAGCGTTAATGTGAAACTTTTTTATGTTAGGTTATCTGGGGGGATGGGAGCTGTGGTAGTCAGTGGGGGAGATTGGCCAGAATTAATCTTCCATCTGATGTGTGAGACATATGTTTAAACCAAATTAGGGTCTTTTCTCAGTCAAATATAACTACCTACTGTGATTTAGTATACTGTACAAACCCAGATGGCAATAGATAGAAAAGATCAGTATATTGGATCCTTTTAAACAGCTATTGTCAAAGATATCATAATCCATGAATAAAAATGCAGTAGGTAGACAAGGACACCCATTTTCACATTGTGCTGTCCATTTATTGTGAAGTCTCGTATCAGCCTCATATAGTCTATGACTTATTTGCAAATTCAAGGACCTGTCATCTCTGGTTATTGGTGCAGACACATGCCAACCTGAACATCCTGCACTTAAAAAACTCAATGGGCCTGTCATATTTGAATAGTTGACCTACCCACCCTCTCCATCCCCACATGATACATTGTCTAAATCTAGACGATATGAATTATTCTGGACCTGTTTCCATCTGTTTTATATCTGTAGTCCTGGACAATATGCCATTGGGAGAGTTTATTGATAATTTATCAGCTATGTTTTCCAAATAGACTCGCTAGGTGACCAGCCAGGTGCTGGAATTTATTCTATATTAACAATGTCTTTTCAATGTCAGACATGCTAGTACATTCAAATCAGCTCACAGACACTGAACCTGACTCTAAATTCATTGTCAAAACGGAGGTCCCACAATGCAAAGTTCCTCCTGCTGTTATTAATAGGGTTTTCTTGATACAAAATGAGAAATAATGATAGGGACAAATAGGTATTCAGAATAAGTGAACAGAAACTATATTGAGAATCAGAATCAGAGTTTTCACTCAAAATGATCCTGTTATATAGTTCTATAATGAAAATCCTACCATGAATCACAATGGGAAATAATGATAAGGACTGATAGAATACCATAACTGTTGATATATTATATTCATGACTATTCCTATAGATAGGGAGCCACATACCTTTCACCTGAATGTGAGATGAGTTGCTCGGTAGGAGTCCTAACAGAAGGCTCATTCAATAGCCATAATGACCCTGTGGTTATAATGGACCATTATGGCAATAGATAGAAATGTGTCAAAAAGGTATGGAGAGCCTAGTTGGGAGGAATGTTTTTGAACTCAAGTATGTGCCCAAGTCCAGATTTCCTTCATTCTCTGTTTTCACTCTCAGTCACTTCTGGATATTCTATTCACATTAAGGATGGTGTCGATGCTTTGTCTAGATTTGTATTTTTGTTTTCTTTTACTCATTTATGAGAAGATATAGGTGTTAAACCACAAATGATTTAAACCCATTACATAATACTTGAATAGGTAAGTAAAATTAGAGCTAGTTTTCAACGTGTTTTAAGGAATATCATATTTACAAGCCAGAATCAAACACTAAGTGTTTGGTTCTGGCTTGACTTTTAGGAAATACTGTGTAGCCTAAAATAGAAAATACAGCTGCTGTACCACAAGAGCTCAGTGAAAAATTGATATTACCAAAATAGATGTCTTTGTCTGCTGAAGTTAGGCAACCTAGTATCCTTTTACTGCGGGTAGGTATGGCAAAATGTCTGTATACCCTTTTTTTGCCAACTGCTGTGCTAGGCAAACTAGGAGTCATAATAAATATCACTTTGACAGATAAAATGCCCAGTGTCTATTTGCTGGGATTAGGTATGGCCAAATACCTTCTGTATCCATTGTGTTTGCCTGTTGCTAGGCATGGAATGTTTCTGTTTGTTGTTGCTAGGCAATTCAGGGGTCCTAGATGAATGGCACTATGACCAAAATAATAGACCCCCAGTGTCCATTTAAAGGGGTTAGTATGGTTCAATAGCTTCTATACCCATATTTTCTGCCTGTTGCTAGTCTTGGAATCTTTTTGTTTACTGTTGCTAGGCAACCAATGATCACTGGGTAATGTCACTTAGACCAAATACATCAAGCCAAATATATCAAAACCTTAAATACAGTGACTGTGGCTTCTAAGAGCTAGTGGGGGAATGACTAACCCCTGGCCAAAGGTCACACCTGTCAATCATCTCCAGATTTTGTGGATATTTGGATATGAGCTCAGCTTGTAATCAGCCCCTTACATAAATGTTTGCTTAGATGGAACCAGAGTATCAGATGCATAAAAATACATCCTCTTAAAAGCTCTGAACAGCAAGGGAGAAACAATTGGAACATGTGGAGACCTGCAATATGACTAAAACCAAATGCACCAGATAACTATAAACACTTAGTTTAATAAATTAGTTCAATAATAAATGCTCACCCTAGCTGCCTCAGTGAGTTACCTGTATTCTCTGTTACCCACCTCATACCCTGGCTCTGTACTCTGTGTAGGCTTCCTCATATCTTTCCTTAGTGGCCTAGCTTGTATGTCCTCATGGCTGATCCTTAGGGGTTCACCATGCCCATGTTTGCAGGTACAGGGTGCCCTGAGGGGGCATTTGTGCATACAGACTATGTAAATACAGATCCATTGAAGTGAACTTTGGGGATATAGAGGCTCATCTTATCATTCTCTGGGTATGAACTGAATGAAGACCAAGCATGTATATGTATTGCAGCCTGCAATCTAGAGAACTCACTTGATGATTAGTCAGAAAAAGCTGTTAAATAATAAGGCAAAGAAAACCAGTTGTCTCAACCACAGTAAACCCAAGAAGTAAAAATGCATTAGGGACTTTGTCTGGACTAAGCATCAGCACTATATAAGCTCAACTACTTATAAATACAGAATCGGAACAGTTTGGTTGGTCTGGCTCTACTGTAGGGACAAAAGGCCTGTTCATCAATGCATATATATATATAGAACACACAGCTCCAGCACTACATGAGCCTATCTTGGTCAGCTCATAATACCATAAACCCTGTCCATAAGCAATGGCTTATAAACCTTTTCAAACCCCTGGTGCAGTTCATACTATAGCCCTAAACTCAGCATGTGGCTAAAATACAGGTGTGGCTTATATGCGGGGTTTTACTGTACCTTGTGCACATTCTGTATCATTTGGCCACTTCTTGGGGTTACTCTCAGATGCTGTGAGCTGCTCAGATCTGCACAAAGCCAGTCCCAGCAGGTTGATGAGGCTTGCCACTACCCTAAGACCTGCTCGAGCCAGCCTGATTAGTCCAATCATACAAATAGCTCACTAGGGTTCCTTCTCAGACACCCCGCATTTAATCTGAGGAGTGCATTGAGTGACACGCCAGTGACAAAGCTTAGCAAGAACAAGCAATTGGGAGCTGGTGGTGAGTGAGAGGGTGACCTAATCTAGCCTGGATCTCACCCTGGAGCATACTTTTGCTCTACTAGTACACATTCAATGCAACTGTCTACTACTCAGAAGAACCACAGCTAAGGGGGTATATGGCCTTAGGTCGACTGTCTGGGCACAATGAATATCCCTTGTGGAGACTTCTTTAGCCCTGTATATAGGACTCAAAGACATTGCGCTCTCTATATAGCTAGTACTGTATTGGCTGGTTTAAGCACCTGGGTCTTAAAAAATCAATCCAATTGAATACATGCAGGTGACAAGGGGAAGTCAACCTGCAGCACTAAAACTGTATTCAAAGAAGGGCCCTTCTCAGATAAGGCCTAGGTATTGGAATCTATAAACCCTGGGGAAGTGAAACAGGCCACTACATTCTTTTGCCTTATGATTCTATATTTGGCATTTTATGCCTCAAATTAACTCAATTCACATAGAACATTCTCACTAGATGTCTGTGAGCAGTTCCAATTTACGGCAATCGACCACTTTCTTCCCCAAGGAACTTTGCATGATTCTGCAACAATGTATAAATGTTTCAAGAATAAAAAGAAACTTTAATGTTTTTAAACCTTTTTATCCTGACCAGTCACCAATTCTATTAAGGCATCCAACCAAATCTACTTCCTTCCCCAACCACAATCTGTCCACACATACAATGAAAGTTTGTCATCTCCATTGATGAACCAACCAGGACATATGGTTAGGACCCATCTGTGTTGTAACTCCTTCAAGGCCCACATCTCTAGCATCATGATGCAGCAACGGAATGCAGGCGATGTACTACCAGCACAATATTGCTACATCATGTTGACTATTTGTGAGGTTATCAATCCCAAGGGTTGGCATTGTGCATCCATGAAGCCTTCGAAAGGACCTAACCAGGGGTGTGCCTATACATGGATGTCAATCTGTGTGCAACAAGTTTTAGGAAGGATGGCACGCCACTCTCTAGCATTTTAAGGATATGCTAATGTATTGGGTATATGAAATTATCTGTGTCCATCAGTTATTGAAATGCCTGCATCACAAGCATCACTTCTGATCCCTTCTTGTCCATGTATCTATAGGCACAGAACTGTATTCACCCATCGCGTAAACAAATGAGCATAAGGTATCAATGCTCTTTACAACCCATAAAGGGCTAAATAGGCAATTTTTGGTCTGGCACTGCTAACAATGTCCTAATGAAGCTGTTTACCAACGACCATCAACTGAGTGCTAATCAATGGTAGGGGGAGTGGTACTGGGGAAGAACTAAGAAGGCCAAAGTGGACTGCAATTACTGGAGGCCATTGCAGAGACAGTGAAACAACTGGGAACTCAAGGTAAGAAGGGGATTCCAGGAATTCCATAGCCAGAGCCAATTACTACACTTAGAAGCACCCCACTAGCTGTCTACAAATGCTAATTAGCTGAGCCATCCTGCTTTGTAGTTTTCTATATTACTTTTCCTTGATCTAAAACCCATAGTCCACTTGGCATCTGTCTCGTGATGGAGCCATACATTTTCTATATAGATTTCTGTGACAGAGGGCTAGTGGACTATCGATATACTACCGTAATTGTGTGTTAAACACCGAAGTCTCAAGTAAGTGCCAGTCTCAAATAAGTGCTGGGGATACAACAGTATTCAAATCAATCTTGAGCTCTAAAAGCAGCATTCAAATAAGTGCCTCTATTGAATTAGAACTAGGTATTGAAATCAGTAAACTCCAGGTTGCTTAAATGGGCCACTACAGTATGCCGTACATATCACACATTCTAAATAAGGTCCTGAGAAATGATGTGGGTTGTCAGGTTCATATGAAGGTCATCTTGTGGAAAATTGCAGTCCCACACTTATGAATATGGATAATTAATATCTCTACCTTTTAATTAGGTGCCTTTCTCCTGTTCTTTCCTCGATCTTTCACAGTTTGTTTATTTATATGGCTTGAAGTTGGAGGGAAAGACTATTGGCAAGCCACTCATACAGGGAAATGAATTGCAGAAGGAGTAGTTCAATGTGGACTATAATACTGGTGAGAAGGGACAGCTACTGCACCAAGAGTCTGAAATGCTTCCCATTCCTTACCACATTCCGGGTATTCAAAACCTCTTATATATTAAGCTGCACCCTGAGTTCATGGGCTTGAAATAGTCTTTAGACCATGGCTTATATATGTGGGGTTTTACTGTAATGTCTATATTGATAAGGTGTTTGCAGAGCATTACTTGCGAGCAAAAAGTGTTGAAATCTGCTGTACTAAAGGCATATCTTTGCCACTCCAAAGGCATGAAAAAGAAGCCCTACAGAGTGATACATCTAGAGTGTGAGCTATATTATCAGCTAATTACATTCCAGTCCTTTGGGCAAATAAATGATTTAATTTGGTCTAGATGAGTGAGCAGCTCTTTAAGTGGCTTGGTTAGTCTCTCTCAGTGTGACCTGCTCCATGGGGACTTGGCCAAGCCATTCAGTAGTAGTCTAAATGTGTTGTGAGTATGTGATATCTGCAGGGGCTTGTTGCATAGCATAATTATTAGTGAACCTAAATTGGTGCTAATGATACATGACGAATGTGTGTGTTTGGACTTAATTTGATCAGGAGGTTAATATTTTGAAATACCCTGCAGATGTCCTCAGACCCCTATTGGCCCATTTAAATGCAGAGCTCTTATCAATTTCGGCACCCCTGTATCCTCGGCCCTCATATTTGAATATTGGTTTTAGTGCATGAAATCGATTTCAATGACTCCTTGTCCCCTGCGTTTATTTGAGATAGATGTAGGTTCATTGACATGCCTAGGTGAACATAGCAGTGCAACAGGGCCCTGTCAAACTGCCTTTGCGATATGTGCATGGTCTCTGACTTTGGTTCTAACTAAAGGCTGCTAACCACCAGGAGTTGTGGATCAATAGTAATTACATATCTATACTCCTCCAGGCTACACCTCCTACTCCAGGGTGTTCAATAGTCACTATGTATACACTATATGGCCTCTGATATCTTGCCCGTATGTGTAGTACCTTAGAAAAGAGGGAAACTTTCAATAGTTAAATCATCTTCAGTTGTCACCTTCTTACTAAAGTACTGCACAGCACAAAAAAAAAACAACTCCAAAAACCAAACAACAAGAACAACAGATGACAACATGTTTCGATCATGGAGAGAATAACCAAAAGAAAGTAAGGCACAAATGCTGTAAGGTCTGACATTAAAAAAACCCCATTGAATATGTACTATAAAATTAAACGCTCACCCTTGAACCTTGATGAAGACAGAACTTTCCTCCACTCAACCCCTCTAACAAAAAGAGATAGCCAAACAGACATCTTGTGTCCAGAATACAATATCCAGAACGGACAGATGCCAGTTGAAATCATTCCAAATGCACCTATCAAAACAGACAATAGTGGGAGGGAATATTCAGTATTCACATTGTCAGTACAATCCAATTATCCCAGCTCAAAGAATGGCCATCTTGTGGCAGACAAGCAAGCAATGTGAATGCACCAGGAACCCATTCATCACTAATGAATGAGAACATGTTATTCCATTATTCATATGTGATCATAATTGATTCTCATCATTGTGTCTTTCCTATTTAGTCTTTGGATTTGATATCTTTAGTTCTGGACAATATCCCATCGGGAGAATTCATTAATAATTAATCAGCTATGTTGACCAGCCAGGGGCTGGAAGTTATTCTATATTGATAATGTCTTTTAAATGTTAGACATACTAGTACATTCAAATCAAACATATTGAGATTCAATTCACAACACACGGGCGTCATAGTGCAGGCATTGAATCTGATTACAATTTCATTGTCGAAACGGAGGTCCCGCAATGTAAAGTTCCTCCTGCTATTATTCATAAAGTGTTCTTGAAGCAAGATTGGAAATCATGATAGGGACTGATAGGTATTCAGAATAAGCAAACAGAAATTACTTTGAGAATCAGAAGAATTTTTTTATTCAAAAAGGGTAGCTCCTGTTACATAATAGTACTATATAATGTAAATCCTTCCATGAACCAAGGTGGGAATCAGTGATAGGGACCTCTAGAATACAACAACCATTTATATAGACCTATTTGTGACTGTTCCTATAGAAAAGGAGCCACAAACTTTTGACCTGAATAGGGGGTGAGTTGCTCATTAGATGTCCTAACGGGAAGAAGATGGGGTGGGACAGGCATACAATGTTTGTCAAGGCATGGTCAAACCTGGGGCTGACACTCCTGTTCCAATAGAAAAGGAGCCACAAACTTTTGACCTGACACTCAGTGACAGCCTCATTCAAAAGCCATATAGGCCATGGTTGCAATTCATATGAAGTTTGTCAGAAGCCTTAACCCCGGGCTCTTTCGTTCTGTCTCTAAAACTATATTCACAATGCCATGCCTAGGTTTACTGTATGTTAAAGGCAATGTTAACCATACACATTTTTCTAAATGTAATTTATATTATAATTTCTGATAAGCCAATTCTGTTGAACCACAAATTCATCAAGTAGCGTTTAATTCAGACCATGGTGATTACGGTGGGAGCGAGAATCCTGACATTTGTCCTTCAGGTTAATATAGCATCCTCCTGTAAAACCCTGTGCACAAACTATGGCTTATGGACCATTGCAAGCCCCTGGTGCAACTTCCAGCACCTCCAGGAAGTCAAAGTTATATGCAGGGTTTTGCTAATCTAACAATTCATAATATTGCAAAAGTATAGAAAAAAAGCAGACGCCTGACCGATATCCGGTGCGGGTGCCTCTTTACTATACTGCAGTTATTACCTAGACTAGGAATATAACCTTCATTCCTTAACATTGCACATAGAGTTGATGTGAAAGTAGCACTCAGGGATTGTCACCTCAAAAACAGTTACAGACCCAGTAACATTTTTAGAGTTGTGAGCAATAGGTTGACATGAGGTTTAAATTGACGGTACAGATGATTATAATGCGTTTTAAATGTGATATAGTACTTAGAATCCAATACAGAACAAATAATAATGAAATAATAAACACCTATACTTTGTGCTATCTGACATGACTGTACTGCCTTCAGGCAGCCATCATACAGGAAGCCAGTCATTCTGAAGACAGGCAGATCCTTATCTCACAACAGTCTGATGGTTTATGGAATTATTATTATTATTTATTATGTGAATTTGTCCCGATGGGACGTTTTTCCACACACACAATGATTACAAAGGTCCTCAGTCTGTGTAACGTTGGAGGTATGATACATATACTTCTTGAGCAATAACATGACTAACACTCTCATGATAATCCACATACTAAGGTTCTAATGGAAGTGTAAAAATAGGGATTGCCATTCTATATTGAAGTGTCATTCAATTAATTATTATAATCAAATATGTGAACTTATTTACCTTTCAATTTAACACATGTATAAAGAAGGCTCATAGCTCAGCAGAAGTCTTAGAAAGGATATAAGGCCATAATTGCATGTCTAAAAGCGTGCTTACTTGTTATTATCTGCGTTTCATGACTTAACTTATCCCAGAGAGACACACCCCGGTGGTATGGGGACCTGTGATAAGCCCCAGTCTAAGTGCGTCTTTCATGAAACTTCAGCTTCCTATCCCCTCTAGTATGACATAATCCTGCTCAACAGCCTCACCATTATGAGCTTTCTTCCACATTAAAATTAGCAGCTGTATATCTCTACGCTTATCAAGGAGGTCCACTTTACATGTCTCATGCAGATCAATAACACTTAGCTGTCTCACCCTGGTCTGGCAGCAAACTCTGAGAGCTTGATTTTGCATGCACTGCAATTTCATTAGCTCAGCTTCTTGCCCACTGCTGGTGTAGAAGCAGTATTCTACCACTGGGGTGATCATAACTTTGTATACTTTAATACATGTTTTCTTAGTCATACATTTTCTAAGTTTACATAACTTGTACAATTTATTGCCCATGCTCTTTTTCACCTTGCCTATATGGGGGTTGATGTTCAGGGTCTCATCGAGCTCCACACCCAGGTATGGGTAGGTCTTGCAATTTTTGATTTCTGTGGTTATTTCATTCTCTAACTGCACAGTCAGGTTCCGGGTCACTGGATTGACCAAGTCATTAATCTCCCATCAAAACCTGTGTGGGTCACCTCTACATTCCTCCAGGGTCCTAAGGGCGTATTGGTATTTGGACAGTTCTAACTGCCTGTGATTCCTGTTACGCATGCACCTGACTCTGGTTAAGATTTCTCTTGAGGGCTTGAGCTTGGCCAGCAGCTCCTGGCAGTCATTGATCAACTCTATAGTTTCAGCAGTAACCCATGGCTTGTCTTGCTTTTTGATCATGAAGGTTCTTATGGGGCAGCTTTCATCAAGATATTTGGTAATACTCTCAAGGATGAACTGCCATTGCTCCTCCGGATCATTGCTAGTGTCGAAATTATCCCAGGTAAGCTCTAACAAACTCATAAAAATCCTCTTTGTCATAGTTTTTATACGCCCTGCCAGTAAAGCTTATTGGGTTACACTGTTCTCTTGGCTTTTTCCTGCAGGCATATATTGCATAATGGTCAGCTACAAAACACCATGATGACTGACTTTGCTACATTCAGTAATGATATTATCCAAACAAGTGCCATCTTTATCATCTTTATTAGGTCTAGTGATGTCATCAATAAGCCTTTTTATGCTGTGCTCTCTACACTTATCAATTAGCTCTTTGGTTCCATTGTCATTCCTCTCCCTAATATTGATATTTAAATCCCCCATTACCCATGTCTCATACTTATCTTTGTCAATTTCTCCTAAAATAGTACCCAATTTATCCAGGAAATAATCAACATCTCCCTTAGGTTGTCTATACACATTCAAAATCATCAGCCTTCTATAAGTAGGTCTATTGAAATCAATTGCCCGAACCTCTTTGTTGGCCTCCATTAACTGGTATGCAGCAACTTCTTTGCAGTAGGGACTATACACATTACTAACATACATGAGCAAACCCCCTCCAGTACTTGCATGCCTATCGTTTCTAAATATAGGTTTTGCCGCCCCAGTGTACTTGACTGTTATCAGCATCAGGGGGGACCCAGGACTGATATAAGTCACAGTCTAAACTCAATTTAGTGTCTAAAAGTGTTTTTCTGTTTAGACTTCTAGCATTGCAACTTACAAAAACTACTCCTTTTAGGCTATTTATAAATAGCTGGGTATTTACCAATAGCTGACATATTTCATTGTTATTTACAATATGTGCCATGTAAGCAGCTCTGATTTACAACACAAAGACAGGGGTGGGGGTGGGGCGAAGGGCCCCGAGTTGTCTTACTGGGGGTCCTCCCAGGTACAGACCGAGGGACCGTGGAAGCGTATTACCATTCTATGTTAGGAGAGTGGATGCTGCTCTACAACAAGACATAGCATATCTACTCTGCAGGGCTAGAGCAGAGCATATGATATACTACAAGGTGAGAACACCATAAGAAGACACTTAAACCTATGACTTCAGACATGTAATATTGTGAAAATCATATGAATACCAAAAAGCATTCAACAGTCCCTTCATGATATTTCTTACGTAATCATATTATTTACCATTGATTTGATCAAATTTGGTTATCTTAACTTTGAATACTGATCTCTTACACCAAAACAACCAATGTGTTTGTGAATAGAAATTGAAAGTCCACATCTTCATTGCCCCCTACAAATGTGACTATATCCTAATATTCCTACTGGCCGCATTTCATATATAAGGTTACAAAACTATATTCATATCCATAGGGCCCATAGGATATTAATGGAATATAGCATAAATACGACAGCACATGGCTTGTATATTGATGAATATAGCACAGGGTCATTAGGCCGAGTGCAATATCGTCAATATACAAACCTTGTGCTGTCATATTTATGCCATATTGCATTTATACCACCTTTTCCTCCATTTTGTATTAATTTCTTACCTGATATCCACAGAATATAGCCACGAGAAGACATTTTGTAAAAGCAAGCGATATGGCCCGGGTCACCGCTCTGCGCGAAGCCATTGTTTTTGTTCCTTGCCGGGAGAGGTACCGCAGTGTTTACACACATTTTTCGTATTGAATTCAAGCATTACAATTGAGAAATTAACAGATTCATATCCTTAGATAGTCTAGATGATCCCTACATACGTATTATGTCCAATATATTCAAAATAAACAAGAATCTATTGATTTTCCAAAACGGTCCAAAATTTTTGGCGTCTTCCTCGTACGATGAGCAGATGACCTATATCTACATCCGGGCCAAAAATCCCTAAAAAGCACATGTGCGTATATGCTCTCATAATGCACTGGTAGGAGAGGGCATAACAGTAAGGCAGGTGCCAGAATAGTGGTATAAATCCTCCTAAGGGCATTATGAGGGAGTCCCTGCTGCCTGCCTTGTGATGGACTGCATTATAGTTGTTAATACATTTAGTAGGGATCATTTTTTTCGAAATGAGGTAAATTCAATCCCAGAAAAAATGGCAGAAGTTATGATAAAAGATTAACTTTACCTTAATACCTGACATAAAAATAAATGATTTGAGAAAAGACTACTCCACACTATAAATAAGTGTGTCAAGGCCAAGAAATGCTTAGTTTTCTACTTCTGTGAAGGAGGCAATTATTTCCACTGACTGACATGATAAACCTAATGCACAAGGACAAATTAAGATTTCCTTGCAGCACACATTAAAATAGGCCATCCTCCCTAGAGGGACTTGTCCTCGGAACCACTGCATTGTAGTTCACAACATGTATTAATTGGCTAGCCTCAGATTTGTTGTCTATGAAGGGATGATGTGAGTTTTTCTGTATGGAGAATGTAGGTCATGGGGAAGGAAGGAAGACATGTCAAAAACAGAAAGTGAGTTAGATGTCCTTTCACATATAAAGCAGTATGATCCAAAGCTGATAAAAGGACTTGAAACATAATGCAAGGATTGAAACATTACACAAGCTTTGCAGAGTGAATAAGTTTCATGTATCGCCTACTAGTCCCAGTTAAGCATTGGTATTCTCCAAAGGTATGAATTATTCAATGTCATCACATCATATTTGAATGCCAATGAAGGCAGTCACTTCCTCTAAATCAATTTTGCAAACGATGTAATTGAAGATCTGTTGCAACTTCCCTTCCTTATCCTGGCTGATAGTAGACTTTAAAAGGACTATATTTTATGTAACTGAAAAAAGAGGTGAGGATGTAGACATTATCAAATGCAGTGGAACATAGCAAAAAGGATGTCCATGTCAGTGGTACAAGGGATATATTCTCCTGATTACATCAGTTTGCTGTTTCAGTTATTATAAAGCACATGCTCATGTGAAGGTTTGAAAAAGGTATTGTATTTATCCCTCTGCTCTTCTATGTTTAGACAAGAAGCAACTTACTGTCTCCCCTCCTGCAACCTTCTACCCCTCCTGCACCCACTGCCCACCTTATTTAGCTAAGGTAATTGGAGAGAGGCCATTAGCAGGGTAGACCTCTCTCAGCAATGGAGACAGGGGCGACTTGGTCACCTGATTTGATTAGACAGGGTGTGCTGTGTTTTTGTGGCAAGGTATTTGGTAGCCATGGCATGAAGGGAGAGGTGAGAAGGGGCATTTTGTTGGGTTATGTGTGGGCGTTGGGGTTAAGGTTGTCAGTGGGTGAGATTGGCTGGAATTAAATGTGGATCAACATGGTAAAAGGTATGCCCGTGCACCCCCTACCGGGCGTACCTTTTACCATGTTGATTCACAAATATTCATCTGATGTGTATGTTTAAGGATAGACTCCCCCCCCTACTTTTTTACAATTTCTAAATATTCAATTACATATAATTTTGTCAATATGCATCAGGGATTCACATATTATACCTCATTTTGGCCATTCATTTTGTTTCTTTTAATTTTATGGCATTAGAGGGCCGGTTGCTAGGGACGGAATGCTAATTGAACAAAAAACGTTCCTTTTCATGTGACTTTCTTTTGGACGGCCATATTGGATGGAATATCATTAAAATTGACTATTCTGATGATTTAAATGATAAATTAGGAGGTAACAGTCTCTCATTTAGTGAATTTTCTAATTATTTAGGCCTACAGAGAATGTTAAAGTCGAAAAATAAGTAAAAAAAACCCCCAGAAAACTCACCAAATCCTAAAGGAATAGGGATTTTCTTTGCTTAGCAACCTGTGTAGACCTTAATAATTGGAATATCACATTTATGACAATTAGTACTGTGGAATTCATTTCGTTAGAATTGGGTCAACTGACTGTTGAACTGTTTATCAAGTATGTTAAAAAGATGAAAGCCAATGTCTCCTCTTCAATCAGTGTCCTTACAGCTTTTGACATTGTATCAGTTATATTAATTCACATATTGTTAGTCTAGAATTTGCTAGAAGGTAAGAGCTATGACAACAGTATTTAATGAGGTCGGCAAGCTCAACCTAGAGCATTCTCTAGTATATACTCTACATCATAGTGTAGTTCTCTTTACCATGTCTGGAGGGAGTTTATTCATCTTAGGAACAAACCAATGATATTAATGGATTCCATTAGGTTGATTTCTTGGCGTTCATTTATATCTTCATTAATGAAGCCATATGAGTTTTGCTCTGGATGTTTTTATTTCAAACCATGTCTTGTTTGCTATGCAAAGCTGCTTTTGCTACACATCCAGCTGACCTAACAAGACACCAGTTGCACCAGTGGAGCACAAGTACCCATGACACTGTTTTAAATCCCAGTTTTGTTTTTATTGGAAAGGTATAGTAAAGATTGAACTCAATGAAAATTAAACATGTGTTGCTAAGCAATTATGTAATTGGCAATGATGCTACTAACCAGCCAGAGGTCCTAACATTTACGCTGCAAAAGTGAGTGAGAGATAGTGGTCAGGGGCTTTACTTATAGATATTTGCTATTTGACCTGGCTGCTAACCGAAACTGCTGTTGCTATGTAATTGTTTGTTGAAGCAACAATCCATTAACACCAGAAGAATCCTTGGACCTCAATTAGGGGGGATAGGTAAAATTAAGATCCTTCTATGAGTAATATTATTGCTGCTGGAGATGGAATTATGAGCAAGGACAGTTTACTATGCAAAACCGTTGTTGCTAAGTAACCACCTGTAATAGCAAAAAGCTAAGGACACCAGTGGATTCCTCAGACCTGATTGAGAGGGATAGGTAGGGTCAGAACCATGGGGGGTGATATTCTGATTATTTGGTGACCATATTGGTCTTAGCTTGTTTTATAAGGAAGCACACATAGGATTACTCACGACTTTTAGATTAGTGATAATCATACCAAATTCAATCATTCCTGCTAGTTTCAGCTTCACATTATTTTATTCCAGGTAAAAACCTATCTATCCTGGACTAATATGGTAAAGTGCCACACTAGCCTTAGCTCATACCTAAATAGCCCTAACAAATTCAAGGACCTGCCATCTTTGGTTATTGATCCAGACACATGCCACCCTGAACTGACTGTACTCGAGAACTGACTCAATGGGCATGCCATATAATTAACTGACCTACCCACCCTCTCCATCTCCACACGATACATTGTGTAAATACACAGGATATGGATTATTCTGGACCTGCATGTACACAGGAGCTCATTCAGGATCATATTGCTCCTTATTACCTGATTGATCATGGGTAATTCCTGAAGCAAACAGGGACATCATGGAAAGTAACAGAGGGAATATATAGAGCTATGGCACTAACAAAATAGGGATTCCCACTTTTTTCGGGTATCTTAAATTTACAAATTGACATTGTATAAAACTACAACTGTTAAGATATTTAGGTGACAGATGACAACATGTCTAGATTCTGGATAGAGTAAGAAATAGAAAGTATAAGACGAGAATGTTGTAGGGTCTGACAGATAGAGTACATGATATTCCTCGCTACATTAATAAACTTGAATATACTAAATAACCTTAAATGCTTACTTTAGAACCTCAAATAAAATTCCTGAAGACATAAGCAAATGTCAACGACCATGGGAAATTTTTAGATGGCATTCCCCTCGGTGCCTCTGCCCGTATTCAACGAGGCCATGGCTCTAGGGGGTAAACTTGCTTTAAAATAAAGAAACACAACCATATTTACTTATTTTCAATGCGTCGAGTTGTCCATGACACCTTGCTCGACGAAGTAGGTCATGTGATAGGGAGCTAGCCACTGCTTTTAGTTTCGAATGAAATGTTCCTTGCACAGGGCAAAATATTCTTTTTTAACAGCTCAATTTCTTAGATATACCTTAAACAAATCATAACATAACACTATTTAACTAGTTCAATCATTCTTTTTTCGTAAAACTTGTAAGAACTATACCTAAATTCGAAACTAATTAGCTCTGTATAAATTTCAAAATAGCGCCGCTGAATATGCTAGGATCGTATTCCATCCCCCCATTGAATACGGCGTAAGTAGTACTTATCTATAGTGTCTTCGATATTAGCCATGGCATAAAGAACTGTCCTCCACTCAACCCCTCTCACAAAAAGAGATCAAATAGCAATCTTGTGTCCAGAATAAACGGATGTCAGTTGCACTTCATCACTGATGACCCTATTAAAACAGGCAGTAGCTGGAGAGAATATTAATTATTCATATTGTCATTGCAGTACAACTATCCCAGCTCAAAGAATGGCAGACAAGCAAACAATGTGAATGTACCAGGAACCCGTTCATCAATAATAAATGACGACATGTTGGTCCATTATTCAAATGTGATCATAATTGTTTGGACAGATTATCATCACTGCATCTAAAGTTTCTATTTGATTTTTAGATTCAATATCTTTAGTTCTGGATAATATGCCATTGGAAGAGTTCATTGATAATTTATCAGCTATGCTTTCAAAAAACGACTAGCTATATACACATAATTGGTCGTGTATATAAGGTTGGTCACAGGACAGTATGTGTATAAAAGATTTGGGATTTATTTGACCAATAAAATATTTCAACTCATACCTTATATACACAACCAAGGTTGGTCACAGGACAGGAGGAGGAGGAGGGTGTGTTTGGGGTGCATTTAGGGTTGGTCACAGGACAATAATGTTTAGGGCTGGTCACAGGACGTATGTTCTACATGTGTTTAGGGTTGGTCAGGAGGTATATCTAATTAAGGTTGGTCAGAGGACTTTTCAAGGTTGGTCAGAGGACATATGTTGAACATGTGTTTCGGGTTGGCCAGGGGACATATCTAGTTAGGGTTAGGTTGGTCAGAGGGCTTTTTAAGGTTGGTCAGAGGACATATGTTCAACATGTATTCACCCTACATATCACTTGTACAGCCTCTCCGTACTCAACATAACACTCGTATAGCCTCCCTTCACCCTATGTAACACTTGTACTGCCTCCCTGTATTCTAGGTATCACTCATAGAGCCTCCCGTCACACTACGTATAGCTTGTACAGGCTCCCTTCATCCTAGGTAACACTTGTAAACTGGTAAACCTCGCCTCACCCTACATAACACTCGTATAGCCTTCCTTCACTTAAATCCCTTAAAAAATGTGGGGGATGGGAAATATTGGCATGGGTGAGGGTTCGAACCTGCAATGGCCAGATGTGAAGTCTGACTCTGTATCCATTAGGCCACCATCTGTTGTGAAGTGGGCTATGGCATTCAGTGTAATATAGATATGTGTGTCCTGTAACTGACCCTAAAACATGTCCTGTGACTGACCCTATAATATGATGTCCTATGACCAACCCTAAACACATGCTGGGATATGTCCTGTGACCAACCATAAACATATGTCCTGTGACCAACCCTGAACACATGCTGGGATATGTCCTGTGACCAACCCTAAACATATGTCCTGTGACCAACCCTGAACATGTGTCCTGTGACCAGCCCTAAACATATGTCCTGTGACCAACCCTGAACACATGCTGGGATATGTCCTCTGACCAACCATAAACATATGTCCTGTGACCAACCCTAAACACATGCTGGGATATGTCCTCTGACCAACCATAAACATATGTCCTGTGACCAACCCTAAACACACGCTGGGACTGACCCTGAGGTATGTGTCCTGTTACCAGCCCTAAACATGTGTCCTGTGACCAACCCTAAACACATGCTGGGATATGTCCTGTGACCAACCCTAAACATATGTCGTGTGACCAACCCTGAACATATGTCCTGTGACCAACCCTAAACATATGTCCTGTGACCAACCCTAAACACATGCTGGGATATGTCCTGTGACCAACCATAAACATATGTCCTGTGACCAACCCTGAACACATGCTGGGATATGTCCTGTGACCAACCCTAAACATATGTCGTGTGACCAACCCTGAACATATGTCCTGTGACCAACCCTAAACATATGTCCTGTGACCAACCCTGAACACATGCTGGGATATGTCCTCTGACCAACCATAAACATATGTCCTGTGACCAACCCTAAACACATGCTGGGATATGTCCTGTGACCAACCATAAACATATGTCCTGTGACCAACCCTGAACACATGCTGGGATATGTCCTCTGACCAACCATAAACATATGTCCTGTGACCAACCCTAAACATGTGTCCTGTGACCAACCCTAAACACATGCTGGGATATGTCCTGTGACCAACCCTAAACATGTGTCCTGTGACCAACCCTAAACACACGCTGGGATATGTCCTGTGACCAACCCTAAACATGCCCCGAACTGTGTGTAAATAAGACCGCTTATAAACACATTGTCTGTGTGTGTACATAAGAACCACTATATACACGTTGACCCGTGTATATATCGCCCGCGCCTCGCATGAACCCCTCAGATCTGGATGATTTACCTTCTATATTAAGGTGTATATATAGGTTATGACCACATGCAAAATTGTAGCCTCCAACTCCCGTTGGTTCCTGAGATTTTGGCCCTTATATATGAGTGGGTTTGACCATTGGTTTAAAAAATCTCAAATTTGTGTCAACTTTAGTGTGTAATATTTTCAAAGCACAATGGGCTAGAGGTCTGGTATTGGTTTGGTTGGGTCATGACGTAATGGTTTTGATGCTATGATTTTTTAAAAATTGGTTTTTGATAAGAAAATCTCCGAAAACTAGCGACCATTGACCCTATTCTACAAGACTTAGCTTTTATGTTACCCTCACTATTTTGGCCATTTCCTGGAGTGGAAGGATGTGAAGCCCTGATGACCCAAGCAATACCAGGAGCTAAATTCAAAACATCCTGGGATCACAACCCCAGCGATCTTAGTGTAGGCACATATCATAAGGCCTGGCCAGTCTACCCTATCTAATGCAGTGGTTGCAGGCCTGTCAGGAATAGTAAGTCCTGGGATCACTTCACTTTTCCTTTTCCATCACTAAGATCACTGCGATCTTAGTGAAAGAATTGCATAGTGATTTCACCTGAGTACAAGAGCACTTACAGGGAACACTCCTGATTGAAAGAGTGAATAGCCTGCTGCATATACATAAACAGGGGAGGCCTACTCATGCGTTAAGGGCACTCTAAGGTAATTCTTCCTTCTCAAGTTTTGAAGTGAAGTCCTTCCCCACTCCCCTTGGTATCCTCTTGCTGCAAGCCAGACTCTGTCTTTGGGGAATTTCATCTGTCTCTTTCTATCGAGTCAGTACTTCTTGGAATAGTGTAGGAGGGCTGAGGCTAAAATCGATGCAATCTTAGTGCTGGCTAGGAAATGTGAACCCAGTCTGATCTTAAGATTGCTTAATAGGATAAGGTAGAATAATTCCTAAGATCGCTGGGGTTGCGATCCCAGGATGTTTTGAATTAACCTCCAGAGCTCCATTGTACTGTAGATCCTGCAGATCCTTATCTCATCACAGTCTGATGGTTTTATGGAAGTGTATTACTATTCTAGGCTAGGAGGGGGGATGGGGTAGTGCTTTTATCAACATGAAGATAAAGTCTGTCTACTCTGAAGTGCCTGAGGGCCAGGGCAGAGCAAATAATATATATAACAAGGTGAGAACACCATAAAAGGAATTCTAAACTTGTGACTTCAGACATGTAATATTATGAAAATTATATGGATACCAAGAAGCATTCAACTCTCCTTTGCTGATATTTCCGGTTTCCTATGCTATCTTACACTGTTAATAGTAGCCAGGGTTATTTTACAGCAAAAACCCTTGGCAACTTTGGTTCCAGTACATATTGCTGTAAATCTACAGGAGGTGAGTTGCTGTAATTCTACAATACAATCAACAGTAATCATACAGTAACAACCACTGTAACCATACAGCAAGATTATTCAGATCTACAGAAACATATGTTGTAAAATAACAGGAAAATATGTTGTAGAATTACAAAAATATGTCTTATAAAATAACAATGATATTTTCTGTAAATGAACAGCGTGTTTTGCTGTAGATTAACAGCAATAAATGCTGTAAATTTACAGAAACTTTTGCTGGCAACTGAGGTTCCAGCAACTATTGCTGTAAATTTACAGAAACTATGAGTGTAGAATTACAGCTAGAGGTGCTGCCAATCTACAAGAACTGTATTGTATAGTATGTATAGGCACAGCTATATATATTCTACAGTGAGGTGAGTCCATGACATAGTCCCCATAATATGTTTTATGTGTGCACTCTGTGCAGGCATTGATACTATAAACCATGCATGTCTATTGAAGACAAGAAAGTCTCCAATCCCAGTGAAGTGCCATCACTGAGATCAAGAGGAGTAGACAACCGTCTCTCCCAAACCATTTCATGGTCGGTTAGTTTTAACACTGGACTAACCGAAAGGCAGGTAGGCCTATGCTAGCTTCAAGTTCAGAGTCCAGGCACTTGTATATACAATTTAGACACAGGTGTAGTGTCTTTGGTGTATATTACTGGTTGTTCCTATTTTGTTCTCAGATAACTCTATACATTATCTATTGTGAACAATGTTAGATTGAACTCATTGAGGTTATTATTGTATTAAAATTAATTGATAAGGTCTGGGAACATTATTGGATTGAGATGGCACTATAAGCATATATAAATACATTCTTAACAAATGGTGGATACTGCTGCCCCCCCCCCAAGTAGCAGGACCTATTTTGGTAAAGCCTTTATGGGTCACTCTGGTGCAGAGTGACTGGCTGGCCCAGGGTGTGCAAAAGTAATCATACAGGACATCTCACAGTACATATGAGTTAACAGGTAGAAGCATGTCACTAAACAGTGACAGTCAGTGTATTTCAGAATACTGCTCTTTCCCTGTTGATTTACATAGAACAGCCCTGTTATATAACCCCAACTCTTTACAGTGTATGTACCATTCATTTGATTTAACTGGTTATCATAACTATGAAAGCTGATCCACTACATCAAGACATTACATTAAGACAACCAATGTGTGTCTGAATTGTGGGATGCGATTGAAATACAGGGTTTATGGTAATCAATATCTACAATGTTATGAAGCTATATTCATATCCATAGGGCCCATAGGATATAGCCTCACCAGGGGATTATGAGGCAGTCCCTGCAGCCTGTCTCATGATAGACTGCCCCATCATTGTTAATACATTTAGTAGGGACTATTTGGTAGAGCAGAGCATATTGGGGATCCAAGGCTATATTACCACCCATTTGTCTGGGCAATAACTGTCTACTATGCTGGACAGGTGCAATATACCCATCGTTTTATGGTTATATCATGCTGTGATGCCGGTAAAGGATAGTCCATGAGTGAAGTGTCGCAGTTTCCCAATAGTGAGTGAGTGAGTAATTGATGTTTAACGCCATTTCGACAGCTAAGGTCATATTCATGGCGAGAACTACATTACACAATTTCACAGGGGAATGTGTCAGTGCCCGCGCATATGTGCACAACACACATCCCGAGGGGATAGGAAAGAGGAGAAATAGACCCTTTTAAGTGGGCTAGGGAAGCCCAGTTCCCCAATAAGGTAAATTAAAGCCCAGATCTATAGCAGAAGATATATCAAAGCAGAAACACCTCACCAGTCTTAGAAATAAGTGTGGAATATAGTAAAGCAGGATAATATAATTGAGGTCTTATGATCCGACTTTGTCCCCTAACTTGGCCTTTTTGTATGTATATTTTACATACGTAGTTGCCATGACCGCTGCCCCAGTTAGAAACCTCCATCCTCCAGACCCACATATTGCATCTGGTGCTGCATTGTATAGGCTTCCTCATATCTGTCCTTAGTGGCTTTACTTTAGCATGTTGACTTGGTATCTACCACGAGCGGATTGCTGTGCCCATGTTTGCATTTCTAGTAATCTGGAGGCAATTTCTTAAGGCACTACGACTGCACACAGCACTACGACTGCAAAATGCCAATGCTATTCCTATGAGAATATTAGTACGACTAGGAGAGTGCAGTCATAGCCTGTTAAGAAATGGCCTCCAGAGGTTATTATGGAAGGAGAGAGACCAACTATTTTCCAAATATAGGATGTAGTGGTCATGTTTTGACAGAGGTTCTGACATAGACACAGAGGATGCATGTATGTAAAAGTAACATTCTAAAATTGATACACAATAATTTTGGTCAGCTTCATTGCAAAATGTCCCCAACCCAACTCTTAGCCTAGATTAACAATAAAGGATGTTCAAAGTTCAGCATAACTGGGGTAAGTGTTTGATGGTAAGGCACACATTTACTGAGCCTAATCAGAACTATTTCTCCTCTTGTATGTGTAGGGAGTAGATTCTGGGAGTGCTGGGGTAGATGCATGGTTGGATGTTTATTAACTACCCTGCACTCCTTAATGGAACTGGGTATATGACCTTCACCACTCACACATGTACCTAGTGAGAGTGGATGGGCAAGTAGTGAATTAGACTGTGCAAAGACCAATATGATACATGCCTTTCCTCTGTGGAGTCAGAATAAATAGAATGTGTGTTCCATAATACCTAGGTTGTGAGGCAAGTATTCTTTTTTAGTGCAGTGCCATTGTGGATTGTACAAATTCTGAGAACTTACAAAGGCCAGCATTGTGCTTTTAAGGTAGCATTTATCACTGTCTCCACCTGATGAATATCTCCCATTGGAATTGGACAATGTGATGAATAAGTATGATATTTTAATCAAGAAGTACAACATTTTGGTTTTAGCATAAAGCCAGGACCATCTTAAACTGAACTTACTACCTATCCCTGCTAGATACATAGTTGTCTTCATCTACATGTTGGCCATTCACTGATATCTAACTCAATACTGCCCACAGTATTACAAACAGCTGAGAGGTAGTTGATTGCTGCTAATTGTGCAGAGTATTGCTCTATTGCTATCACAAGGGATCAATGGGACAACTCATATCTGACCAAGGTCATGTATAGGCCACAGGGTAAGTGTCTTTGCATGGAAATATATAAACATAGGTCAATATATTGGATCCTGGAGAAGGCATGTTGTATGATATGACCAATGGGTGGATATTCGACATTTAGCTTACTGATGACACTTGATCAAATCATCCTGATGTGGTTACTGAAGTTTCCAGAATAGGGCATCTCTAACAATGCATACAAACCATGATGTCCAATCCTGTTATCCAGGATGTATCCATAAAACACATAAGCAAATTTCCACGACCATGGAATATTTTTGCATCGCATTCACCTTGGTGAGGCCTGTCCGGATTGGACTCCGCCTATAAGGCATTGTTGAATATGAATGAAATAAGATATCTTAACAAAATTGAATGAGCTCCTGATGACAAAAATGTTAAACCCATTTGAACAAGACATCTATAAAAATAGCTAAAACAGACATGCTACTCGAAATCCATGCATGTGAGCATTTATAGTAGGGCCTTAGTAAGTAAAATCCCTCCAAAAAGAGAGAAGCAAATGGTCTTTTATGAAGGAGAAGGGGTTGGACAGGCATGCAGTGGAAATGAACTCCATGGCAAGTACATAGGATCTTTTCTGCATGACAGATGTCTTTGTGGCAAGGACAACAGCATTGATTTGTGACTGTTGTAGGACCTGTCTGGATCTCCTTCTGACAATGGATGGATAAGGGGCCAGGGTGGTCTGTATCTACACTATGGTTAATGGCTAGCAGAACCTGATGTTGTTTTTGACAGGATGAGATGAATTGGGAGAGGAATATTTCACTGAGGCAAGCGTCCCCTGACAAAATTAAAGTGCAGGAGGGGACATACCCTCCACCTTTGCTACATCACAGCAGCATGCGGATACAGGTAATCATGTCTTTTAACTTTTGTCTCCATGAATATTTAAGCCATTGATCTAGGGCCTTAGACATTTTAAGCATTGTGCCAACCCTTTATGGGTATTTATCAATCTAGTGGGATTGATATGATGCATATATAGACGTAATTCTTGTTTATGCCTCATCATGACCCTGGTCTGATAGGCTCAATCAATAGCCATTCTTGCCTCATTATGACCCTTGTCCCCTGCACATCACTTCATTGCAAACTCTGGAAGTAGGATCCATACATCCATTAATCCTTAAAATCAATAGTGACAAAAGTGGGCTGGAAAGATCACAATCTCAACTTTGAGTTCAAAAGGCTTATGGTATGGAAGATTGGGAAGTTGCCATCTTCAACCTATCCACATCAAACATAATGTTTATCATCATAGATCCATAATATGGTATTTCCTGTAAACAAAGAGTTTGCACAATAAAGCTGGCCCCAGGGAGAAGGCAAAAAACCCTTTGTTCAACCAATTCCAAAGAAATCAAGCCTGCTTTTTTATGCATCCAACTGCTGTGGTTTTATGTTTTCAAGCTGGTATTGCATGTGTGGACCTGCAGCTATGGTGTCAACCAGTGTATCCTGGGCAAACTGTACCAAACCTGATAAAACACTGCAACTGGTTAACAAAGTATTTATGTTCCTCTCCATCATTTTATCTCATGCAATCACAGTAGTTTGTGTGACAGGCGAAGGTACAAAAATACCTGGTAATTAACAAGGATTCATTATTCATTAGCAGCGTTGACAGAGGAGCTGATTGTTGTTTGATGTATTTTCTACAAACAGGCCCAGTGCCACACCATGGGACGTTACCCCTGACTAATGTCTGTACAGCATAATAAGAAGATGCATGCTAAACCTCAATACACATCATGTGTAATATCAAGCACAGAAGTGTATATTGCATTTAGGACCTAATGACCATGCTAATAAAACATGACTTTATGATGTAGATAAAATGACATCCTATAGATTCTTGATATACACGGCAAATTTGAGAGCTATTCCTAGCATTCTCACTTGAGATTAATGATATTGCTTAGTTGTCTCTCCAGTAAACCAGTAAGCTATGGTGACACTTGATAATCATAGTCTCCGCTATAGAAGTATCTAATTGCTACTCATCAATACTGCCTGATTAGACAACCTGACCACTTAGTTTCAATGGTTAGATATACAGACCTTGAAAAAGGCCTGAACCCCCATTTATATATTGTAAAGGTCACAGTACTCGGTCTTCTTCAGACTACTATAGTGGTAATTGGTTGTGAGTTCTGGCCATGAAGAAGCAGGTAATCAATGACAGGGGGAGTGGCTGGCATGGGTGGAGGAAAACCCCTGGAGGCTGTACTAGTTTTGGATTTCTAGTTCCCATGCCAGAGACAGCAACAGAAATAGAAAGTCCATCTGAGTGGCGAATTCTTGTAAATTATCCATGAGAGCCAATTGCCAGGATTAGCACCATACCCATCTCCCCGAGTATGTGTCACACAGCATAGGCAACCTTTCATATTTAGCTTAATGCAAAACCTGTTGATACAGCAAAATCTGGATCAACAAATGCAAAAATATCTAGTTGATTTTTTTTCAGACCAGATCTATGTTGACACAACTGTAAATCATGAATTAGGAATGGTGTATAATGTATGCTACATCACCAGCTACTTACTTTTAAACTCAAAGTGCAAATAAATGGTTAGATTAGCTCTAAATAAGCAGCTATTTAAGTGGTGTGCTAATAATTGTTGCTGCTCTACGGGGACTGAGCAGAGCCTCTCAGTGCTACTCTATGCTTGATAACTGCAGTGGGCTGTTACACTGTATACTTATGGTTGTGGCCACTGCAACTTATAATTTAGACAAGTACCATCAATAGGATTTTCGGATGCTTTTAAAACTGCATAATATGTTCTGATTTTCATCTTTAGCCCAAAACTTATTGATCAGGAGAGTGCCTTAGCGATCCAGTGGAGTTGAGATATGTGTGATATTAACAATGGTCAATGAACAAGTAACCAATGGATAACTCATGACGAGTGTGTGTTAGTGAAGGATAATGACACAAGGCCGCAGGCCGAGTGTTATTAGCCTTCGCTAACACACACAAGTCATGAGTTATCCATTGTCTACTTATTTTATACCACGAAACCAATAAATAATCAATAGAATACCAATAAATTCAATTTGAAAACAAAAATTATTCCCCCTCCCCAGGACTCGATGCCAGCCATTTTGTGTACACAGGTACATACACCTCGGCACCCGGCAGCGGACAGTGACAGCCCCGGTCTAGTCTTGGCATTGAATGTGTCTCGGTTATGGTAGCAGACACACGGCGAAAAAAAGATGCCCCGTACCGTGTTACTAACTGTTAGACTAGATATACACCTTGTCGCCCTGCAGCGGACAGCGACAGTGCACACAGCAAAAAAAAGATGCGTCCCGCGGTTATGTTTGTGTAGAATACACCTCCCCACCCGGCAGCGGACAGCGACAGCGCACACGGCGAAAAAAGATGCGCCCGGGCCGGGATTCGATCCGCGGACCTCTCACGGCTGAGCGCAAGGCGCTAACCGCTAGACCACCGCATCTCCTCCTTCTGCGCCCGGCAGCGGACAGCGACAGCGCACACGGCAAAAAAAGATGCGTCTCACTGTTATGTTTGTGTATAATACACGGCTTGGCAGCGGCACACGGCGAAAAATAGTGTACGTACACCTTGTCACCCGGCAGCAGACAGCGGCAGCGCACACAGCGAAAAAAGACGCGTTTCGCTGTTATGTTTGTGTAGAATACACCTCCTCGCCCGGCAGCGGACAGTGACAGCGCACACGGCTTTCTATCATATCCAGACCTGGTTCGAACCGAGCGTTTCTCGTCAGTCCCTGTGGCGCAATGCATAGGGTATTGGATTAGGAATCTGAGGCTGCAGGTTCAAGCCCTGGCCAGGTCATAAGATTTCGTGGGTTTTAACATGTAACATATGACATGGAAGGACATGAGAGGCGTGCGGTTATCCTGGATAACTGCACGCCTTCCATGGATAACAGCATGCCTTCCATGGATAACCGCACGCCTTCCAAAATTGATGTTACAGCCTATAGGGTGTGCAATATCGACAGATATGTGGATGGGAATAGACACCAAAAAGCACTGTGTAACCCAGAAATCGTGGTATAAATGGCGCTAACTGGGTGGGTGTGTTGAACAATAGCAATTACATATCTACCAATCCAGGCTGCGCCTCCTAATCCAGGGTGTATTGCATCTGATATGCTACCATCGTTGGGTATTATGTTGATTGAAGCATTAAACTATAATGTGTCTGGATGTGGTATGTCTCATTTATCTTCGGAGGGATTTTTCCTGTCTATATATCTTATTATATATCTATATTCATTATGGACTATCAATGAAAATTAATGGTCTGTCTTAGGCAATATGAAATAAGTGAAGATCCCACTGGACTAATCATCAATCTCATATACGTCCTAAAAGGATATGGCCCATTTTATTCATAGCAAGAGTGAGATCCCATGTTTGAAGGTGGAATTACACTAATATAATATCACACTAGATTATTTATTCTATTTTCTTGAAATTAGATCTCTGTCTTTACAGATATTTTGGCTGAGCACGCTATAGGCTCTAACTGTAATACAAGACATGTAACCACTGCAGCTTAGAAATAACCTTATCATGGTTTATTGACCCAGCCGACCTCTCCATCCTGGTGTGTAGCTAAAATATGGATTTGTCACACAGAATCTTTCTAGAGATCACCTTGTTCCTCAATGTTTAAACATTATCCATAAAAGCTGATAGAAATGTGTAATCCATAAAATGACAACTGAAGGAAAATTGAGCTGTAAGATGGGGAATAGTCTGTGGCAGGGCAGTGCATAGTTTCCTAGAGTTGGTAGCAGTAGTAATCTGCCTAGTTTAGCACACTGATGGTGGATGAATCTTAATCTGACAGTTCATTTAGCCACTGTGTACAGGAGATAAAGAGAGGGCAAAATCCTAACACCATGCTGTCATGCATTGTTGGCCTCAAGTAGGGAGTCAATAATTGGTACTGATGGATACTTGGGAGATTGATTGACACAATGTTAAAAGTGCACCATCTTGTAAAGGGGGAGGAAGTATTAAATGGTATAGGAGGACATTGATTATCATAGTAGTAAGACATCCTCTTGGTAGGACTTATTGTTCAGATGACAGTTCCAACAATAATTGATTTGTATGTGTGCAGCAGTAGACGGCACCTCTCATTGATTCCTAATTGGTGCAGTCACATCAGTATGCTATTCTCAGGAATTTAACATACTGGGAAGCCTGATGTTGACAAATGATTAGAAAACTTTGTCTTCTCCCAAGATGGCTGCATATGTGTTCATATGCTATTTGACATTATGATGCACAGCAACCTGACCGTAAGGCGCATAACACATGAAATAATAGTCGCTGAACACATCTCCTGTTATTCCAAACTGTTAACTGAATCAACATTGGCAGTGACTGGAAAGGATATCATTTATTAATATTCTCACTTCAGAACAGTTATCACAGGAACCTATTTCTCGCTTAATGAATGAGGACTCAAGATTTGATTATTCATATATGGACTCATAATTGTTTCAAAATGGATTTATGACTTTGACAGTAATCTGTGTGTGCTATAGCCTGTTTACAATGTTGGCTTTTCTCTCAAATTATGCAGCCATTGCAAACACTGGCAATATCAAAGATTGAAAGCATGACCAAAAATGGACAGAGAAAAAATAGGACTGAGAGACTGTCTGACCTTTGCCTGAATGTTACCCAATACTGCACTGAAACCAGTATCGTGAGGCTCAAAACCATGGCTTTGAACACAGGCTTTGAATCTGCTTCTGATTTCAATGTCAGACTAGAGAATCATAATGCAAGATGCTCTAAGCTGTAATTAACAGAATTATGTCCACAGTAACTCATTTAGGGACATATGTGGATCAACACAGTAAAAGGTATGCCAGCGCACCCCCTCCCGGGCGTACCTTTTACAGTGTTGATCCACATATTCATTAAAGGTAAAGGAATTGAAATGCAGCAAACAAGGCTTGTATGAACATTGTGTATTGTCTCCTGCAGAATTAGGAAAATACATGTATTACAATGGCCTTCCATATACCTATGTTGAGGAAACCGATGCTCTCTATACAGTGGAAACTCTACACCTCTATGCTTGCCTACATCATAGGCCTCTGTGACATAAGATACTATACTCATTTCTGATCCAGAAACTGGTCTTTGTTTCATATTCAATATTGTATCCATGTGTATGGATAACTAGCAGCCAGGTCTTCAGCCCTGTGCTTTGAGCTAGTAAAAACCAGATTGCAGCAGTGTTCACAGCTTCCATCTCATATTTAGAATGAGTAATTTAAGCTACTTTCAATCAAATGCGGTGAAAACTCTAGGTGATTTCAATGCTGAATGGAATATGAATGGAGTCACAAGCAGCAGTATTAGGTTCTACTGCTCTGAACATTGTGGAAGAACTTCTACCTGCTCAATACTACACAGACAAGCACAAAGCCAACCCAAACAGGTCAATTGAGCTCCTGATTGTCTAAGGCCGTACTTGTGCCAACCTGATTAGCTTAATTCTATAAACAGCTTAACAGAGCTCCTCCCAAACAAAAAAAACATAAAATCTGAGAAGTAGTAGTTGAGGAACAAAAGCATAAAAAAAGCTAGTTAGAATTGGGGTTGAATGTGTGACATAATAAATTTGTACCAAAGGCAATGTATCAATACTGCTTATTGAGTCAACCATGATATAATGTAAATCTAAAAAAGTAATATACCATGTGTTTATCATTCCAGTCCTCTGGAAAATTAAATGATTTAATTAGCTCTAGATGCATGAGCAGCTCTTTAAGTGGCTTGGAAAGTCTCTGTCAGTGTAAGCTGCTCCATGGGGACTGTACTGAGCCAATCAGTACTATGTGCTGTAACTACAGGGGGCTGTTGTGCTGCTCACTTAGTTACTGATGCTTGCCACATGCCCCACCCACAGCTGAACAGATTATATTGCATATCTCAATAACAAAAGAAGTCAGCTTTTTGTTTGATGGCTCAAATATGGAACAGTGGATACAGTGCATTGGAATTCATTTTTTTAAAAAATAAAAGGGTGCATATATCCTCTACCATCATGCAAACGGTGCTAACCAGGAGGGTGTGCGGATCAATAGTGATTATATATCCACCCCTCTAAGCTGCACCTCCTACTCCAGGGTGTTCAATAATCACTATGTATGCACTGTATATTCCCTGATATAATACCTCCATAGGGTAATAGGCTACTTGAGGTGTATATAGTAATAGGTAAATTTGAATATGCAATAATTCAGTTGGTGGTGTTATATAATTAGCTCTATATGCAAGAGGGTATTATGCACCGTCCAACAACAACCCCATTAATGCTGCAGAAACAGTATTATACATAACAGGGGCATATGGTCACATGGGCGTGGAAAGCAGGGGGGAACAGGGGGGACACGCCCCCCCCCCACTTTTGGCCAACTCCTCAAAAAGTCAAAACTAAAAGGTCAAGCAAAGGGAGGTAAAAAATTGCAGAAAACCCCCCTGGTCCCACCCACTCTGAAACTGCTTCCCACGCCCCTGGGTTAGTGTTCAGATTTGCCAACATCATTATTCTAACTATATTCTTAGTCTGTGCTTGCACTATAATTTTCCCATTGGCCACAATAGAATACCTGACTTAATGTGCCCCATCAATACTTTGCATTATCATGCTGAAATGCATAGATGAAAAAAAAGAGGACAAGGTCACACACTCTATTCGATATGGTGTGTAAATTATAAGCATCCTAACCAATAGAGATAATGAATATACAGACCTGGTGGGGCATTAAGGGACAGGAGCATTAATTAAGGGACATGCCAATAAGACTGAGTGACAGGACATGTATAGTGATTAGCCTAAGAAAAGATCCCCCATGAAGAGTTGTCCTTAAGTAACCCCAACCCTCGCCCACCATCATTAAACCTGTCAATACCAGTCAGAGCTCAGTTCTGTACCTCCATTTGGTGAGAGCAATTATTCCAGGTGACAGACATGTAACTTATACACACTGACAAATTACAGAAGCCTTGCTGCGGCTATCATTTGAGGATCGTCCCTTCTTGCTCTGAGCGCTTCGGCATTATAGTCCATGATACACATTAATTGGATAGGCCTAGACTGTATACATTGACATAATATTAGACGGTCTTTTATAAAGAAAATGTAGGTCAGAAAAAAAGGAGGGAAGATAATTTCTTTGACCAGGCTGCTCTCTGTGGTAGAAGTTATTGCTTGAGTCTTACATAGTGGAACTGTTTGATGTCTTTATGTCATTAGAATCCCATATACGGTAGTCAGGTCCTCTTATCTAATTAGCTTGCAAATTGCAATCAAGTGTTATCTGATTTCCCCTTACAAACACCTGAGGCTATTAGTGATTATTGGAGGAAATGGTAGTAGGATATAGTTGTAGATTCTCTTTTGCATTCTCCTCCCCCAAACAAAAGGAATCTAAATGAAGAAGGTTATGATGAGGGGTAAATATAAGTTCAGTAAATTTGTGATTATATTTATGGTTAAATAGTTGGGAAGAATCAGCCCCAGTCTAAATGTGACTCTTCATCAAGTCAAGCTCAATGAAGCTTCATGGGTTGATTGGATCTAATCTCATAACTCATTTCATAAAAGTAGCAGATAATACTAGCAAATGAAACCAAGATGAAGAGAAGATGCTATTTAACATGTAACAGGGCCTAGATTGCCTCTGAAATGGTCCCCTTCCTGTCCATGATAACCATGGTTATGAACCAACTTATAATATTGAATAACAGTCCAATCTGTTAATAGGATTATTTGATAACCAGGTAGTACATTCTAGGTTTAAATTGAATTGAATTGAAATTTTCTTTATTATCTGGAATATGTCTTAGCCTAGGGCATTCTTTTTAACACATTTACTTTATTGCATGAAATTTATAGACAGTTACATCGAGGTCATAAGTTTGAGTCATAAGCCTTCAATCGTTACGTTTGCATTTGTGGTACATATAGGTTGTTTAGCCCCATAAGATTACCCAAGCCACTATCATGTACAGCCAAAATGCCAATGCGACATAAACCTAGGATTACATAATTATAAAGTCCTAGGTGTATGTTACAGAGTAAAAAAAGCAATGTAAAGTTTTTTGGTCCAGAAAGTCTTGAATTTAAGTACATCAGAGGAGTTTGCACATATTTCAAATATCTGTATTGCAGTAAGAAACCTGCAAATTCAGCGACCTAATTCAGCCAAGGTTATCGCTAAATTGCTTCATGTTTTACACTAAACAAAAGGAGTCTAAAGCACATCTGAGGAAAACCCTAAGTACAAGGGTTCAGCCTTCAAAGTCAATCCCTCTGTCCACTCTGACATGAGTTTGGCATGACAGAAAGCCTAGAACCATCCCTGCTCAGACATGCACATAAAGGGACAGGGGGGCAGCTCACGAGAAGCTCTAAGCAGGTTTCTACAGCTGTCATGGGAACCTGCAGGATGTGGCCTGAGGTCAGCAGAAACAGCTGACAGATGGCAGCCCCAATCCCATCACTTTAAAAACTCAATGTAAACTTGAAATGTACAGAGACATCCCCTGATATTTGCACTTTTACCACTACAAACCAAAAACCTAGACTTGAAACTTACATACTAGTGCATATCTGTAATGATTACCCATAAAGTTTATTTAGATTGACAATAAACTATGTGTTTCTTTTAGTCTCATTTAATATATTAGTTGTGCCAAATGACTACAGAGATAATGGTATTAACATATTTTTCATCTTTTCAGGACTATAACCTTATCTAAACAAAGGAAGCCAAAGAAATGAATGGGGATTACCTTTCTTGTAAGGATACTGCCAGGAACTACTAATGGTGAGTTTAATTTATCTATCCTGTGTTTATACATTGTAGGCTGGAATTAGCACAAAGAGAAATATGAACCAACAGCCTGACATCTGATAGTCCCTGTACATATTGCTATAGTAATCTTACTAATCTGCGAAGCATGGTGGAATGTGATGATACTGGATGCTAGAATACTGCCAATTCCTTTTCTACCAACAGGCAGTGAGTGACATACTGTTGACCGGAATAAGCGGTGAGTTGCTCATTAGATGTCCTAACAGAAGGAGACAGGCATGCAGGGTTTGTAAGACCTGGGGCTGACAGGCTCATTCAGAAGCAAAAAACCATACTGGTTAGGCCAAAAAAAGATTGTGTGTTTCCAGTTCCATGACTAAAATATATAGGATGGGTAGGTCTCATTTAGTGTTAGGGTAGATATCAATAAATTCATCATATTCTTTGATTTCATTGCAGGATAATGAAGGATAAATGAGACAAATGTGAAAATCTTTAGGGAGATGAATGAGATGAAAGAAAAGACAAAATCCTCAGAGTATTGAAAAAAATCAAAAACATTATGCAAAAGAAAAAAATCTAAAGACAAAAAGAAATTCTCTAAAAAAGAAAAAACATTGTAGGGTCGGCCCTGTTTTGCTAGGGTCGGTCGGGTAACTGGGAACACAACTTTCTTTAGGACTTATGAAGAACCATTATGGAAAAATAAGGATCCTAGTTGATGGCCAATACTGCTGAGGTCATGAATATGTGTGTCAGGATATAACTTTTATTTCAAATGTGATATTTTAACTTTTAAAGTGCCATCAATCCTTTTGCAAATTGTTGGTGAGCAACTACAATACTGTATATAGGACTTATAGAGTACAAATGAAACTAGACCTTTAACTAGAAATTATCCCTTTCAATACCATTTAGAGGAATAATATAACCTATCTGCCCACCATAGTTGCCTTCACTGCCCCAATTAGAGACCAGCATCCTCTCTACTCATCATATCATTTGTAGCTGCATTGCATAGGCTTCCCCATATTCATCCTTACTGGCTTCACCTCAACATGTTGTTTGGGTATCTATCATGAGGAGGTTACTGTGCCCATGTTTGTGTTACCAGCATTATGAGGATATTCTGGAGGCAGAGGGGCTGGTTTTATCACGCTCCCTGAATAGACTGAGGTGGCCATGTTTTGAAAGAGGCTCTAAAATACATGCTGGAACAATGATGCAAATTTACTTTATTGAGAATCGCTCCCCTGCAACTGTCAATTTAGATCAAGAGGTAAGGCCAGTGGGAAGTAAGGAAAGGCCTTGGGAGGTATTTGGTAGTTAGGTACACATTTGGGGAGCTTAATCAAAAGAATCTTTCCTCTCATATCTGCAACAGGCAAGTGCTAGTAGTGATTGGACATAGATGTAGTGGTGGATGTCTATTGAATATACTGCACTCACTACTGGAACTGTTTATAGGACATACACGACCCACACGTTGTATATAGTGAGAATAAATGTGCTTGGGGGAAGCACATCTCAGCAAGAGGCATTGCACAGACCCACATCAGTTTACTTGACCTCTGTGGAGTCAGCATGGATAGGCTCTGTATCACATACCAGGTTTGTGAAGAGAATATTCTGTTTTAGTTTCAGTGTCATTGTGGATAGTATGAATGCTTGGTACAACTACCCAATGCACAGCATTATCTAAAGGCACAGACGTTACACAGGCCAGCATTGTGTGTTTTAGGGTGTTAGCAGATATGTTATTGTTTACTCTTAATGAATATTTCCCCTTGGAATTGGACAATGTTGTTATTATCAGTTTATTGCAACCTTCTGCAAGCTCTTTAAAAAAAGATCTGCTTCTTATAATTGAATACAGCACGGCTCATAGCATTACAAACTAATAAAAGGTTGTCATTTGCTACTAAATGTGCTGTGAATTGTTCTATTGATGTCATAAGGCATCAATGTAGGATGTCTCATATCTGACCAAGGTCATGTAGAGGTCACAGGGTACCAGTCTTGGCATGAAACTACATAGACAGAGGTTATTATATTGGACCCTGGAGTGAGCATCATATTGAATATGACCAATAGAATGATCCTTGTACAGTATGCGACATGAACATGGTGAGTGGATATTGGACATCTAGATAGCTGTTGACCCTAGATCAAGTCATCCTGATGCAGTTACCAAAGATACCAAAAGCGGAGGTGTATAAATTGTTTGGCTTAAATCATGAACATTATGACCTTAATTGATCTGCTCAAACTCTAGTTTGACAATACATTCCCCTTCATCAAATATACGAATCTACCCAAAGTTTTATGTCTCATATGTTAACATCTGTGGCATACTGAGACATACTGAGAGAAGGGGCCTTACACTGCAAAAAAGGTGTTTAGATTTTAAACATGTTTAGGTCTAAACACGTTTAAAACTTAAACATATAGGTCAGTTAGGTGTCTCATCGACTACACATTTAGGAAATGAACACTTTTATTCTAACTACATAAACATTTTTGCTAAATATGTTTAGATGTTTAGAGTTTAAACACTTGAATAATAGGTGTTTAGATTTAGACATCATTATGTTTAGATACTTGGATGTTGAATCCACACCAGGTAGCAGCACTACCTTTGAATGGACTATCTTTACACAATTATAATCAATTTTTGTGACAAATGTACCCAAACCACATGTTTATTATAGTTTTTATTCATTAAATGTCATGAGAATAGAAAGGGCAATAGAAGGTTGACTAGATTCACCTTACACCACTATCATTAGCATGAAATAATCAATAAGCTCAATGACTGACACCTATTTCATGTTATTCTGGAATAGACAAAGTAATTTCCTTCCTGCCAAGCTGTTGTACTTTCTCAAGTCTCTTATTCTGATGCAGTGTGTACATACATGCACATGTAGATATGTGTGGCTGAAATCTTTGGAGACTCTGACATGTAAATAACCCCCCCCCCCAGTAAATGAGAAAACAAACAAAAGACATCTTTTTTTAATGTATACATGTCTGCACACCCTCTCCGTCAAAGCATTTAGACATCTAAACACAAAAATTCATAGATATCTAAACACAAAGTTTAAACCTAAACACCTAGATTTCTAAACACTTGGGCTAAGCACATTGTTTGGCTAAACATGTGTAGGAAATTAATGTGATTACAAAAATGTTGCAAGAATATGTTTAGAATTGTGTTTAGGATCTAAACACCATTTTTGCAGTGTACTACCCCCCGCACCAAGACCCCTCTTTGCAGATCACATCTAAAAGATATGCAAAAGTTATGACAGAGCTATAAGACATGCAACTGTTGTATAGGCTATGGTAATTAAAGTAGGCTGGTCCTTATCACAGTATATATAGGATGATTGTAGAACTAGATTTCCTCTCTAAAACCTACAGGACATCCTATAATGTGAAGAGCAAAACATATCCATGTTCTTCTTTTATTAGGTCCTCTTAAACCCTCCTAATGAGACAAGATTAAAGATGCCATCTCTGTTTTTTTTCTATGGCAGATTTATGAAACCATCTTTGTTACCCTAGGTTCTCTGAAACATAGCTTATCCCAGGGCCTTGTGAAAGGGTCCCTGCTGCCCAGCTTCTGATGGATTGCATGATTATTGCTAATGCATTTAGTAGGAACTACTTTGATGGAGGGGAGCATATTGGAGCTCCACAACTAAATTACCTCCCATTTGTCTGGGCAATAACTGCCCCTTATGGCAAGGCAGGTGTCATGTAATAACTGCATGTGTTTTATGGATATTTCATGGAAGGATGCCAGTTTAGAGGGGGCCGCTTTATATGGCAAGAATATGAGCTAGACCATCTAAGAATTTCCCACGGCGGTAACAAAGACCACCTGAGCATATAGGAACTTATCTGCATGACGAATGTCTTTGTGGCTACATTGATGTCTACTGCATTGATTTGTGACTCTTCTAGGATCTGCCAAGATGCTTGGCAGAATGGATGGATGACAGGGGTGAATGGGCAGTTGTAAGAAGGCTACAGGAACCAGGAGGCCATTTCTCAATGTACTACGACTACACATAGCCACAACGATTTAAAAATGCCAAGAATAAGCCAGGCTATCGTAGGAACTGCCCTACGACTGCTCACTACGATTAGCAGCTATGCAGTAATTACAGAAGTTTCAGTAGGGCAGTCATACTGGTGCAGACATTAGGGACTACTAGTGCATGGTACTGTTATGGCCAAAATTATTAGGTTCTCACTATGGTTTAAAGGACAGCAGTCGTAGTGTGTTAAGAAATGGCCTCCTGATGTTGTTAATGACAGGAACGGCATGAAAGGGGAGAGGAATATTTCACAGATACAAGCATGGACCTGATAGTTCAGGAACCCAATTTCTATGAGGGGACATCCTCCCCTTGGCTAAATCAGAGCAGAATAACTATACTGATAATCATATTTTGCTTTTGTCTCTGCTTAAGCCATTGCGCAAGGGCCCTTGACACATTAAGCATTGTGCCAACCCTTTTATGGGTATTTATCAATCTAGTGCGGTTGATATGAATCATGTATGTACTCCTGGTTCATGCATTATTATGTCCCTGGGCTGGCGGGCTCAATCACTAGCCATTTGTGCCTCATTATGACCTTTGTCCCCTGCACTTCACTTCATTGCAAACTTTGGAAGTAGGATCCATACATTCATTAATCCCTAAAGGCAATAGTGACAAAAGGGGGCTCTAGTGTATTGGAAAGATTATAATCTCAGCTTTGAGCTAAAAGGACGTGTGGTATGGAAGATGGGGATGCTGACACCTTCAACCTATCCACATCAAACATAATGTTAATGATCATAGATAGATGTGGAGTCTCCTATAAACCCAGTCTGAAAACTCAACACTGGCCCCATGGAAAAGGCAAAATCCTTTGCTCTAACAATTACATAGTGCTAACCAGTGTGACCTATGCACAGCTGATGGAAAGGCCGTAAAAAAGACTGTAAGTGGTAAAAAGAGTAGCGACATTCCTGTCTATCATTTTATGTCCCACCTCTTTTAATTACATTGTTTTGTGTGACAGTGTGATAATTGACAATGATTTATTATTCATTAGCAGCATTGACAGCGGTCCTGATTGCTGTTGATGTATTTTCTACAAACAGGCTAGGTGCCACATTATGGGATGTTACACCTGACTAATGTCTGAAGAGCATAATAAGAAGATGCAGACAAAACCTCAATACACACTCACATGTGTTTTACCAAGAACAAAAGAATACATTTCATTTTGGGCATAATGGCTCTGCTAATAAAACATTCACTTTATCATGTAGATCAAATGTCACCCTGTTCTTAATCTACACATCGAATTTGAGAGTGACTTATTCCTAGCAACCTCACTTAACATTGAAAGTATATGACCAATTAGTCTTCTGCCCAGCACGCCACTAAAGCATGGGAACCTTCATTCCATTCAATTGAAATTTGACAAGGAATTCCTGTACCAACCTTTTCCCCATTGAAGTTACTTAATTGCCACTCATCAATATTGTCCTATTAGACCACCTGGCCTCCTAGTGCCAATGGGTAGGTATATGCAAACCTTGGAGAAAGGCCTGAAACCCCCATTTATAGGTTGTACAGGTCTGAGTACTCGACTTTTCCAGGCTACTATAGTGGTAATTGTTTGTGAGTTCTGACAATGAAGAAGCAGCTAATCAATGACAGTGGGAGTGGGTGACTTGGGTGGAGCAAAACCTCTGCAGGCTGTACTAGTCTTGGATTCCTGGTTCCCATTGCAGCTACACTGACAGAAATAGTAAGCCCATATATATACCAAGAGCGAATTCCTGTAAATTATCTGAGAGAGCCAATTGCCAGGATTAGCACCACACCCAGAGGGACTTTGAAGCCCCTGTTCTTTTAGACTTAGGGGTCTGCCCCTTTTCTTATCTAGCCACTTTTACAGCACCTTACTGTTGTAACAGAGCTAAGAATTGAGGAGGGTTTTGAGGAAAATCATGGAACCATGCAGGAATAACCAGCTCAGTAATGATAGGTAAGTATGTAAATTGTCATGCAATTAAAATGACTGTATACTGGATTCCAGATATAAAATTTCTCCCAATATGTGTCAGACAATGCAAAGATAGCTGGTAACTTTATTATGGGGTCTATACTTAAGACCCAACAGATATTGATCCAACTGTTCATTATAAAGTTGCAATGGTATATAATGTAAGCTACATCACTAGCTCCTTACTTTCACACTCAAAAGGCAATTAAATGAGTTGATTAACTCGACATGAGCAGCTCTTCAAGCATTTTAGTAAGTCTGTAATTCTGTTTGCTGCTCTATGAGGACTGTGCAGAGCCTCTCAGTGCCACTCTACATTTGATAACTGCAGGGGGATGCTGCATTGTACACATATGTTTGTGGTCAATGCAACTGAGAGTTAGTTTAGAAATATACCATATACAGGTTTCCAAATAATGCTTTTAGTGTAGAACTGTATAATGTTCTAATTCTCATTATTAGTTCAGGCCCTAGTGATCAGGAGAGTGCCTTAGGGATTCAGCCGAGTTGAGATATGTGTGATGTTGACAATTGCCAAATGATGCTAACCAGGATGGTGTGCAGATCAATAGTAATCTACCCCTCCAGGCTGCCCCTCTTACTACAGGGTGTTCAATAATCACTATGTATACACTGTATGGCCTCTGATATCCTGCATGCATGAGATAATAGGTTGATTGATTGATAATACTATATGTGTGTAAAGGTGGATAAAGCGGTTTTAGGATTTGGGTGCCTTATAGGAATGTTGGTTTTTGTGAGTACAAATAGTTCTCCAGAAAAAACAGGCACTAAAGTGTGGAGTGATACACTTGGGATATGATTCTGATGTTTATCGTATAATCTTGCTGATCATCAGTGATGCATTGCCTCATTTCTTTTCAGGAGGATAAGCTTAACTATACACTTCTCATCATACATACATCCCCAATTAGGTGAAGTGGAAGTAGCAAGGTAATCAGGCATTATCCAATTTCTCCTGGTATGTGCCTCCCTCCATTAGGGACTATTGATGAATTGGACTGTCTAAGGAAATTCCTTCTCTGAACCCAATGTTACACAGGAATATGGCTGACTTCTAGATGAGTCTGATGCTATGTTTGAAGTTTTGAAATACACTAAATCTATAATGTATGGACAAAGTTGGTCATCTGTTTGCCATGAAAGATTATTTGTTTTATTTCCTTGAAGGTAGACATCTTTTGGTGAGCACCCTTTAGGCCCTAGCTGTCTAACAATATAGACACTCAGCCCCTAATGCACTGAAACACAAAAATTACTCAAGGACCTTATCATGGTCAATTGACCCAACCACCCTCTCCATTCTGGTGTGTACATAGGTACGGATTTATTTACATCTTATGTCACACAAGAACTTTCTAGAGATAACCTTGGCCTATTGATTATATATAGCAGATTATAGGGAATCTATGAGATGACAACATAAAGAATATAGAGCTGTCAGATGGGACGACGTCTGTGACAGGGAAGGTGATAGGTTCACAGCAGTAGTGATGTGCTTTGATAAGCAGATTTGTGATAGATAAAACTCCAGCTGACAGGTCATTTATCTACTATGTACATGGGCTAAGGAGAGGACAAAGTGGGTAACACCAGCCTGTCATGTATTGTTTGTCTCAAGTAGGGAGTGAGTAATTGGCAGTGACAGATGTTCAGTACTTGTGAGAGTGGCTGACACAGGGTTTAATGTGCACCATTCTGTAAAGGGGGAGGAAGTGTGGCTGATACTTTATTGTTGTGTCAGGCAGCTAGGGAAGATATAGATATTATAATAGTGCAACATCCTCTTGGCAGGACTTATTGATGAGATGACAGCTCTAACAATGATGACTTTCTATGCCCTCATTCATTTTCAATAGGTTCAGTTATATCAGTATGCTATTCCCAGGTATTAAACATAATGGTAAGCCTGGTGTTGACAAATGATTAGAAAAAGAATCTTCTTTCTAAATAGGCAAGATAACTACATATGAATTCATATATATATTGGTATATAACGTCAAGCAACCTGACCATAAGGCTTATAAGGCATACAATATTAATAAATGAACGCCGTTACCTGAATCAACATTGGCCGTGACAGGACAGGATATCATTTATTCATATATTCAGAACAATTATCCTTGGCACCTTTATTTATATGCACTTAATTTATCATAGTTGTTTCAACATGGTTTTATGAGCTAAGCAGTACGTTGTGTACATAACCTTTTCACACTGTTGGCTTCTCTGTCAAATTATGCAGCCATTGCAACCACTGGCAGTATTAAAGATTGAAAGCATGACCAACAAATTGACAGAAAAAAATAGAGCAGAGAGACTGTCTGACCTTTGCCTGAACCTGACCCAATAATGCATTGAAACCAGTGTCATGGAGCTCACAACCATGGGTTTAAACACAGGCTTTGCATCCGCTTCTGATTTCAATGTCAGACTAGAGATTCATAATGTAAGATGCTCCAAGCTGTAATTAACAGAATTATGTTCACAGTAACTCATTTAAGGACATGCTCATTAAAGCTAAAGATTTTTAATCCAGCACACAGAACTGTCATGGATAGTCAGGATACTGTTTCTTCTCTCTACGCTTGTATCAGTATCTCCTGCAGAATCCGGAAAATGTATGTATTACAATGGCCTTCCATAACCCTATGTGTAGGTATAAAAAAATGCTCTCTATACAGTGGAAACCCTACAGCTCTATGCTTGCCTCTGTAACAGCTGAAATTATGCTCAGTTCTGATCCAGAAACTGGTCTTTGCTTCATATCCAATATTGTATCCATGTGCACAGACACACAATAAGCCCTATGCATTATGCTAGCAAAGATCAGATGGTAGTGCTGCTAAAACCGTCATCCCCGAGTAATATGAGCTGTGGACACAGAATGCACTAACAACACTAGATGATTTCTATGCTAAATGGAAAATGTTTTTGAGGAAGTGAGTCACAGCAGAAGCGTTAGGTGCCACTGCTCTAACAATCGTCGAGGGACTTTCAGCTGCTCAACACTACACAGAGAAGCACAAAGCCAACCCAAACAGGTCAATGGAGCTCCTGATTGTCCAAGGCCACACTTGTGCCTGCCTGAACCACAACACATAAAATCTGAGTAGTAGTAGTAGTTGAGGAACAAAAGCATCAAAAGCAGTTAGGAAAATGATTGAGCGTGTGACATAATCAATATAATTTGTACCATAGGCAATGTATCAATACTGCATAATGTAAATAATTTATATCTAAACAGTAATATATTATGTGTTTAACATTCCAGTCTTTTGAGCAATTAAATGATTTGATTAGCTCTAGATGAGTGAGCAGCTCTTTAAGTGGCTTGGTGAGTCTCTGTCAGTGTGAGGTGCTCCATGTTTCTGCTGTCTGCCAGGGGCTGTTATGCTGCTCACTTAGTTACTGAATCCCATCCACAGTTGGACATGTTATACTGCATAGCTCAATAACACTAAGAAGTCAAATCATTGTCTTTAAGTTGGCTTATTTTACGACAGGGGATACAGTGTAATGGAACTCATATCCTCTGCCATCAAGCACATGGTCCTGCACATGGCATGGACCAGGAGAGTGTGTGGATCAATGGTAATAACATATCTACCCCTCCAGGCTGCCCTTCTTACTCCAGGGTGTTCAATAATCACTATGTATACACTGTATGGCCTCTGATATCATACCTCTACAGAGTAATGGGCTACCTAAGGTATATATGGTGATAGGTAAATTTGAATATGCCATAATTCAGTTGGTGATGTTATGTAATTAGCTCTATATATGGAAGTGACTATTATGCATAGTCCATCAACAAGCCCATTAATGCTGCAGAGACAGTAGCATATGTCAAGGGGGCCATATGTTTAGTCTTTAGATTTACTAAGGTTATGATGCTATATTCCAACATAATTATTATGACTTTAGTCTCTGCTTGCTCTTTAATTTTCCCTTTGTCTAATTAGGATATCTATGTAAAAGAAATCTGAGTTGCATATATAGAAACATAGGACAAGGTTGTACACTCTATTAGATATGGTATATAAATTATAAGCATTTAGGTAGGTACAGCATAGCATGGGAGATTGGTCTAATTATTATGTATTATACAATATAGTTATACATATTTTTCAGACCGAATTCTGGTATTTAACTTTAGACCCAATAAAACCGTTTAAAAAAATTCGAAAATGACCCAATTAGATAGAAGGAAGTACAGGGCACAAATAGAGGTAATGTGTAAACCTGGTGGGGCATTAGGGGACATGGCAATAAGACCTAAGAAAAGATCTGCTCATGAAGAGTTGTCCTTAAGTAACCTCAACCCTACCCCACCATCATTAAAATTGAAGGTACCAATCAGAGCTCAGTTCTGTACCTCCACTTAGTGACAGCAATTATTTCATGTGACAGACATGTCACTAATGATAGGACATTTAGGCACTGATACCCTGGCTAAAGGTGTAGTCGGAGAAATACCTGTCATGCGATATTGGCCCGTTCTATTGATGAGTCACTGATAGAATTCACGCATCATTCTGACAGTGGCTATGGCGATTAGGCAGGTCTTGGAATGAGCCCTACCGACATGATATATGAGTTGAATGCAAACTATGAGGTTACCCTACGTATTTACAGAGTGTGAACATCAATTGACAAGTAATCATAGCTTTCAGTTAGGTTGGTTTAGGCGTTGGAAGCAACAGTTGATAATGTCGTTTATAAGGTTGGTATTAGAAGAGAGGGTAGCGAAGGAAAGAACCTAATGTAGAAAACAGACATATATATATATATATATATATATATATATATATATATATATATATATATATATATATAATGTGGAGGGCCTTCACCGTGCCAGAGGGCATCAGAAATGCTCTACTAAAGATTATCTTTGTGACATTAGATTTGTACTATAGACATATCAAAGCGCAGAATTTTCTTGGTCACAGTATAAATATGGGAGCAGTACAATGCAGGGAAGCCATTGTGCCTGTTGCAGAGAGGAAAGAATTGCCTAAAACACAAACCAGTCATCTTAGTCATTTATAATTTACCCTAGATAATGTAGTCAGTAAAGATACATAATAAGAATTTACAGATACATCTTCTACAGAGATTTCCCGCTGTGCCTCAATACAATACTACTTAGACCAACATGTACAGGCAAAATGTCAATACAACATACACCTAGGACTAAATTATAAAAGGTGTATTGACATTTCATAAATAGCATTGATATTATGCAAAAAACAAAATTACAGTTACAGAAAAAACACTGCATGAAATGGTCACTTACAGTGGCAGAGTGAAAAAATGTAATGTAATTGGATTCAGAAAGTATTCAAGTCAAAATATTAGAGGAGCCTGATAAATACACATATTTCAAAACTCTGTATTGCAGTGAGATCTCTGCCACTTGCCAATTCAGCCAAGGTCATTCCTAAATTGGATGATGCTATATGTTAAATGAAAGGAGTCTAAAGCATATCTGGGGAAAAAACACCTAAGCTCCAGGGTTCAACCTTCAAAGCCAATCCCTATGGCCATTCAGCATGTGGTGGGCATGACAGGAAGTCTATACTAGTGCCACTCATCCTTGCTCAGATGTGCACATGAAGGGACGGGGGAGCAACTCAAGGGCAGATCTAAGCAGGGTGTCTACCTGCCATAGGAACCTGCATGATGTGACCTGAGGTCAGCAGAAACAGCTGGCAGCTGGCATCTTCAATCCCATCACTACGAATGCTCACTTTTGACTGTAAATGCACACTCACATCCCCTGATTTGTTACACCTTCACCATCAAGGGGGAAAAAAACTCACTTAAACCTTACATACTAAGGCAGACTAAAAGTATATCTTGATTGACAATAAACTGTATGTTTCTTTTAGTCTTTATCAATACATCAGTAGTGGCAACCCACTTGGCAAAAAATAATTTTAAACGTTTTTTTTTGTTTTAACCAAATAACCAATAGGGAAACCAATAAAACATTTTTTAATGTAAAATTTTTTTTTTATGCCAAGTGGGAAATCACTACAGAGAAAATGATATTGTATCCCACACAAATTCACAATAGGTGCATAAAAAATCTGTAATGGATCTAGATATTTGTGATTATCCTGATGAGTGATTATCCAGATAAAAAAAAATTATGAAGCCTATAATATGAAAATACATGAAGCTCCTCTGATCCCACACCCATGTTATATCATTAATAAATTCTTATATCACATAATCAAAGTGACTGATGGGAATCTACTAATTACTAAAGCAGCCATTGCTCAGAATTAATCATTATCAAATTCATATATAATAAGCTTTATGAAGATAGAGTAAACTTCACAAAGTTTTCACAACTTATTTGTAGTACCAAAACATCCATAATCATTGATTGGAATGCTAGTGGCACCTGTATCGTCTTGATTTGAGATATAGTATTGATAAGGAAAGAATAGACAGCCTATCAGTTTATCAATAGTAGAACCTAATATGAAAATCTGCTTTCTGGGAATTTGCAATCTATATAACTGTTTATCTACCAGAGCTGATGCTACAATCTATATAGTTTACTATTATGTTAACTTGTCTTAGTATCCCTGTCACCATGGCAGGGAAAAAATCATATAATATTGTTTGATTATATCCTATTCTTATTTGTGATTTCAAAGTTCATGTGAATCTAACTTTTTCTTCTGTTCTCTTTACAGGACTTTACTACTGCTCTACACAAGGGAAGCCATCTAAATAAATGGAGAGTACCTTTCTTGTAAGGATACAATCAGGAACTACCATTGGTCAGTAAAATTCACCAATGCTCTAAATCTCAATTGTATGGTAGAGAAGCAATTGGCACAAGAAGACATGATTTTTCCTATTTCAATGAAAACAGACCATATATTGTTTTTACAGGCAAATATCTGAAAGCCTCTGATGCTCTATGATGGATTAAAACCAAATCCTAATCTGGGGTCTATCTAGGGACAAGGTGCTGCAATGTGTTGACCTGAATAGGAGGTGAGCTGCCCATTAGACATCCTGACAGAAGGAGATGGGGTTGGACAGACATGCAGTGTTTGTCAAGGCACGGTCAGACCTGGTGCTGACAGGCTTATTCAACAGCCATACTAGTTATGAAAATCCATTATGGCAGAATAAGTATCCATGATGAAGACCATGAATGTGCATTAGTCAAGATGTCATTCTTTCTAAACTCAGCCTTGATATCAATTTCAGGATGTGGCTTTTTTACATGTGTATTATCAATGTGACATATGTATTAATAGTGCTGGCAATTTTGATAATTATGAGTGGCCATCTGTAAAAGGTTTATAGATGAGAAATTTAACTATACCTAGAACTAGAAATAATCCCTTTCAACACCATTTAGATATATCCTATCCGCCCACCATAGTTGCCTTCACTGCCCGAGTTAGAAACCTATATCTTCTCAACCCACATAGCCTATCTCGTGCTGCATTGCATAGGCTTCCTCGTATTCATTCTCAGGGGCTTCACTTCAGCATGTTTAAGGGGTATCTATTAAGGGCATATACAACAAATAGAGGTGCACAAGGTGATTCTAGGGGCAGATAAGAAGCATGAGGCCGTAGGCCGAGTGCTTTTTATCTAGTCCATAGAATCACCATGTGCACCTCTATTTGTTGTATATGGTGTTTATACCATGGTTTCAACCATTAAATTAATTATATTTACCTTAAAAAGCCATGAAAATCAATGTTATTTGTTGCGAGTGGACGTAACTGTCTTCCGCCATATTGGTTTCTCGGCGAGACGACAACACTGCCTGGACGCAAAGTGTTACGTTGATGTGTGTCCTAGGGGCATTTTCATAGAAGAACCGCTGCTAAATAGCGCATACACCGTGCGGAATGGCTTCAGACCATAGGCCAACGTGACAACGTGTGTCTCGTCACGGTAAATAATCCGTGCGCTACGCAGTCAACTCGGCGGAGAAATTTCGCTCGATTCGATTTTTATATCTTCAATCCTTCTAAATATACATGTCAAATCATGGCGAATTAAGGGTAGGTGCTAGAATATAATGTCTTCTTTCATCATCTATACGCATTAAGCTTCTAATGCTATAGTTTTTTTATTATCAAATTAAATCTATCATGTCAACTTGCTGTCATCTCGTTTCAATCCAAGTGTCAACATCCGTTCACTTAGCGCGTACTATTCGAACGTCATTATCTGCTCCAGGCATCGTAAATTCATTCAAGAACGTGATAACCATGGTATAACATGAGGTGATCACTGTACACAAGACTAATAGGAGGGTGTTCTGGAAGTAGGGAGGCTGACTATTTTCCAAATATAGGATGTGGAGGTCATGTTTTGAGACAGGTTCTGATGGAGACACAGGTGAGCTTTTCTAAACTATTTCCATGATCTTCATTGCAAAATGGCCCTAACCCAGGTCTTGGTTTAGATTAGCAGTTAATGATGTTCAAAATTCAGTACATCTTGGGAAGTGTTCAATAGCCAGGTACACATTTACTTGGCCTAATCAGGACTATTTCTCCTTTTAGGTGTACAAGGAGTAGATGCTGGGGGGTGCTGGGGGTATAGGCTTGGATGTCTATTGACTATACTGCACTCCTTACTGGAACTGGGTACAGGACCTACACCACCCACACTTTGTATATAGTGAGAGTGGATGGGCAAGTAGTGCTTGGGGGAAAGACATCATGGTAAAAGGCTGTGCAGAGACCCACAGGAGTTTACTTGTCCTCTGTGCAGTCAACATGAATAGACGGTATCCTGAGAGAATATTATTTTTTTTTGTTTTAGTTGCAGTGCCATTGTGGATTGCACAAATGCTATGTAGTTTTTACGCTTGTGCAAAATATTATTCAAATGCACGGAACACGCACAGGGCACTATTGTGTGTCCAAGGGTGTATTTATAATATGTAAGAATTTATATTGTTGTTTTATCTCAATGAATACCTCCTGTAAGAATTGGACAAGGGGATGATTAATTGTACTATTTCAACCAAGCTGTTCAACATTTTGCTTCATGATTTTAGCATACTGCCAGGACCATCTAAGACATATTACCCCTCCCTGTTCAATACATAGTTGTCTTGATCTATGCGTTGTTCATTGACTGATAATGTGATATATAACTGAATACTGCCCATAGCATTAACAACTGCTGAAAGGTAGTCGATTACTACTAATTGCAGAGTGCATTGCTCTCTTTATCTCACAAGGGATCCATATGGGACAACTCGTATTTGGCCAAGGTCATGTATAGATCACAGGTAACTTGGCATGGATCCCAGAGTAGGCATGTTATTGAATATAGTATATAGACCACTGTGAGTTGAATTAATCTCCTAAGGGTGCCATTTTACAATACATTCCTCTTCTTCAAAAATAAGTTATCTGTCCAAAGTTTTTTTAAGTCTCATGCCTTAACATAACATAGGTACTATACGAATATAATACACAATTATGTAACAGGCGTCTATTGTGTAAGTGTAAGCAGATACTTGTTGCATTTAAGTATGACCGTTTTAAGAATAAAATCATATTGGATAGATCTAGGCTGTATGGGGAGTGGATGACATACATATCAATCTGTCTACCGTGCAGTTTCTGAAGGCTAGAGGTAACTGATTATACTAGTCCCTCACAGCAGTGAATGTGAAAGTCAATCAGAACAGATTAGAGCTACCATCTCTATTAGTCTTGTATGGCCGATTTATGAAACCATGTTAATAACCATAGGGTCCCTGGAACATAGCTTATCCCAGAGCCTTATGAAAGAAGCCTTGCAGTCTCCCCTCTGAAGGATTGCATGATTATTGCTAATGCCTTTAGTAGGGACTATTTAGTGGAGGGGAGCATATTGGAGCTCCCTTACTAAATTACCACCCATTTGTCTGACCAATAACTGTCTCTAAGAACCCTGAGGGGAACCATGTGATAACCCCATGTGAAATGGATGTAATGGAAGGATGCCAGGATTGGAGGGTGGGTGTACTGGCAAGAACATGAACTAAACCATCGTGAGGATATATAGTTTGAATGAAATAAGATATTACCTTAACAAGCTTGAAACAAATTATCATGGTAAAAATGTAATATTGTGATATTTACAACCATATAAAAGATGATCATGCTACTTGAAACCCATGCCTGTGAGCATTTATAGTAGGGCCTTGGCAAGTAAACAAGTAAACCCCATCCAGAAATAGAGAACTGAAATGGTTCTTTTATGACTGTCTCATATAGCAGAAACAAACTTCATGGGGAGTAAATATGATCTTATCTGCATGGCAGATGTCTTTGTAGCAAGGCCTACTGCATTGATGTGTGACTGTTATAGGACCTGCCCAGATCTCCTTGTCACAATGGATAGATAAGTGGCCAGGGAGGTGGTGTGTTTCTACAATACGGTTGTAAGAAGGCTAATGGAACCTGATGTTGTTTTTGACAGGATGAGATGCATTGGGAGAGGAATATTTCACTGAGGCAAGCACCCCCCCCCCCACAATATTAAGGTGCAGATTTCAGGAGGGGACATACCCTCCACCTTTGCTACATCACAGCAGCATGCAAATACAGGTAATCATGTCTTTTACTTTTTGTCTCTATGGATATATAATCCATTGTTCAAGGGCCCTTAACACTTTAAGCATTGTGCCAACCCTTTATCGGGTTAATATGATGCATAAAGTCGTAATTCTTGTCCATGCGTCATAATGACCCTGGCCTGATGGGCTCAATCAATAGGCATTCTTGCTTCATTATGACCCTTGTCTACTGCACATCACTTCATTGCAACTTTGATAGTAGGGTCCATACATTCATTAATCCTTAAAGGCAATAGTGATGAAAGTGGGCCCTAGTGTATTGGAAAGATCACAATCTCAGCTTTGAGTTCAAAAGGCTTATGTATGAAAGATTGGGAAGTTGCCATCTTCAACCTATCCACATCAAACATAATGTTTATCATCATAGATGCATGCGATATCTCCTTTAAACTCTACACATGCAAAACTGCCTCCAGCAATAAGTCAAGAACCTTTTGTTACACCAATTTCGATCCAATTTATGCATTTTTAAGCATCTTATTGCTGTGGCTATAAAGCATTCAAGATGATGATGCATGTGAAGACCTGTGTCTATGGAGCAAACCAGTGTGACCCATGCAAACCCATAAAAAGCTGCAACTGGTTATCAACGAAGTAGTGACATTGTTCTCCCTCATTTATCCCATGCAGTTACATTAATTTGTGTGAGAGGCCGAGGTACAAAAACACCTGGTATTTAACCATGATTCTTTATTCATAATCAGCCAACCACATCTGTTATATCAAGGACAGAAAGAAATAATCTTTTAGGACCTATCAAAACATGAATTTATCATGTAGATAACATGACATCCTATTCTAAATCTCCAAAGTTACCTATTCCTAGCAATCTCACTTAAGATTGATGGTATATGACCAATCAGTCTTCTGTCCAGCACGCCAGTAAAGTATCTGACATAATTAGCCTGGCTATATTTAATGGTAAATCCTTATAGCAACCTTTTCCCCATGGGGGTTACTTCATTGCCACTCATCAATATTGTCTGATTTGAAAACTCGACTTGTTCGTGCCAATGGTTAGATATACAGAACTACAGAATCCCCCATTCAAAGCCATTCAAAGGTTGTACAAGTAACAGTACTAGTTCTGCTTCTTATTATGGTGGTAATTGTGTGTGATGTTATGCCCATGAAGTTGTTTAGGCCAAGCCAAATCCTGAGGAGATAATCAATGACAGTGGGAGTGGGTGACATGAATGCAGGAAAACACCTGGAGGCCGCACTAGTCTTGGATTTCTGGTTCCCATGCCAGAGACAGTGGCAGAAATAGAAAGTCAACCTGAAGAGGGAATTCCTGTAAATTAGTTATGAGAGCCGATTGTCAGGATTAACACCATACACAGAGGGGGCCGATCTCCCCCCCCCCCTTTTTTTTTTTATCTAGGTACATCTACGACCCCTTAAAGATAAACCAGAGCTAAGAGAAAGTGCTACACTGCAAAAATGGTGTTTAGATCCTAAACACAATTCTAAACATATTCTTGCAACGTTTTTGTAATCACATTAATTTCCTAAACATGTTTAGCCAAACAATGTGCTTAGCTCAAGTGTTTAGAAATGTAGGTGTTTAGGTTTAAACTTTTGTGTTTAGATATATGAATTTTTGTGTTTAGGTGTTTAAGAATTTTTGTGTTTAGATGTTTAAATGATTTGATGGAGAGTTAAGGTTTGCAGACATGTATGCATTAAAAAACAGAGATATATTTTTTTCTCTCATTTACTTGGGGGGGGGGGCATCAGCAGGTATTTACTTGTCAAAGTCTCCAAAGATGTCAGCCACAGCTATATATGTGTACATATATTACACACTGCATCAGAATGAGAGACTTGAGAAAGTACAACAGCTTGCCAGGAAGGACATTGCCTTATCTATTCCAGAATAACATCAAATAGGTGTCAGTCATGGAATTTATTGATTATTTTATGGTAATGATGGTGGCATGAGGTGAATCTAGTCAATTTTCTATTGCCCTTTCTATTCACATGACATTCTATGAAATGAAACAATGATAAACATGGGATTTGGGGACATTTGTCACAACAATTGATTATAACTGTGTGCAAATAGTCCAGTCAAAGGTAGTGCTGCTACCTGGTGTGGATTCAACATCCAAGTATTTAAACATATTGATGTTTAAATCTAAACACCTATTATTCAACTGTCTCAACTCTAAACATCTAAACATGTTTAGCATAAATGTTTATGTAGTTAGAATAAAAGTGTTCATTTCCTAAATGTGTAGTCAATGAGACACCTAACTGACCTATATGTTTAGGTTTTAAACGTGTTTAGACCTAAACATGTTTAAAATCTAAACACCATTTTTGCAGTGTAGGAAGTAAGCAGTCAAATCATGGATCCGTGGAGGAATAATAATAAATTGGGCATATTATATAATGTAAGCTATATTACCAGCTACTTACAGTACCGGTATCTTCAGGAGGTTGTTGCACTGTGCTCTTATCATTAGAGCTATTCCTAGTTAGTTTACACATAACACTATACACTTGTCAATTTTGAGAAGATAATGTACTACTTTCTATCATTGCCCTCTAATGGCATATGGAATGGGGCACAATGATACACTATACTGCCTCTCATATCCTACATGCATGGAGTAAATGGTTGATCACTGTTGATTAAAGGATCAAACTATGTGTGTGAAGTGGAGAAAGTAGTTTTAGGAGATTTGTGCTAATAGGTTATTGCCTTATAGGAATGTTGGTACTTGTGTGTAAATACGGTTCACTAGATAAAACAGGAGAGACAGATAAAAGTTTCAAGGCTCTTTGTTTGAAATATAATTTCATCATCGTAGGATTTGGTAGCTTAAGTGTTTTAAAGGTCTTCTATTGTAAAGATGCATTTCTCTAGGATGAACGATATCTTGTATGTGCACAGGGCATATATCTATGATTTACTATGTAAACAGGACACTTAAGTGTGGAGTGATACACTTGGGAAAAGATGCTGATGCTTATGGTATAATCTCACTGATCATCAGTGATGCATTGCCTCATTTCTTTTCAGGAGGATAAGCGTAACTATACACTTCTCATCATACATACATCCCCAATTAGGTGAAGTGGAAGTAGCAAAGTAATCAGGCATTATCTAATTTCTCTTGCCTGCCTCCACGAGGGACTATTAATTGGACTGTCTTAGGCAATGTGAAATGAATAACTACCAAAACAGTGGTAAGGAACAGTGAAGATCCACCAGCATAGATTTCAGTTTTTCTTCTGAACATAATGTTACAAAAGAATATGGATGACTTCTATATGAGTCAGATGCCTATAACGCATGGAAAAAGTTAGTCATCTGTCTGCCAGGTAAGATTATAAATTATTTCCTTGAAGAAAGACATATTGGGTGAGCACCTTTTAGGCCCTAAGTGTCTAGTAATATAAAAAGGCACTCAGCCCCTAATGCACCTCAATGTAAAAATTACTCAAGGGCCTAATCATGGTTAGTCTGTGACAAGGAGGTTCATAGTTAATGGTTGGCAACTGACAAGGCATTAAGCTGCTGTGTACATGGGGTACAGAGAGGGAAAGGTGGGTAACACTATGCTGCCATGCATTGTCAGCCTCAAGTAGGCAGTCTGTAACTGGTAGTGACTGATATTCAGCGTTTGAGAGAGTGGTTGACACTGGGTTAAATGTGCACTATTCTGTAACAGGGGAGGAAGTATGGGCAATACCACACTGGTGTGTCAGGCAGCTAGGGAGGACAATGGCTATCATAGCAGAATGTTATCACCTTGGAGGGACTAGTGTTGAGATGACAGCTCCGCCAATAGCAAATTTCCATGCTTGTAGCAGTGGACTACATCTCAAATTCGTTTCTAATTGGTTCAGTTATACCAGTATGCTAATTCCAAGTATATGCATTCATATGCTAACTGATATATAGCATCAAACAACCTGACCGTAAGGACGGAAAAATTAATCGACAAACACATCTCCTGTTTTTCCAAACTGTCGCCTGGATCAACATTGGCAGTACTTGGAGAGGATATCCTTTGTTCCTTTATTCATATTGTCTCTTCAGACCAATTGACACAGGAACCTATTTGTCACTTCATGAACAAGGACATGGAATTAAATCACTCATATACACTCATAATTGTTTCAGCATGGGTTTATCACTATGTCAGTACTCTGTGTGTGTGCTATAGCCTCTTCAGAATGTTGGCAGGATGCTCCAAGGTGTAATTAACAGAATTATGTCCACAGTAACTCATTTAGGGACATGCTCATTAAAGCTAAAATACTTTTAATGCACCACGCTGTAAAAGGTTTATGTTTTATAACAGATATATCTCTTGTAAACTCACAGGGGAAAGTGCTGTACTCTCAAATACCGTGACTCTTACTGTAATACCAAGGTTTTGCAGGTGTAGATATATGTGTACAGTGACTGATCCTGTATAATTACTCTGTATGCAGTATGACCTAGGCCAGCCAGTCACCCTAGTGGCCCTTCAAAGGGTTTACCAAAATAGCCTTACATGTACTATTCATGATAATGAATTGCAATATGATAATAACCTCAACAGGTTCAATCTAGCATTATGCATCAATGCTAGTGTACAATGTTACCCAAGAAGAAACTAGGAACAACCAATAATATGCATACATGACACCATAACTGGGTCTAAATCTGAAATACAAGTCTCTGGACTCTGGGGTTGAAGATAACATAGGCCTACCTGCCTTAAAGTTATTTCAGTGTTAAAACTGAATGACCATGAAATGGTTTTGGTGAGATGGTTCTCTACTTCTCTTCACCTCAATAGTACCTCACTTCATTGGGATTGGAGACAGTTTTGTCTTCATTAGGCATGCATGGTTAATAGTATCAATGCATGCATGGAGCACACACATACTTGATATTATAACGGGGATGATTATCATGAGCTGACCCCAATAGCAGAGTTTATTCCACGATTTTTGGGATTCTCAGTGCTTTTCCTGGATATTCCCATGCACATACCTGTCAATATTGCACACCCTGAAGGCTGTAACATCACTTTTGCAAGGCGTGCGGTTATCCATGGATAACCTGCATGCCTCTCATGCCCTTACATGTCATATGTTACATGTTAAAACCCACGATTTTCATGACCAGGGCAGGGCTCAAACCTGCAGTCTAAGATCCCTAGTCCACCTCCCTATGCAGTGCGCCACAGGGACTGACGAGAAATGCTTGGTTAGAACCACGTCTTCCAAAGCCCGGGGAGGCGACGACTGCGAGCTGACCGCTACTATAACCATTCAAACATGTCCAAGCCAAGATGGCCACTGAAGGAGGAGACGCTGTGGTCTGGTGGGTAGCGCATTGCGCTCAGCCGTCAGAGGTACGTGGGTCGAGTCCCGGCGCATCTTTTTCCGCCGTGTGCGCTGTAGCTGTCCGCTGCCGGGCGACGAGGTGTATTATACACAAACATAACTGCAAGACGCATTCAAAGCTTTAGCTGTCCGCTGCCAGGCGACGAGATCGTGTACAAACACTACTTTTCGCCGTGTGCCCCTGCCATAATCGCGAGACGCATTCAAAGCTTTAGCTGTCCGCTGCCGGGCGATGAGGTCGTGTACAAACACTATTTTTCGCCGTGTGCCGCTGCCATAACCATGGGACGCATTCAAACAAAGCCAAGCCGAGATGGGCACTGTAGCTGTCCGCTGCCGGGCTCCTAGGTGTATGTACCGATCTTGTACACACAATGGCTGGCTTCGAGTCCCGGGGAGTGGGAATAGTTTTTGTTTTCTATTGGTTTCGTGGAATATAATAAGTAGTCAATGGATAATTCATGACTTGTGTTAGCAAAGGCTAATTACACTTAGTTTACGCCCTCGTGTAATTATCCTTCACTAACACACATGCGTCATGAATTATCCATTGATTACTTGTTCAATATAGCAGTGTCTATTATAACATACCTGTATATACAATACATTTGTTCTTGATTAACAGAACCCCTTGCTGTAATTCTACAATTCGAGTTTCTGTAATTTTACAGCAATAGTTGCTGGAACCTCAGTTGCCAGCAAAGGTTTCTGTGAATTTACAGTATATGTTATTGTTCATTTACAGCATTATTTACATATTGCTGTTTATTTACAAGACATTTCTCTGTATTTTTACAACACATTTTACTGTTAATTTACTGCATATGTTTCTGTAGAACTGATTGACTTGCTGTATGATCACAGTGGCTGTTACTGTAAGATTACTCTGAATTGTTTTGTAGAATTACAGTGATTCACCTCCTGTAGATTTACAGCAAAATGTACTGGAACCAAAGTTGCCAAGGGATTTTGCTGTTAAATATCCCTATCTACTTCTTACAGTGGACAGAACTGTAATGGGTAGTCAAAAGGTAACAGGTATTTTAGGGTGCAAGGACACTTAGGGTGCAGACATGTAGGGTGGGCAGACACTTAGGGTGCACAAAAAGGACAGGTAGGGTGCAGGGTGAAAATACCAAGACACTTAGGGTGCAGTCGGTCTTAGGCCATCTGTCTGTAGGGTGTCCCCTCTGAACAGACATCACATGCCTCTAGCTCGCACCACTGATTTTATCTCTATGTGTATAAGGCTATGGGGAATAAAATCAGTGGTAGGGCTAGAGGCTGGTGATTTCATTTTTGTATACACAACAAAACTGCCGACTGACGGCGTAGGGACAGTATCCTTAGCCCTTTAATTGTTTCTAGTTCTATTAGAGCTTGGAGTATGATTATTTTGTTCACTATTAATCCCAAATCTTTTTAATTCCACTATCACTGCCGACAGGAGGCCGACTCCCGGCTGCCAGCCTCAGGGGGGTGGGGGGCAGACACTCTGAGGGGGGCAGAATGGTTCACCCTAGAGGTCCTGTGGTTTGCACCCTACATGTCTTAGCACCCTAAGTGTCCACCTGGATGCATCCTAAGTGTCTGCACCCTAAGTGTCTCTGCTACCTTTGGTACCAGTAATCAGTCAAAACCCTGTTACCTTTCTGTAAGCTTGTATGCATATTGTATCAATTCCTACAGAATTAGAAGAAATGTATGTACCGTATTATGATGACCTTCCATGAACCTAGATGTGGAGGTTAATAATACTCTCTGTTACCTCTATCTAAGATGCTTGCCTCTGTGATATCTGAAAACTTACTCAGCTTTGGTTCAGAATCTGGGTTATGCTTTATATCCAATGCTTTGCACAGACACACAATCACCCCTATGTATTGTGCTAGCATAGATCAGATGGCAGTGCTGCTAACACCGTCCAGCTCATCATGGGTAATATGAGATGTGGACACAGAATGTGTTAACATCTGTCGGTGATTTCTAGGCTAAATTGAAAATATTTTTTAGGAGTCACAAGCATGGGTGTTAGGTACCTCTGCTCTAAACATTGTGTAGGGAATTTGAGCTGCTAAATACTACACAGACGGGCACAAAGCCAACCCAGACAGGTCAATTGAGCTCCTGATTGTCCAAGCAATACTTGTGCCAGCTTGATTAGTTCCATTGTGTGAACAGCTAAACCGAGCTCCTTCTTAACCACAATGCATATAATCTCAGAAGTGGGAGTTGAGGAACACAATCAGCAACAAAGCAAGTCAAAATTGGGGTTAGATATGTCACTAAATCAATATAATTTGTATCATATGAAATGTATGGACAATGCTTATTGAGTCAACCACATATAATGCAAACTCTATATCTGTATGGTAATATATTATGCTTTGAACATTGCAGTCCTTTGGGCGATTGAGTGATTTCATTAGCTCTTTACAAGTGTCTTTAATTGGCTTAGTAAGTATCTGTCTCTGAGTGAGCTGCTCCATGGCTACCTTGCTGAGCCACTCAGTAGTAGTCCATGTGTGATATTTGCAGGCTGCTTTTATGCTGCACACTTAATAACTGAATCATATCCCCACCCAGAAAATGGACATGCTATGTCATAATCCTGAATAAAACTAAGAAGTCAGATTTATGTCAGTTGGCTTAAATCTTTGACAGTGGATACAGTATATTGGAATTCGATCTTCTGAGAAAATAAGGGGTTTTATATTCATCCTCTGCCACCAAGCAAATGACACGAACCAGGAGGAGTGTGCATCAATAGTAATTATATATCTACCCCTCCAGGCTGCACCTCCTACTCCAGTGTGTTCAATTATCACCATGTATACACCGTATGGTCTCTGATATCATACCCCACAGGCTGTTATGGTACTATATGTTAGATAAATTTGAATATGCCATAATTCAGTGGGTGGTATTATACAATTAGCTCTATATGCAAGGGTGCATTATGTATAGTCCAACAACACATCTCATTAATCCTGCAGAAACATTATCATATATAATGGGCCATATGGTTTGTGTTTAGATTTGCCAGCATCATTATTCTAACTATGTTCTTAGTCTGTGTTTGCACTATAATTTTCCCATTGGCCACAGCAGAAAACCTGACCTAATGTGCCCCATCAATGCTTTGAGGGATCATGCTGAAATGCATAGATGAAAAAAAGGACAAGGTCACACACTCTTTTCGATATGGTGTGTAAATTTTAAGCATCTTAACCAATAGAGATGTAGGGGCCAGCTCTGGCTGTAAGTCCATGGCAGTAGGCCATCTGCCCCATTCCGGTTGCACCAGCCCTCAGGGGCTGGTCAGCCGGTATAAGCTGCCCCCCTTGTGTATCATACCGATCCAGATGTAGGTGGAAGGTAGAGAATGTCAGACGGGGAAGTAGCTCAGCGGTAGAGCTTCTACCTGCAGGTTGGAGGGTCCCGGGTTCGACTCCCGGTTTCTCCAGGACATTTTCCACCAACCTCTACAGAGATAATGAATATACACACCTGGTGGGGCATTAAGGGACAGAAGCATTAATTAAGGGACATGCCAATAAGACTGAGTGACAGGACATGTATGGTGATTAGCCTAAGATCCCCAATGAAGATTTGAGCTTAAGTAACCCCATCCCTACCCAACCATCATTAAGCTTTTTAGTACCAGTCAGAGATCAGTTTTATACCTCCATTCATTTAGGGCAACTATTCCATGTGACAGACATTTAACTAATGCACACTGAAAAATTGCAGAAGCCCTTCTGCGGCTGTCATTTAACAATTTAACAATTGCCCCTTCTTTCTCTTAGTGCTGCAGCACTGTAGTCCACAATACACATTAATTGGATGTGTGTTGTGGACTACTGAAAGCATTGACATGGAATTAGGAGAGGGGAGGCCTTTTATCAAATAAATGCATGTTAAAAGAAAGAAGGAAGATAATTTTTTGATTGGGCTGCTTTCTGTGGTACAAGCTATTGCTCCAGTTTTTTAATAATAGGCACCATTGATGTCTTTATGTCATTAGATTCCCATATATGGTAGTCAGGTCCTCTTAGCTAATTAGCTTGCACAATGTAATCAAGCTTTATCCCATTTCCCGTCACAAACACCCAAGGCTACTAGTGACTATTGAAGGAAACAGCTGTCTATGGAGGAAGACGCTTGATAGCGGATCTATCCAGGGCAATAGGACATAGCTTTGCTCCAGAGCTTCATCGAGAGTCTCTTTTCCTGTTTTAGGACATTATAACTATGTGTCAGATGTATGCAGGCAGTAAATAGCAGCCATGTAGTATGCTTTAAGCCATACCTTACTTGCTTGAGAATTCTGAGGTCACATGCAGCTCCAACTTCAATGCAAGACTAAGCTGACATTAATTAAGCTGTGTAGGTTATTATGAAAATAGAGGAAAACAGGAAGATGTTGATATCCATTATACATGATGTAAGAATCAAATATGACATTTACGCCTTGCCCTGCAGGTATTGTGGGCCATGCCTGGGGAGTAGTTCACTTTAACCCCACTTGATGGCAACTTTAGATCTCCAATCACAGTCAATATATTTCAAACATCTGTATAGGAGGGACATGAGAACCCTTGGGGTAAAAGGCCGCATTCTTGTGAGTAAGTGTGAAAACAGGGGATGATTGACAGGCAACCTTTTGGGCATGGGCTGCCTGTATATGTCCCCAATATATACAGGGAGGTAGTCAGCTAAATATGGTGCATACATTTCACAGACACAGGTCATGGGTCTGTACATTAAGTATCTGCCCTATAGATGCCTTATATTTCAAAGCATGAAGCATATACAGGCCACCGTGTCGGCTAGAATAGATCAAAGAAAAAGAGAATGCTCGAATACACCCCCTAGCTGGTCCGTTTGCAACACTGCCTAGGGCGACCCTATGTTTTTGTTCATATGTCCTTATGTATACCCAAGACTTAGAGATAAATCAGGCCATTCTAATTGCCTTAGTTTTTAGTGCAAGTGCAATGTGCCTGTAGAAACTAATAAAGCTAGCCTCTAGGGTTGTTTAAATTGGAAACTGTCATTTAATAGGTGCATACTACTTATTCCTTGGGTTGGTAAAAGCTCTCTTCCATCTCATGAATTTATCTCATTTCAATACAATATATCATTTTTAATTATACCTGAAAGCTTCTTGTATTCTCATACATATGTCTGATTAAAGCAGATAAAAATTATACCAGATTAGAGTAAAGATTAATTTATAAATTATGCAGCCTCTTCCCCTCATAATAAAGCTTCATTAAGGCAACTTCATTATGTCCATTAAATCTTAATCATAGCCATGTTTTATACCAGGGATAATTGTGTGGTGGGGATGCCCTCTCTTGAGCATATACCTTTTTTTTCTTCATTTATGGCGGAGGTAATAATCTTTTGCATCAATATATCATATCTAATTAAAGGTTGGTTTAAGATGAATTCCCTACTGGACCAGTATTATATCATTATGTGCTGCTTTTGTTGCTTATACACTACCTTATTCCAGAAAATCAATTAATAGAATACTATTGAAATACATAAAGATTGAGGGTTCTAACTACCCCTATACCCCAGCACTTATTTTTGGACTGGTGCTTATTTGAGACCCCGACGCTTAGGTGGGCCAATAAGGTGGTAGATAGGTACAGCCCATGCAGGCCGGTTGTCCTTTAGTAACCCCAACCCTCCCCCACCATCATTAAGCTTGTCAGTGCCAGTCAGAGCTCAGTTCTGTACTTCCACTTAGTGACAGCAATTATTCCATGTCATAGCCATTTAACTAATGCACACTGACAAATTACAGAAGCTCATCGTCCTGCAGTCAGGAAGAGAGGAGGGGGGGGGGGTGGAAAGATGGAAGGGGACAATATCCTTACTGAGTTGCTTCCTCCAGAGGATAATAGCTACTGCCGCAATTTCAGATGTTAGAACCCTTTGATGTCTTTATGCTATTAGATTCCCATATATGGTAGTCAGGGCCTCTTACCTAATCAGCTTGCACAATGTAATGAAGCTTTATCTAATTTCCCCTTACAAACACCCAAGACTATAGTATTACAGACAATTGAGGGAAACTACTGTTTTAAGAAATGTCTAACCAGTAAGGGGATGTTGTGGCATAGGTGGTTACATACATATAGATTATTTTCTGTAGTTGTGTAACTATGTAGTAGGAGAGAGTTTTATGTACATAGGGTTCATGTGTCAGATATATGAGAGAACTAGATAGCAGCCATGTAGTATGCTTTAAGCCATGCATTACTTGCTTGGGAATTATGAGGTCAGATGCAGCTCCGACTTCAATCCAAAACTAAACTGATATTAAGTTACCTATCTAGATTATAACCTAAAGGAAACATATATATTGATTGATAGTATCCATCATCGTGGCTCTAAGGGCCTCCATACTTAATATAAGACTCAATATGATGTTATGCCTATTTCAGGCAGCTCATGGAGGGATTTGTAGATCAGGTATGTCATCTATGCCTTATTATTTTAAAGCATGAAGCATATACAGGCCATAGGGTTTGCTAGGATAGATCAAAGAAAAGTAGAATGCCTGGAAACACCCCCTAGCAGTGTCCTTTACAAAATGGCCTTGGGCAACACTGTGTTGTTTGACGCCCATGGCGTTATGTAAACCCCATGGCCTAGAGATAAATCAGACCATTCTAATTGCTTTGGTTTTTAGTGTGATATGACTTAATTGCCTGCGGAATTGATGGTGTCTGAATTGAAGATTGCCCTCTACCACTTATCCCTGGCGTTGGTAAATGCTCAATACCAGCTTATGAATATACATTTCAATTCAAGGCATCGTTTTGAATAAAATCTGATGTCTCCCTGTATGCTCATAGAGTCTGCCATTGAATCTAATATCCTTGATTAAAGCAGATAAAAATGATATCAAATTACTGCAAAGATTAAATTCTGCTTTAGGCAGCCTCTTCCCCTCATAATGAAGCTTCATTAAGGCAACTTCATAATGTCCATTAAATCTTAATCATAGCCATGTTTTATATTGGGGATAGGTGTGTGGTGGGGATGCCCTCATGAATTCCCTATTGAACGATACATTGGATGTGTTAAAGCTTGAGGCAGGGTGGTTCAGGCGTTGGAAGCAACAGTTGATGATGTCCTTTACAGGGTTGGTATTAGAAGAGATCTTTGGTAGTGGAATAAAGGACCTAATCTGCTAATGTCCATCAGAGTGGATCATAATCTCTTAATAGGGAAGCTTAAGCTACTCTGCTTTAATGGATATATTGAGCGATTGCCACATGGGACTTGTCAGACATGTCAAAGGGCAGAATATGGTTGGTCACAATACAAATGCAGGAGCAGTAAATGCACGAGAACAATTGTGCCTTTTGCAGAGAGGGAAGAATGACCTGAAACACAAAATAATCTTCTTAGTCATTAATAACTAAATAGAGTAGTCAGTAATGGTACAAACTAGGGATTTATAGTTCCATCTTCAACAGAGATCTCCTGTTGTGGCTCACTTCTTGTATCACAAATGGAGAACCCCATCAAGGCCCCAAAAGGATACATCATAGGGAAGCTTTAAACTCCCTCCTATCTCCCACTTTCTCTGAAGCTACTTTGTACTTCAGCTCCGTACCATTATGCAAAGGCAGGCATAAGAGATATTCCAAATTCTCCACTGCCTGTGGAAATGTCAAGTGTACATCAAAGGCTTCTTTAATTGACTGCTGACAATACATACTACTTAGACAGAAGAATGCCAATACATAGACAAAGGTTTATGAGTAGTGGGTCTGACTGAGATAACCCTCAGTCAGACCCACTACAAGTGAACCTTTGTATTTATTTCATGTTATCTGAGTGAGAAATGGTCAAAACCTTTTTTCAAATTGCATAAAAAGATAAATATTTAATGCTTTATGGTCATTTTTGGGATTTTTATTAGGCGTGAGAAACGGGGGTGGGTTATCTCACGGGGGTGTGAAATACAGAGCTGCAATGCTAAGCCTATGGGCTGTCAGTATCTGGGTCATATCAACATGAAATAAAACATACACCTAGGACTATTTTTTGTATATAGCATTGATTCCTTATTAAACACCAAACTACAGTTATAGAAATACACTGCATGAAACAGTCACTTACTGTGACAGAGTGATAAAGTAATGTAATTGGTTAGTACACATACTTCAAAAATCTCGATTGCAGTAAGAATTCAGCAACCAAGGTCATCTCTAAATTGGTTGATGTTTTTAGTTAGATGAAAGGAGCTTAAAGCATATCCTGCCAACCCCCTAAGTGCAATGGTTCAGCCTTCAAAGTCAATCCCTATGTCCACTTTGAATTGTGTCCTTTGAAAAGGAAGAGTCTAAAGCAAGGGGCATCAACATCAACATTACCCCTAGACTTGCGGATTATTCTTTGTAAACCCTAACTGCAAGGCTTAAAAGTCCATTCCTCTGTCCACTCTGATATGTGGTTGGCATGACAGGAAACCTAGTTCCACTCATTTCTGCTCAGATGTGCACATGAAGGGACGAGGGAGCAGCTCAAGAGCAGATCTAAGCAGGTGTCTTCCTGTCATGGGAACCTGCAGGATGTGGCCTGAGGTCATCAGAAACAGCTGGCAGATGGCAGCCCCAATCCCATCACTTTAAAAGCTTGATTATAACTATAAGTGCACAAGAGACACCCCCTGATTTGTTGCACCTTTACCACCAAGGAACAAACCTATCCTTTTAAAAACCTTGCATACTAGTGCAGACTTGTAATGATTACCCATAAAGTATGTCTAGATTGACAATAAACTGTATGTTTCTTTTAGTCTTACTTAATACATAAGTTGTGCCAAATGACTTCATAGAAAATGATATTGTACCCATGAAAATACAGACTAGGTGCATGAAATATCTGTAATAGATCTAGATCTGTGTGATTACCCTGATGAGGCATTGTCCAGATGATACAATTATGAAGCCTATTATATGAAAATACATCATCCTCCTCGGATCCCACACCCATGCCATAGTATAATCAAATTCTCACATTACATGATCAAAACGACAGATGGGAATCCACTAATTACTAAAGCAGCCATTGTTTAGAATTAATCATTATCAAATTGATATCATAAGCTTGGTGGAGATAGAGTAGACTTCACTAAGTAACCATAACTTATTTGTGTACCAAGACATCCATAATCACTGTAAAATAAATTTTCACTTTTTGAAAAGAAAAGAGCTAAAACTCATTATTTCCCATGTAATTTATAAATGCTTACACCAGACACACAATATTCAATAAAACTGGTTCACACGTCCGGAATGATAGAGTCCTAGGAGCCACTTTTGAAATATGATTTGCGGCAGTGTCAAAGCTATTGATATTACTGAGCCAAATGCCAGGAATGATGTAAGGAAGTTGTTGTACCAGTTTTGACTACACAACACAGGTGAACATAGTGAAATCATTGGCCTAGGGGGGGATTTTCAGCATATATGGCACCCTATGGATATCTCAAAATTGAGAGCCAGTAGGCATTTTCTAACCCCATTTTCAGACTTAGCAGATTCAAATTAGGTGCAATTGGTAATTTTGGCTGTTGTACAGTCTTATCATTGATTCAAATGCTAGTGACACTTCTTTGGTCTTATTAAATTTGACAACGGAGAAATAGACAACCTATCAGTGTAACAATAGTAGCACAGTTTCTCTTTCGATAGAGAAGCTAATATGAAACTCTGCATTCTTGGAATGTGCAATCTACATAGCTGTTTATTCTTTAGACCGGAACGGAATAAAATATAGTTAGCTTACTAGCTCACTTATTTCTATTCCATTATCCCATTGAAATGAATTGTTTCTTTTGTCTTTACAGGACTATAACCTAATTTACACAAGGGAAGCTATCGAAATAAATGTGGACTACCTTTCTTGTAAGGATTCTGCCAGGAACTACCAGTGGTGAGTTTAGTTCATAAATGCTCTGAATCTACATTTTATTTAGCAAAACTGGGACTAAGAAACATACCTTCTCCTGGTTCAAAGAAAATTTGGACCATTGTTTTGACAGGTCCATATCTGAAAGCCAAGTGATGCTGTATGCTTATATAGTCTAACTAATCTAGGAGGCATTGTAGAATGTGACGATACAGGATGATGGATTACAATCAATTCCTTACCTGGGGTCCACCTATATACAGGCAGCAACATACTGTTGACCTGAACAGGAAGTGAGGATGTTGCTTTTACATGTGTATTATCAATGTGACATAGGCAGCCCCATACTGTTGACCTGAACAGAAAGTGAGGATGTTGCTTTTACATGTGTATTATCAATGTGACATAGGCAGCCCCATACTGTTGACCTGAACAGGAAGTGAGGATGTTGCTTTTACATATGTATTATTAATGTGACATATGTATCAATAGTGCTGGCAATTTTGATAATTATGAGTGGCCATCTGTAAAGGGTTTATAGATGAGAAATGTAACTATCTATCTATCATGAGGAGGTTGGTGTGCCCATGTTTGCATTTCCACTTATATGAGGGTGTTCTGGAGGTAGAGGGCCAACTATATTTTCCAAACATAGGATGTAGTGCTCATGTTTTGAGAGAGGTCATGACATAGACATATTAGAGCTTTTTTCAATAGTTTTGATCTGCTTCATTGCAAAATGCCCCCCACACAGGTCTTGGTTTATATTAACAGTTAAGGATTGTCAAATTAAAATCCAGTACAACTGGGGAAGTTTTTAATAGTTAGGTACACAGTTACTTGGCCTAATCAGGACTATTTCTCCTCATTACTGGTGTATGACCTACACTGGCCTCACATTTTACATAGTGAGAGTGGATGGGCAAGTAGTGCTTGGGGGGAAGAGATCTCAATAAAAGGCTGTTTGCAGACCCACAGTAGTTTGCCTGTCCTCTGTGGAGTCAGCGCAAATAGACTGTTCCATATACCTAGGTTGTGAGGAGAATATTCATTTTTAGTTCCAGTGCAATTGTGGATTGTACAAATTCTGAGAACTTACATAGGCCAGCATTGTGCATTTAAGGTCAATGTGAAGATTAAGTATGATATTCCAATCAGAAAGTACAACATTTTGCTTTATGATTTTAGCATAAAGCCAGGACCATCATCTTAAACTGCACTTACAACCTATCCCTGCTAGATACATAGTTGTCTTCATCTACATGTTGGCCATTCACTGATATCTAACTGGATACTGCCCACAGTATTACGAACTACTGAAAGGCAGTTGATTGCTGCTAATTGTGCAGAGTATTGCTCTATTGATATCACAAGGGATCAATGGGACAACTCATATCTGACCAAGGTCATGTATAGGCCACAGCGTGACAGTCTTGGCATGAATATATATCAACAGAGGTCAATATATTGGATCCTGGAGAAGGCACATTATATAATATGACCAATAGGTCCTTGTACACTATGCTACATAAGTATGTCAGGTGGATATTGGACATTTAGATTACAGATGACACTTAATCAAATCATCCTGATATGGTTACTGAAGTTACCAGAATGGGAGGTGTCTAACTTTGCACACGAACCATGATCATTGATCTGCTAAAACTGTGGTTTTATGATACATTCCTCTTCAGCAAAAATCTGTCTAAAGTTTTGAAACCTTAGCATTATATAGACACCGAGGAATATATGATAAGATTATATAGCATATAGCAATCGGCATCAAAACAGGCAAATCATTGTCACTTATACAAGTATCATAGTTTTATAGAATAAGCTTACATTGGGTCAGTCTAGACAAGTGGATGAGATAATAATCAAACTGTCTTCCCTCCATTGCCTGAAGGCTAGAGTTAAATAATTATACTGCAAGGGGAAAGTGATAAAGTGGGGAAAGTCAATCAATTTAATTAGATTAGAGCTAACACATCAGGTAATCTTTTATGGCTGATTTATGAAACCATTTTCATAACCAAAGGGCCCCTGGAACATTGCCTTCTTCAGGGCCTTATAAAGGAGCCCAGCTGCATCCCATGTGTTTTATGGATGTATCCCAGAAGGAGGCAAAAGCATAAACAAAACATTCTCAGGACTATAGTTGAATGAAATAAGATATCTTAACAAGGTGGAAAGAGCTCCTAATGACAAACATGTTAAACCAATTTAAACAAGACATCTGAAAAAATAGCTAAAACAGACATGCTACTTGAATCCATGCATGCAAGCATTTATAGTGGGGCCTTAGTAAGTAAAATCTGTTCAAAAAGAGAGATTTTATGCATATGTAGGGGTATGGTATTTACACTTTTACGTTCATGCACCCGTGGGACTCAGACCTAGGTCTTTGGGTGTAGTGGGGGAATCCGGATGGCAGGTGGCAGCACCTGCCTCTGGGTTCGTATCCATTACACCAGGGGGGCCTACCACTCGTCCGCCACACGTCACGTGGCCGGTCTGAGTTTTGGGGGCTTTTCCCCTATATAAGGCTGGTTCTACTACTACGTTCTCCAGTAGTGGTTTTACCCACTGCTCAACCAGGTCGTTACCTGAAAGGGTAACCGAATGCCCTAGCAGCATGTAGTCCTCTGAGGCCGTGATCGTATATAACATAAGCTATGAAATAAAAGCTCGGTTGCCTACCCGGAAACTTTCTCTCTCTTCGTTATGATAACTTAATCTAACTTAACGAGACGAACCACTACACATATAATGGTTGGGTATTGTGTTTTAAGGCTAATATTGCATGTATGGACTTGCAGCTATGGTGCTAACCAGTGTGACTAGCTCAAAGTCTACCAAGGATTATAAAACATTGCAATGGGTAAACACAGTATCACTATTCCTCTCCTTCATTTTATCTCAGGCAATTACATTAGTTTGTGTGACAGGCCAGAGTAAAAAAATAGCTTTTTATTAATCAAGCTAATCAATGACAGTGGGAGTGGGTGACAGGGGTTAAACAAAACACCTGGAGGCTGTATTAGTCTTGGATTTCTGGTTCCCGCGCCAGAAACAGTGACAGTAATAGAATGTCACCCCGAAGAGGGAATTCCTGTAAATTAGTTATGAGAGCCGATTGCCAGGATTAACACCATACACAGAGGAGCCCATCTGCCCCTTTTCTTATCTAGGCACATTTTACAGGCCTTTATTGATGTAACAGAGCTTAGAGTAGAGGAGGATTTTGAGGAAAAACATGCAGGAATAATTAGCTCATTAATGATAGGTAAGTATGTAAATTGGGATGCAATTACAAATTGAGAAGTGACTTCTACTGGTCTCCAGAAGAACTTGCCTTAATTCTCTTCAGAAGGATAAGCTTAACTATGTTTCTATATTTGGTGACGTGGAAGTAGCAAGGTAATCAGGTATTATCCAATTTCTCCTGTTATGTGCCTACATCGGTTAAGGATTTTTAATGAAATGGACTGTCATGGGCAATGTAAAAAAGGCATGCTCATTAAAGCTAAAAGATTTTTAATGCAGCAGACAGAACTGTCATTGGTAGTCAAGATCCTGTTCCTTTTGTGTAAGCTTGTATTGAAATTGCACTATTTCCTGCAGAATTGGGAAAATGTGCATCACAATAGCCCTCCAACACAATGTAGAGGGAAACTATTCTACCCATACAGCAGAAACTACACCTATGTGCTCGTCTATAACCATTTGTCTCTGTGACATGAAGCTATGCTCAGTTAAGGCCCAGAAACCTGTCTTTGTTACATTTCCAATATGGTAAAAATGTGACACACCCTCGGGAGAGACTAGGACTCAGGGCTAACATAGATTAAATGGCAGTGCTGCTAACACCTTCCAACTAAACCTTACAATGGGTAATATGAGCTGAGGACACAGAAGTACTTCCGTCTGTTAATGCTGTGACAACTCTAGGTGTTTTCTATGCTAAATGGAAAATGGTTTTGAGGGAAACGGTTTTCAGTTCTACTGCTCTTAGCATTGTGGAGAGACTTTCAGCTTCTTAATACTGCACAGACAAGCACAAATCTAACCACAACAGGTCAATTGAGGTCCTGATTGTCCGAGGCCATACTTGTGCCAGCCTGATTAGTTCCACTGTAAAAACAGCTAAACTGTCCTCCTTTTTCGACCAATGCTTACAATCTGAGAACAAGGAGTTGAGGAATACAATCAGCAACAAAACCAGTTAGGCTTGGGGATGGAGTGACCTTATCAATATACTTCATATCATAGACAATGTATCACGATAATTCTTATTGAGTCAACTATAATGCAAACTGTATATATCTGTTAAGTAATATATGGTGCATTTAACATTGCAGCCTTTTGGCCAATCAAATGGTTTCATTCACCTGAGCGAGTAGCTCTTTAAGTGGCTTAGTAAGTCTTTGACAGTGTGAGCTGCTCCCTAGGTACTTGGCTGAGGTACTCAGTAGTAGTCGGTTTCTACAGGGGTTGTTATGCTGCACACCTAGTTACTGAATTCCACCCACATTTGGACATTGTATATCTCAATAAGATTAAGAAGTCAAATCATTGTCTTTAAGTTGGCCTACTCTATGACAGGCGACAAAGTGTAATAGAACTCAATTTTCTGAAGAAAAAAAATTCCTCATATCCTCTGTCATCAAGAAAATGGCATCAACCTGGAGGGTGTGTGGATAAATAGTAATTATATAGCTGCCCCTCCTACTCCAGGGTGTTCAATAATCACTATGTATTTATACTGTATGGCCTCTGATATCATACCTCTACAGGTTAATAGGCTACTTAAGGTGTATGTGATAATCGGTAAATTTGAATACCTACGCTGGCTCCCTGCAGGTAATTGAGGGCATGATACCCGCAGGCCATGCCTGATGACAATTTCCCCCAGATTTTGGGGAGTAGGGCATTTGAACTCCACTAGATGGGGTTTCTAAACTCCAATCACAGTTTATGTTCTAACATCTTTATAGGAGAGACTGGTTGACCATTGGGGTGCCAGTGTGCGTAAGGGTGAAAACTGGAGAAGATTGACTGGCAACTTCTTAGGCATGGCCTGCCTGTATACATGTCCCCTATATACAGGCAGGTCGCCAGCAAACAGAATACCTGACTTAATGTACCCCATCAGTGCATTGCAGTATCATTCTTCTTTGTCTAATTGGGATATCTAACTGAAGAAATCTAAATTGCATAGATGAAAACAAAGGACAAGGTCACACACTTTATTGGATATGGTGTGTACGTTATAAGCATCCTAACCTATAAAATGACTCAAGTAGATAGACGTAGGGCACCAATAGAAATAATGAATATACACCTGGTGGGACATTAAGGGACATGCCAATAAGACTGAGTGACAGAACATGTATGCTGACTAGCCTCAGAAAAGGTCCCCATGAAGAGCTGTCCTTAAGTAGCCCAATGCTCCCCTACCATCTTTAAGCTTGTCAGTACCCAGCTGAGCTCAGTTCTGTACCACCATTTACTGAGAGCAATTATTCCATGTGACAGACATGTATAGCTAACGCACACAGACAAATTACAGAAGCCTTGCTGCAGCTGTCATTTAACGCTTACCACTTCTTGCTCCAAGTGCTGCAGCATTGTAGTCCACAATACACATTAATTGGATAGCCCCACACTGTATGCCCACATGATATTAGGAAAAGGGGGTCTTTTGTAAAGAAAATGTAGGTCAGAAAGAAGGAGGGAAGATAATTTCTTTGACCAGGCTGCTGTCTGTGGTGCAAATTATTGCTCGAGTCTTACATAGTAGAACTGTTTGATGTCTTTATGTCATTAGAATCCCATATATATGGTAGTCAGGTCCTCTTATCCAATTAACTTGCAAAATGTCATCAAGCTTTATCCAATTTGCCCTCACAAACACCCCTGGCTATTACTGGCAATTGAGGGAAATTGCTGTCTACAAAGACAGGATTGCGGATACAGGATGCATCCAGGGCAGTAAAACATGGCTTTGATTTGGAGCTTCATCAAGAGTCTCCTTCTCTGAACAAAGAGTTTAAGAATTGTCTAACCTGTAAGGGAATGGTGGGGGTTTGTGGTAACATACATATAGATTATTGTCAGTTACGGTGTAATTATATAGTAGTTGAGAGTTTTCTATATATATTTCACGAGAAAGATGTATGCCATGAAGTACGCTTTAAGCCTTTCCTTACTTGCTTGAGAATTCTAAGGTCACAATTTTGTAGTTCCCACTTCAATCCAAAACTAAGCTGACATTAAGCTATCTATTTAAGTTATACCCAAAGGAAAATAGAGATTAATAGTATCCATCATCATGGCTCTATGCTGTTACAGGCTACCATACTTACAATAGTATTGGTCATGTGGTACAGACCTGCAGCACCATGACTGCCTTACTAAACTCTGTGTGATTGCACTATACGTGCTGACTGTAAAGACCAGGCATAGGGCACTACCTACGACCACTGGCACTAACTAACAGACTGTCAAATCGCAGTCACTGTGTGCAGTCGTTGTACCTTAAAGAATGTCCTCCAGATCCTTACAGGTTTCGTCCCTTACTTTCAATACCTCACCCCTGCTCTGTACCTCTACACTAATGTACGAAATGTGTTTTAAGTTATAAAGTATAGAAATGAAGGTAGGTAAGGCTTGAAGTTTCTTACGCCTCTGACTCAAAACAATGCGAAAATGGCTTCTGCTTTATGGTGGTGGTACATGAGATTCAGAAATTACCACATAAACTCAAAGCCGAATATTCACAACATCATATTCAAAACTAAGTAGATACATGCAAGAGTCAGTCCTCTTTTCCTAGGCCAGGTCAGGTGACCCAAACACTTCTCTTACCTTTTTACTTGACCTAAGTACTTTAGTCAGGTGCTGGTTGTGCTACTGTTGTAGCCAGCGCTTCATGGCTTTACTCCGTCCCTGGTCCAATAAGATAAAGCATAGCATGAAGAGACTTCCTAATAGGATAGTAGGGATGGGAATCAGGACTCCCAAAACCTACCTAGATATTCATACTAAAGAATATCTTTTCTAGCAATATAAACTATTCCTGTGGGAGAATATATCAACCATCATCATCATGGACGAATGTATGCCTGGTCAGTTGACTCCCCACCGATGCATTCATATTATGGTGTCCAAAAATTGGTGTCATTCACCTAAGCACAGTAATAGCCCTTACCTAGAGGTCATCAAAAGTTTATTGACAATTATTCCCTTACTACCTCTTCATTATCCTGTCTTTATATATCAATTGTGGTAAACCTTTAAACTTTGACTACTCCAAGGGTCCTTCAAGCCCCTGAGATGATGCTTCATTGCTGGGCACATTTGACTGGATTCCATATGTTGATGGCTCCCATTGAAAAAAAGTGAGGGAAGCAAAAAAAAAAGCAGATGCAGCATCCATGACAGAGGTAGGCCTGATCAGTGTATTCCTCAGCTGTAGTACTTACTCTCCCAGTGAGCCTGTCTGACTATGGTAGGAGGGTGGGCAGTCTAGGGATAAGGTGTAGAATACTACTTGACTACACACAGGGGCAGCTAATTTAGACAGATTCCCGGCCCTTCATGTTTGCTTCTAACTGATGGTGAGGAATACTAAGTACATGGGGGCCTATTTGGTTGCATCCCTGTGGGGCATGCCTGAACTATCACTGATAATAGAACCCACAGTCAGTAGTGACTATACCAGCACATCTTGAGTCCTGTAGTCAGGTGACTATATATCTTGGTCATATATTAGTCACAATAATTCAGGTTTACATAGTTCTGTTTACAAGGATATTGTGACTGCCTTCATAAGCCTTAGTACATGGCTTATCTGAGTATAGATTCCTTAATATGAGCCACAAGCTTATAATGTTGAGAGTTTGCATGTAAAATAATACCACCATTGATGTAGAAGGCAATGTTGGTTTAGGACCTAGAAGCTGCAAGTTGCACTACCAATAGCACAATAGCAACAATGAATGGTCACCAAGGACCTATTGTGCAGACTGCATATTGACTCATGAGGAATAGTTATACATACCAGTTTGCTCAAAGTCTCTGGGACCTTTTGTTCAAATTGACAATCCACTATATTGATGGCTATAAGACCCTATCCAGGAACTGCTGATGTAATGTCAGAGTATGTTCAATACTTTCATTGGGTACCGTAGATAAGTGTATGCATGTATATACGCATGGGTATGTGAGGGATATGCTATGCTATAGTCAGGCTAGAGGGCTTCAGGGTACAGCTAATTTCCTATCAAATATTTGAATATGGGCATAGGAAACGAGTCTACAGTCAGTCCTGTAAATGGTATTGCTTGAGGATAACAATGAGGTATGGCTGAAAGGTAAGATGGGGATTTCCCCACTCCAAGACCATTTCTTGAGTGCCATGCAAGAAATAAGTGTTATGATATAACTGGGTTTACTTTCTCTCTCAGAATTAGGATGAATATCTGAGCTTAAATGAGATTTTCATATACTACTTATAGTTGGATGGGCAATTCCCAACTTCCCTATGTCTTCAGGTAGCCCTGATGAGTCTAGGTACTCATATAGGCATCATTGGTCAATACAGCTCTAGAAGTAGTCTACATACTTTTCTGAATGCAGTAAGTAGAATTGCCTTGGCCCCATTCCTGCTTTACCGATTTAACATCTGGAGAGTGTATCAATGTATTATGGCCATTAGTTGCCATGATGCATGAATGCAGTCCTGCATTCTCAACAGATGCATTCCAGAGAAACAGGGCTTCTGAAGCATAACACACCCCTGAAAGCGCTAAAGGGTAAACCGTTATGTAGCATTGCAGTTCACCATGAAACTTGGCTATTTGAGTTACTTCACTCTTGGTCTGGAGGGAGTTCTGGTACAGGGATGGATAGAATTCGGGAGACAGAGCCAGATAATTATGGTCTATTTATTGTGGTCCCCGTAACCCTCCTCCAGGGTAATTGTAGGAAGGGTACATCCACAGGGATGCTGTCCCTACCAGCCGACAGTTTAAACCTTCAAAGCCCCTACAGTCATGTTTTGACACATTGCCGATGACTATTTCAGATGAGTGGCTAGTTACTGAATTCAATGGTTCTCTGAAGTAGGACTGGAATAAAAGTCACTGGTTGCAAATTAACAGTTGGCTTCAAATTGTCATACCTCACTCATTCCTATTCTGCTATATGTGGGTTTTCGCTATGTAGTTCGATAGGTATAATATATATAAATGGCTCATTCCAAGATTTACTGGACATGGGGGGCCTGGGACTGGAAATAACAAACTCAGTATTTCTTAAAAACATTATATTTTATTGATAGCCATATATCTTGGCTTCTTAAAAAGTTTCATTCAAGGATCCAACTAATAAGATGTCAGTTTTTATCACAGATGCCCTAAAACCTTCCAAAAAAGAGGAACATTACTGATTGTAATCAATCAAACATGAATAACACCACTTATAAGTGTCCTAGATACACCAAATATTGTGGCCAGACTGGTCCAATGTACGACTTTATGTATACCAAAAAGTTAAAGTGAGGCTCTAAAACTCTTGAAGTTACCCATTGGTGGAAAAATTGGAAACTCTGAAAATTTGGGAATTTAGTCTCCCATTTCTTAACTTTAGCCTAGTTCATTCAAAACCTTCATACAATGACTATATTAACTGCCCATTGTTTCTAGTAGAGCTACTGTACAGAATGATTACAATTAGCCTGATATATAATACTTGTACTGCATAGTCAGTACCTGCATAGAGGAAATATTGCAGGTACCATCAGTGACGTTCCCTATTCATTAACCTCTCAAAAAAAAGATTTCAGCTCATCTATGCATCATCATATACCATTGGCATCAAACAATGATAAAAGAGATTGTACTACATATATAGAGTCATTTAAACATGCATAATCTTGGGTGTCTTATATCACTTTGAAAAAATTAAAAATGACAACTTTTTCTACACTTGTTGCTACGTGCACATGCCATATGGTGCTAAAATGTATCAGATCTTTTCATACACCAAATAGTCTTTTCACATAAGCCAAACATGTCTACAATTGAATACAAATGATAGAAACACTTATACAAGATAATAGGTTGGCACTATAAAAATAGAACTCTAATCATCTCAAAAATGCTTGTATCCATCAGTAACTTTCCCTATTCATAAATTATGTTGTCCTAAAATGTATCTGTACATACACGGAGTACTCTTTTCACATAAGCCAGACACATCTACAATGGAAAAGAAATGCTACAAACACTATACAAGGTGGTAGGTTGATACTATGAAAATATAACTTTGACCATCCAGTGATGTCTGTAACCATCAGTAACGTCCCTTGAACGTTACTGATCGCGGTGTGCATTAAGATCGCTTATATGTACCTGGCATGGATAATTCACAGAGTATCAGAAAACTTTTATGGAAGACCCCCTAGGGTACCTCTTGATTACATATGATAAGAAGACTGTTGATATTCCATAACCAGGTTAGATGGACTGTATCAGTAACATTCCGCTTGTGAAAATTCATAATTAAATACATATAAAAAGTAAATTATGCCCCAAGACTCACCCAAACCATAAGGAAATCTTAGCTATGACCCCCCACAAAGGAATATAAATATTTTTGGTGGTGTAGAAGTGTTTCCCTTGCTATTATTTGTCCAAGGAACCACATGTCCAATAAATCTTGGAATGACCCATATATATATATATATATATATATATATATATATATATATATATATATATATATATATATAACACTGCCTTTCATCATATAAAGGATCCCACTTGCCTCTCCTAGCAGTTCCAGAAAGAGAGGTTGCTCAACATGCCACTACTGACCACACATACTCCCTTCATCCCCTCCCCCCAAACTGTCATCTCTGTTGTCTGCTGTAGGAGGCCCCATGGGGAGTAGACTCCTTAAATAGAATCAGGGGCCAGCTGGGGAAGCGAAGTTATGGTAGACTGTTGAACAAGCCCTGCTACTGGCTGGCGATGGGGCTTGGGTGGGAAGGAAGTTGGGGTGTCACAGTTAGGAGGTGGGAGGTAGGGGCCTGCGAGTAGCTGGAGTTGTTTTGGGGTAGAAAAGGGTTGGACTGGAACTTACTGCAGGGAAGATGGTGGCCCCAAATTCAGCACTCTACAGAGAAACAAAAACAACCTCCTTGAGTCAAAGTGCACAAGAATGAGAGACTGATGAAAGAATTAAAAAGAGGTCTAAGATGCAGGTTTTAGATTAGGAACTGGGCCAAGTAAGCTTCAGTTTTTAGGTTATTTGAGATAATGTAATTTGAATTCATAACATGGTGTTGGACTCCTGATGGCAAGCTATAATCTGTTGACACACATCAGACAATCTGTCACATTGATTATCCTGATCTACAACTGGGGGTTGGTAGCAATGGAGGCTCCCAGATGATAGCCATGGTTTCTCCCATATTAGCACAAGTGCTATCCCAAGACTCCCTGCCCCCATCCTTCACTATTCTCCCCTAATCCACCCCTCTCATTCAGCCTACTCAGCCACCAAATCAATGCTCTGTCTCTCTAAACGCCATCAGGAGAAATAAATGCCCCCATGAAGGATATCAGCAAGAGGGGAGGGGGGCTCTATACTCTATACTCCTACTCCACCACCATGCCTTCTGACCCTCCTAGAACCATTGCAGATATGTTTAGTTGAGTGGGCGGCACTACACACCCCTACAGTGTGGGCTAACAGGTTGTGTTGAGACCAGGCAGACAAAGTGGTGTTTTGTGGTAATTGATGTTCCGACAGGTTGGCTCTAACAGTTCAAGAGGTGAGACATGGTGGAGAGTGATGCTGTGGAGATATACAGGTGTGCAGGGATAATTGAAAAACTAGAATACCATTCTAAACTATGTGCTTATAAACGAATGTCACCTATTTCTTACTTAGCACCTATTTTAATATAATCCCACACCACCCTTCAATCCAAATTCATTTGTGTAAGGATCATTGTAGTCAAGTTCCCACGCTACTATTACCACAAAGGCCTTACTAAGTGTTTCCTTTGATAATAGCTATTACTCCTGTGATGCCATTACATCATTAGGTCCTCATGTGTACAGTCAGGTCCTCTTATCTTATCTGCTTGCAAAATGTAATCAATCTTTATCTGATTTCCTGTCACAAACACCCCGACCATTAATGGCTTTACTGAAGGAAACAGCCTTTGCCTGGGAAGTTTTCCAAGAGTCTGCTTTCCTGATCAAACAAAGAGAAACACACTTAAAACGATTTGCTTTCCCCCAGATGAAATACAATCATCCTTAAGGGAAGGATGTATGGTAGATATGCAGAAGTTGTGTGATTATGTTGTAGAAGTGAATCCAACGTACATGTGAGAGGAATATATGGGGACTAGATGGAAGCTTTGTGCTATGGGCTGAGCCATACCATATTTACTAGAATATTTTCTAATTTTGTCTTACTGGAGAATGCAAAGGTGACATGCAGCTCCAGCTCAAAGCAGAACAAAACTGACACAAGTTAACCACTCAGTTTATATTTTCAATGAGTACACCCATCAACTATGTGTTTATGTGAGACACAGAACTAATAGTATATTACCTTCCCTCGATCTATTTCTCCTCTTCCCTATCCTCTCGTATGTGTGTGGTGCACATATGCACGGGCACAGACACATTTCTCTGTGGATATGTGTAATGTAATTCTTGCCATGAATATGACCTTAACTGTCAAAATGGCGTTAAACATATCCTATGCCTCTTATTACAAGGCATAGAGGACATAAAGGCTATAGGGTCCATTAGGATAGATCAAAGAAAATGCCTGCAGCCATCCCCATTTGCTCCATTTAAAAAGGTGTATCAGGAAGCACTTAATTGTTTGGCCCTATATCCTTATGTTAAGCCAAGTTTGTAAAAACATCAGAGATCTTATTATTCCTTGCACAATATGGTGCACAATATGGTATAATTGTCTGCAGAAATAAACAAAGTTAATACCTGTTAGAGGTTTAATTGAATGTTGTTATCGAATATGCATATATCTACTTCTCAGGTCAATGAGGTTGGTACATGTATGTATAATCAATCCAAGCTGAAAAATATGTCTTTTTATTAATTGAATGTATCATTTCGGGGTCTGTCTGTGAGTGTCATATGTAGAACATACAAGGGACAACCATTAGGCAGAATATCCATTATACAGGATAACTATAGGGATTACTATAGACTGAGATTTATAATGAATTTAATGTATGTATTATGCTGACAAACATGAGTCTGCTGGTGAATCTGATACATATCCCTTATCAAAATAGATTTCTGAATTGGACAGCCATTTCCCCCTAATGAAGCCTCATTAAGGCAATGGCTATTATTTCTTAATCATTATTGGGTTTTATATCAGAAATAAGTAAGGGATGGGATGAAGCATCAAAGTAAAGATTAATTCGTCAATTGGACAGCCTCATACAGGAAATCATATACCTATAATGGGACATTTGCATCATGTAGAAAAAGGACATCATGCAACCCTAAAAGATTAAGTTGGGAGGGAATCAGATCTATACGACTCCTATAAGTCAGCCATACTATCTCTCTGCCTTATTAAGAAGAAGGCATTGGGGGAGATGTAGTCCTACACCACCCAGAGGTTGGCCTTCCTCCTTTCAGGTCCGCATCCTCTGTAGATTGTAAATACTCAGAGTGTTTGGGTGTTGGTTTGGGTGTCTATTTGCTATCGTCCCATCATTACTGGGATTGCAGTAGATATACAAGTACTGTCTCGGAGAGGTATCAGAGAGAAAGGGCAATCTCCCTCCCCTTTTTTAGGAGGTATTCAAAGTAATGTACCATAGAAGCAATAGTAAATGTTGGCATTTCTTCATCATATCTGAACTATGATTTCACTACGATACCATTTAATATTCTCCAACCTACTTCATCATGATGCATGAATGCCGTCTTGACAAGGTTCATCACTGAAACCCTATTCATGCATTATACTTACCAACACGAGAATATCAATCATATTGGGTTAGCATCACGTAGCCCTAGTCACTCAGCCTGTTGGACAGTTGTCACGGACCTGAAGCATGCAGCACTGATGAAATTTTAGCCTTAAGACTATGGGATTTTTACCAGTTCAGACGCGTCAGGCCAGTGATGGCTTAGAGCCTAGTTTGGAGTCTAATTAGGTCATGAGGTCATGCACAGTCACACGCAGTAATGGTGGTGGCCCATCCACTGCCCGTCATCCGCTGGTGTGCAGGGATAATGAAAATTAAAAGATTGGGGCTGAATTAGGAACCAATGTAACAAACTCCAAGCTCTAATAGAGATAGAAGGCCAGGGACCCTAAGGATACTGTCCCTACCATGTCCATTAGTGACTGACGGCCATCATCCGGCCGTCATTTTATTTTTGCTTGTATTTGCCATTTGATATTCTGAGCCATCAAAAGCCTGAAATTTCTCCACTGACAAAAACTCCCAGAGCGTTAAGGCTGAAGGTTTGTCAGTGCTGCATGTTTCAGGGCTGTTACAAAGTGTTAATATATAGGGGACCGTCACTGAACTCCCCACGCAGCATATAAGCACAGCTATGGGCCCTTCTTCCTTCCTCCTCTAAGCCCCTTAGACGTATACTTTTTGGCACATCTGAGCAGATTTCAAATGTAGTCTACTCCTGTAAAACGAAAGAGGCAGCATCCCTGACAGAGGCGGGCCTGGAGCTTAATTCAAAACATCCTGGGATCACAACCCCAGCGATCTTAGGAATAAATCAGCTTTATCCTATTAAGCGATCTTAAGAGTTGACTGGGTTCACATATCCTAGCCAGCACTAAGATCGCATCGATCTTAGCCTCAGCCCTCCTACACTATTCCAAGAAGTACTTACTGGGCACAGGGGTAAGAGTCCCAAAATAAAGGAATAGCTGTGGAGTCACTCTTCTTCACAAGAGTGCTTATACCATCATTCCCCATCCCCATATGGGGTAAGAAATATATTAGATTCCATCTGTAAATAAGGTAACTTTAATGCAAATGTTCAACCAGTATAAAATAAAAATATCTTACCTTAATAGAGAGAGACAGATGAAATTCCCCAAAGACAGAGTCTGGCTTGCAGCAAGAGGATACCAAAGGGAGTGGGGTAGGACTTCACTTCAAAACTTGAGAAAGAAGAATTACCTTAGAGTGCCCTTAACGCATGAGTAGGCCTAAGGGCCCTCAAGGTCCCCTGTTTATGTAATCAGCAGGCTGTTCCCTCTTTCGATCTGGAGTGTTCCCTGTAAGTGCACTTGTACTCAGGTGAAAACCACTATGCATTTCTTTCACTAAGATCGCATTGATCTTAGTGGTGGAAATGGAATAGTGAAGTGATCCCAGGACTAGCTATTCTGGACAAGCCTGCAACCACTGCATTACATAGGGTAGACCAGCCAGGTCTTATGATATGTGCCTACACTAAGATCGCTGGGGTTGGGATCCCAGGATGTTTTGAATTAAGCTCCTGATCAGTAATCCTCAGCGTTAGTATTCACTGTCCCAGTGAGCCTGTCTGGACAGTCTAGAATGGTTGGGGGCCTGTGGATCAGGTATAAAGGACTGCTTTACTGCACTGAGCGACAGCTAATTTAGACCAAAGCCCTGCCCCTTATGTTGACTTCTCAACATATTGGAGCACAGGAATACTAAGCAGATAGCTACTAAGAAACTGATCTGGTTGCATCGCTGTGGGACCTGCCTTGACTAGAGAACACACTAGAAGGGGAAGTTCAATTATATGTGGACAGATGAGGAGAAAGGGTCCTCCAAGGTAAAATGTAGCATTTAAAATTGAAGTCATCAGCTTTAATATGAGGTATATCACTTGAAGATAGCCCTTCCAGTCCCGGAGATATGGCTTAATGAACATTGAATGACATAACCATATCAATACAGCCAATAAGCTCAGTCATTCATGGTTTTGATTAAATCCTGCATCTAATTAGCATAATGATTTAAATAATCTATTGATAGATGACCAATGCTTTCCATACATTTGGCCATAACATTATATGTAGAAATGGTATCTATGTGCGGTTTTCAGTATTAAAATCCCTGTGAATCGTTCTATGGACTAATGTCATTTTCTTTTTCTATTTGGAATGTTCTCTTGTTGCCATGGCAACACATTTCTATTACAACCCTTATTTAGGCCTTGTTTTGGATTCAAAACATTCCATTTACCTTCCAAATATAGAGGAAATGAGTGAAAATAGAACATTTTTGAGAAAATTATCTTTTTCTGTGTAAAAAGACCAGTTTTTGGCCTATTTCTCACATTTATAGCCTTTGTATCTCCCCTAGTGGCCAAACCCAGTACTAAAAATCCCGCAGGGAGGGACCTTTCTCCTCATCTGCCCACATATGTCAGTGAGATTTTTCGATCCCTTGATATCCCTTTACATTATTCACACATAGTAAAGCCCAGGTCATTAACTCCCAAATGCAGCTCATTACCTGTTTTATCAATATCTTTTGAGTGAATGATAGATATGGGCAGGTGGAGAAACTGGTGAATAGCATGGCAGATACTGTCAATGGACTATTCCGGGTATTATCATTATTTTACACCTATATTAATTTCTTCACCATACAGGTCCCAGCTCTGTCCTAAAGCCTACCACCTGACCCTATCTATTTACTCAATAGTAGGTGGGGTCACTAAAACATTGAACCCTGCCTCCTCCAGTAGCATCCAGTGAGCTGCTCATACGTCATCCCAACATGGATGTCATGACAGCCAAACCAGATTATTTTGGCCACAATCCCACTGGAGGTACTGCGACATACCAGTGGATGCTATTTTGGGACCAGGGCATACCTGTATGACATGCCCTTGTCCCTCATTGGTCCACGTGGCGTGCTGCTCTCCAACTGGTATTGCACCACCAAGGTTACACCTGACGGAGAGCAGACATCATCATTACCAGGAGCTGCTCAGCTGAGTATATAAACCCTGCACGAGCAGCTCCCAGTATCTCTACCTTACATCTCTTCACACCATACCTATACCTCATATCAGGATCTAGGACAGGTTGAGCTATAGGCTTAGGGACAGAGCTTGGACACTGGCGAGTGTATCATTGTTACCACCTATATGAACACTCATGTCAGCTGTGCAATAAAGAGGATCAAATGAACTTCTCTGGATTCAGTGTTTACCACTTCACCCACTTGTAACGGTTCGTTGACAATACTCTGCCTGTAGATACAAAACAAGGTAGTGGACAATACCTCAATGACTGGCTGTAAGAAAATACTTGTCTGGTATGAGACTGGTTTGTTCTAGCAAATTAAATCATCTAAATTGATTTAAGTTGATACATACATGGACATATAAAAGAGAACATAAAAAGGTGTTATTATTTGGACCCACTTTTTTTGGTATGCCTCACCACATTGCTGAAAGTATATGTCAGATTTAAACGTCATATTTACAATGTACAGGCTCAAGAAAGGAATGCCTTGACTTAATAATGAGGTCCCTCCATTTGTCTTTTAATCTTAAAAGTGAGCAATGCCCATCTCTTCTAAGACCTGTTTTATTTATTGAACATTTCTGTTAGCAGACTGCCATCTCTAATGTAATCTGTTCCACAAAGACTGGATCTAAAAGGATGCAAATATAGGTTTTTCTGTCTCAGTGATGGGGAAATGTGATAATTACAATATAAGAAGGCCTGTCTGCAGCACGTATTATATATTTTCTGCCATGGAGCTTGGCTCAGATGGCTTTCAAGATAATGACATGGGATAGAAATTCCCCTTTGTAGTTCTATTCTGCATCTCAGAGCATGGATGACTTACAAGTTCATTTTATATGGCTGAAATACATTCTTTAGATCGTGATGTTTAATGCACTGAATTCCTCTTTTTCTGTCAATCTTCTCAGAAGCAATGTTCATAGTTCCTAGTTCCCCGCAATCTTTTTAATTCGCAAAGGGTACTGTGTCTTTTTGGGGTATTTTAGATGAGCCCAACAACACACTAAACTAATGTCATCACATCAGTGTCAACAATACAGCGAGTCAGTAGCATTGGACCACAATATTTATAGCTGACACCACAAGTTGTCTGAAAATGTTTTAAAAAAGGTATATGGCAGTGAAGCATTCACATATATTATCGATATACATCTACAGTCACACTACTTCCCTTGGAGTGAGTGAGTAAGGTTTATCTAACACTGGTTTGAGAGCTGAGGTCAAACACATGGTAAATCTAGAATATGTCATTTGGTGGATGGCTATGTGTTTCAATATCTGTGCACATGTGAACCAGACACACAGAGAGGACATAAATGGTGAGATCAATACCCTGTTAAGATGTGCTGGAGAAGCCCTATTTACCTTGGTCTATTTCTATTGACTCCTATTGACCACAGTACATCAAACCACTTAGTGGAGAAGCACAAAGCCAATATCCATGTACCCAATTATCAAAACCTGTTTGTAGTCGTCATGCAGATAAGCTGTGACAGGTATGTGGGAGGGATCTACTGCCCCAAACGGTTACCTTACAGCATTTATTCCTCCTGGTAGCATTTGAGGAGGCAGTCCATTTGAATTATTGCTTGGCTGGTTAGGTTGGAGCAGGGATGCAGGTGGAAGATAGTGAACAAGTAATTAATGGATATGTCATGACGCGTGACTGATATCAAACAATAACATGCAATGAGGGGCGAAGCCTCCTCGTTGCATGTTGCATGTCGCCACGCCCAGCACCAGGCAGCAGCTGGGTTAGGGTGACAGTGTGAGTGCACTGCATGGTCTTATGTAACAACCATAACAGTGAGACAATAAGTGGCCCCCACTCACACCCTGGGACATGGAACAACAATGCTGCATTAGGCTACGAATTTGTATGTGATTTCCAAGTGTATTGGGGCAATCATTTAATCAATTACAGGAGAACTAGCCATTGTACTTGCAAACCCACATACAGTTAGGTATTGATGTTATAATGTATGTTACACATTCGTTTTCTTTCTCAAATAAAGCTGACTTGTCTCAAATCGACTTGTATATAAGAAGACAACCACTTAACAAATATATATGTGACAGAACAAGGGGTTATCTATGTATTAAAGTAATAGCTAATAAAGGAAAATATGAGTTGAAACAGAAATATTCACCCTGTGATAACACATCGTTCTACAATGCCACATCATCATCCTATCAGGTCAAGAAAAATAAAAGGTGTGTTTCTAGTATCATAGCTCAAAGAGCTACAGTCAGTAGGTCGGATTTTTTTTTTCACATTTATATAGGAAATGTTAGGGCACATATCAATGGATGTATCAAATTCTTTCATTTCAATGTAAAATAATGATGGGAAAATGACAACTGTGAGAGAGGGGAAGAACACGAAAAAGGATACAGGAAAACTCCTTAAAAAGTAATGAAAAATGAGAAAATTCTTCAAAATCACAAGAAAATTATGTTTTGCCCCTGTTTTGTTAGGGTCGGTCGGGTTACTGGAAACAAACCCTTTTTTTAAAATTGGATTCAGGGTAGTTTACCCAGCCTGTTCAAAAGGTTTCTCCTTTAAAGTTGAGCAAATGTCAAAACCATAATGGGTATGGGTGTAATTGTTTTTAAAAGGGTTGTAAAAAGGTTTTATAATACACCTTTGGTTTAGGGTGGAGAATTGAATCTTGGACCTGGTTGTTGTCAACATCAGTAATATTTCCTTTTGTGTTCAATTCAACCCCCCCCCCACAACAAGAGCTAGTTACACATTTTTACACCATGACGAATCAGGGGAATAGACACTAATTCATACTTCATGGGACTATAGTGTCACTAGAAAGGCTTAATAAGGGCTTTTACATGAACATAATTTCGTTTTGTTTGACATTTTTAAGTGGTCTTTAATCCGAACATCCATGAGCTAGTCCTACCAGGGTTGTCACCAGCGATGAGGCATCAACAAGCTGAATGCTCCTGCTACAACCAGCCATGAGGCATCAACAAGCTGAATGCTCCTGCTACAACCAGCCATGAGGCATCAACAAGCTGAGTGCTCCTGCTACAACCAGCCATGAGACATCAACAAGCTGAATGCTCCTGCTACAACCAGCCATGAGGCATCAACAAGCTGAGTGCTCCTGCTACAACCAGCCATGAGGCATCAACAAGCTGAATGCTCCTGCTACATCCAGCCATGAGGCATCAACAAGCTGAATGCTCGTGCTACAACCAGCCATGAGGCATCAACAAGCTGAGTGCTCCTGCTAAAAAAGGAGTTGTGGGAAAGTGACACATGCAGCATTCCTGACAAAAGCAGGCCTCTCCGTACCCAACTTCACCATCCAACTGAGCCAGTAATTCACTGGAGGGGTATAAAGGCAATAGAAAATCCCCATTACTACAAGCTGGACAGCTAATTCAGACCAAAAGCCCTACCTTTTATGATGACTTCTAGCTAGATTGGTACAGAGGAATACTAAGTCGGTGGCTGGTAGCAGATAGATTTAGCTTGATCCCTATTGAGCATGCCTGGACTAGATCAAACACTAGAGTGGGACTTTGGGCAATATCTAATAGTCTTTCACTGAGTCCATAGTAGGAAACGATACAAACAACCTGATTGTCTCAGAAGAATAAAAAGCTGCTTTTAGAATGGCTATCTGGTTATACAGTTGCTCCTGCGTCTGGACCTGAGTAGATGTGATGTGGGGATATGACATGAGGTGGATATTGTAGCTTTTGTACTTTTGGAGATCCTTCTTCATTTTATAGTTTACTCCTTTGATCTTCCATATATTAACTTGCATGTCATTATAAACATAATGTAGTCTATATATGAAAGAACAGCTGTGTTAAAAATCTAATTACCCACATATTTATGACATTTAACTAGGGTAGGTTAACCCTGGGACATCCGCATACCATGAGATGTTCATCTAGTTCAGTGGGGGGGGGGGGATTTGGACATCTAAAGGTTTTATTATACCAGTTTTCTATTATGGTTCTGTATAAAACCAATATAACACCCTGAGTGTGTTAACATCTCAGGTCTAACCTATCCAATATAATCTACCAACAGTTATAAGAACAATTTATTATTTGAGGAGAAGTCTTCAGTGACATCAGAATTCCTACTGTCCTCCATACTGAATCGCTGCTTTATTACTAAGATTTTACCAGGCGAAAGAAAGTGTATGGCCAATGTGCCTCTATATATACAGACCAACCCAACATTGACTCTGCACTTCCCTCATTGACATTACTGAAATATATAGAGATGAGAAATTGGAAGGCCATCATAATATTGCCTAGGTCTGCTAGGGATGGGTAAATATACCCCCTGGCCTCAGCTCTGAAGGTATTTGCTAACTTTGTGTGCTGTCAATGGGCAGTCACTGTCTGCATACTGTCCAACTTATTACCCTTCAAATGGACAAGTAAATTTCTTATATCAAACACACACTACTTTAGTCAAAAGATTGAGGAAAGCAATGGGGACTAGAATAGGGAGTATGGTTACAGAATATTATTTCCATATTCTAGGGTCGTATACAGAGTAATCATATCCCGAGCTATGTCCAATTGCATTTATAAGAAATGAATGGCTTTGTAGAAAAGAATTAGGATATAAATCAAAATGGAACATTTTACAACAATCAAATAAAATGTTAATTCTGGGTTTAAATGGCTCACTTGCTGACATCTAGATTTACAAAATACTTGATAATATTTGGCATTTACCCAAAACGCAATGTCCAATGGCACTTCCTTCTGTCTTGCATCTACAGCAGTTTTTCCCTCAATGCCTCTCCATACCTAGCGCATCCTTTGAGCTCACTTGCCCATTTGCAAAGGCAGATAAAAGGAAATGAAATCCAAACTGAGCTGCCTGCATTTGGCTTTCAGCTGCTAGGAGAAGCAATGTCTTCTAATGCATGTCAGGATTATTAAACATCTACACATTAGCTGTGGGTTCACACAAGTGATATTGCTAAACAAAAATCATTTCACACAGATTTTCCATGGGAAAACAGTAGCCATTCTAAAAACATCCTTTTAAAGTCTACAATGACTAAAGCAATATGTCTTTACTTTTCATTCTTCAGGAAGCCAGACGCAGGGAGGGACCTGAAACACTTGGATTACCTTTCTCATAGCATCAACATAAGGTCAGGATCTAAGAATTGGTAAGTTGAACGTGCACATTGAGGTCAGGAGGCCATTTCATAAGCTGTTATGACCACACCCTGCCTACGACTGATAATCCCTTTGCTATTGCAGTGGTAGGTTTGGTACGACTAGGAGTGTGCAGTCATAGCAACTAGCATGTCAAGAAATGGCCTCCAGCGAAATCTTTTCTGATAGACCTTGACATAGCGAAGACACTATTGTTTCTGGATCATTATCCAGAGAAGCTAGATCCTAGACATGGCGAAATTGTTTATTATAATTGTGCACTAATGTAAGCCTAGTTAACATTGCATTGTTTTGTAACTATAGCATTGTAGAAAAAAATGGCTGCAAAACTCACATATTGCATTCTCATTCATGTTGTATTGTCATCTTTCATATTATCAGATATCATATATCTCTAATGTTTGACATCAGAATGTTAAAAGCGATCCAACATACTTATGACTCCAATATAGCCTTCACTATTTCTGGTATCTATGTTTGGCCAAGAAAGTGCTTTCACCTACCACTTGATTTAGACATAAATCTCACACATCACATCAGATTAAACATTCAGTCCAGCTGATCTCACCTACCGACAAGCAAGATCACTTCGGCACATAACCTTAGTGCCAAGGTCAATCCCACCTGTCCCTTCACCCTGTGCATTTCTTAGACTTTATTGGTCCAAATATCCAAATCTATTGCATCCTTTAAAAAGATTTAATAATCTCTCCTTGTGTGAGTGCTTTAAAAAGAAGGAAATTGTATTTTCACAATGAATGATATGGTAACAATGGCATGGGTGCACTGCTTCATATGAATTAGGCTATTTTCAAATTGCAGGACCATTTCCAAATTGCTGAAGACTGCTGGCCCACCACTTACATTACACACCTTATACCTCACTCTCTGATGAGATTATTATTCTATGTGGGCAGGATATCTGAGGCTATACAGTGTATACATAGTGATTATTGAACACCCTGGAGTAGGAGGTGTAGCCTGGACGGGTAGATATGTAATTACTATTGATCCACAACTCCTGGTGGTTAGCAGCCTTTAGTTAGTTAGAAGTAAGAGACCATACACATCTCATAAAGTCAGCTGGAGTGGACTTGGTTACACTACTATGTTCACTTAGGTATGCCCTGTAAGCTACCTGGTGTCATCTTAACATGATAACACCATGATATTGATCACATTTTATATATATATATATATATATATATATATATATATATATATATATATATTTACAGTACAACATTAAATATAATAGTCTAGACAAACATAGTATCTCATTACATTGAATGTCACAGTCCTTGCAATATCTGCTGGATACTGGTCATATTGGTCATACCCAAATCCCCATAGGAATAGCATTGGAATTTGGAGTGATCGTAGTACCTTAGGAAATGGCTTCCAGTTAAAAATAAGTGGACTCCTCAAAGTGAGCAACTAGAATTGCAAAGCTAAGTATACTATACAACAGCCCCCTGCAGTTACCACTCATAGACTACTACTGAGTGGCTCATCAGTCTCTATAGAGCAGCTCACACTGAGAGAGACTTACCATGCCATTTAAAGACCTGCTCACCCATGTAGATCTAATTAAATCATTTAATTGCCCAAAGGACTGGAATGTTATTAGTTGATGATATAGCTAATGCATTGTAGGCCCAAATGTATTACTCTGTTGATGTTTATTGATTTGGTGTGGTATAGCAATAGATTATGACCAGCATTTATTGACTAGGGTATTTCACTTTGAATTAATTAACACCTTATAATTTGACACCATCAAGTCTTATTTCTCTTAAAATGAGACAAAGTAAGGTTGCTCTGTTAAGGCTGATATCTAAAGCTTACATAGTTCTGTTTAACAAGGATATTCTGACTGTCTTCATAAGCCTTAGTACATGGCCTATCTGAGCATTGATTCTTTAATACCATGTACACAACCCCTTGATTATAATGTAGACAGTTCCCTTGTGAAATAACACTACCATTGGAGTATAAGGCAATGTTAGCTTAAGACTTAGAAGCTCTTGCACTACCAATAGTGCAATTACAACATTAAATGGTCACCAAACACTCTTGTGTTGACTGTGAGCTTATTGACAAATGAAAAAAGGAATAGTTACACATGTATACTCCTGGTTTGGTCATAGTCTTCAGGACCTTTTGTTCAGATGGTCAATGCACCATATTGAAGGCCATAAGAGCTGTATCCGGGAACAACTGGTATGATGGCACTGCACGTTCAATACCTTCCTGAGTTCTGGGGTAGATATGTGCATGTATATGTATGGATATGTGAGGGATATGGATCTACATGTATTGTAGAGGTATGCTATACTCAGCCTAGGGGGCTGCAGGGCACAGCTAATTTCCTCTCAAATATTTGGATATAAGCAGAGGATATGGGTCTACGGTCAGTCCTATAAATGGTATTGCTTGATGATAACAATGAGGTATGGATGCAAGGTGAGATAGGGATTTCCCCATTTCAAGTCCATTATGTGTGGTTGCATGCAAAAAAGACCAATTCAGACACAAAAATGTTATTGTACAGTGTATATTAGACGGTAGAATGGGGATGAGTGGTACAGAGCTTAAATGCTTCAAAGGTGTTTTTGAAAAATGACATTTTCATATACTACTTACAGAACATCAAATTCCCCATTTCCCCATGTTTGACTATAGTAGTGCCAAACGTAGACATATATTTCCAAATGCAGTCAGTAGAATTGCCATGGCAGCACTCTTGTTTAACTCTTTTACATAAGAAGAGTGCTTAAATGTATTATGTTCAATGATACATATATAGAGAGAACTAAATGACTGTGGTGTTCAAGGTGACCGATCCACCATGAGACACCCCCCGAGGGGTGGATCGGCCACCGAGGACACCAGGGGAGTTTAGTTCTCTATTTATTTTATGTTTTAAGAGGGTTTAAATAAGGAAAATCAGCAAAATCTGTTACCGTAGTTCCCCGTACGAGCGGCGGTACCGGATCGGCCACCGTGGTGGATTGGCACACGTTACGCCACTGGGGGTGTGGCGATCCACCCACAATGCTATCTCTACGGGAAGAAGTTATTCACATAAAATAAAAGCAGTGCCGCATTCCCCACAGCTACAATCCAGCATCATGCCTAGCCCATGCCAATCATGAAACATGACTTCTAAAACATTGTGCAACCCAGAAATGGTTAAACAGTCAAAACTTTTAAACGTTATGTTGAAGTCTGCCACAAAATTGGGCTATTTGAGTGACTTTACTCTCAGTCTGGAGGGAGTTCTGGTCCATGAATGGGATGGTATTTAGGGGCCAGAGCCAGACATTTATGGTCTATTGATTATGGTCACTGTACCCCTCCTCCAGGGCACCTTTAGGAGCGGGATTTCTACAGGGACCCTCCCTAAAAGCAGTCATCTTTAAACCTTCAAAGGTCACTACAGTCATGTTTTGATAAATCGCCCATGACTATTTCAGAGGCTGGCTAGTTACTTAATGGATGGTTCTCTGATGTAGGATTGGAATAGAAATCACTAGGTGTAAATTAACAGTTGGCATCAAATTCTTATAACTCACTCGTACCCATTCTTCAATATGTGGTTGCTCACTATAATATATTATAGTTAAACAGCTATATATACACCCTTTTCATGCCTTTCATCATATAAAGCATCCCACTTGCCTCTCCTAGCTGTTTCAGAAGGTGAGGCTGCTCACCACGCTACTACTGTCCACATATGCCCCCCCCCACCTGCCATCGCTGTTGTGCCCTGTAGGGAGACCCTTGGGGAGTACACTCCTTAAATAGGAGCGTGAGCCAGCTGAGGAATCGAAGTTAGGGCAGGCTGTTGAACAAGGCCTGTCACTGCCTGGCGAAGGGGCTTGGGTGGGTGGGGAGTGGACAGTGGAAGTTGGGGTGTCACAGTTAGGAGGTGGGAGGTAGGGGCCTGCGAGTAGCTGGAGCGGTTTTGGGGTAAAAAAGGATGGGACTGGAACTGCCGGGGAGATGGTGGCCCCAAATTCAGCACTCTACAGAGAAACAAAAACAATCTCATTCATTCTGAGGTCCACCCTCCTTGATTGGTCGTACACAAGAATGAGAGACTGCTGAAATTGAAATAAAAGGAATAAAGAAAAATGTCTATGACACAGGTTTTAGATTGGGCACTAGTTCGAGTGCTCAGTCATTTGAATTTCTAACTTGGTGTGACACTCTTGATGGTAAGCTGTAATCTACTGATACATATTGGACAACCTGTCACATTGATTTGGCTGATCTTTGAATGGGGATTGGTAGCAGTGGAAGCTGACAGGTAATATCCATGCTTTCTTCCATTTTTATGCCAGTGCTATCCCCAGACTCCCTGCCCCCATCCTTCACTATTCTCCCCTACTCCGCCCCTCTCATTCAGCCTACTCAGCCACCAAATCAATGCTCTGTCTCTCTAAATGCCATCAGGAGAAATAAACACCCCTATTAGGGATATCATTCAGAGGGGAGGGGGGCGTTAGACCTACTCGTCCACCATATCTTCTGACCTTCCCAGTAGGGTTGCAGATAGGGTTGATGATTGAGTGTCGGGTGGCCCTCACTACACTCTCCTGCTAAGTGGTCAGTTATGGTGCAGTTGGTAAAGGTCAGTAGGGGTCAGTAGCAGTGTGGGCTAACAGGTAATGCATGTATCATGATTGTATTGAGACAAGGTAGACACAGTTGTGTTTTGTGGTTATGGATGTTTGGGTATGATGACTCTGTCTATTTAAGAGGCGAGCCATTGGGTGTGATGCCGTTGCTTATATAGGTGTGCAGGGAGAATGGCAAAATTAGAATGTGTGGTATTCTACAAGAGATAAATAGGGGTACCTAACTGTTCCTTCTAAACACCTAGTTTATCATTAAATAATGCAGAGCTAATGGTAATTAGGGCATAACATGGGATAATGGGCAAGCAGTTAAGGTGTCCAACTGCAATGGTCTGTGGGTTATCACTCTGTGTTGTTCATTAATCACGAGGTACACACTGTATGGTCTCTAACACCCTAGCCCAGCAGCATATTAGGCTAGTCAATATGAATATGGTAATAGGTAAATGTGAATATGGCATGATATTTTCAGTTGGTGCTGTTATATAGCTAGCTCTATATATGTAAGACAGTGCTATGCAGCCATGTTTAGATATATTTGCTTAGAAAGGTATAGCACAGTGTGGGGGTTTGTTCCTTCTACGATGTATCATATAACTTCTCCAACCCAAAAGTAGGTGAAGCAAATAAGAGTAGGAGATACCAAAGCAAGTAATGAGTATGTACATGGTTGGATCTATGGGTACATGGCAAAAAGAAAGAGGGACGGAGCATGTATAATGATTATCCTAAAAAACAAGATCCCTCTGGCCTTCAGTAACCCAACCCTCCCCTCCTACCATCAATAAGCTTGTCAGTGCCAGAGCTGTTTTATAGCTCTGTTCATTGAGAGCAATTATTCCATGTGACAGACAAGTAACTGATGGATACTGACAAATTTAAGAAGCCTTGCTGCAGCTGTCATAAAAAAGGCCAGGTTTTGTGTCTGCCTGCCAATTAGGCAAGACAGGAGAAGAAGAGAGGGGGGTGTTTTTTTATAAAGGCCAGAGCAAGAGAAGGGGACAATATCCTTACTGAGTTGCCTCCTGGGTTGATAACTATTGCTCCAGTTTCCTGTGATGTGATTACATCATTAGGTCACCATGTATGTAGGAAGGTTCTCTAATCTAATCTCACCCTAGACTATTAATGACTTTACTTAAGTATACAACTGTTTATAAAGAAAGACTGAAGAGATGTGAGATGTATGTGGGGATTGGGGTATCTGGAGAGTTCAAGGTGATGTGCAGGTCCAGCTCAATACAGAACTAAACTGACACAAGTCATCCTCTCAGCTTATATTTTCAATGAATGAATTAATATCCACCAACTCGCCATTATGTATGCATGTAATATACAAAACTATTAGTGTACTTACTTTCCACACTGATGTCTTTCAGATAATAACAGCATCCTCGTCCTGCAGTTGCCAGAGATCCATTGCTATTTTTACAGAGATTCATTATACCACTGTACTGCCATCTGTGGTTTATTGTAAAAACTACACTGGTTCACTGCTATTTAATTACGGTGGTTCACTTTTCAGTTTTACAAGGGTGTCTGGTGGATTCAACGGTTATTTTTTTACAGTGCGAGCACAGCTGCAGCAGTTTTCTGCAGATCGTATATCTGTCCTATGCCTTATAGTACAAAGAAAAAAGGACAAAGAGCCTATAGGGCCCACTATGATATATCAAAGAGAACGCCTACAGCCACCCTATTTGCTCCATTTACAAAAGTGCCTACAGAGGCACTTTATTGTTTGACCCCATGTTCTTGTATAAACCGTAGCTTAAAAATGTATCAGGGCTCTAACCTTTCTTATATTTTTCATTGCAATATGGTAAAATTGCCTGTGGAAATGAATGAAATAAACACCTGGTGTTTTGAATGAATATAGCCGTCTAGCAGGCACATATTACTCAGGCTTACAGGGTTGGGAGATAATCGACCCCAGCTCATTATTCAATGTTTCATTTTGAATTCTGTCTGTAGGGTCATTTGTAAAACATGAGTCTGCCAATGGATCTGATATGAAACCCTTAGTAAAGCAGATATAATTTCTGAATTGAACAGACTCTTTACCCCCTAATGAGACCTCATTAAGGCAACTTAATAATGGCTATTAAATCTTAGTGATTATTTTGTTTTGTATTGGATAGGATGAGGCATCAATGAAAAGATTACTTCCTGAATTGAATGGACTCCTTTCCTCTTAATCATGCCTCATTAAGGCTATGTAATAGTGGCTATTAAATATTAATCATTAAAGTGTTTTATATTGGAAATAAGTATGGGATGGAATGAGGAATTCATTTTAGACTATCAGATTTTTTGTTCATTTATGGTCGAGTTGTTATCGTTTGCATCATTACATCTTATCTAATAAAAGGTTCATTCAAGATGAATTCCCATCAGACCAAGACTATTTCATTAGAATATCATTACATACTGCATTTATGGCTATTATGCTGCCATGGATGTGTAAAGACTCACTAACAAAAACTTTCAATGGTATTATAATATGCCTTAGTGCATCAAGTATAGATTATTGGCTCTTTTTCTCTTTATAATACTAGCCATAGTTATGACTTTCTTGATTTGAAATCATTTGACAGTTCTTACTTCTGTCTGGGAAACATAAAATATGACCTTTTAGAATTACATTATTGTTTATTATTGGAAACAAACCTGTGCACTGACTGACCAAAATTGGTCAGTCAGTGCACAGGTATACACATACAAATCTGACAAAACAATGCTTTAATGGATGGAAAACAATGGATAGAAGCAGTCAATACCAGAACCTGTTGGACACTGTCAAACCGGACAAATTGCTGCCAGGCCGACAGAAATTCCCAGACTCCAGGACTAAATACCTGGCTGTTATTCCGGGACATTATTACTGCTCACAAATTGGCAATACTTTTGGTTAAGTCTTAAAAAAAACGAAATGACTAAAAAGTGAGAGCATTCTTGCTTTTCATTATTTCTTTCCTGGCAACTATAACCTTAAGGTGTTCGGTCCTGTCAAAACCAAGCCAGGCCTGCAGAATATCCAAATTTCCAGGACCATTTTTTTTATATAGACCTGGACATGCTGAAAGGCGTAGTGGTGATCTGATGTAAAATATCACAAGGCTAAATGTAAGCAGCACATTAATCCCCCTAGATAGTAGATAGCCACGGTGAGAAGAAGCTGGAGTGATCCTGTAACAGCTCTACTCAATGAGCTGTGATGAGGAGGCTTTGTGCAAAGCAGCAAAACTAATACCCTCTGGCCTCTCCACTGAGGTCTAAATTTCTTCACCTAGACCATTTTTCTATGATATACAAGCTAACATCAACTTTTCTCCTCTGTATCAAAAACATTGATTTTGCAGTGAACTCTTTTTCTGTTTCTGCACAACTAGGTACTAGGAGGATAGTCAGTTCAGAAGAATTATTCCATTAGATGACTATTAACCTTGATCATTTTATGTATAATACCGACACCTTTACTTCCACTTACTGATTTACTTCAGATAAAACCCCTGTAGAATTATACAATGATATATATATATATATATATATATATATATATATATATATATATATATATATATATATATATCAGTACCCTTTGAGCAGTATGGATATTTGAGGAAAATACAAACAGTCATGTGTATGGAAAGAGGCAGTCTGGGTAAGTTATAGAGTGAGCAAATGAGACAGCACCTAGTCAGCCTATGCAGGTAAACTACCTAGAAATGATACTATTCTAGTATGACATACTTGTAGCAGAAGGTCAGACAGGTAGTAAGCTGTAGCATCAGTTATGCATTAAAGCTTTCCTTAGAGACCTCTAAGAAATATGATGGCATATTGGCCTGTTAAGGGTGGCAGAGTGCACCAAGTTTATATGTTCATTGTGTTAGGATGGGTACTTGCCACAATGAACCAAACCGCTAGTAACCTGCAGTACTTGTACGTAGAGTCACAATATCACATTTTTAATAATAGTGACAAAGGAATATGAAGCTGGAAGCCTCATGCAATGCTCAAAGATTAAGTAGAAAGAGAATCTGTTAAGGCTCCCTGTAAATCAGGCTCCCTGTAAAGAAGAAGGTACTGGGTGAGATGTAGTCCAATACCACCCATAGATTGGCCTTCCTCCTTTCAGGTCTACATCCTCTGTAGATGGTAAATACCCAGGGTGATTGGGTGTGGGTTTAGGTGTCTATTTGCTATCGTCCCATCACTAATGGGATTGCAGTAGATATACAAGTACTGTGTCAGAGAGGTATCTGAGTAAATGGGCAATGTTGATCTCACTCCCCTTTTTGGAGAATGAGGTATTCAAACCAATAAGCCAAAGATGCAATACTTTACTCTTTGGTGGTTAGATCTACGTTTTGGATGCAATAGTAAATGGTTTGTTTTGTTCTTTCCTTATAATGACTATTGCCATTGGCTTTTCTCCACCAGGCCATAATTTCATAATATTCCCCAACCCCTATCCCATTCATGAAATATCTAGTTAACAAAATAAAAGGTATTTCCGAATTGCCAAGGAAACTAACTAAAGGCTTTCTGACATAAGTAATGTTGATTTTCTAGTAGTATTTGCAATAGCTGATGTGGAATGGTGTTGTACTGTACAATTTCCAGTTGCTGCATTTCTCAGCATCAAACCGTGATAAGTACACACTCACCATTGCAACCATACCCTTACTTAGACCCCTTTACCGTCACTGCCTCACACACACCTTCTGTATGTCTCCAGCAAGGCACCAAACACGTGCTCAATGTGTTTCAAGCTTTTACTTTCACCTCTGTCTGAAAATACCAGGGAATTGTTTTCTATGGTGAGTCACAACATGAGCTCATTGATGGCCAATTTGACTCATAAATCATATCAAATGGGCCTGAGATACATAGACAGAAAGTGAAGAAAAATGGTATGCTAAGCCCTGTATCGCTAGGCTTGGCCATGTTACCTGAAACAATCTCTTCCTCTTTTTTGTTTAGCCTATATACTTTGGATGGCTACTGGTTGTGCTTCTATTGTAGCCACCGCTAAATCCCATCTCTAATCCAATAGGGAGAGGCAGCAGGAAGAGACTTCCTGATAGGATAAGAGGAATGGGAATCAGGACTCTCTAAAACTTGTACCTGGCTTTGATACTCCCTAAACATATCAAAGCATATCTGTTCTTATAGATTAGGCTATGAATGTGCCCTTCTTCTCAGTGAAGAAAGCTGAAACCTCTGGGTAATCTGCAACCTTACTACTTGATGGCTGGATTCTTACTTGACTGACTAGCATGTTCCTCCATCAGACTACCTTCTTTGAGGTGTTCTTTATGTGAGCAGGAGGGTGTTGCGAAGGGACAGGAATTCAATTCTGGCAGAGGTGCTATTCCCAAATGGGAACTGACTACCCCCAAGCAATGGCTTCTCCCCTGTTTTGCAGCAAGGTAATAGGTTATAGAATTGATTCTTAAGTTTTCATGAATTGGGGAATGCTTTGCAGTATGACTCACATTAAGAGGATTGATTCTGAGTGTAAGGTAAGAAGTTTGTTCTGAGCAGCAGAACAGGCAGGAACTGGAAGGTGAGTCACGTCAGTGAGAATTCGATTCCGACTCTTTTCGCAATAGCCTCCAGTAAGTCAGTATGTTACTTGAGTAGAGGGCATAAGACATTGTTATAACATCATTACTTTGGTTATGATCATGAGTAGCTGCCATTTTAGCTTTGTCCCTGCTATAAATCCTGACCTCGTCTTCTGTGTATTGATGCTCAGATATTTTTGATGCTACAAAACATACCTACACACATCGGTGGATGTGGCGCCCCATTAGCATCTCATCTCCCTCTTCAAGAGGAAATCATCACCTGACCCATTAGCATCTCATCTCCTTCTTCAAGAAGAAATCTTCACCTGAAAAAGGCTTCTTTTAAAAGCTCAGAGACATGTATCTCGTCTCTAGAGACAGACACTTTCTTTTGTTAACAAGCATCCCCCTAAAACTACAAGATGTATATGACAACTAGAAACAGAATTTTAGAAATAACCTGGAGATGACATGCTAAAAGGGTGCTATAAAGCAGCTAACGTTGATAAAGCAGGTATCCTGGTACAAAATCTTGAAAATACAAACAGTTGCTAAACTCACCAGCAGTCTTTGATAAGGTGACAGAAAATTGGCATAAGGCACAGTTACGGGCCTTACCTAAAGGTTAACAAAAGTCCCTTGACCCTTATCACTCAGACAGCTTATCACGCAGACAGCTTATCCTCTCTTTGCATCCATTATAGTCATCCATTTAGCTTTGCTTTCTTCCTAAGTCCCCAAGACCTATATCATTGGGCACATTTGAGCAGATTTCAAATGTTGATTGCTCCTGTAAACAAAGGGGAGTGAGGAAAAATGACAGATGCTGCATCCCTGACAGAGGGAGGCCTGACCAGCAATCCTCAGCGTTAGTATTCACTCTCCCAGTGAGCCTGTCTGACCTGGTTATAATAGCCGGGAGCCTCAGGATCAGGTATAAAGAATTGTTTTACTGCACTGAGCAACAGCTAATTTAGACCAAAGCCCTGCCCCTTATGTTGACTTCTTACCACATTGGAGCACAGGAATACTAAACGGGTCGCTGCTAGGAGACTGATCTAGTGATAACCATGTGAGGCGTGCCTGGACTTCAGTACACACTGGAAGGGGATGTTCAATGATATCAGATAGTCTTTCACATCCCTTGATATCCTTTTGCAAGACTGGCACAGGGTCAAACCCAGGTCATTAGCCATCAGATATAGCTGGTGGCAAACAAATTTGATCAATATTTCTAGTGGCGGATTTAGAGGGGGTGCGGGGGCACGCCCCCCGTTTTTTCCAAGTACTTAAGAGTTTAATTTGATATTTTGGACCCCAAAATTTGCTAAAAATCAGGGGGTGCGCCCCCTCCTTTTGGGCCACGCCTTCTCCTTTTCAAATTCCTGGATCCGCCACTGATTTCCTTTAGTGGAATGTCCGTGCACCTGTGACTCTGGCATGAATTGTCAGGCTGTTTCTTTTCTAGAAGAAAATGTTCAAGGGTTGTGATGAAAATGGTGAGGTGGAGAAACAGAAACCCATGCTTTTGAACTCAGTTTTCTTTTTTTTCTAAAACAAAAACAAAAAACAAACACATATTGTGGTGAATAGCATGGCAAATACCCCCTGAGTAGTGTGGTAAACAATGCGACACTATCTGGTATAAGAATGATTTGTCCTAGCGAATTTAATCTTTTTGGATCTAAGGCAATACCTACATGGAAATATAAGAGACTATTTAAAGATTTGTATTCAGTTTCCTTTTATGGCTCACCATGCTCATGAATGTATAAGTCATCTAGCCAATGTTGAGAGACTCAAAAAAGGAATTTCCTTTCTCAGTCTTGACGTCCCTGCATTTGTCTATTTATCTTAAAAGGAAGAAATGCCCATTTCTTCTAAGACCTGTTTTATGTATTGAACCTTTCAACCAGCAGACTGGCAGCACTAATGCTATTTCTCCACAAAACCAGAATCTAAGAAGATGCAAATAATATAGGTCTTTTTCCCTCGGTGATGGCTGAGTACAATTATTACAATAGAAGACACCCTGTCCGATAACAAGTGTTTTATATTTTCTGCCAAGGAGCTTGGCTCAGATGGCTTTAAAGATAATGAGATAGTATAAAAGTCCCCTTTGCAGTTCTATTCTGCTTCTCACATGAGTGCGTTGTACATTCATATATCTGAAATACATTTTTTAGATCTTACTATTACATGTACTGAAGCCCTTTCTGTCTGTTATATTTCATAATTAATATTCAAATTTCCTTTATGTCCTCAGGCAGGATGTTTCATAATTTATAATTCAAAGTGCACCATGTCTTTCCCGGATGTTTTAGGTCATAATTTAGCCCAGCGACAAACTAAACCAATGTCATCACATCAGTTTTAACAATACAACAAGTCAGTATATATATACACACTCTACAATAGCTCCATTGCTGGCACTGGCCCACAAGGTCTATAGCTGATAGCACAATTTGTTTGAACATGTCAAAAATGTCTTTCATATTTCTGTACAGCAATTCTCTATTAAATTGATCAGGCACCCTGAGAACATTGATAACAGTGAAAAACCCCATGTGTCGATATCCATCATTAATCTGCAGTACTTCCCTTAGAGTAGGTGAGTAATGGTCCTTTAACATCAGTTTTACATTTTAGGTCATGTTGATGATGAACAGTCTACAAGATATCATTTGATGGATGGCTGTGTGTTTTAATTTCTGTGCACATTTGCACCAGACACACAGAGGGGACAGAAATGGTGAGATTAATACCCTGTGAAGATGTGCTACAGAACCATTGGTCCATTGCTATGGGGCTTTTTTAACCACATTAAACGACTTAGTTTGAAGTGCACAGCCCACATCAATATACTCAATTATCAAAAGATGTCTGTAGGTGTGTGCAAGAGGGGACCGATATCTCTCAGGAGAGTTTATCCTCCTGATTAGGGGAGGCAGGCCATTTCAATGAATGCTGGGCTATTTTTTTGATAAGGTTGGAGCAGGGACATCAGGGGACAGCAGGTAGGGGATAGTTAGTGATCAGCCTCCGCCCTGACAGAGAAAACCATAGTTGAGAACCGTCCAAATTTATTCAATTCAGGATAGAAACTGTATTTGCAAATTTCGTTATCATAGTTACATGTTAAAGGTCTATTCGATGAATGCAGTATGAAATACAAAATTCCTTGGCTCAAAAGGCTTCACCTTTAAAATCGAGCAAATGTCAAACAATAATGGGTATGGGGGTATTTGTAAAGTGTACAATACACTTTGAGTTGAGGAATGAGAAATGAATTCTAGATTTAGCTATCATTTTTGCTTTGTATATATGATGAATCAGGGTAATAGACACCTATTCATACTTCATGGCTTCAATGCTAGGAATGTGACTTTTTCTTCCACCTTTTTACACTATCATTGTGTCACTTGAAAGGCTTAGGGATTCTACTTGCATAGATTTTACATGTATCAAATATGGTTTTGTTTAACATTACTGGGTGGTCTATAACACCACACTCCATGAGCTGGTCCTACCACGATTGTCACCAGCCATTAGGCATCAACAAGCTGTATGCTCCTGCTACAAAAAGGGGTGTGTGGAAAAATGACACATGCAGCATCCCTGACAGAAGCAGGCCTCTTCACTAATCCATGGAGACGGTCTCGGTTACTGCAGAGAGGGACCGGTAATTTAGACCAAAGCTCTACCCTTTATGCTGACTTCTAGTCAGATTGCTGTAGACGAATACTAAGTTACTGACTGCTAAGAAATTGATCTAGTTTGTCCCTATGGGACAAGTCTAGACTTGATCAAACACTAGTATGGGATGTTGAGTAGTGTCTAATAGTCTTTCACTGAGTCCCTAGTAGGATACAAACAGACTTTTATTGTTTAGCAGTGTTGAATCACAGAGCAGTTCCACAGTTGCCCAGATCATGAGATTACATCAGAAGTATGTTAGAAGTCTGTTCTAGATTTATATGGCAACCTGAGTCATGACATAGTTATTGATACCAAAATTGAAACCCAGCTCAATAGTAAGTAAGCTGTATCATTATGCACACTTCTAAATAACCTTTCAATAACAGTATTTTTTAATAACAGTTTGTATACGGCTCGTGTATGACCTCTAAACAAATTGTGTTAGTTTCCCTTGGTCATAATCTACTTTACGCCCCTAATCTTTTCTGATCCATGCCTGGCCTTTAGTCTGCCCCTGTAATCCCAGACCACAGATGACAAATCCCCAGTGGCCTCCACACCCTACACCCTGGGGATTATCCCCCTGGAGGCACCAGGGTCGAAGATGGGAGGCAACATAGATAATGTGCTGTGATTGTTGATAGGAGGTTGGTTGACAGAGTCTATGATCATAGTGGGAGCTAGCGGGATACCCACAGTGGAGTACCATAGCTGGGAGATCTAGACATTACTTTATACATATATCATTAGTTGAAGCCTGGTGACTGATCCAGAGATCAAATTGGGTTTTATTGTTCTGGAGAGTTCATTGCCCAGAGACATTTATGTGGTAGTATTAATTTAGGTATCAAAACAGGGAGTAATTATGATTAGATTTAATAACTCATTATCAATTAGTATTTGCTACCATAAACATGTGAAAACATGCATCAAATCCATATCCCAAAGAATGTCCTATTAAAAAAATATCTGTCCTGGTAAAGAATGTGAGCCTGCAGGGAATCAGATGGGCAAGCAGAAGGAAGCATTAGTGTGAGGTGTATTTGGTTCCTACTCACACCTATTCAGGTCTGCACCTTTTAAGCCTATTTTGCTGCCATCAATGTTTTCTGAGCCATTGAACAATAGAATATTTTCTGCTACTCATAACCTATCTGTTGAAACCTGTGTTTGATCAGTTTCTCAAATATCCTGTAAAGCTCACCCCACCCTTTTTTTTTGGTTTGGCATCAGTGATAGTGTCAGGATAGACTGAAAGCAGATGGTCAAAGGCATGCAATTAAGAACGTCCCCAATAATATAAGGATATAGGATGATGTGATATGAGAGCATGTCACATGGGTCTTAGTGGATTACGGCAAGATTTGCAGATGAAGTCAAAAGTTCAAATGACACCCCATACTGTTTTAGGACAGAGTCGTATCCCCTGATTCCCAGTTATCCAGCTTCTCCTCATCAATTTTAATCTTTATAGAGGAGTCTGATCCTTTGGGAGCAGATTTGATGTGAGCCCTTCAAAACCCCCAAATTAGCTCCATTTCAAGGTAAGCCCATGTGAGGGCGTTATGTAGGAATTGACTCTTGACTGGAATTTGATTTGAACCGGGTTGTAATTATTGCCTGGCCTCAGTAGCCGTCATCAGTTATATGTTTTATTGGGACCCTTTGTAATTCCTATGATTACAAGGAGCAGATGTGCATTAACCACTTTACAGCAGCTTCTTTTAGAAAGTTGCAATGAATCAGGGCATCAGATATAAATGGAAACAAATGCTGGCTTCAAGTGTAATCATATTCCAAATGATATTTGTGAAGAGCTTTGCTTTAAATTCACTTTTATACATTCATAGTGCCAGATTCCAACATGTATTTTGCACACATATGTGGATCGACACGGTAAAAGGTATGCCTGTGAGGGGGTGTACGGGCATACCTTTTACCGTGTCGATCCAGATATGGTAATCCTTGGGTCCACACATCTGATATAAAAAATGTAACTTCATACTGATTTTGCATGTGAAACCAGGTCGATCAGTATTTGGACACAAAGCTGTTTTCCACAGTAAAAAATCAATCTCAGAAAAGAATTCTTCTATGGACAATGGTGACTTCCAGTGATGCAATTGTTTTTTTTTCTTTTATCCTCCTGGAAACTCTCTACAGGGACGTAGCAGTCTGAAGCACTTGGATTACCATTCTCCTAGGACCATCAGATAGTCAGGACCTGACAAATGGTAAGTTGAACAGGAAGTTACTCTATATTGATATTTTGAATGCAAAATGAAACAATTGCTGAAATCCCTTGACATAATATAGACACCTTTGATATATAATGAGTATGTAGACATTGACCTGATTGTTCTTTCATACAAAAAGGGTGGTGATTGACTTTGGAAAGTCCCAAACTATTCTGTTTCTATGAGGCAACTACTCATTGTCTGCCAACATTATCTCTTAATTAATTTGGATTATTTTATTTTAATGTAGCTTGATGTCAGAAAAGCAAATAAGTCGGGACTTTATAGATTAGATTTTGATTTATGGAATTCTGAAGAAAGGACACCTTAAACTATAGTTCTCTGAACCAGAACACTCTATTATTTTTCACATGTTTTATTCTTTGAGAAAATTACCAACAATGTTGAAACAAAACTTCTATAACATTTAGAGGAGATCATGAGGAACAAGACCAAACAATAAAAACAGGTAGTCATAGGAGAAACCTGAGAGCAGTGATGATTTAAAAATGATAAGTCACTTGGTGTTTGAAATTCACGCTGCTGCCAACACATTTCCTATCCTCTTCCTAGGGCTGCTGTACATATCTTGTAAAGGCACTAGGTGGCACTGTTTTCAACTAGACGAAGTATCTTTAAATACACTTCCAGCGATGAAAGAATGCAGGACTAGCTGATAGTTTCTGCATCAGAATAATCCTCCTTCCAGGTGAATAAGCTTTGCAGATTGTGGTTGCTGAGTGTGATTGGGTCTTGGATTACCTTTTTACTCTCACCAAGTCATTACCTGGAGTGGGCTCATTACCCCATCGTACCATGGTGGGTGGATGTGAAACTAGTATCGAGAGTGAGATATGAGTAAATGCACTGTGGTAAGGTCTGATTGATTTTGTAGTTATTTGGATACATCTACAAGATAGAATTATATTAGTTGTAGAGAAATACAAAGAATATTGTGTGACCTGAATGTAGTTTTGTCTGCTAGCTCTCCTCTATATTATTCGTCCACGTTACTGCTCCCTGATGTGTGTATGTTTACCTACGAGATAAATCTATATCCAGTCTCATAGTTATGGTGCGCACTTCTAGTAACACGGTCAAGGAAAAGCTGATAAGTCAATATATTCTGAGGAAAAAATTACTACCACTAGAAAAATTGTTAATGATGTGAATGATCTTCACATTTTGCTCATCGTATAAGCTGAATTGTACAGACAGCTAAGAGGAAATGAAAAAAAGAATCCCCGGCTACTGTCCTTTCAATTTCTAAAAGCAGCAATACCCCTTTTCTATGAAGCTGTCAGCTTTATTGAATCTTCCTCTCAGCATTAGTGCTGTTTGTTCTGACCAAATGGGATGTGCAAATATAAAAAAGGGAGAAGAAATGAAAGAATAACCATGAAAGGCTCATCTGATGTGAGAACCTCATTTTTCTTTCCATTCAGGACTATGGTAAAAATGACTTTTAGAGATGATGCGATGGCTTTTCAGTGCTGCATCAATGCATCATCATAATAATTGTATATTAACTTATTAGGGGTTATTAAATAGGTTAAACCCTTTGGCAACTCAATCATCCTACCCTGTGTATCAGTGACCTTAATTGCCTATCCTCCCATGTGAGGCCCTGTTCAAATCTCATTAGTTCAAATGCATTATTCACACGATTAACACTGGGTTAATTGGAAGCAACAACTACCCTTACTTAATGCTCTTAGCATACCACGCTGGGCCATCCAGGGACTGTTTACTCAAATATTCACTGATCCTTAAACACAGGCCTTTTTGCAATAAATACCAAATTCTAAATTGTACTTCAAAATGGAGGACAGTTGTGTATAACCACAAGGAGTACAGGGTTTTTCTGACTTTTTCCATCCTACTGCACACTGATATCCCCAACAGCCTCACATCCCACGTCTTAACTCTTAAACAGTGAGAGCCAACCTGTCCAAATAACCATTACCACAAAACACCACTTTGTCTGCCTGGTCCCAACACAACCATGGGCTATAATATGTGCATAATCTGTTAGCGCTGCACTCCTACAGACCCCTACTTACCTTTACCGACTGCACCTTAACTGAACACTTAGCATATTGCCCGCCACCTGCCACTCAATCATAAAAACATATCTGCAACCCCACCAGGCGGGGCAGGGAATAGAGTAGAGGTAGGTGTAGAGCCCCCTCCCCTCTGGCTGATGTCCCTGAAGGAGGCGTTTATTTCTCCTGAAGGCATTTAGAGAGACAGAGCATTGATTTGGAGGCTGAGCAAGCTATATGAGTTTCCTGGAGTAGGAGAGAATGGTGAATGATGGGTGCCAGGAGTCTGGGGATAACACTGGTATGGCTATAGAGGATAGCCTATAGATGATGCGTAGAGCAGTTTTAGGAGGTTTGTTGATACCAGATACAAAAGTTGGTACATGGCAATAGTTCATGGTTGGCCACGATGTGTACTTATGTTATGCCAATATACAGTATGAATATAGAAACCATTTAATCACATGGGAATCCACACCCAGGTGTGTGCCTTTTCCAAAAATACATCGGAAATTAAGAAGTTTAACCCCAATTTAGCATGGAAACAAAGTTTAACCTTTGGGTTTGTGCACAAAGGGATTGATAATGTATACACTGTGCTTTAGAGAGATTTATTCTCAACCACCATCATTTGGGCATATATGAAGTTAAAGAGAGCAACAATAGGTATTAGTATTTTCCGGAAGATCGTTTTGTATCTCAATGAAAATTGAGGTACAAATATCTCATCATTAGGTATTTGCTTTCAAAGCTACTGATGCCATATATTACCTTTAAACTGATGATTTTTGTGGCTTCTATGATCTCCTATGCAAGATATATATTTTCAGTAATCCAAGCGTGGGCCCTTGGGCATGCACAGTAATCCTATGCCTAGACTACAAATCCCCATGCACCTTCTGAACACACCCATATGGTTATATCTCTTGAAGCAATAGGCCAGATGGTAAAAGAAATGCTCTGTATAAGCTACACCTTCTATTCTAGTTCTGATCTCTATCTGCTGCAACTTGGAATTATGTTACACTCTGAATAAGTAGAGGGGTGGCTGAGCGGTAGAGGGAAAGGGAAAAGGATGGATATAGAAGGCAGCAAAAAAGCTGAAAACCAAAATGACAGGCTGTCTGATGTGTGTCAGTAGATTACAGGTTACACTTAAGAGTCCTATGCAGTAATTCCTATGACAAAATCTCGCATGATATAAAAACTGAGGCCTACGGCCATCCCCTTGACCCACTTTACATTCCAACCCAAACACAGAACCTCCACATATATTGATAAACTGAATGATGTAATGTAAAATCTGCCTTTGAGAGAGAAAGTCAACTGAGGAATGTGCGTGCATAGATGTTAAAATCACATTCCATTCTGCGAATAAGGTATTTCCGAGAAGCATCACCTGCTTGAAACCTACATTTCCATATACTACTCGTATTGTGGAAGGCAGAAGCTGTGCAGTGTATTATATTGACTTACAACTGTGTGTCATGAAACGCATGTGCTCTTATGTTTCCCAGGATAGATGTACTTTACCTCCTAGTGGAATTAGTTATTGACCTGACATGTAAGTAATGGAGACATTAGGCCTTTATTTTGCAGAATATATGAATTTATTGTAATATATCAACATAGCACTAACAGGTTACTCACTAAGAGGCATTGATGCATAGTGATGACCGTAGCGACAGCTTGGTACAAATAGGTATGCACAAGGATACAGATGAGGAGGCAAACTGACAGTTTAAAACATACATAGCATAGAATTGAATAGTACTATCCAACGTCCAATGCCTTCCCAACATCCACAGTGCTTAGAGCCATCTGGCGCAACCACACAGAATTCATTTGGGATCACCGAAACTAGCCAAGTGGTCAGGTTTCTGCCTGCTTCCGCTTTAAAGCTATTAACATAGTGGCTTCTTTTTTATGTCCCTTTATTTTAATAAAATTCTTTTCTATTCTCATGCAGTTCCGCTCATTGGTGTTGGACTAAATGAAGTTGTTTCTGCTTCTCTATGGGGTGGAGAAATATGGGTTTGCATTTTAAATTCATGTACAGATTGAGAGCATTAGAAGGAAGGAGTAATCTAAATTAAATCAGGACTCAGCAGACAATAGTATTCACATATGTGGATAATAAAGACCAGAATGAATTTACAAGAATGACATAGAATATCGTAGATCAGCAGAATATGTATGCAAGACAGCATGGCTACTTATCTGGCCTAAGACAGATAAGTAGGATTTTTCTCTTTTTTTTACATCTAAATACTGTGAGTTGTAAATCTTTATGAAAATTACCATAGCTAACAGAAAGTTTTATTTTTCAAACATGCAGAATCACCCGTGGTTTTTGCAGCAAGCCCTAGAAAATGTTTAGATTATGGGATGTAGTGAAATTAGCATAATGCCGCTCAGTAAAACAAATTATTCTGAAGCAGCCCCTTTAGATAAAGGATGTCAAGATGCTACTGCACCATCAAACCTACATATATGTAATATTCTAATAGATGTCCTGGGATATGCTGATTGCTATAGAGAATAATCCATAGGTTATACAAAGGTTTGCTTTGCATGTGCATCAGACATGTGACCTAATGTTCCGATGAAATCTTACTTCAGTTCTTTTTAACCTTTGCCAAATTTGAGGCCTCTTTCCTGCAGTCCTCCAAACCCTGACTGCCCCAATCCCAACCTGCATGTCCCAACTCACCCTACCTCCACCCACACGGGCCTCCCTAGCCCACTTAAAAGGGTCTATTTCTCCTCTTTCCTATCTCCTCAGGATGTGTGTGGTGCACATATGTGCGGGCACTGACACATTCCTCTGTGAAATTGTGTAATTTAGTTCTCGCCATGAATATGACCTTTGCTGTCGAAATGGCGTTAAACATCTATTACTCACTCACTCACCTCCACCCACACCCCACTTTAGACCTTGTTCAACAGTCTGCCCCAACTTTGATTTCTATTCTTGGCTGGCCCACATTCCTTTTTATGGAGAAATCAGTGCTAACCCCCCAAGGGTCTCCCTACACAGACCAACAAGGGTTGGGGGAGGGAGTAAGTGTTGTCAGGAGGGAGGGACACTGGGAGGGGAAGGATGATGTGTACACAGTTATGGACTGGTGAGTAACCTCACTTTCCGAATCTGCTCCTGGAAGCAAATGGAATTCCCTCACCCCTCACTTGCCATATAAGTATTACCTTTAATAAACAGCACACATTATATGGTAACATACACAAATAAGTAAAAGATTAATTAAGCAAGTGGAATGTCTTTTAAAGAAGGCGGGTGTTTGTGGCTCCGGTAGTGTTTTTAGCCCTTCCACAGCTGGCATGAAGCAGGATTGAGTGATGTTATTAGCAAGGGGTGCACTTTAGTTGCTTCACTAGATGGTTGAAACACAGCCTTCTATCCCCCTAAAAAATCCCTTTAATCCTGATTCACAGAACAAGCCATTCTACTAACATGCCAGCCATCTGAAACAGAGCTGGCCAATTAATTGAGACATGACTGGTGGGGCCTTTGAAGGTTTAAAGATGCCTGGTTGAGGTGAAGGGTCCCTGTGGATGTTCCCTTCCTACTAGTACCCAGGAGGAGGGCTACAGGGACCACAATCAATAGACCATAATTGTCTGGCTCTGTCCAATCCCTATACCAGAACACCTTCCACAGCAAGAGAGTAGTCACTCGAATATCCCAGTTCCACGGTGAACTTCATTGTCCATGCTTTTGACCGTTTAACTCTTATAGAAAAGCATAATATTTTAGAAGTCATGTTGATATTACTCTGTTTGTGGTACTCGACTGTGAGTGTAGCCCCTATCCACCTATCCTTACTTACTGTATGGTCAGTAGGGAAAAATAGGATTTTGTTACATAAAATGATTCACATCTAAAAAATTCAAGTTATATAAAAAATATGGAAATATTTCCTTGTAGAAGACTCTTTGTTCTTATACATAAGCATGGATTCCACTGAAGCCGATAGTTGTCCGATTTTGTCATAGGGTTGCATCGGGGACGCATCGGGCAGCATCGGGAACTATCGGCCAGCTATCGGGCACTATCGGGCAACTGTCGGGCAACAATCGGGCTCAAATCGGGTTCTGTGGAAGAGCTCTATTTTAAGCATCGGAAACCATCGGGAACCATCGGAAAGACGTCGGGGATGGTCCCGACAGGTACCCGATTTTTTCTAACTGATTAGAAAAAATCGGGTACCGAAAAATCGGCCCGATAATCGTGAACGATTTCATTTTTTCCTTGGTGGAAGAGGTCAAAAGAGTGAGATTTGAGGCTGAAAATTCTCCTATCGGGCTGCCATCGGCCTGACAAAAAATCGGGCCGATAGGGAGCCGATACCCTAAAACGATACTATCTGCCCACTATCGGCCCGACAAAAACCAGGAAAATCATCGGCTTCAGTGGAATCCTGGTTATAGACTACACATTTTCTTCAAGAAAGTTAATGCAAAAATCGGAAACGTGTTTTAGTGATACTTTAGCTTTAGAAAAGGTGTAGTCCTCAACCTGCGGCATTTCAGCTGTGAAATGTGCACTATACTATTCTTTTAGCTGGATATAGAGGTTGTCAGTATTCCCTCATCTCCAGGGGTGGATATATATGTCAATAAAAACAGAATAGGGTTCCACATCCAAGGGCAGATGTCATGACTGTGTGGAAAGTGATGGGAACTGGGCAAACTGTAATGTTTAACTTTAAAGCTGGTATAAAATCTGGTGTAGCCTTTTCTGATATGTATTTCATAGAATTATATACCCCTCCATATGCAGTAGGGTGCAATCTATTCTGGTAATATGCACAATACAGGACATCAGTATGGTCCTTTGGTGGGAAGGAAAAACACTTGGTTAATTAGTTCTGGTCACATCCCCTTGGTGGAAGCACTGATTGACGTGTAACACTGTAACCAGTACTGTTATGATAGACATGTAGAAAGTGGAAGATCTATATATTTGAGATCTTGTAGCAGCTTTAAGAAACATTTACCATTTGCCTTTACTTGCATGATGCAACAATTCAACTATACCGCTATATTGGTACATCATTCTGATACTTCGGGAGTGTTTTAACTCTGTAAGATCTGCCTAATGCATGAATGTAGTACTTTCATGTAGAATTGTATGAATACATCTCTACAGCTAAATGCCAAAGAAATCTTTATGCCCTAAAGAATCTTACACAGCTTTTTCACAATCACTATTCATTTCTGATCCCATTTAATTCAGCTCTTCTAGGGCTGGATATTTCCCCGATATTCAGTGTTACATTTTTATTATACCTCTCTGTCGAATATCTGGTTGTTCCATGATCCTTGAGGAGGGAGTAGTGCACACAATGAGGTAGGGTATATGGGGACTGATCTCATCTGCTCATTGTGCTGGCAAAAGTGCCAGGTCAAGAAATGGCAGAAACTTTATAAAAGATATATGCTGACATAAAATGACCCTTCCCGGAAGTTTAATGTCCCCTTACTGCCCTCCCATACATATTGTATGATATAGCATCTACTCTGGCACTTCCTCTACTGCAATAAGGATGTGAGGAGGGCAGAGGGTCATGGCTTTCTGGGTAAGGTATTGTGCCAGTAGCATGGACCAGTTGTCCTTGTGGGAATATATCCTCAGACTGTGGTAAAGGCCTCTAAGATGCAAGGGTATATTATTTATACATAGGGATGTCTAAATACAACAGAGGTATAGTGGCTGATATAGTGGATATGATACAGATAAAGCATAAAGGAATAGGGTCAAGGGCGGTGCATATACGTGGCACCATTATACAGAGGCGTAGGAAGCAAACCTTTATTGGGGGGGCCCAGGGGGCCCCAACCCAGCCACCATGAATTATCGGTTTGAGTGTGCTGGTGTTGATGCATCGCTGTATGCAATTTATATAAAAGGTTATTCCTCGATGGCTTAACTTTAAACAATGCTGCAATCTTCCCTATCTTAATGACATATTTGTCCAATTTGAGTGGTGAACTATGGGAATCTTGTACATTTTATAGTGGGGCTTGACACATTTTGTGGGACCCCAGACATATTCAGGCCCCACCTCCTCTGTGATTGGGGGGGGGGGGCCCAGGCCCCCCCTTTTCCTACGCCCCTGTTATAAATTGTGATGGTGTATGGTGTATATAAGGCTGAAGAATAACTTAAGGGCATAGGGACCAGCTCTACTACTGGGCTATTATCAGGTCTGAGACGGGGTTGAGAAGACGACCCAGACTTGGAACATAGTCTGTACTCAAAAATATCAACATGGCCATATCTGTACACAGCATTAGAAGTATACCCAGGGCCATTTCTGACACGGCTTCTCTCTGATCACTGGACCATGACCCTCGAGTGGTGTGCACCTAAGCAGAACATGAGTTGATATGTCTGTGTGCGTACTATTTAGGTGTGAGTAAGCCCCCCTCTTCCTATCCATTGCCTCCCTATCTAGGCTACTGTACTCTTAGTGAAGCCACATTTAAACATGTTTTATATCAGAAAATTGTTATTAGCTTGAAAGGGAAGGTTTATATCTTAAACATTCTAATACTTTCTTATAGAAAAGATTTTAAACTTTTACATGGACTTAAGATTTTCTTTAGGAAATTTAACACCAAAATCGGAAATATGTTTTAGTGTTGCCTACAGGTACACTTCATGGTCATTTGGACACAAAATCCATAATTTACTTCACACATTCACTGTAGTTCTTCATGTTGAGTCTGTTCCTAAGTAAATAAATGTTCCTTATTCATATATAGGTATCACCAAAACCATTGAAATAGTAGAATAATAAAATACCACTTTAAAATCATCATTGGCCCCATAATCATGCTGTGTGCAGGGCTAGAAATAGCCATAGCCCTACATCTAGGACTGAGGCCATAAGGAGTGCAGTCTTGAACCTGATTATGGACCACCAGACAGTTGTGTTCGTGGATGTCATTATCTATTTTAAACATTGTTAGGCCGAAAGGCAGAAAGAAATCAAAAGGTATTTTGTTGAAGCAACACTCATAATATAACGAGCTCATGCTTTCCAAAACTAATCAATTTGATGTAATGTGTGACTGATTCTTGGAGAGGTGGTTGCTTGTCATAAGTAACAAATGTGATGAGAGTGATTTAATGACAGCCAGTCAGAAACCTCCAGTCAGAAACCTTTATTTCTGGACAGATAATAGCCAATTGTATCCTCATAGACAAAATTTAAGATTTAAGACAATATTTAAAATTCATCCTTCCTTAAAACGTGTGCTTGAATAACTGTTTTGTCAGTTCTTTATGGAACTCAACTATTTCCTACACTTTCATGTCCGGTCAGAAACCAGCCAGAAACCTTCACACTCAGAATTGTATCGCAGTGGTGATATCTCATTTAGTTTATAAATCAATTGTTCTCTCAATGACAAATCATCAATCCATACAATTCATCCTACTACATTTTCTTGATTCATTCTCTGAGAACATTATGCTCAACCACTATGTGCACCACGAGTCTACACATAATAAACACATGGTCTTTAACTAAATAGAATCAAAGGTGCTGCAACATCTAATAGTTGGCATAGAGCCATATAGCATACTTCAAAGAAACCTTGTGGAATCAGTAGCTAGTTAATGGCTATAGCCCTTCCTATATACAGGGTGGCCGGAGGGTCGCGCCGATCACGCTGCCCCTATCTGACGCTATAGTAAACACCACTTCTTCAAATCGTTCCCACTCTGGCTAGGAATGATATGGAAATGTCTATCGAGTTGCAAAAGACAGGTATTGGATGGGTTGATCATAATATTCACTTGACTAAGGGCAATTACAAGTATAACATATTAATATCTGGGGCTGAAGTTCTTATAACTTGAATGTATACCTGTGCGTTGAGCTCTGTTCTAAATGATTAGTGCAACATGACAGTTGGGAAAATAGGTGCCATTTGACTGGCAAATCAACATTTCAACGTGATTCTTTTTTCTAACGGAATGTTCTGTGTTCAAGCTATCCCTCTCTTTATTCTATTATAAGTTAAACATATACTTTCTTTTTCAAATAAAGTGCTTTACAAAGGCCATTTTTTGGTCAAGGGTTATGTAAGAAATATTGAAATGATGAAAAATACGAAATTATTAAAGCTAGACCTAGCCTAACGTAGTAGGATGGATTCAGGAAGAGACCAATGTATCCAAGCGTTGGTCAGCGTCTCCTGAGGGTCAACTGGGTGCATTGACCCCCTATGTCATGTGCAAATTCAATGGAAATAACGCTAGAAGGTGTCATGTTCATTGAGCTGTAGAGGCAGCCTTGCAGAATTTATAGTAAACAACTTAAACTCTAGGGGCATATATATGTGCCATTGATGGGTATTTGGCCCTCTACTTGTGTTTTGTAGACATTTGAAACTCGTCAGAAAGATTTCACATACATGTGAGGTGTATACAATCAAGTGTAGTCCAGTACCTAATGGAGGCTTCAGCATACCAATGCTTTTTTTTTATTACTAAATGTGAATATCGGGGCTCCCAATTCATATGAAAAATATGTCTGGAGGGTGTTGCTCCTATAGTAAAAGGAAGAGCTGGCTAAAAATGCCCTTGTTTCCAGTCCTTTCTTTTCATGTAGCTATAACTTGTCCATTTTGTTGCTCACAAGTGGTCATTCAAGTACGGTGCTGAAAAAGGGGGATTTGAGTAGGTACCTAGTTGGGAGAAGTCAGTCAGTATAATAAACTATAGAGCGTGTGACATGAGTAGGTACCTGGTAGTGCAGCTATCTCTTTTTTAAACAAGGCAGGTGACTTTTCAGACTAATGTGGTGAGTGCAAGTACTTAGGTGAAGCAGTGCACGACTTGTTTAGAAAAGAGGGCACATACTCACAGCTCTTTTTACAATAGGAGCAACACCCTCCTGTCTGATGAATCCTTAGAAACTGTCAGGCCACCCTACTATATAGAACCTAGCTACTATGTGACTTCAAAGCTGTAGAAGCTCAACTGGCAAAAATGAAAAAAGATGACTTTGCTTGCACATCCCCCATCGCCATTACTATAAGATGAACATAAATGTCCCTGTTCAGCATCAAACCTATCAACCTGTCATGGTCCCATTTCAGCACCTCTTTGATATCTTACTATAACACAATATCAGAAAGGTACATCTAATGTAGTATAGTAGGATACTCCTGTGTTTTCTATTGTATATATGAGGTCATTGGTCAGTGTCATCAGACAAAACTTGAATTATTATGACACAGGATGTAAGTCTCCTGCACAATACATTGTTATTACATGCTATGTGAATGGTGAAAGTCTACCATACTGAACACGAGAATGTTTTTTCTCATTCATTCTTTGTCCATTGATGCTGAGTGATCATGAGCCATAGTTCAGACCACCATCTAAACTATGCCAATTGATCAGTGTCATTTCATTATACTCATATTTCATGACACGGCATGTAGCGCTTAAGTTTCGCAGGTATAGGCAGGATCTTCACCACTGATGGTTGAAGGGACACAAGGTTCTCCCTTATACAGGGGCGGCAGTACCACTGCAATGAGTGAGGCTCACTTAGAAACTTCAGGATTTCCCCTATTATGATGCACTATTGAGCTATTTAGCTGTAAATAGTGACAAAAGCGTTGTCGGCACCAAAGACTAGAATCTTAAGATGTGCCTAATTTTTCTCACACTTATTGTATCCCTTAGATATTTCACATGCCTTTAAAGATTATCAAGTAGAACATAAAAATGGATAATTCTGGTATCAGTGGGTGATCACGCAGAAAACCAAGCAGAAATTTTTCTGAAAATCACAATTTTTGCAAACTAACAAAAATCACATGTCTCCCATATTGTAATGAGCCACAATAGAGGTAGGGATAAAATGCATACTCATTTATAATCTTGATGGGTCAGTATTATGCCTTTGAAGATGTTCAAGTAGAACATAAAAATGGATAATTCTGGTATCAGTGGGTGATCACGCATCCATATATGGTGATCTGTGTGGTCCCACATCAAAAACCAAGCAGAAATCTTTTTGAAAGTTACAGTTTTTGCAAACTAACAAAAATCACATGTCTCACAATGTGTAATGAGCCACCATAGATGTAGGGGAAAAAAGTATACTTATTTATAAACTTGATGGGTCAGTATTATGCGCTAGTTAGAATATTTTTCACAAAATATATCAGGCCAAACTTTGAAAAACAGCAGTTTTTTTAAACTAATGATTTTTAAATTTATAATTTGTACTTCAGTGGTAAACTGTGCACTATATTAATGTAATGCCTTCTACCCTGGCCTGAAAGCAATGAGTTTCATCTTTCATTTGCTGCAAATATTGTGTAAATTGGATAAATTTTGGCTAAGCTACAGCATTTCTTCAGGAGAAACTAAGTTTTAGGTTCCAACTTGCTGCATCGAGCTATAGTATAGCTATGTCCTATACAACCTGTCTGAAGTCAGGCAGCAATATGAAACTGTTCACTGGATTGCTAAAAGGCAAGTCTTATGTGCACCTTACAGCTTTTCCTTCAACTCAGGATGCGCCTTATACATGAGGTACACCTTATATGTGAAGTGTTGTGGTAGTCACAGAATGTTTCAGCCAGCTATGGAGGAGGATCGATATTTTTGTTTCTAAATGCCCCAGAAAGTTGTATACCGCTGAATGACCCACATAACAATAATTCCAATAATTAAGAAAAGATAATTATGCAAGTTTGTTTACTTATACCTCTAATATACTTTTAAGGCTCTACTATGAAAAGAGAACTTTTCGTCTCTAGGCCCAGATCTGTACCACTTTAATGAGAGAAGGTGATAACCATCAATACATATTAAGGTGATTCACATCAGGCTTAGTCTATCACTAACCCCTCTTTCCTGGAATGGCACTGGCCATGTGACGTCCACAATATGCCTGCTTTGGCTCAAATAGGAGATATGTGGATCAACATGGTACCTTTTACCGTGTTGATCCACAATATATTATGTATACATCATGCCGCATCCTGGACAGGAATGGGCCTGATCTATCATTCTAACATTCAGTATTGAAAGAACCTGGGGGGCCTCAGCAGAATATAAAGCAGACAGCTCTTAAGACACTAAACTGGTTTTACGGTCCTCCTAATGTCTGGACCTTTGTCGATTCGATCAAGGGAGGTATCATGATATATGATAACCTGCAGATTTGGTACCCCATCGATTCTTTCATATGAAAACTTGCATGCCATTATTTATATAAACATGTGCAGCATATATAGAAGAGAGCAGCTGTCAAATTACCTGCCTATTTATGATATCACATACTAACAGACTCAGAAAATAGGATATGTTAACCCTGAGTCATCCACATGCCATGAGACGTTCGCCCGATTCAGGGGGAACAAGGTGGTTTGACTGCATAAGCTGCAGTAAGAACAGTTCAATATTTTGAGTAGAGGATGTCAGTGACATCAGGATAGAGTAATTCTTACATTGAACTTTCAGTATATTACAAAACTTCTACCAGGCAATACAAAGTAAATAGGCTCACTGTATAGAGACCAATACTGACTCTGCACATTCATTAATTCACACTACTGCTTGGGATGGGTAAATATAAACCCTGGCCTCATATTTGATACTATTTGCTGCCTTTGTGTGCCTTAAGTACCAAGTCACTGTCTGCATATGCTCCTGCATATAACCCTCTAAATAGTCCAATATATTTCAGTTATCAACACAAGACACCAGTAATAGGACTGGAGAAAACAAATAGCCACTGACATATAGTATGTATGGTCCCACCACATCATGTCCATATATGCCAGGGTTGGTAGAGCAATATTTCATTTTATATATATCAAATTGCATTTATATCAGATACTTGAAAGGAGAATATGAATCTAAATGAAACGTTTTCCAATCATCAAATAGGTTGTTGATTGTGGGTTAATTAATAGCTTACTTGCTTACATATATGATCTGCATAATACAGAGTGTTTTATGGTGCTTTGGGCTACCTTGATACTTGAAGATTCCCAAAACACAATTTGATATATCACATTTAGAAACCTAATGACAATTGACATTAAAACTATTTTTTCACATACTCAATTTTTGTCTAGCAACCTTATAGGCCTTTGAAGGGGCTCAAAATGCCTCCATATCTCAAAATACTCTTTGGATGTGTAATATTTGTGGCAGAAATATCATGTTTTAGTAATATTGGTAAAGGAACAACACAATAGCTTAGTCGTCCCGCCTACTGTGAATTGCCACCTCCAAATGTCTTACATGAATACAATTATCAAAGTCAAATTCAATTTTCCGCAATGGCAATCCAATACCCAGATCATCCTTTATGCTAAGCCATCTGCTTGCAAAGGCAGCTAAAAGGAAATCTCTGCATTTGTCTTTTAATTCCTAGGAGAAGCCATGTGCTTTTCTTAAGGCTTGTCAGGATTACTGAACATTACTTATGCAATATAGCATAAATATGACAGCCCATGGTTTGTATATTGACGAATATTGCACGAGCCAAAGGGGAGTGCAATATCGTCAATATACAAACCGTGATATTAGAACATACACATCCTTAGACATTCTAAATGATCCCTCCATGGTTATTATGTCCAATATATTCAAAATAAAGAAGAATTGTGTTCATATTGACATTTGTCAAGATCCATTAAGTTATTGTACTGTTTCATTTGTGACTTTCCTTTGAAAGATCAATAAAACTTGGTCTGCTCTATAGCATTATTTAAATGAACATAGCAGTTCATTAATGCAATGAGCAAGTCCAAAAAAAAAAAAGAAAAAGAATCCAATGATTTTTTTCCATCGTAAGCAAGTCGCAGTGCAGCCATTCCTACCCACCTCCTCCTCTGACGAATTGTGTCAGTGACCCGTATGTAGGTCAGAGGACGAACAAGGCAGACACCAAGAATGGCCAGACCACGTTCCTCTTGACCTCGAAAAAGTATATCCAAAAATCCAAAAAAAGCACGTGTGTATATGCTCTCATAAGGCACTGGTAGAAGAGGGCATAACAGTAAGGGAGGTGCAGGAATAACACTAGCTAATCACCACAGTGTTAGCGCCACCCGGACAGGCTGACCAAATATCAAAAGCTCTTGTGTCCTCGTGAAAGGAGGGGGAAAAGAGTAATTGTAAAGGCTCCATGAATGATTGGACCTTTTGCACTTCTCTTCACTGTTGGAGTATGGCTCAGATGGGTTTGGAGATGATTATCTGCCATTGTATCACAAACAATCACTGTAGCCCTGTAAATCATGAGCACTACCAACCTTGATAACGACATATAGTGGTCGAACATCCTACTGATAGATTCATGTTATAACAACCTATGTGTAATAGAACTAGGGCCAAATTGACAATCTCAGTCATTTCCTAATACAAGTGGTAGTAGCAAAGTTCAATGGTAAGTGCAGAAACTACAATCAAGTAAATAACCATAGTGTACAGATGATGTTAGAACAGTTTCTAAAAGGCTGGTATATAACCTTTGAACTAATAGTGTTAGTTACCCCCACAGGATTATCTACCATTGGCCTCTAATCCTTTCTGATCCATGCCTGGGCTTCAGTCTGCTCCTGTAAGCCTAGTCCACAGACTGCAAATCACCAGTAGCCTCCTGACCCAAAACTACGTGGATTATGAACCTCGAGGCACCAGGGCTGACAGTGGGTGGCAACATAGTTAATATGAGATATCCGATAGGGGGTGGTCGAAAGTGTTTAGCATGGTAGTGGGAGATACCTATGCTTGAAGATCTATGCATCAAAGATTGTTATCAGTTGACTGACCAAATGATACAGAGATATGCAATATGTAAACTGCTCTGTTTGATCAACACTTTATGTAATTATTCGATTCAAAGGGGCCTGGCTGTACCATCTTTAGAAATGGCACCCAGAACAGGCCAGGTATGTATGAATCACCCTTTCTGTTTTAGGGTAAAGGATTAGATTGAGGGATGAGAGGAATGGATGAGAGGGATAAAGAATAACAGAGTCATATCCCCTGGCTCTTAACCCATTTCCATGTTAATCATTATAGAGGAGCCAGATACTGGGGAGTAGAATTGCTTTGAGCCCTTCTTAAAACGCCAAATTACTTCCAGTTCAAGGTTGGCTTACCGATGTGAATGGGAATTAACTCTTGACTGGCATTTGATTTGGGTATGGTGAGTAATTGTGGCCTGGATTTGGTGGCTGCCATCAATTTGATGTTTTATTAGGACTCCTAATATTCTCATAATTACATGGAACAGATATTCACTTTCCATTTGCTAGTAGCAGGTGGTAATAGCTTATGATAACTCAGAGTATCAGATGTAAATGAAGACACATGCTGGTGGCAAATGTAATCTTACACTGCGATGTTTTACAGAAAAAGGCTTTTGGTTTCATTTAACATCTATACATTTATGGAGCTACATTCAGGCATGTATGAGGCCCATGTGTCACTCTGCACAGATTCCTTAGTTGAATCCACTGGCTATGGTATTGGGAGGTATAGTGCATACTGATCATGAGACCAGTAGTCTGTATATACAAGTAATTAATTCCTATTCAATCTTATTAGAGCCAATGATACAATCTGCCTTTTCTTTTCATCCTACAGGATACCATACCTTTTCTTCAGGAGCTGTATGAAGCCATCCGGATCACCTTTCTTGTGGCATCAACATGAATCTATCAACTAGTAAGTTACACCTTTAACCTCATAATCATTTCATATAAAACTAGTGCCTTCAGCACTAGTGGGGGTCATGACCCTAGATTCCTTTTCCCTGCAAACTGTGGCCATTTCTAATTGCAATCTTATTGCATTTGCCTCCCAGTGCAGCCCCCTGGTGTCTTACAATTGAAGCACTTTACTTAGTGACACTTATCTTAACAACAGCACTTATCTTAGTAACGTCAAACAATTTTACACTCTCCCAGCATGTCCTCTTGGAGGGTTGTGGTTTAGTCAGTTTCTCTGGAACTACCCATCAGATCTTAACATATAATATATCAAATGAAAGGTCTCGGTGAGTGTAATCTAGACATAGAATCGGTGATCAGTTTCTTTGATAGATAGAATGGGGCCAGGTGCCGATTTCTTTGAACTGAGATCCAAGATGGCCAAAAAATTCAGAGAAAAAAGCTCTGACGATTTTGAGGCTAGAGGATATTGTTTAAAGATACTCTCTACTTGTTTTTACGATCGAATCCATCATTCACTTGATAGGAGGATGGTATTATTAAATATGGACTTCAAATAATGTTATTAGCAATGAAACCTGAAGAAAAATCGAGTTAATTTTGAAAAAAAGCACATACTTTCATCTAGCCTCTTTTGGTTTATCTGTTCCTGGCAAGCACTCAGGTTTAAATTAATGGGGTGGGAACCAGCGATGAAGTAGTGCCTTTTTATATATATGGTAAAGAGTGTCAATGGTTTAAGAAAATCCCAGTCCCTTGTGCTTATATGTAGTACAGAGGAAGCATTGCCTTGAAGCTCTTAGAAGCTCAGTCCTGTGATAGACCTATGTGATAGACTCAAAATACATTTCCACTATCTTCACAAAGGCAGGACTCTCTACCTTATCAGGACTAGTCCTCCTTTCAAGTCTGTAAGCTTTGCGGATTGTGGCTGCTGAGAGTGATTTGGTGTAAATTCCTTTTTTACTGTCACAGCGTCATTACTGTAAGAGGATATAGGAGCAGGTCCATCTTCACATTGTACATATATATGGTTGGGTGTGAAAGTAATAGCAATACAGTTTTGTCTGCCAGCTCTCCTTCACTTTCTTCGACATTACTAAGATGCACCCTGATGCTTGTCCTATTACCTACCACATATCTCTGGTCACATGGTTATGGTCTGCAGTTCAAGTAATGGGCCAAAGAAAAGCTTGATAAGTCAGTGTATCCTTGCTAAAAACATAGCTACATGGCAGATTGTTAAATGAAAGATGCATCATAGGGTTAATTACAAAATAGTGTGAACTGATCGTTACAAAGGTATATTTGCATTTTACACTGTCTTTCTTAATTCATGGGTGGCAGCCTTGCAAGACTATGTTGTTTGAGTCACTAGTAATATATTCACATTGCTTGGGCAAATAAAACTTTATCCCTCAGACTTTCAAAATGAAATATCCCTTGAAGCTCAAGATCCAAATTTGGATTTAATTTTCTATAGTGGCTCACCCCATAAGCTCACAAGTCCATTTGCATAGTCAGCTAAAAGGAAACAAAATTGAAATTGAGATCCCCTGGATCTGTTTTCCAAATTTGGTCGGCACTGTAATCTAGTGACACTCACTGCCAATCCTGCCACATAAGGCTTTCTCAAATTCTCATTAGTTCTGCTGCATTATTCACACAATTAACCCTGCATTAATTGGAGGAGACAACTGCCCTTAACACTCTTAGCATGCCACAATGGTCCATTCAAGGACAATGGGTCCTGAAGAAAAGGTATTTTCCAATAGATATTAAATTCTAAAACTATGTCTCACATAGATGACAGAATTGTTTAACTATTAGGAGTACACATGTGTTCTGATTCTTCTATCCTCCCTGCACATAGAAATCCCTGATGGACTCACACCTCATGACTAGCTTCTTGAAATGTTTGAATCAACCTGACCAAACATCCATTACCCAGAAAACACTGTTCCGTCTACCTGCTCTAAAGACATAATCATGGGCTATAATATGTGCATTACCTGTCAGGCCACACTGCTACTGACCCCTACTGACCTTTACTATCTGCACCATAACTGACCACTTAGCATGGTAGTGTTACATAGTGATGGCCACCAAACACACAATCGTCAAAACATAACTCCACTAGGCAGGCCCGAGGGTATGAGATAGGGGTAGGCCTAGAGCCCCCCGCCCTCTGGCTGATATCCCTGAGGGAGGCGTTTATTTCTCCTGATGGCATTTAGAGAGACAGAACATTGATTTGGTGGGCGAGTAGGCTGAAAGAGAGGGGTGGAGTAGTGGAGAATAGTGAATGATGGGAACAGGGATTCTGAGGATAGCACTGGTATGGCTATGGAGGATAGCCTATGGATGATGTATGGTGTGGTTTAAGGGAGGGTTGCAGCACTTCACAATTCCCTGGAGGGATGTATAACTTCTTTTTATGAGTAATGTCTTTCCAAGTCCTACTTTTGTTGTTTTTTCTACAAACAATAAGAAATTTTTGTTTTCACATTTATCCATGTTTGACTGTTGGGCTTTCCTAGGCCACAAAGGACAAGTAAGATGCAGACAAGAATAGGAATTCATGTACACCTGTTCAAAGTAGGTGGCGATAAAACTGCACCTGAAGTTTATGCTGTACCACCTTGATTACTTACCCAAACCCTGTTTTATTCTGAGCTAGATTGAGTAACTAGGAGTATTAGGTCTACATATCAATGTCTCATGTTCTTGATGGTGCATTGTCTGTAAGTTTTGAAACCAGACTGTTCTGTGGAACTATAACTAGCTATCTCAGCACATAATCTTTGCTAATCCAAGCCTTGGGTTGGTCTTCCCCAGTAACCCTATACCCAGATAACCAATCCCTAGCCATTACCCTACCACTGTTGTAACTGTGCACTGCAAAGCAACACATATTTACAGGTTATCCAAAGGGTTTTATATGTGTATTCATTGCATTATGCTGCACTATCTACGTTCCCCATGTAATGTGAATACAATACTTTTGTACCTTTTGCTGAAGGGAGGAGGGCACCATGGCAACTCTCCCCTGCAGCAGGCTACATCTCCATCCCCAGCATGCCTCCCTCATTCTCACAACTCAACCCTCGATCCTCACCCCTCCCACCCCTCCCACCCCTCCCATCAGTTCAAGCCAACAGCAGGCATCAGTCCACCCTACCTTCGATTTTTCAGTTGGTCCAGACTCCTATTTGAGGAGAAATCAGTGCCTACTCCCCACGGGCCCCCCACAGGGAATAGTAAGAAGGGTAGGGGTGGGATGGGAGTAATGGCATTGGGTAGATACATGGGGGGTGAAAAAAGTAGTAGAGTGGCAAGGACTCATGTTCCGAATTAGAACAGCTGAGGGTAGGCAAGTAAATGTGCACATTATGGATGGCAGAGGTGTGGATTGTTGAATTATAAAAGTAAAGTGTTCAATGATACTTTCAAGTCTGATTGTGTATGGGCACTCTTGCTCACTCATTTTATATAATGGGTCTAGACCCCTAAAATAGAAAGTGTGACATGGCCTTTTCTTAAAATCGACAAAGGACATGGAGCTTCTAGGGACAAGGACATGGGACAAAGAAGATAGTGACAGGGGACATGGACTTTTCTTAAAATCGACATGGAGCTTAGTGATAAGGACAGAGGAAAATACAAATTTAGTGACATTTGACATGGGCTTTTCTTAAAATCGACAAGGGACATGGGGACCCCCCCATCTAGACCCTCCTATATATTGTGCCCCCTGTACTTCATTGGTGCCCCCTGCAGGTTTAAACATGATTTCTGAACACAACCCTGGCAAGGTATTCATCAGCTCTGCACCATCTGCCTTTGGAGGTGTAAATATGGCTGCTGGTAGGCAGTGGGTCCCTGTGGATGCCCCCTTCCTACTAGTACCCTAGAGGACGCCTACAGGAGGCCGTTGTGAAAAGATTTGGACACGGTTCTGTCGGAGGTGCTATTCCCAAAATGGAACTCATTCATCTCAGGGAATTAATTCCCTCATGTGTTGCGAAAAGGGAATCTGTCAGAGGAGTGTTATAGGAGTGGTCAAGAGTTGGGGTGCAATTCTCAAGTAGGAACCAATTCTCTGGGGCAGTCGATTCACAGGGTGGGGAAGAGTGGAGGATTGGAAGATCAAATAGCTACAGTGAAAATTCGTCTCCAATGCTTTTAGCAACAGCCTCCTGGTACCACAATCATTGGACCATAATTGTCTGACTCCTGTATATACTGTGTCTCCTGTGTAGCACCCCCCCCCCCTCACCATAGCACTACTCACTCCGGGCAGAATGTCAAGTTACTCAAATGTCCAAGTTTCATGGTGAACCTCAAAGTCGAAAAAAATATATGCCAGAAAAATGGGTAAGAAAAGCTATATGGTATGAATCGTACCGCACATCATTGGCTTGCATATACAGAAATCCTCATCTTATATTTACAGCCATAACCCATTGTTATCCTCGAACAATGACATTTCATAGCTCTGACTGTAGACACATTACCTTTGTCAATATTCAAATATTTGAGAGGAAATTAGCTGTACCTTGCAGCCCCTCAATGTTAATATTGTAGACCTCTACAACACATGTAGATCCATATCTTCCACATACCTATACATGCATGCACATATCTATCCCAGGTATTGAACATGCTGTGACATCAGAGCACTGACTCCCGGACACAGCTCTCATGGCCATGAATATGGTAGATATGGTAGGTGGACCACATTAACAAAGGGTTCTAGAGCCTTGGAGCAAACTTGTGGTATGGGTGAATATTCCCTTTTTCATGCGTCAATATGCAGTCTGTACGAGACTTGGTGACCGTTTAGTGTTGCTGTTCTGCTATTGGTACAAGAGCTTCTAGGTTTTATCTAGGTTTTAAGCTAACATTGCCTCATAAATGCTCCCATGGTGGTGTTATTTCACATAGAGACTGAGAACATTATGTTTACATGGTATTAAATGATCAATAAGCCATGCATTAAGGATTATGAACACAGCCAATTGTATTATTGAATAGCTAATTATAATATCAGAAGCCTCAGACAATCTTGGTTAAAGAGGGGATGCAGGTGAAAATGTATTGATAGTTATGCCTGGAGGAAGGAATTATAGTAACGCTTTGATGGAAACAGGTCTACATTAGATTTAGATTCTGCCTGATTGATATGTTAGTTGGCATACACAATGCCAAAGTAGATTCACTGATGAATGCATGGTGGAATTGATGCCTTTATAGGAGAGGCCTCTACCTCTACATGTGTAGTAATCCTTTATCACTGAGACAGTAGCTAAAAGCCAAGCATGAACCTTTGGCTTTTTGCAGCCTCCTAGTGATTTCACATTTTTCTCCCAGATTATGCACAAAAAAAAAACAAGTCTGAATTTCAGCAGGGAGATGTGCCATATGTTCATCCAAAGGGTGTGGATCCATACGTCAATATAGACAGAATAGAATTTCACATCTAGTGGCAGACATCATGTGGGAAGGGATGGGAACTAGACACACCCAACTCCTAACATAACCCTTAAAATCCATATGAATAACTGTCTTTTTCTTATAGCTATTCACTAAAGCAGCTAGAGTGTTTTATGGAATATAATTTTGCCATTTTGGCAATGTAAGAATGTAAGGTGAGGTCTGCTTAATAACTGTCATATGGCCATGTACAGCTTCAGTCAGTGCCAAAGGGTGAAATCTATACATGTTTCCTCTCTGGGGTTTACTCATTATGACTGTCTATATCTTATCCTGTTCAGCTCTTTCTAGCGACCTGGGTATTTCCCCATGCTCAATTTCTAGGGAATGTAAAATCGCCCCCTTGTAGATGGAGTAGTGTACTCACTGGGGTATTGTGGGGAGCGATTTCTTATCTGACTGGCTAAAATATTGTATGATATATTGTCCACTTTTATACTCCATCCACTACAATAGGGATGGGGGCAGGGCAGAGGGTGATGGCTTTGTTGGTAATGTTATGTTGCTGTATTGTGGACCAGTTGCTCTTTGGACTTACATAAATATACGGCAAGACAGTGGGAATGGCCTCTCAGAAACCACAACGGGATATAGACCATGCATAGAGCTATCAGAATACAGCAGGTATTGACCATATGGCTGATATAGTGGATATGGTGCAGATAAAACAAGAAAGGAGAGGGGTCAAGGGTGGTATCTTTGCACGGCACCATTGCTGTGATGTTGTACAGTATATATGAGGCTAGAAACAGTCTATGGATGGTCGGGGGGGGGGGGTGTTTCTCGAAGGCTTATTGTCGAAGATGAGGCAGGTATGTTAATGGGCGTCCCAAATAGGACACTGTTGGTCTGATCCAAGGCATATAATAGGCACTGACAGGTCTTTTGTTGAAGTAATTCTTGCATGAGGAGACAGCTTACCCTTTCCATAGTTTACCAAATATGTTTAATGTTTGACTTTCTTCTTTGGGACTCCTCTGCTTTTAGCTAACTAGTATTGTGAGTACTGGATACTGTAAATTCAACTTGAGTTATACGAACCTTAATTGCTCGGTGGGGATTGGTGAGCCCAAAGTCCCAGCTACCATCCATACTCCCACCATTAATAGGTACAAATCATACTCATACTCAATGCATGTGTATAACTCATGGGGAATCTACCCTATCGATAGAAGGCATAGAGGGCTGCTGTAGGTTGGGTGATAAACTGTTGACATATAAATAGTCAGTAACTCACCACAGCCAGCATGGATTGGTGTGGGTTGTAATCTCTACAAGACACATAAATAAACAGGGTTGCCCAGTAGAGTGTTGACATGACCAGTTTCTTGATGCGTGGGTGTCAGGCTGTTCCGAACGAGGCTGGAGGCTGAGTCAAAACAGGATAGCCTTAGCTGTCAATGTCAACTCTACCAGAAATACAATGGAATTTCATGACAGCCAAAAACCTTCATTTCTGGAAAGATAATAGCCAATTGTATCCTCCTAGAGGATATTTAAGATTTAATTTTACTTGAAACATGTGCAGGATAACATGTTCTGTCAGTTTCCTATGGAATTCACCTTTATCCTGCAACTTTATGGCCGGTCAGAAATTGCACCACAGTGGTCAGACACAGCAAAGTAAAAGCCAGTTCCTGACTTTTGAAATAGGAAAGCCCAGGGCCAAAAGCTGCAGTTGATGATATAAAGTTGAGTTGGCAAATAGATTACCCTTGTCACCTAACTCACCACAGGCAGAGCAGGATGGCCTAAGCTGTCAGCTCTACCAGAAATAAAAACCCTGCATATAAGTTGCACCCTCAGATACGCTACATGTACAATTTGTTGCTGGTGTATATTGTGTTGCTCTTTTTCTCATATACAATACCGGTACTATGCTCCTTGGTTGTTAGACACCATCCAAGAAGATCCATCTCCAATTCCTATGCCTTTTTTTCTAACCATTAAGCTACACCGATCTCTAATATAACACCCTAGCCTGTCCAGGCTCTATCCCTATACCAAACCCCTAAAGCTCAACAGCCATAGCACTATTCAAGAAGTCCCCATCACCAATAACATGTCACCATTATCAGACCCCACCTTGTCACTTGGTTTTGGTCGAATTCCAATACAGGCAGGCAGACTGGTCGGGAACAGGCAAGAAATGCCACCCTCGTCAGCACAGTTTTACAATTCAACATCTAACTTTTAGGCTAGATTCAGGGCCTGCATGTGTATGTTGGTTAGATTCAGAGTTCACTTTTATGGTTTGCCTTTTTTTAAATATTGGGCAGTTTCTGATAAGGTACGACCTCTACACAAGAACAGCTTTGTTGTTTTTTTAAATCAAAAGCTTTAAAACTGGTAGACTGGATATGGGGGGGGGACTCAATGATGTATAGGAGGCTCTTGATTACAGAGAAGTAAAACGGTGTTACATACATCACAATCTCCATCTAAATGATTATGATAATGCAATTACAATTTGCATAGATTTGCGATAATATCTATTGTTGCAGTATGGGTGTTTGTTTCAATGGTCAATCAGGGGAGGTTCACCAAGTACAACGATGGCCTCTTGGAGGTACTAAAGGTGGTGAAATAGCCTTATTGACTTTAGCGCTTGCCTTTTGTGACTTAGTGCCTCTGGGGGAACATAGGGGGTGCGGTAGCTTCGCTTAAGGATGACGTCCATCTGAGAATCTCTACGTGAATCATTGCACTGACACACTGACATGGTTATGGCCATGTTGATTCCCAGAAGGCTTTGGGTTAAAGCAAAAATTTGTGTGTTAATCACATGGATACAGCCTCTTTTATATGTAACAATTTAGTATTATTCCTCCTATACCCAAAAACACTGGAACTCCTAGCACAAATAAATTTCATTAGTCCCTTTACCAAATTACCTGAAACACCTGGATCAAGTTATACCCTCCAATCTCCCCTCTCTCTGCTTTGCAATATGTTCTCTCTCAGCCATCACTTCACAACCTATCATGTAGTCCAGACACTGACTTCTGTGCTTCTGTGTGTCATAGAAGTGTCATAATGGATGTATCACTCCTAAGGTGAGGTTCCCTGGAAGATTTTATTTTGATTATTGGTCATGTTTCTCTGTCCCCCACCCATAACATTAGAAATAAATCATTTGGCTGTCCCTTCCCCAATGCAGGTACTTCAGTGGATTCACGGGTATATATGCAGCCGTTCCTGCTTAAGTGACGCTCAAAATAAAAAGTGGAGGGCTCTAAAATATGGAATGAAAAATTAAGTGGCTGTAGGGAATGAACAAAATAAACAGAAAGCAAATGAGTGAATGAGACATGGCAAAAACCCATTTGCATTTTTATTTGGTGGAATTATCGGCCAAGCTTTCCCTCCGGTATTCTCTCTTACAATTCTCTTGTGAACAAAGTATCAAGAACCTTTGCTGATACTTGAAAGGTTTGGTTCTGTCCCTCAAAGGCCTATGTAAAAGCCCATGCCACTTTCCATGCTCAAGGGCTGGCTAAAGCATTAGCCTACTAGAAAGCACATCAAAGTATTGGCAAAGGCAACCAAATCCCCCAGAATAAGGATATAGAATGAGAATGTTGTACATCCTGCCCGTCTGTCTGACATGGCTTTGTGGGTAAAGTAATGAGGACCAGTTTGCATTAATTAAATGCATTATCAGAATTTCAAAGGTTTACACCTTCCCCTAGAATTAACATAAAGATCACAACATGCCTGAATAGTTATGAAGCGAAGAGTCAGGCTATTTGTATGTGTCCAATTTGCGGTGAATCTACCTAAGAGCTGGAAGGGATAGAGGATTGCTGGAAGTTGGATGACATACTGCTGACATATTGATCACCCTTGTCACCTAACTCACCACAGTCAGCACAGGATGGTCTTAGCTATCACGGGCCTCCCTAGCCCACTTAAAAGGGTCTATTTCTCTTCTTTCCTACCCCCTCAGGATGTGTGTGGTGCACATATGCGCGGGCACCAACACATTCCTCTGAATTTGTGTAATGTAATTCTCGCCATGAATATGACCTTAGCTGTCGAAATGGCGTTAAACATCTATTACTCACTCACTCTTAGCTATCATCTCCACCAGAAATCTATAACAGATACCGCAATATCCTCGGTACAAGTTGGTACAAGTGACACCCATCTATGTGTCACACCCTAACAATAACAGAAGGCTAGAACCCATGCTTAGGTCAAATAATTAGCAGTTTACAGTAGCTTATGCAGGATTTAGAAAAAATAGCTACACACAGTCTAATGTGGGACCCTGTCCAGCCTCTATTCTTATACCTAGCACCCAGACCTCGAGCACCTAAAGCTCCACAACCATCATCCCACCCACAGCCCCCTGCCATGGTTACCCTACCCTACCTTGTCATTTGGTTTTGGTCGAATTCCAATATTTATAGGTTAGGGGGACTGGTCAGGAACATGCTAGAAGTGCCACCCCCTTTAGCTCACTTCTACATTTGTAACTTTTGGCTCGGGGCGGAACTGTGTCTACTTGTTAGATTCAGCATTGGTTTTCGTGGTTCATATTATTATGTAAACATTGAGCAATGCCTAATATGAAAACCCAAGTGACAATTCGATAGTATTTTTGTGAACATAAACATTTGATTGTGTTAAAAATCAGTGGCAGCTCTAGGCACTGGAAATGGAGGGGAACAGGAGAAAAAAGAGGGGTTGGAAAATGCATTAAGAAAGTAGGGATGAGCATATTCGTTCCCCACTCTTAAACCCCCACTGAACGCAACACGTGAATATTTTCATTAGTGTTGTTTTTTAATGGAGATTTATCTCATATTACATATGGTGGTTGATTCCTAAATGCGAAATCAGAGCGAGTTCAACTGGTACAACGATTGCTTCTAGATGGTTCTTAAGTCAGTGAAATAGGCTTATTGACAATTTTTTGTGTGTGTGTTATCCAACATATTAGTGGGGACTATAACACGGCTGAAGGATGACTTCACAGTGTTTGTGTTGGGATCTCGTTATGAATCAGTGCGCAGGCATACTGAGATGGTAATAGCAATTTTGAGTCCCAGGGTTAACACTGTTACTCATGTGGATACACAGCTCAAGGTGGATTGGTTTCAACACTACTAGTCAAGTACCCAAAATATCTGGATCTGCTATCACAATAAGCTTGGAGTTGAAACTGGGTATACTGGGTACATATATACACACATATATATATATATATATATATATATATATATATATATATATATATATATGGGGTGATTCAGTGAAGGATGTTCACCAGCCTGAGAACTAATGAAATCACAAACTCAATATTACTTAACAACACTTTATTTTATTGAAAGCCCTGCATCTTGGCTTGTTAGAAAGGTTGACTCAAGTCAACAACTCCAAATGCGTCAGTTTTTATAGCCTGTGGTGTAAAACCTTAGTTCTTTACCCTTACATACGTAACGTTTTTTAAGCAAACAGTCATAAAAGGTGTTAAATATCATCCTATGTACATCAGATTTCATGTCCAAAATGTTACAATACATGCCTTAAGATGTAGCAAAAATGAAATCCCTGAACACCTCATCGCTAAATATGGAGTTCAGTGAAAGTTTTGAATATGTAGCCTAGCATTCTTAACTTTTCTTTCATACATTTAAAAAAAACTAGATCTTTATAAAAAAAAACACTCTCTATTATCTAGAGTGTCCCTACTTTCAAAAAGATGTCACTCTTTTCCAACAATACATATACATTTTGATCCAGATCTGCAAAGGCACTTCTGAATAACAAAGAGAGGTTACATGTACTGAAATAATTGATTGTAGGTCTAGGAGTAAATAAACAATGGTAAGAGCAGGTAATCTCGCTAAATAATGCACTTTTCAGGTGTGGGAGGTGAAAATTTCAAAAAATAATCTACACTTCTCACCCCAGACAGGCTGGGGTGTCATTTCAAAATATCCAAACTGGACCTAATGAACCCTAGCAGTAAAGGTAGGCCCTAATTTTAACAAATAATAATGATTTGGGGATGAATATACAGCAGGAGTAGCTCAGGAAGGGCAACTTTCATTCCCCAGTGAAAACGTTACATATGTGAGGAAAATAAAGCCTTAAAGAGTATGGGGCTTCCTGGCCAAATTAAATGGCATTACCAAGCTGCTATGGCCAGTCTATGGCTTGGGACTTTCAATCAGAGGGAAATATAACCCAAAATACATCATTTCCATGCAATTTAAGACAATTGCAGACCCTCACATATCTAACACACACTATTTCATGAGAATTTGATTGAAATTCCTTACCTTTTTGAGAAATTTCAGTGTAAATGGAGCTGCAAAATCACAGTAGACTGTGAGCTTAGCTAATTTGAGATTCTCTGAGTGACTTTCAGTGGTCGGTAATTTCTGCCAGGGCAACTGGAAACATTTCCTTTCTCCTCCACATATTTCCGTTATGTATGTAAGGATTTCCACAACAATACCAAAAGACCCCCTCTGTGGCCTTACTATGCAGACCTGAGCCATGACTTTTGTTTTAATCATTTAATTCATATACATACTACATTAGAATAGACTAGAAATAAAGAATCATTTATTTAGATAGCCTACAGTCTAAAAGTCTACCTCACATACGTAACGTTTTGGGGAGTTGAATTTTGGTTTATGAGACCTAGCTTGTATATGCAGCAAACCAGCACTTTCATTTATTTACCATCAAAACCTCCCTAGGGACCCTGCTCAACACAGGTAATAGGAACAGTGAGGATGCTCACAGTTTGATAATATAACACATGTGTGAAAGACAGTTGTGGAAGGGACATGGCAAAAGTCTTTTTAATAGATAGCTATGACCTCTCACCAAAGGCAAAATAGGTTTATCACACTCGAATATTGCCTAGCTTAACAATAGATAGGTGGGAATGATGGAAAATTGGACTAAAAAGGGCATTTTTTGTAGGGCATTGTCCAACTTTGAGCCTCCGTAACTCATCAAATTATAGGCCCATATACATAAATTTGCCCTCTACCTAAAGCTCAAGATATTTTCTATCAGATGTGACTAAAATAATGAAGAATAGTGGTCTACATTTTTTACTGTAGCTCCTCAAAGCTAAAATCCTCTCAAAATAGGCCCAAACATTGCTCAGTGGATATATATATATATATATATGAAGTGTATAATATGCTACTCAGTATGGGCCAAGTATTGACCTAGACAGTCAACTGAATTTAATGCACATCACTCATAAGGCATGAACCAGCTGTATTGTAAGTATACTATATACTCACTGTAACCCATTGATGGCTACAATGCACTTTAGCGGGCGCTCATCTTGCTTCACGTAGGGTTAGGGTTAACATTAGGGTAAGTAAAGGGTTCGCTACAGCGCCCGCTAAAGTGCATTAGTTCTGCATTGATGCCTAGTTATTCTGCAAATAGGTCTGCACATATGTTTCCATTGATTGGAAAATTGCCCTTTGAGGGTAATGATAGTCTATAAAAAACCAAACAGCTTGCTATAAGAAACCAGCTATTACCTTTTTAGCCCCCCCCCCATTGGGCAACAATGTAACTGCTTTCTACTTACACCCCATTGTCCCCCTAGTCCCAGCATCCTCTCCCCCATCTCCCCAAAGGGCATTTGGCAGTAGTATCTTTGTGCTGAGGTACATGCCTTGTCTGTCCGTCCATAATGGGGGTTTCCGGTGATTGGGTTATCGGTAGGTATTAGCATTATTATGGATGATATGGCCTGCCATGAAATAAATCACCCATTTGACCTTCCCATGTGGTCTTATCTCAATCCTTCTTATTCCCTCTCTCATTAATCACATGCCCTGCTATTGGCCAGTCAACCATATATACCTTCTCCACTTAAGCTGATGTTTGGTGTTCTGTTCCTCCTCCCTAGACTTTAAGACCCTATACTTCTGTTGCAATGTTTCCATGACCATCAAGACTAAAGGGGTGTGAACAGGTCTAATTGTGAACACAAAAGATCAATGTTGTAAAAATCACCTAGTTAGACCAGCATTAATTGACTAACCAGTTTTTCAACATAGATTCAATGTTTATCTTCTCTAACATGGGCCTCTTTGGGCTTAGTATAAAGGACTCTGGCATTTTCCTAAAATCTGCAATAGGCATAAACCATTCTTTATATCAGTTTAGGGACATGGCCGTTTCTTAGTTAGCAATGGACATGGGGGACCACCATGAAAGGCCCTCACCTACCTCTACCTTGTCTAACTTTTTGATCTCAGGCATGGTCTCATGACCACCTGACTCACACATCACAACCTGTCAGGTGGTCCAGACGCTGACCTTTGGGTAGATATAAGCCCTCTTCTCACAGAGGTGTCATTTTGTATGTGCCAGTCCAAAAGTAGGTTTCCCTGGGAGATCCCATTTTGTCAGTTACACTTGCATTTTGATCATTGATCACTTGGTTTCTGCCTCACCTGTCAGAGTGGGAAAAATCCAATGCCATGCCATAATGCAAGAACCTCACTATAGTCAGGACTCCTGTTCACCTGTAGCAACCACTCATAAAATGACACTTAAATACAAGGTGGAAATGGAAACAAAAATTGATTTTATCCCATTTCCAGCCACTGTGTCCATCTGGCATCACTGGCAGGTCCAGATTCTGATGATGGGTTATTCTTTATTCCCTATTCTTTTGCTGTCTGAGCCCCTTTTGTGTGTGTGTATGTGAGAGAGAGAGAGAGAGAGAGAGAGAGAGGGAGAGAAAGAAAGAGAGAGAGAGAGAGAGAGAGAGAGGGAGAGAAAGAAAGAGAGAGAGAGAGAGAGAGAGAGAAAGTCAGGGACAGAGACTAATTTGTCTTTTTATTGAGAGTCATCTGCTGGAATCTTTGGCCAAGCTTTCCCTCTGGACTTCAGTCCCGCAAATCTGTAAACAAAATATCAAGATCCTTTGGTGATAAAAGCTTTGGTTCCCTTCCCCAAAGGCATGTACAGGTCTGAATATGACACTATCTAGGCTGAAAGGGCTTACAATAAGCATCAGACTATTAGAAAGCACACCAAAGCCTTGCAAGGCAAGCTAAATCCATCTGAATAAGGATATATAGAATGGGGATGTACATCATGTTCGTCTGTCTGATGAATCCCTTTGATGAATAATCATTTAGTCTCAGATAACAATTCTTATAATCATTCACCTACTGTAATACCTCGATTATGAAGTGCAGCTTATATTTGGGGTGGGGGACTTATATGCGAGCTGGGCCCTATAGGCATAGTGGTAGTTTTTTACTAACAGTGCCCTTTCTCTGAATGACTTCCTACATTGTCCTATTCAAATTATATCCACATTTGATATTGCCTGTTAGTCCAGCTAAGGCACCTCAATCATGGAGCAAATGTTTATTATGTTATAGAAAGTGAACTTTTTCTATCATAGGAGTCACTCTATACATAGTCTACTAAGCCACTGTGTGATGAGTGCCTTTAGCGGATGTGGCATAGAGATCACATGGTCAATACAAGGCTGACAGATAACAAGATGGAAGAGACCCCTGGCAGAGAACTGGTCAGCAATGTGCTGGCTATCCCTTACCCAGGTCCTCCTATCCATATCTCCTATCCTACCTGGTTATTTCTTCATTGCCTAACCTCTTACATCTGCTTCTATCGAGGCTTTTCTGTAATACACTCATCTCTAGTATGAATTTATCTCTACACTGAACCTATGAAGCAATTCATAGATTTGCTTTTCGAGACTCCCACTCATGTCTATCCTGGAGCTTATTTCTATATGAAAAACAGCAGTGAATTGAACCCTATAATTAACAAAAGTAAGAAATGTCTTCAGGTGCATCTTACTTTTAAGTGTTAAACCCGAAGTTAGCCTCCAGGTGTGGCTTATAGGTACAAAGAACATGATTCCCAATGTCAGGATGTGCAGTAAAGGGAGAGAAATATTGTTTATGATTAGTTTCTCTAAAGTAATAGGAGATATAGCCATTGGCCTTCCATGAAACATGATACACTATATAGCTAGAGGTAATTTACAACATTCCTGGCCCTTACATTGACATTTCAATGCTTAGTACACAGGAGAGACAGCTTTATTTCCATGTACACCCAAGTCAAGTGCGTTGATTTTTGTTTTTGCATACTCTTTTTCTAAAACTATGTGCATGGTTGCCTCTAGATACAGCTGAAACACCTTGCCCCATCTAAGTCTCTCACCAACACAGCCAGTGAGAAACCATATATAGCACATGGCTTTTGTTGATTGAGTGTCACTGTAACATTAAATTTTGATGCATATGGCATCTTGCCTCAGTGTGTCTGAGGTGTTTACACGAGGGGTTAGATGGAATTGGTACGGGAGGGCTAGGATGGTGATGGGCAATGACAGCAGAGTGTAGACATGCGAAGCAAAGAGTTCACCGGAGGATATATCTCAAAGTAAGGTTTTCCAGGAGATTATCCTCATTTCCTGGGGATTATCCTCTTCTTTTATGCAATGCATCACTTGCTACCACAAACTGTTATAAATTTTAGTAGAGCAATTACAGAAATTAGGGGTCCTGGCTGAGGGAAGTCATTATACTAATGCTCAAAATGTGAGGATGTGTTTTGTATGTTTTTCTTTTTAACCATGGACACAGGGGACCTACCACTCATAGAGTAGTTGTTGTAACTGCAAGCACTGATATAGATCACAATGAGCATTGTGGTTTTGGCAAGTTGAGGGTTGTGCTATCATTCAAAGATACGTCATACAACCCTTAGTGGCCAATAATGTAACTGCTTTACTATCATTTCCCTCGAGTGTGACAGTCCCTTTTCCCATCTACATCCCATGTCTGCAAGTAATGCAGGATTCCGGTGATTTGGGACAGAGTGCGTTTGGGTTATCAGAAGTATTAGCATGATTATGGGGGATATGGCCCACCATAAGATAAACCCTCCATTTGCCCATCCCAAACGGTCTTATCGCAATCCCTCCTATTCCCTCGTCCATTAATCAAATGGCCATGATTGGGGCAGCAGCCCCTATAAACTATCTACTCAACTTCAGCAGATATCCCATCTTCTATTCCTACTTCCCCCGAAAAGACTTTAAATCCTTTATTTCTGTGGCTAGTTTCCATGCCCTTTAAAACTGCATCAGTGTCCCTTACCAAAGAAAAGGTTTAATCTCCAGTGGGTACAAAAATAGTAGTGTTTAAAACTCAACCAGCCAGACCAATGTTATCTTAAACCAGTTTTTCATCACTGATTCAATGTTGTGTACCCACCGAATATTGGTCACTTTGTCAAAATACAAACATTATATGAATGTGAGCAAGAATTCTGTCCGGTTATTGCCAACACATCAACAGCACAGCATTCATACACAGCATAACAAAAATACAAGGATGGGATTCTCATACATGATAGACATGAACAACTGGTACAACGGTGACAACGTTAACCTTTTCAGAGCTGTTGATGCATTATACACCAATGATACACCCAAGTGCTGGCAAGACTGCTCACCAATACTTGATTGGTGCATCATGCCGACCCTTTGGAAGTATATGATTTCAACCCCATAAGGTCAGCTTGATGCTCCAATAAAGTGCTGGTGAGCAGTTTGTCAGAACTTCATTGGTGTATCATGATGACCAATAGGCATGATGCACTCCTAAATCAGCGGCCCTTAAAGGGTTAATACTCAGTACCACTGCAGAGGTGCATCCTTATGGCATAAAAACTAAGGCACAAAGTGTCCCTCAATGAGCTAATCTCAGGCCTGGCCTCTTTTCATTCCCATTCTTACCTCCCTCTAATACTTTGTCACATGCTCTCACCATCACATGCCTCACGCGTCACAATCTGTTATATGGTCCAGACGCTGACTTCCGGATTCTGGTTAGATCTGAACACTCTTGCAGAAGTGTCATTTCAGATGTGTTAGTGCATAATGGCGGTTCCCTTGGGGATCACATCTTGTCAGTAAACCTTACATTTTGATCATTGATCATTTTGTTTCTGCCTCTCCCATTGCAATAAAAATGAGGGATTTATCTCCCCCAGAATACCATTTACTTCAATGGAGTCAGCACTCACATTAATGTGTAGCAATCCCTGCTGCTACAAGATCTGAAATATATAGATCTTCCACTTTCTACATGTCTATCATCACAGTACTGGTTACAGTGTTCTGGTGAAATCTCAATTTATTTCTCAATTTATTTAGTTCTAACCATGCTAAATTTAAGCATACATCTGTGTGAAAATAAAATGCTTCCAGCATTTTATCCAGTCTTAATTTCACCAGCACAGTGGCGCCATCTGAAGCCATAAAGCGAAGTTGTATTCCCTACTGGTGGTGACTTTTATTTGGATGTGTAGCAGGGTAGCAGGCCAATCAGTGCTGCCACCATGGGGCTGTGATCAGAACTAATTAACCAAGTGTGTCCCTTCCCACCAAAGGACCATACTGATGTCCTGTATTGTGCATTTATACCACACTTGGGTGGAAAGACAATGGAAAAGCACAGGTAATACATTGCTTATAGCTGCTGTATGTTGATACGGTCCTCTGAGCACACACACCCTCCCCCATTCCCCAGCTTTGAATGGTTTTGAGTGGGTCACAAGTGTGGCATAAGTGAGATAAACACCTTGTTGAGCAGTGTAGCCATATGACAGCCTGTTGTCTATATAGTGAATACAGTGACCAAGCTCAGTGTTTATCTACCACATAATCGGCCAGCTATTACCAGATTATCCCTCGGAAACCTTAGGCGTTTCCGGAAACCTACGAGAGGTGGATTCGCGCATGCGCAGTCAGTTCAGGAAAACGCGGCAACAACAACAGTCAGTTCTTACAGTTCACCACTGTTTTAGCCTGGTAAGTACAGTTCTTCTTGTCATATAGCACTCCCTTTTTCAGGGAACCTTTCTGAAAGTACTCTGCAGCACTTGGTTCCCCCCGGAACCTCGGATGTTCAGCAGATTTTTAGTTATTTATGATTTTGGACTCCTTCCCCTTGCGCCCGGATCGACGCCGGGAACTAGGTCACGGTGGCGTCCTTCTCGCTGGGCTGTCCCAGCTCTGGACTAACTTGCACCCCCTGGTGCTAAACTGTCCAGTTTTACACTTATCAGAGCCTTAATGATCGATTGGCTGCCCCCCGGCAGCTGACAGATCAGTCTAGGACGAGTTATTCGCCCTGGTAGCCTCTAAATTGCTCACATTCGCTCCGAATTCGCTCAGTTGACCGCGTCCCCCGACGACCTGAGCTGGAGCGACACCCCTTATGCACGGCCGGGTCAGATCCTCGCCGCCGTGGCTGAGCGGACTAAAGCGCTGGAATAGTTCCTCCAGTCACCGTCTTTTGGTGTGGGGCGCTAGTGTACATCAAGACGTCGTGGGTTCGAATCCTGCTGGCGGCACAGTTAGGCGCACGGACGCGTTCCGCTGTCGGAAAACGCGGGTTCGAACCCCACCCTCGGCGCACGTCAAGACGGCGTGGGTTCGAATCCTGCTGGCGGCGCCGTTAGGCGCACGGACGCGTTCCGCTGTCGGAAAACGCGGGTTCGAACCCCACCCTCGGCGCACATCAAGAAGGCGTGGGTTTGAATCCTGCTGGCGGCGCAGTTAGGCGCACGAACCTTCGCCACTGATACATCAGGGTATAACTATATGTTAAATATCTGATGAAATAAATATATATATATATTAGAAAACTAATTGTAAAAATATTACTGGTTACTTATAGAGCCTTCCCTGGTTTTTACAGAAAATGAGTGGAAGGAAGACCGGAAGACGTGCTACCCGCAGCCATGCTATGAGTGACACGAGCTCCACCAATGGTGAAGCCGCCACCGAGACACCGGTGACGACGAACCCTAGCACCGACACCACTGACACTCAAGGTGTCGGGGCTGGGAGTAATACGGCGACACCAACGCCGTTCGACCTCTCAGCCATGCTCCAGGGTCCAAACTCAGGTATGCTCATGGGCCAGATGCTGTCATCAATGATGATGCAGATGATGCAGGGTCAGGCTCAGGCCACGACCCAGGAAGAGGAAGACGCGGCGGAAGAGTTGGAGCCGGAACCAGCAGCTTCCAACGCGCTGCCACCGGGCAAGCTCCATGACCTGATGACGGAAAGGATCGTCAAGGAGAAGGAGAAGTCCAAGAAAGGGAAGGACCTCTCGCCACTAGTGAGTGACTTCCTGGGGTCGCTCTTCTCAGAGAAGAGGACACGGGTGGACCTCGACCTCGTCCACGGGTCGTATCCGCAGCCGGACAACGCGGCCAAGCTAGTAGCACCTGACCCGGAACCTGCACTGCAGGCACTGCTGAACAGGCCGGGCAGCGCTGACTACCTCAAGAGGGACGAAGCACTGAAGAAGCTCCAGATGCATCTGGTGAAAGCGATCCTAGCCTTCCAGCCGGTGATCGAACTGTGGCTCTCTCGAGGGTCGTCAGACTCTAAGCTGGATGACTGTGGAGAGTCATTCATAGATGGCTTGCAGCTGATCGTCAGCACGATCAACGCTATTACGGCTCGCCGGAAGGATCTCCTCAAGCCGGTCATTATGCCCAAGTATGGGGAACACCTCCTAAAGAAGGCAGGCAACGATCCTAAATACCTGCACGGTGGTAACCTTGAAGAGGCCATCAAGGAAGTGGATGCAGCCCATAAGATGGCGGAGAAGCTGGAAAAGTCCCAGCCGAAGACCGCCCCTGGGAAGGCCAAACCCGCCCCAAAGCAGCAGCAACGAAGGCCGTACCCACCTAAACGGCCCAACAACGCTCAAATGGCCATGGGCATGCAGGGGATGAATTTCCCCCGAATGCCCGTAGTCTTCCCACAGATGGGCTACAACACGGCACCACGGTTCAGTGCCCCGCGAAACCCTCGGCCCCCGGCCCCACCCGCTGCAGCAGCCGGAAAGAAGCCGGGTTTTCAGAAATAGGGTCCTTGGAGGAGCAGGCAAGTCCCCTTATGTTTATTCACACTGCTAAAAACTTTGTAGCTGGGAGCATATCTAGATATGTCAGCCAGTGGATGGGAATAACTAGAGACCCCTGGGTACTGGGCATGGTGAAAGGGATTTCCATACCGTTCGAAGACTTCGTACCCTGTCAGGACAGAACGCCCTTCCCTTATGTCTTAGGACCTGATAAGGAGGTCCATGTCGACAAAGAAATAGCCAAGCTGCTAGACAAAGGGGTAGTAAAAATGGTCGAACCGACAGAGGGTCAATTCATCTCAAATGTCTTTGTCAGGCCAAAACCAAATGGTGACTTTAGACTCATTTTAGATCTCTCGAAAATGAACGAATCGGTTCAGTATGAACACTTTAAAATGACCAGCCTGAATACAGCGATAGAGATGCTGAGACCCAGCTGTTACATGTCGTCCATTGACCTTAAAGACGCTTATTACTCCGTATCAGTCAGAGATGAAGATCGAAAATTCCTTAGATTCCTTTGGAAAGATAACCTCTATGAATTTCAAGCTATGCCCAATGGGCTAGCTTGTGCCCCTCGCATATTCACTAAGATTCTTACCCCAGTGTTCTCCAATCTCAGGGAGATGGGACATGAGTGTTTCCAATACATAGACGATTCCTTTGTACTGGGGGAGACAGAGGCACAATGCAGGGAGACGACCAACAAACTAGCCCAAGAACTAGATAGGTTGGGGTTCGTAGTGCATACAGGAAAATCAGTTTTTGCGCCTACGCAAAATCTAATTTTCCTAGGGTTCCACCTGGACTCCGTCACTATGACAGTCCGGCCCACTAAAGAGAAGGTTGAAAAATTCAACATGGCTATCTGGAACCTAGCCAGTACTGATGACCCCTACACGATCAGGGACATAGCGGGGATTGTGGGCCTCATGACTTCTGTCTCGCCGGGGGTCCAATATGGCCCGGCACATATTAAGGGTCTAGAAAGAGAAAAGAACCTTGCTCTTGAAAGGCACAAGGGCAACTTCGACTCACCCATGGTTATTGGTGAGGAAGGCCTAGAGGATATCAGTTGGTGGCTGGAACACCTCCCCACAGCTTCCAAGCATATTCGAAATGAGGGGGCAGATTTTGAAATCATAACAGATGCCTCTGGTACAGGGTGGGGCGCCCACAGGGGCACCACTTCCACCAAAGGTATTTGGAAGGAGGAGGAGGTAGACCTCCACAGTAACATTCATGAGCTAACAGCCATAAAATTAGGCCTCGATGCACTAGTCACAGAGAACGGGGTCAATGTGAAAATCAGGACTGACAACACTACATCACTGGCTTATGTCAGAAAAATGGGTGGGGTTAAGTCTGAGCCATGCAATAAGATAGCCAAAGAAATTTGGGAATGGTGTGAAGAACGGGACATTTGGCTAACAATAAACCACATCCCGGGGAAGGATAACGTCCTGGCTGACTACCTATCTAGACACTTCTCGCATGACCTAGAGTGGGAACTAAGTGAAAAGATTTTCAAAAAGGTGTGTGATATCTTTAGCAAGCCTGAGATAGATCTCTTCGCTTCTCGAGCAAACAAAAAGTTAGAAACTTTTGTTTCTTGGGGGCCTCAACCAGGCGCCTGGGAAATTTACGCTATGTCAATAACTTGGAGGAATAACTATATGTACATTTTTCCTCCTTTCAGCCTCTTGGGGCCCGTGATACAGCGGATCTGGCTGGAGCAGGTGAGGGCTATCCTGATAACACCAGACTGGCCGGGACAGCCCTGGTACGGCGGACTACAGCGGTCCGGGTGGCGGACGCTCAGGTTCAGGAAGGCCAAGGGCAACCTCTGTCATCCGGGGAAGCCGGCCAACAAAGAGCGACTGTCGGCGACCCCACTCCTGGCATTTCGGACATTCTGAAAGCAGAACTATCTCGCCAGGGATTTGATGGACACGCCATCGAACTTATCACGCAAGCCCGTAGGCCTGCCACAAGGAAGACGTACAACACATACCTTCGTATGTGGTACGCCTTCTGTGCAGAAACTGACACACAAATCCTCCAACCGTCGATACAACGAGTGTGCAAGTTCCTGGCGAAATTGGCCAAAGACAAAAACGGCTACACCGCGCTAAACCCTGCTCGTTGTGCGCTCTCGGCCATTCTGGGTGACTTCCAAGGCCAATCGGTGGGCCAGCACCCCTACGTAAAGCTGCTTCTGAAGGGGTGTTATGAGATGAACCCACCGGCACCTAGATACCAGGAGTTCTGGGATGTGAGGAGGGTTCTAGACCTGTTGCAGACCTGGGACAATGGCACCACCGAACTCAGGGAGCTCTCCATGAAACTGGCCACTTTGCTCCTCTTAGTCACATCACAAAGAGGCCAGACCATCGTCAACCTTTCCATCCAAGGTTTGAAAATGGGAGACAAGGTGGTATTCAAGATGACAAGACTCCTAAAGTCTAACAGGTTGGGGGACCCTCTCAACACGATAGTCCTGAGGAAGTTCGACCAGAACCCGAGGGTGTGCGTTGTTAGGTGCCTAGAAGAGTACCTGAAACGCACCCAAAACAAAAGGAAGAGCGAGAAAAACCTCTTGGTCAGCTTCGTCTCGCCCCACCGCGGTATCTCCCGCGATACACTTAGCCGTTGGGTCATGGTCGTGCTTAAAAAGGCTGGCATTGATGTCAACCATTACAAGATACACTCCACCCGAGGGGCCTCAGCCTCAGGCATCCTTAAAGTAGGAGGAAACCTCAACACCCTCATGAGGAGAGCGGGTTGGAGGCAGGCGGAGTCCTTCGCGAAGTACTACCACAAACCAATCGAGGACGTGGTAGGGGGAAATGCACTCCTCGAGCAGTGACTGTTTCTAGAGACTGCATATACCTCTTATTTCAAGCTACACCTTCTGTTAAATATAGATTGGATACTAAAAGGATTGTGTTTGGTTTTCTGTTGGGGGATTCAATTACTCTGAAACTCTCGTAGGTTTCCGGAAACGCTTAAGGTTTCCGAGGGATAATTTTGAAATTATTCGAGACTTACCTGTAAGTTGAGGTATAATTAAGATTACACCGAGGGAACCTAGCGGTTCAGGGAATATACGCCCTACCCACCCTCCCTCAACTTACTCGTACACTCGTAAAGTAGACATTATCTATAATAATGTAAATAATCAGGGGGATATGGCTTACACATCCCAGTATATTTATTTTATCAGTTGTAGGCTTTCATCCCCCAACAGGCTCTTAAGGACTGACTGCGCATGCGCGAATCCACCTCTCGTATATTCCCTGAACCGCTAGGTTCCCTCGGTATAATCTTAATTATACCTCAACTTACAGGTAAGTCTCGAATAATTTCAAAAATAAATTGCACCCTACTACATAGGGAGGGGTATATAGTTCTATGAAATACATATATCAAAAAGGCCACACCAGATTTTATACCAGCTTTAAGCAGCACTGAAAACACAAATTGGAGGCTTTTACCAAGTGGACCAAGATTAAGTCTGTCTCATTCACAGCTGCTGTCCAACAATGCCATTTGAAGTGGAAAGGGGCTGAGAAGTACAGAAAGAATGGATGAAACAAAATCAGACCAAATGCCTTTAATGGCAAGGTATCTTGTGGAATAATTGACCAAGCATTTTTATTTGAAACCTCTATCCCACAATTCGTTACGAAATTTAATCTTCTTTTGGTGAAACTTAAAAGCTTTGGTCCCCTCTCAAAGGCTTATGTATGAGATTATGGCACTATCCAGGCTCAAAGGGTTGGACATATAGGCATTAGACTGTGGAAAGGGCATCACAGCCTTAGCAAAAGCAGCCTAGATCCCTCATAATGAGAATACAGGTACTGTACCAATTGCTTGTTGGTCTAATACATGGCAATCACTGTGATCACCATTTGGATTTAATGTGAATATCATCACAGATAATTTTACTTACAACCATTCAACCTGCTATAATATCTCAGATACACAACGCCCAGCTTATGCATGAGGATGGACCCCTGCCTCTCCTTATAAGATCAGCAAAAGTTAGGGGTTTGTACTAAGATCTGTGGCTTATAGCCATTCATTACATGTAGGGTTACCTCATAGTAAACATATGCCTTATATGCAAGACATTATGTATATATATATATATATATATATATATATATATATATATATATATATATATATATTTACTCACAGTGCCTTCTTTCTGAATAACTTTCTAATTAAATCATACCTTGATACAGCCTGTCTAGACCAGATGAGGCACCTCAATCATAAAGCAGATGGATATTGTCTTATAGAAAGTTATTTATTTTATCGAGGGAATCACATTTGATGTAAATGGCACCTTGCCAGGGCGTGTCTGGGGTGTTCCTAGTAGAGGGAGTTAGATAAGTGTGTCAGGGGAGGGGTAGGGGTGGTAAATGGTGATGACAGCAGAGTGTAGAGATGTGCAGCAAAGGGCGAGATAAGATAGTACCTTAAAATCTCAATGTTAGGAATTTTTGGGAAATTTCCTCATTTTCTGGGGATTATCCTCATCTTTAGTGCATCACTCCCTATCACATACTGTTATAAAATGGGTGGAGCAGTTACAGAAACTAGGGGTTCTTGATGAGGGGAGGCAATATGCTAATGCTAAAAAAGGTGAGGACGTGTTTTGTATGGTATCCTTTTTAACCCAATAGGGTAGAGGCACCCATTTCGGACGCTCCTAACCATACAGGAGGTGGCCATATTTGGTGCTCAAATCTTGTACCTTTAAAAGTGGTGAATTCTATTTTCATTTCACCAGTTGATACTTGATAATTTACCCTCAAAATCCTTGAAGAAAGTTTTAATGAAACTCTCTGATACATATGAATAAATGAGCTATACATATTTAGTCTCCAAAACATCAAATTGCACCTCAAGTCAGACAGCTCATGCCAGAGGTGACCCTAGAGTCAGACACTATGTTATCTAATTGATACAGACACAATGGATCACTGCATCTAAAATATTCTTTAAAGGCACATAGCACACGGCACTAAGGAATCCAAGCTAATGCAATACTCCTCTCTAGGATACTCTCAGATGTTTAATTTTGCATACTTACAACAGGCCAGTCTACAGGCCCAGATGAGCATGACTTCTATGGGCAAATGGAGTAGTGATTAGGTTTAGGTGTTAGATACTAGGTAAACCAAACACAGATTAAATATTCAGATCTGGGAGTACAGGTCTATTATGAAGGATTCTGTTTGTAATGAAATGTCCATTATATAAGTATTGAAATCATGATATAATTGTGTCCCAGGTGGGGTGTAATTAATGTCCGACTGTAGGTGTAATATGAATGCCAGAGAAGAATAACTCCCATACTGTAACATGAGGGATGTATTCAGGTTTGTCAAGTCAAATTATTAGCAAAAATGTCTATATTGCCATTGACATGTATAGAAATCCTGTAAACATAGAGGTTAAGACATGACAAATTGACAAATCAAACCAGGATCTCCATTCACTCACTATTCTTCATCCTCAGAATATAACAAAAACACCCTGGGTTTGTAAAACTATGTATGACAGGGGTTTTACATGTTATTCCCCATTTATTAGAGAGGATGCTACCTGAGTTTTCATGTCTAATTCAAATGATAGCTGAATTATTCATATCTATTATGTAATTCAATGCAAAAGGTGTCCGACTTTAGGTGTCTGTCCGACTCAGGGCGCCTCTACCCTAAAACACTTGAAATCTTTTACTGCCATTAGAGGGCTGTCAGGCATAAGTGACATCTTGTTCTGTAACCTCATAAGGGTAAAAACAGAGATAACAAGATGAGCAGGGGCTTATTGCAATTAAGCTGAATATTCCAAAATCCACTATCATTTCAGCTATCTTAGCAGAAGGCCATATTGTCATCTTAGATTCCTCCCTGGTGGCTATGTAATGTTCAATGCACCTTGAATTTTGTGAAGTACTTGTAACACTGCCAGCACTAAGTGATAACTTGAGGCCTTTGTTGTCATCAGGGATCCTGAAATAGGTTCCAGTAATATTGAAATGAAATATGGGAGGAATAAGCAAAGGTGACAGAGAACATATACAGGGTTGAAGGCTGATGTTAGTTATATGATAGTAGTCATATGATGTTAGTTATATGACAACAGTTCCAGAATAGCAGTAACAGAGGGTTTAGTCCCTCGTACACCCCGTAGTGGACAATAATGTAACTGCTCGCTGATAACAACCATTTGCTCTACAGCCTTACAGTCCCCTTCCCCATCTACCCAGTTGGCATTTGGCGGCAATATCTTTGTGCAGTTGTCTCCACGCGATGGGGGATTCCGGTGATTGTGTCAGGGGGTGTTTGTGCTATTGGTAGGTATAAGCATTGTCATGGCTGATATGGCCTACCATGAAATAAATTTCCCATTTGACCTTTCCATATGGTCTTATCTCAATCCCTCTTATTCATTCTCCCATTAATCAAATGGCCATCATTTGGGGAGCCAGCCATATAGGCTCTCTCCCCAACTTCATCAGATATCCCATGTTCCATTCTTCTATCCCTGGAACAGATTTTAGGTGCCTTACTTCTTTGGCTTTTTCTCCATGCCCTTTAAAACTAGATTAGTGTCTAGAAATGTCTAATCCAAAGTGGGTACCAATTGTCAATGTTCAAAACCCAACAAGCTGAAATTGTTGATCAACAATAATTCATGAACCACTTTTGCAACCTAGCTTTGATGTTTTGTGCACATTGCATTGGTCCCTTTGTCAAAATACTGACATTAGATGAACATGGGCTCGAATTCCATCTACCGTCTAGTTATTGTCAAAGTAAGACTTTATAGCAAAGATACAAGGATGGGACCCTCCTGCATGGTCAGAATGATCCACTGATGCAATGGAGGCAAGTTTGATACTCACCATCACTTCAGAGGTGTATTCTGATGTGTGCATTCTAAGCTCAAGCCTACCCTCTTTACGTTCTCCTTTTCACCTTCCTCTCATGCTTTGTCAGTTGCTCTCATCATCAAATGTCCCACATGTCACAAGCTTTTACTTGGTCCAGACACTGACTTCCAGTTGTCATGGAGGATTCTGGGTAGATCTAAAACCGCTTGCAGAGGTGTTAATTCAGATTTGTCAGTTCAGATGTGAGGTTCCCTTGGGGATCTCATCTCAACAGTAACTTCTTGTCAGTAACTCTTACATGTTGATCATTGATCATTTGGTTTCTGTCTCTTACATTGCATTAAAAACAAGGAATTTATCTCCCCCATCATACCTCAATGCTAAAAATTAGAGGTTCTTCTTGAAGAAACAAAACAAGAGCAGTTGCATTTTACAGAGAGCTATCTTGTGGAATAATTGACAAAGCCTTTTCTTGAAACCTTTATGTGACATTCTCTTGAAATATCAAGATACTTTGGTGATACTTAAAAGCTTTGGTCCTCTCCCAAAGGCCTATGTATGCACTTCTGGCACTACCCAGGCTCAAAAGGCTGACTACATAGGCATTAGACTGTTGGAAGAACATCAAAGCCTGAGCACAAACCTAGATTCCTCAGAATGAGAATATGGATGCTGAACCAACTGCTTGTTTGTCTGATGACAATAACTGTGATCATTATTTGAGTTTAATGTGACTATCATCATAGATCACATTACTTACAAACATTCAGTCTGCCATAATATCTTGCATACACATGGATTATGCATGGGGATGGACCCCTGCTTCGCCAATCAGTCAAAGTTACGGGCGCCCCTTGCAGATGAGGATCTCTTAAGTGCTAATATAGGTACTAAACTAAGAACATATAGCCATATCTTTGCCTTATAGCAATTCATTATATGTAGGGAGTGCCTCATAGTAGACATTTGCCTTATAATGGAAGACATTATGGGTAGTGGTTTTTACTCACATTGCACTTTCTATGAATGGCTTCCTGATCAAATCATATCCAAATTTGATACTGCCTGTGTAGTCCAGATAAGGCAGCTCAATCATGAAGCAAATGTATATCATGTCATAGCAAGTCATATTTATTTTTTCATGTTTGTCACTATATACATAGTCTACCAAGCCTGTGTGTGATGAGTGCCTTTAGCAGATGTGACGTAGATATCACATGGTCAATTAAAGGCTGACAGATAACAAGATGGAAGAGACCCCTGGCAGAAAGGCGGCCAGCAATGTGTAGGCTATCCCTCACCCTGGTCTCTCCATATCCATAGCCCCTTCCTACCTGGTAACTCCTTCATCACCTAACCTCTGTGTACTCTAACCTGTACAACCTCATCTTTCATCAGATTCTATCGAGGCTTTTCTGTAATACACTCATCTCTAGTATGAAACTATCTCTATGTGCAATTACACTCAACCTATGAAGCAATTCATAGATTTGCTTTTCCTGACTCCCACTCATGTCAATCCTGGAGCTTATTTCTATATGAAAATCAGCAGTGAATTACACCCTATAATTAACACAAGTAAGAAATGTCTTCCTACTTTGCTGTTTTATATTTTTATTTGGTCCTCATGGAGTCTAAAACAAAGTCTTACAAAGACAATTCCTAGCCTACATGTACACATACTGATTATTGATAGATATTCATCTTATATTTAGATCAATGGTTCACAATGTGTTAATCCTCTTGATGCAACATGGTGACAATGGGACATACTGTAAATTTCCATATATATATATATATATATATATATATATATATATATATATATATATATGACGCGTCAGTAAACTGATTATTACCCATACTCCACCTTAAAGGATATCCCTTGATTCAGGTGCATCTTACGTTTAAGTGTTAAACTGAGAGCTAGCCTCCAGGTATGGCTTATAGGTACATAAAAGGCATTCTTAATGTCAGGATGTGCAGTAAAGGGAGAGAAATATTGTTTATGATTTGTTTCTCTAAAGTAATAGGAGATATAGCCATTGGCCTTCCATGAAACATGATATACTATATAGCTAGAGCTAATTTACAACATTCCTGGCCAGTACACTGATATTTTATTGCAGAGTACACAAGAGACACAGCTTTATTTCCATGTACACCCAAGTCAAGTGCAAGTCCCTCACCAACACAGCCAGTGAGAAACCATATATAGCACATGGCTCTTGTTTAGTGGGTAGTTATGGGGTTAACAAGTTGATGGTCCCAAATTTCCTATATTCCAAAAACAATTTAGCTAGAAGAGCAAATTTTCATTTGGAAAGTCTTTGTAACTGCAAGCACTGATGTAGGTCACAATGAGTGGCCCATTTTGGTTTTGACAATTTGAGAGAACAGAGATATAGGGTGAAGGCTGATGTAACAGCTACAGAGTAGCAGCAGCAGAGGGTTCAGTAAATCATACACCCAGTAGTGGCCAATAGGAGAACTGCTCGCTGCTAACTATCATTTTAACATTTACCTAATTGGCATTTGGCAAATATGTGCTTGTCTGCAAATAATGGTGGATTCCAGTGATTGGGAACAAGGGCTACCCAGGTTATCAGTAGCTATTAGCATTATTATGGGTGATATGGCCTTCCATAAAATAAACCCTCCTCTACCTTTCCCATAATTATGGTCTCATCTCGATCCCTCTAATTCCCTATTCTATTAATCAAATTTATGGCCATCATTTAGGCAGTCACCCATATAGGCTACTTCTCCAACTTCAGCAGATATCCTATTTTCTATTCCTACTTCCCTGGAACAGGGCTTTAGTCTAGATTCTGTGGCTAGTTTTCTATGCCCTTTAAAACTAGATTACTGTCTCCAACTGAAAAGGTCTAGGGTTCTGGGTTCAGAACAATGATGTTCAAAACTCAAACAACTGAACCAGTGGATAATCAATATTACCTTAAACTAGTTTTTTTAACACTGACTCAATGTTTTGTGTCCATTGCATTTGACCATTGTCAAGATGACATTATATGAACGTGGGTTTGAATACCATCTAGTTAATGTTGATGTAAGCCTTCATAGCAATGATACAAGTATGGGACCCTTGAGCATGGTCAGAATGATGAGTTGATTCAATGGTGGTAAGTTTAATACTCACAATCACTGCAGAGGTACATCCTCATGGCATGAAACCTAAGGCCTATTCTCACCTCCCTCTCAAGCTTTGTCACATGTTTTCAGCATCACAGTGTTGACACATCACAAGCTGACAGGTGGTCTAGACAGTGATTTCTGGTTGTCATCGAGGATTCTGGGTAGATCTGGACACTCATGTGGAAGTGTTATTTCAGATGCGTCAGTCCAAAGGTGAGGTCCCCTTAGGGATCTCATCTTGTCATTAACTCTTATATATTTTGACCATTGATCATTCAGTTTCTGTCTTTCACATTGCAATAAAAATGAGGAATTTATCTCCCCCATCAAACCCCAACGTAAATACTTCAATGGAGTCAGCACTCACGCAAATGTGTAGCATTCACTGCCTAAACACCACTCAAAGTACAAAGTGGATGCTGTTACAATATGGACCAAAATTAAGTCTATCCCATTCCCAGTAGCTGTGCCACTCCAATGCCATTTGATTTCACTTTTGTGGCAGGCTCCTTCTCACTTGTAATAATAGATTGGTCTTTCTAGGATCCATATTGTTCTGCTGTCTACGGTCCTCTTGTGTTATCACCTTATGAGAAGGAAAGAGAGAGAGTTATCTAGTGGAATAATTAATAGCTTTTCCTTGAAACTGCTATCCCACAATTACCCTCAAGGTATCAAGATCCTTTGGTGATACTTAAACGTTTTGGTCCCCTATGTAAAGGCATATGTATGAGCCTATGGCCTCATTTAGGCTTAAAGGCATTAGGCTGTTATGAGCAACCTAGATACCTTAGAACTAGAATGAGGGTGCTGGGTAAACTGCTTGTCTGTGTAATGCATAGCAATTAATGTGATAAATCATCATTGAATTTGATGTGATTGTCATCACAGGTCACATTACTTGCAATAAAAGTAAAGGGCAAATTATGCATGTGAACTTTCCCTGAATGACTTCATAATCAAATCATATCCAAATTTGATATTGGCTGTGAAGACCAGATAAAGCAATTCAATCATAAAGCACAATGATATAATTTTATAGAAAGTGAACTTTTATTTTCATTGTGGCAGTCACTCTATACATAGTCTACTAAGCCTGTGCATGATGAGTGCCTTTGCCAGATGTGATGTAGAGATCATGTGGCCAATACAAAGCTGACAGATAACTAGATGGAAGAGACCCCTGGCAGAAAGCTGGTCAGCAATGTGCAGGCTATCCCTCCCCCAGGCCTCCCCCTATCCATATCAGCCTACCCACCCATGGTAACTCATCCTTTACATGGATCAATATCATACCTATTGTGCAATAAAAGTAATGCTGATCTCTAATATTACTTTATCTAAAGTCGTTACCTATGTATCATTTTATAAATTTTCTTTCCTAGAATCCTACTTATACCCATCCTGAAATCCCATACACCTTTGTCCCTTACACCTTTAACGAGCATCATAACGTCCCTTCAGAAAACTACTAGCCCTATACTACAGGAAATGGATTCAGGGTGATGCATGAGGTCCTTTCTGATTTTCTTAGCAGTGTTAAGCCAGAGATAAACCAGTGGTTGTGAATGCTGATGCATGACAGACTGAACAGTTTTGCACATATAGAAAGTAATTGTTGAGTTATATGACTACTGTTGAACATCAGACAAATACCACAGCACTCCCGTCAAAGTGTGGTTGTAGTTACATAGAAGGATCGTAAATGGTAGCATGTGCAGCAAAGAGGGAGAAGTGTAATTTTTATGATTCCAGTTCTAAAGATTAAAATGATATTACATATAGCTATTGGCCTTCTATAAAACATGGCTTCACTGTGAAACTTAATCATCTATATATCTAGAACCAGTTTACAATATCCCTAGCTATATATAGTATCCTGATTTTTCATTCCTCAGTAAACAGGCAGCTCATATCTTTTATGATGAACAACCATTTCGAATCCTAACTTCTATATTTATATTCTCCATCCAAAATTACAATCTACATTGCCTGCAGGCCCAGCTCAGCAACCCTACCACATCCCTCACCTACACCATCAATGACATTCCATATAGCTCAGCTACCCTACCACACCCCTCTCCTACACCATCAATGACATTCCATATAGCTCAGCTACCCTACCACACCAATCTCCTACACCATCAATGACATTCCATATAGCTGAGCTAACCTACCACACCCCTCTCCTCACCATCAATGACATTCCGTATAGCTAAGCTACCCTACCACACCCCTCTCCTACACTATCAATGACATTCCATATAGCTCAGCTAACCTACACACCCCTCTCCTACACCATCAATGACATTCCATATAGCTCAGCTACCCTACCACACCCCTCTCCTACACTATCAATGACATTCCATATAGCTCAGCTACCCTATCACACCCCTCTCCTACACCATGAATGACATTCCGTATAGCTCAGCTACCCTATCACACCCCTCTCCTACACTATCAATGACATTCCATATAGCTCAGCTACCCTACACACCCCTCTCCTACACCATCAATGACATTCCATATAGCTCAGCTACCCTACACACCCCTCTCCTACACCATCAATGACATTCCATATAGCTCAGCTACCCTACACACCCCTCTCCTACACCATCAATGACATTCCATATAGCTCAGCTACCCAACACACCCCTCTCCTACACCACCAATGACATTCCATATAGCTCAGCTACCCTACCACACCCCTCTCCTACACCATCAATGACATTCCATATAGCTCAGCTAACCTACACACCCCTCTCCTACACCATCAATGACATTCCATATAGCTCAGCTACCCTACACACCCCTCTCCTACACCACCAATGACATTCCATATAGCTCAGCTACCCTACCACACCCCTCTCCTACACCATCAATGACATTCAGTATAGCTCAGCTACCCTATCACACCCCTCTCCTACACCATCAATGACATTCCGTATAGCTCAGCTACCCTACCACACCCCTCTCCTACACCATGAATGACAGGTTCAAGACTGATGCTATACATCTTACAAAATTATCTGGCAAGTGTGGCATTGATAGCAGAGAGTAAAGGTGTAGACCGAAGGCTGCTGTTTGATATATGATACTAGTAGTTGGAAAGCACAAAGAGGATGAGTCGGTTGTGTGCATAGACATATTGCAGTGATGGGTAGTGTTGTGGATAAGGTTAGAGTGTAGGGCTTAAATGACACTAAGAGTATAAAGTGAAGCCTCTTTAAAAGCCAACAGAAATTGCAGCTACACTCTCATCCCCGACCCAATCAGGTGACATCTGGTTTCATGTTTGTGACGATGATGGATTACACAGTGTTGTAAATCTTCTCTCATTTTGGTCCCCAGAGATAAGGACAGAAGGTTCATGTAAAGGGATATATTGAGGGTATGTGAATCAGAGGGACTGGGGGGGGGGGGTACAGGGAAAGAATGAAAAACAACTGGGAGAAAAGAGAAAGACAAGCAGTTTAGGAAGGCACATGAGAGGGAGACTAATGAAGAAGGGCTAAAATATAGATGAAACAGCTAATTATGAATTTTGTTTCTGTCTCACTGTATTTCTTCATAGCTGTATATCAAATCACGTCAAAGGCCCCACCTTGCGATGTCCCAGGTTGCAGCCTATGCTATCATATTGTGATGAATCATGTACCTTGATTATGTTCCCTATACTCATTCCTTCATCCCCTTTCACAATTATGAAATCCCTCTGAACACTCCAAAACTGCCTATACATGTACATGATAAAGCTGTCCTTATTGTGAGCATGACGGCAGACATAGACAAAGGTGCACGAGAATTGGTCAGCACTGAGGGTTATCACACAAGGCGAAGCCGAGTGTGATAACCCTCAGTGCTGACCAATTCAAGTGCTCCTTTGTATTTATCTCAAGTTAATTTAGTCAGATATGTTCAAAATTCGATTTATTTGGCATTAGAAATGATTTTATCATCAGTTATTTGACTGTTTTGGATGTTTTCCCAGGGAGTGTGATACGGGGAAGGGTTATCACACTGTGGGGTGTGATACAGAGTTTGTTGGTTAAGCCTATGGGGCTCTCGTATTCAACTTGAGATAAATAGATATCTGTAGCATCCATGTCCCCTCCCCATTGCTGGTTGCATGCTCAGAATTGTATTCGAGTAGACTGCCATTATAGAAAGTACATTTTATCCAAGGCTGAAAGCCCCCATTCAGACATGGCCCAGGAGGTTTGTGTTATGAGAGCTTAAACTTGAAGTGACAAGAACATCAATACCAATGACAGAATCCTTGCTAGAATGACCTCCGGTAGAACGTAGGTCAACAATGTGCAGGCTCTCCCTCAACCACCTTTTGTGCTACTCGTGACCTCCTCCACACCCAAGCTCCATTCCACATGCCCAATATATGTATGCCAATCTTGATTCAGCTCATTATAAAATAATATAAACTGCTGCTTTAGCATAACTTTCTATTCTCTACTCATATACTGCACACAGATTGATCTGGAGGCCATTTCCTAACAGACTATGACTGCACCCTCCAAATTGTACCAAAATGCCCATAGGAATAGCAGTGAGATTTCAGGTCGTAGGGCTGTGCGTGATCATAGTGCATTAAGAAATGACCTCCGGTTCATGTCTTTATTCATCACAGCTAGATGATCATGCTGTATGGTAAGGAGGAGAAGTCACACAGCATGATTTGGCTGTTCAAAGTATGATGAGGCTCATACATTAGCCTTCCATGATGTATCTCTTTAAATTAGTGAATGGAAATATGTTTGGTCTTATATAAAGACAACCTAGATATCAGGGTGGACTACCAATCCAAATTAACCGGGACCAGCCAGGACACAGCCTGTCTGCTTTGCCATCTGACAAATCCACTCTCCTACAGTACCTCTCCAACATATTATATGTACCTGGTGATTTCAGGGTGAGGATTGGTGACTGTGACATTTGATGTATGGCATCTTGCCAAGATCTGTCTGGAGGTTAATTCAAAAGGGATGTTAGCGTAGGCACATCTCTTACCATCTCACAAGACCCAATGTTACTACACTAGATAAGCTAGTGGTGTTAGGCCAGTCAGGAATAGGAAAGCCTATGCAGTCCATCAATATTCCACTTCCAGTACTAACACCACCCTTTATTTTATTCTGAGAAATGATAGTGTTTTCCCCTGAGTTCAAGAGCACCTGTGTGGGGGACATTCCTCATCACAAAGTGAATGCACCTGCTGAGAGTCCTCGTGGGCTATTGAGGCTACTTATGAGTTAAGAGAACTTGAATGGATTTTCTCATAGTCCTTGAGGGCTCTTGAGTTTACTCATGCGTTAAGGACATAGTAACGTCATGCTTCCCTTCTCTCTTTTAGTTGGTGACATTTCAGGGTCAAGTGCACCCGACAGGATATGTATATAATCAGCAGAACCCCAGTGTAGTCACTCTTGAGAGAACGATTTTTTCCACTGCTATTTTTTACCTTCCACTGCTATTTCTTCTCTGTGGACCTGTTGCCACTCTGCACAGTTGTTAGCTGCTTAGAATAATGAAAGCAGGGCTGAGGCTAACTGTACTCAATAAAATGTAGCTGGCTATCAGAAAGGAAGGCAGGCCTACCTTACTATAGCAGTAAAGAATAAGGGAGGGAAATCACTAACATCTCATAGGTAGCAATGACAGAGCCTTTTGAATTAACCTCCAGGGGCGGGCTAAAGGGGGGTTTATGCGGTGGTTATATATAGGAGGGGATAGGGTAGATAGAGGACTAGGAGAACTATTTGTCATGATAGCTGAGGGTAGTTGTGCAGCATAAATGTAGGGAATAGTTGAGAACTCAGAAGGTGGCAAAAGACAAGATGTTTCTGCTTAAGGGATGCATGGATGCAGCAGGGAAAATGATTAGTATATGAATATCTGCTGCCTATCATAATGTGACCATTTGTGGCATGCGAGCGGAGTCATAAAGCCTGCCTTTGCCATAGAACTTTATACATGATTTCCACATAGCTTAAGTTGCACAGTGCATTAGCGTTAGGCTCAAAAGAAAATGATGTGTTCATGTTATGCTAATACCCTATTTTTTTGGTCCTACCCCAATTTTTCAATGGTCGTCTTACAATCCAACGCATCAAATTTGTGTCGTGTAGGCACAAGCTTATGCATTATGCCCACTTGTTGTCATAACGCAAGGATACTGCATTGCTTACTAAGGTACTAGTGTTTATGTCCTTAGGCTGTTAAAAGAAAGTGAAAGAAAAGTGAAAATATTGATTCCTTGATGTCATATTCTAGGTGCCACCACATCATTCATGATTAATCATATTAAGGACTTACACCAGGGCATAATAGATTGTCACTGACTCTACTCACATCCCAGCCTTGCTTAATACCTTGTCCAGCCTGATATGAATTCATTACTCTTACCATCCCATCATAATCCCTACATGTCAGTACTCTATTATCGGCTTACCACCTTACCATTGGTCACATATGAGTCAGATTATTGATTACCCTGATACCTATTGATCCCAGGGTGTCAGTCACTCTTTCATACCAAGTACCAATAACGCAGTCCCCCTCCCGTTTTGCCATTTACAGCTGTGTAGAAAACCATTTTATACAGCCACTCATTCTCATGGGCTATCGATCTTATTATTCTGAGGTCTGACACTGCTAAATGTGATTATATTTCATGCAATTCCAATTTATGACCAGCAATCCACATATTGACTCCAATGCTGGTTGATCATCATTATTCAAAATGTGACCCACCCCTACATTATCAATCATAGTTTATCAAATCACATTCTTTGCTTCACCGTCCCACCTAGATTCAAAGTCACAAATAACCCAAAAAGTTAATGGTCAAACATTTGACAGGAAATGCTCAACAGTTCCCAATGGGCCTGATGTGAGAATATACTATAGGCATTTGAGGGGTTGGCTGGGTCCATTGTTAGAGACTTCATACAGAAAGTGCATCTCCATGTTTCCATCAGGTAGTCTGTTCACATGAGTGACAAGCAGATAGGCATGTCATTTATGTGTGTGAGCTTTATATATATATATATATATATATATATATATATATATATATATATATATATATATATATATATATCGATTATATGCCCAATGCGTGACACACAGTACAGAGTGAACATTCAGATTGATAGGCTTGAAGATGACGTATGAAGATATAAAATGATATGAGTCTCTACTCATGAATGTAACACCAATGATATGAAAATGGTTCAAACTAAACTTTTCGAGTACATGCAGCATAAAGGTCTTATTTCATGACAAATCGAAGGCTGATGTGGCACATGTGTCCTGTAGGAAATATTAGCCCAGTACCTCTAGGCCAGGTGTTTACCAGAACTTTCCAGCCGTAAAAACATATTTATAAGCATACATTTTTATCAGAGCATGATATAACAGAGCTTCATGACTTATATCTGGGTAGTAAAATGACAAGATCTCAAGTCTCTACCCTGTTTGAGACTTTGACTGCTACATGGCAGGCTTGGCACTAATAATGTAAAGGCACTTGACGTCAACAGCGGACGCCAACTGAGAAAGAACCTATCAGAATAAAACCTAGAGTGCCCCATTACTGTGCAAGGTGGCAGAAGATGGGAGTAGGTTTGAGGGATGAGGAAAATGGGGCTATGTGAAAGTTAACCATTTACGAGATGTCATGAGAACTGTCTGTTATTGCATCAACCCTGCATTGCATTGCTTTTGTGAAATTATCAGTATGAGTCCTGGCATGCCACTTGCCAGGGCAAGTCCTGGACATTAAATTTTACTCACCAGGGCTGCATTAGAGCACCATGACGAACTATGGGCATGAGGCATTGGTGTGCAATCAGCTCTAAGAGGGTTAAGCTGATGGGAGAAGAGGGTTTGCTAGTTTTATCTTAAAGTGAAAGTATCAGAGGACAAAAAGCCTTGCTGTGAACAAGTGGACCTGAGGTGGGAAGAGAGACAGCTCGGTTCCTCAAGAACTAACTCGTGAAAAAATCTGAAGATGGAGAAAAACTATGGAAGACGATAAGTGTTCTAGCATAAATCATACAAATCTCATAACTTGGGTACAATGCCTTCTGCATATTGCTGTTACACACTAGTTCACATTCAGTGCTGTGCAATGCTCATATGATATAAAACTCTCTCACCCAATGTCATATGCCCTCCGTAACTCATTTTTACTGTGACTTATATTTTCATTCTTCATGAAGAAATAGAATTGAGCAAAGAAAGGAAAACCTAAGCATCTATTTATTCAAGAGTATCTATATAGATACCACAATTAGAATAGGCCTATATGTGTTGTTTATTGCCCAAGCACATGCTATGCATAGAGTAATGGTTACACTATAGTCCGAAAAGATTTTACGCATTTGACTTAAGATCAATCCTATCTTCAATCTATGTTGTGCTATTGGCGAAAGGAGAGGGCAAAGTTTAGAGGGCATAAAGAAAATGATGGCTTCGTAAACCTACGTCTAAGATGAAAGAAAGAGGAAAAGGAAAGGATCCTTCAGGCCTCACCATGGGGCAGGCATAAACAGACAGGTACTCTTTTTTTATTGTCTTCCCATAAGGAAGTTTTTCCGACCACTCCCCTCACCTGCCCCACCATCCCCACAGCACAAGACTCACATTGGGTTATCAGGAGCCCTTTGATCTCCTTCCCGAGTGCCCTCTAGTGGCCTGTGTGATAATCTGATAGTGATATACCTGAATTGGGAGGCCTAGTCCTGATGTAATTACATATACATAGAGCCCTAAGGAAGGACCTAATTGGATTGGTAAGGATACTAGATAAGTGCATTAGTGTCAATAGGGATGGGATCTAGGACTAATAAGCAGTATAATTATAATGTTATGAATGCCACTGGATAACTGGCATGGATACACTGAGGGTAAAACCAATGTCTTTGTTGGGAACCAGGTTAATGACTAATTTAGTATGGACTAGCTACAGAAGAAAATAGGGTGTGCCATAGAGCCTATCTCATTATTAATATACAGATAGCCATTATAGTCCACAGTTCATAATCATCAGCATAATCAGACATGGCAGCAAACCAATTAGTCACAGAATGACCTGATATCATCAACATTCTGCCTGGGTGCTTAACTGTCCATTTCCTCAAGGGTATTGGCCGATCAATCATGAATGTGAAAGGCTGATTGGTCTAGGCTTCCTCAGAGATCAATAGATCTATGAAGATTCATTTCAAATTAGGGAGTCACATAACACAGTTAAAGGTGGAGCAAATTTCCATCCATAGTAATAAAATTAATCAAATCAAAACCCATTGAACTGGTCATGATAAGATAGAAAAGATAAAAATGATAAATATAAAAATGTGTGAATGAACAATCAGCACTGTACTTTTTATTTGGCTCTCATTGCCATCTGGTTTATTGTCAACATACTCAAATGAAGCAATAGTGAGTAAAGATCACAATTCTCTAGAGTATCATTTATCATAATGTCAGCACAAATACACCACTATTTTGAGCTTCTCATAAGAGGTTTCATTTATGTATCATGGCAATGGAATCCCATGCTGTATTCAATTACTATTTAGTAATTAGAGTCTCAATATTTTACTATAAAAAGAGACGTCAGTTGAAGGACAGACAATCACTCAATATATTATCAACATAGAAATATGTCAATAAAAAGGGAAGAAAAAAACTATATGTTATCCAGGGTAAATTACAAAACATAGTTGAGTTGATGTGGCTTCGTGTACTTACGACACTACTGGAATTGACTGAGGCCCCAGAAAGGCTGTCCCCTGCTTTTTATAGACCACCTGAGTGTACTAAATGCTGGTGCCTGTGGGTTCAATGCTACTGTTGAGTGAACACCAGTACTGATTGGAATCAGTGTAGTGGAACTTCCTGTGGGAATTTTTTTTTCACTAGCCAACAAAACATGTTAAGGCCAAACTTTGGCCATGGTAGATAAGAACCAGTGTATGCCTTTATATTGAAGGAAATTGCTTCGTAGACAGAGGAGCATGAATGTAGAGGCATCATGCAAAAGAGCCTCACAATGATTGCTTTGAACTAGGGTTTCTTTGAGAATTATTCCTTGGCTGTTCTTGATGAATTGTAGACAAGTGAAATACAGCCTGAGAGAAACACTGAGTAATATGAGCATATCTCTATCTGTTCCATGCCATCATTCAACACCCTTTAAATCCATCAATTTAGGGCTATTTCAATTAGGACATGGTCGAGAATGAGTTCATCATAAATGACCCCAGTTTTTCCTATGATGAATGGGTTATTCCACACTAATCTATTAGAGGTCTTGTTCTCAATATGAAATAGAAAAGGGCTTTCTCATTATATACAGATAGTCATGAATGGAGTTTAAAGCAGAAAGGGGTTAGAGGCAGGGAGGTCGTTTTTCTATGTGTACGTGCTGGAATGGCGTGCTATAACCATTGGACAAAACATATACAAAGACATAGATTACTTTTTAGCTTTTTGTAGTCACATAACATTGCAATGGAATGATGTTAAAAATATAACATAGCCATTTTCATTCCCTTATGTATTTCCATCCAAAGGCTTCTGTTCTAGACAAACCTAGCCACAGATTACTCCACTGGCAGTGATCTTCAAGGAAAGTCATTGCAGAGTCCTACTCACATTATTCTCAAATCTCAGTGAAGGTACATGTCAGGGGTACTGCATGCTAGTTGACATGTAAGAAAAATTTACCATTGCTTAAAGTGAGTCTAAAAGCAGCTTCCACGAATCGGCATGCAAGCAAATTTAAGAAAGTCCTTGCTGAAATATTGGAAAACTTGGACTGTTAACCCAATACAGTTGGTATTGTCTATGAATACAGTATTGACAAGTAAATGCACCAGGGCATATCTACCTAAGGTAGACTGAATAATGAATGCTTATTTATAACTTTAAAAGCCACTTAAGCTTGAATAGAAAATATAGAATTGACATTATCAGAATCACTGTGGATTTTAAACCCTCTTCCAGCAGAGCTCTTGTAAAGTAATAGAGCTCCAGCAGAGCTCTTGTAAAATAATAGAGAGGCGAAGCCTTGAGTATGTCAGATTAAAAGATAAGAAAAACTCTATTTAGAATAGTGACGGCACTTCATCCTTTTAATCCTCAGCAGTACCAAATGGACTTTAAGAGGTCTGGAGTGACAATCACGCCATAAAAACCTACCATAGAGATTTTTACTAACAATAAGTGTGCTTAGACTGGTCATTAGACCACAAGCTCACACCCTCACATCCTCATACAGTCTGCTTCCATAAGCTGCTCGAACGGCTAAACTACAAAATGATATCTGTTAACTTTTGTTGAATGGGTTTAGGATGGGGCTCTGATTGAGGGTGGCCAACAAGCATTAACTTGTCTGCACAGCTTTGCATCCTCAGTGATGGTGTTCGGTGCAGGGGTTTTGTGAGCTACTCTATTTTTCATTGAGCAGTTCAGGGGATATGTTACACTGAGTTACCACATATTTGTGAGCTGCAGTTCTACCAATAGTCCTCAATAACCTTAGTCAGCATGTACCATGTAATGATCTGATGTTACAGTCTGCCCTGATACATGTGGTCAATGTGCTCCTGTGTGAATAGTATAGTTTTGATCAGCTTAATAGATTTATACACATTATAAGATCTTCTCATTTGTATGATTCATATGTGAGGGTTTGCGCAAATGACTAACAAAGAAAAGAAGAGAGATATTGGCATTATAGTTCAATGGCCACAATCGTTATGTCTTTTCCACTAATGCTGTCAGTCTAGAGGGAAAGGAACACTCTGAGGAGAAAAAAGAATTATAATCAGAAGCAGATATTTCTATACACCTCTATAGTGGGATATAAGAACCGAAGATTTACCCTTTGTCTAAGTATATACATTGACATGATTTTAGGCACTAATCAAAGTATATCAAGTCCTATGGATATTGAGCAGTTAAATGGCACACCAGTGTATACAATTACATAGATTCATAGAGATAGACCAGCCTAAAATGGATATCACTTCCATTTCACTAATTATAGCCAACTGAACATACCTTGATGGAAGTTGACAGCATCCATTACAAAAAAGGCACCTATACATTAAAAGAATTTCAGTTGTGAGTGCCATTTTCAGAGAGAGAGAGAGAGAGAGAGAGAGAGAGAGAGAGAGAGAGAGAGAGAGAGAGAGAGAGAGAAAGGCATATGTGCAATGTGTCTATATATTGGTGATATATATCAGCATGCACATTGGGAAGTCGAGCCCTTAAATGACATATATTTAGAAAAAGGTTCAATTTTTAAGCATCTGATAATAACTGAGGAAATGTATTTGTTATGGAAACAGGCCAATAAGAGAGCAGGATAAAGGGGGAAACGTCTATGAGGAGAAAAATAGGCCAGTTAGAGATCCTGATATTGGTCTGTAGGTAGGTGCTCAAGGTGGTCCAGACCACCAATGACAGGTTTCACCTCTGAAGGATACTGACCTTTCTGCCACTACATTTTTGATGGTGTTGACAGAATCTATTACTCATAAGCTATCTATGATGTCTCATGATCACTGGCTAAATTATGTGGTCATGACACTTGGTTGTACGAAATTGAATTTGTGTATGAAGGCAGTCAAGCGGCATATGGATAGGTTCTCAAACATGATTATCACTGAGTGATGATCACCAAGTGATAGAATGACTTGTCCCAGAACAGCCAGCCCCTGAATCATTGGTTGCATAATTATATTAGTGCCCCATTGTAATGCACTACAAATGGTATGTATGCTCAGCACTTATGTAGGAATTACATACAGTTTGGTAGGGCACTCATACCAGTGTAATCATTCATCAGATGTTACTCCATGGGAATCTACCAATCTGTGTCCACTCTATTCTCATCACTTGGATTTATGTGTGCAGCATAGTTTGTACAAGCAGTTGTTAAATCAGAACATCTATGGTTGACAGGAAGGAGTAGTTCAAATGGTGTTTGGGAAGCTAAAGGGGATAGAGCAAGGCTGAACTGTGGAGAACATTTCAGACATTGCTCTGAACACCTGCTTCATTAGCAAGCTGAGGATCAAATTCCTTGGAATCTGAGTGCTAGATCTCAAAGTGATTGATAACACAGCATAAAATCCTTGAGGCAAGGATACCAATATGGAGATTCATGGAAGGGATACAAAAGGAAGCAAAGCAACAAAAATCTCCTTATGATGGGCTTTATATGTAGGGCTTGCTGATTCCTTGAACACCAATAAAGTATCTCAAAAGGCTGAAAAAAAGCAGCATAGATCATGCATCATGTATTACATCATGCTTTGTACCTGTCCCTCTTCCAGGATATTGTGTGAATCACTAAAAGAAGTAAATAGATTAAAAAAGAAAAGCTGTGAAACAAAACAATACCCCGGTGCTTATACAAGACCAGCACTTAAACAAATCCTGGTACTTAAACCAAACAATATGGTAATTTGATAGCTGGTCAACTCACTATGTGACCCCTGTACATTGTAACACAATGAGCAGACCTAGGAACATATTCTAACACTGAGTAGCTCATTTATGTGTTGAGCACCCCCTCCATTGTAGGAAAAACACGCCACTACTGGTCCATCTATTTGACCTTCAGCCATGTCCAGTCAGTAGTTTGAAGTGTATGGGCCCCCGGGGAGCACCTACTTGTTATGGAAATGGTGTGTATGCTTGTTTAGGTGGTTTCGTTTGGGTCCATTCCCTCCCAAGACACTAAATCCCATTGCTGACGGTATTGCTGACAATCCAAAAACTGGTATCTGGGGGGTCTCAAGTCTGTAGTAGACGAGGCGATCTTCGAAAACAGCATTGGTCTACATGAATTGGCATGCATTAGACATTGTTTTGTGCATAATTCAATACGTATATGGAGATTGTTTTTTTCCCATTTTATTATTGGAAAACAGTTTCTCTAACAGTTGTATGAGACCATGGCTGAAAATGGCTCCTCTCAGAAATAGGATCCTACATCTGATATGCTACTCAGATACTGAACTCTTTCCCAGCAAATTGTCGTGACTCCTTGTCAACCTGTGTGAAGTGGCTCACACATGTCGCTAGATGGAACACGACGTCGCTATAGCACAAGATCACCAGGAATAGCAATGGTGGTGATCACATGGCCTCACCTCAGATGGCGAGGATGGTGATCACTCAGACGTGGGTGATCACTCACCTCGCTAGATGAAACACGCACCTCGTCATAGCACATGTTCACCAGGGATGGCGAGGATCGTGATCACTCATCCTCACCAGGGATGGCGACATGAGTGATCACTGATCCTCACCAGGGATGGCAACATGAGTGATCACTCACTTCACTAGATGAGACGCACACCATGTCATAATACATATTCACCACGGATGGTAAGGATTGTGATCAGTCACCTCGCTAGATAAAATGCGTACCTCGTGATAGCACAGGTTCACCACAGAGGGTGAGGATCTTGATCACCCACACTGACCAGGGATGGCGACACGAGTGATCACTCACCTCGCTAGATGAAACGCGCACCACGTCATAGCGCAGGTTCACCATGGATGGCGAGAGTGGTGATCACTCAGACTCACCAGTGATGGCGACGCTGGTGATCACTCACCTTGTTAGATGAAAAGCTCATGATCATCGACATTGGTAATCATGCAGCCTCACATCTGCCAGATCAAAGTATGTTTTGCCAGAGAAGGTATTGCCATATGTATCTTCCCTCTAACCACAGACAAGGTGTTCATGTTGATATTTCCCTATGTATTTTTCCTGTAACCAGAGAAAAGGTGTTTATGGATAGTTGCTTTCATTTTAGAGATACCTCTATCTCAATTCAATTGCTATTCTCTCTATATAATCTTGTTTGATTCAACTCTGAAGTATTACTTGGAAATCAGTGTGAAACAAAGCACATTTGATACGTATGGGACTTATACTTCATGCCCACACTTCCTAGATAGGCTACATGTTGAACAGTGGTGCTGTCTCAACAACTTTGGCAATGGTGGTGATAAGTTGCCACTGTGAGTGAGAGTGACTGACAGATGATGCAATCCTCAGAGAGCATTGACTTGGAGTGACACAAATTCACGTATTGAGTGAGACCAATGTTGGCAATGGTGGTGATAAGTCGCAATTTTGAGAGAAGATTAACTAGGAGTGATACACACTCACGCAGTGAGTGAGAGCCATGTGGCAATGCAGGTGAAAAGTTGCCATTCTGACTGAGAGTTGACAGGCAGTGGCACATACTCACGCAGTGAGTTAGATCCATGTTGGCGATGGTGGTGATAAGTCACCATGCTTTGTGAGGGATGACAAGTGGTGGCACATACTCACGCAGTGAGTGAGATCATGTTGGCGACTGTTGTGATAAATCGCCATGCCATGTGAGACTGACACACAGTGGCGAAAGATGACGCAGTGAGTTATCACTCAGAAAGGAGTCACCATTGATGACCAATCATGGCGACAGATAACGACAATTTGCTGGGTTGTAAGTCATATGAAAAGTTTGCAGCATATCTATAGGTTTCTAGCCTCTGAGTTGTCAGCAAACAAGAATGTATACGGGATTTTAGAAGTCGGGAACTGTAGCTATAGGTGCTGCAGGACACTAGACACAGAGGAGGCCTCACCCTATTGTCAATAGCCTAAATGAGAAGGGCATGTGCCATGAGGCATTACATCTGCACTCCATATACCACTGTCCCAGCCAATTTGGACCCTTCCACCCCTTTACCACAGTCTACAGTGGTCTTGTTTCCAGGTGACAGCCACGTGCTGGTACAGTGGTCGGTGTGCTACATCTCTCACCCACTTATAATGCCTATAGAGGAAAAGGGTTCACTTACTGCTGTGCCTCCAATTGTGTACTACCATAGTCTTATCTTATACAGTCTGAGGAGGAAGGGGGATTCGGATTTAGATATAAAATAATACTTAGAGGATATAAATACTGTTGGGTATAGGAGATCACCTACCTGTAAGTGAATACTATCAAGAAAAAAAAAGAAGGATATCAAACTTCCATCTTGTGTACGATCATGAATTTTACGCTTGTGCCCTACGGGTTTTATGGGCATATACCCGTAGGCCATGCCCTAGATTCTAGGTAGATGTTCACTTGAAATCCACTAGATGGCAGTTTTGGATCACAGTCTATTTTTCAAACATCTGTACAGGAGAGACATGTGGTCCTTTGAGTGAAGGGTGCCCCCTTGTGGCTAAGTGGGAAAAATAGGGGATGATTGACTGATAACTTACACCATCTACTTACACAGAGCTACCACTTTAGTATATAATCAAGGCTAAGCACATCTTTTGTGTATAGATTTATCAGTGACAGACCATCATCTAATGGATTTCACTTCTATTCTTATTACAGTCAAATGAACTGGATACCAGTCTGAGCAGCCTTAATGGATGTCAATGACATCTATCACAAAAAGAAAGACTCAAGCAATGAGTATCATTTTAAGTTTTACTATATTCTGGTTGGTATAACATCTGCAACACCGTCTCTGTCACAACATCAGCTATGAGAAACAACCAATCTCTTCCCATTAAAGCAAAAAGAAATCCCCTTCAGTTTCCTATCACTCATACATAATAGATGGGTACAAATTGGATTTGTTTTCTAGTCTTCTATAGGATATTTACTGGTGTGATTCAAAACAGATATCATGAGATTTCCCACAAAAATCTGACTAATTCCAATGCATCAAAATCACCTCTCAGCAGTTCAAGGTCCTTAAACCTAGCCACTAAATTTGATATAGCTTTCCCAACTAAAAGGACAAGTATTTATCATTGCAATACAGAAAATTAAAAGGTGGAAGGAAATGGAAAATAAAGATACAGAGGATGGAACGCTCAGGTAGAAGGAGGAAGAGAGAGAAAGGGGGAAGGAGGAGAAAGAGGGAGAGAAGAAGACGGAGACAGAGCAAGAAGCCAAAAGACAGACACAGAGACAGTAGCTGATACAAAATCCCCCTGCTGCTTGTAGATTGAAACTGAACCCTTGCATAATTATCATCCCTAACAGAGAGTCTTGGAGGAATATAAATTATGAATACTCAGCCAAGTCAGTTCCTAGCCATCAGGGAAACATTGTTCTAGCTAGTCATAGAAATGTCGGCCACAACCATGCAAACAACTGGAGCTGTATCAAACTTTAAAGCTAATGACGTATAATTGTAGTGTGCAGCTCACAGAGGTTGTCACATTTAATTACCCCTTGTTTGGTATCTGCTCTGCTTATGACCTTCATCAACTCAACCATCCAGCTATACACGGTGAACTTTAGTCAAAACACAACATTCTGATGCCATACCACTGTCATGCAGAACTCCACATGTTGATTACAGACTATACAGACCATTATGTAATGGACTTTAAGCCCCCCTTGATACAGTCAAATTCAGATACAATTTGAAGGGGTGCTGGTACAAGTTGATAGCATAGAGTCCCTGTCCATGGATGCAGAGGATAGGATTTGATTTTCCGAAAGACCAAACGATGTTTTCACCACTGACCCCTACACATCCATTGCAAATTGAATTCCAGGATTGGAGCCCATTAAGTTTTACATTGTTCTTTCAGGTAGGACATCTGTTTGAGACCCTCATTTAAAAGAGCAGCTATGGCAATCCAGTATGGGAATCCACCAATCTGTCTTGATTAAAAGCACAACAAAACCTTCTCCATTACCCATCAGTCACATCTTAGGTTGGTCCAGATGGATATTCTCCAAGTTTTCCCAGACATCAACAACTTCACTTCAAATGGGACATTTGGAGAATTTGGGTTCCAAAAATGTCTCATTCAGGATTAGCAATTGCTGGCTACTATAGGTACTCAAAAGGGGAAAATACTTCCTCAAAGATACAATAGTTTACCGAGTGAAATATCTAGAATTATCTGCCAAGGAGTTGAAGCAGGCAGAAACAAAGGGTATGGTAAAAAAAAGGAGGTCTGCAGAGGGCTTTTGGTACAATGACCAATTACAGCATACAGGCTACACGCAGGTCTGGGTGCACAGGTCATGGGTTGAGCAATTAATCTGTCTGGCATGTCCATATATGGGGCTACATAACAGTGTGGTTGGCCTGCTGCCATGCATGACTCCCACTCTCTGGCCGTGAGTACTTAAAAGGCTGAATCTCTAAGTCGGAAGTCTGTACCATGGGGGAAAATTACAAAAATCACCCAAAATGGTCTCACACTTACATTACAGCAAGGTTAGACATCCTTGGCTCAAGACCAAATCCTACTTTCAGTAAAAGGCAGTGGCCCATTTCTGAATATCTATACACTTACACTGTAACTAGAAATTCAGTTTCATATTAATGCTTATAAATATTGTTGACATGAGAGTTAAACTTGACTCCCCCCCCCCACTGCATATAAGCCAGACTCCTTGACAGTCTCGTGCCAGGATATATCTATATAATACTCAGCTTAAGCAAGTGTGTGATGTCAAGAGCCATGGCTAGCATTAACAACCTGACATGCATTCCGGTGCCATAAGAAAAAAACTTCTATTTCAATCTAAAACGAATTCTACATAAAATGATGAAGGATGCTTTTGGCATGGTTTGTATATTTATATATGGACATGCAATACATGGACATGCAATATTGACTCTGGCATGAACAGGTTCTTATAACTGCTATGGATGGATGATGGTCATTGTTTGTGATTCATATACATCTATGTAAACTCAGAGAAACTCTTGGTTTGTGGTTATAATGAAGAGGGGGAGTTTCATCATCTGTAAGGGAAATGAAGAGACATCATTGTAAACATGGCAGATGGCAGATGCAAAAGGTTTGCTGGTGTACTTGAGGTATACTTGGGGTACAAATATATGAATTAGCTCAGATGAGATGATAGGATGATAGAAATATATGAAATGAATCTGATAATCCAAGAGGTTATTTGCATCTCCAGCATCCCGAAGACTGATAGATCAGTGATCTGAAACAAATTATCAAGAATGAGAAAAGTCCATTCCATACACAATGCATATGTATTACAAATTTTTTGTAACCTCTGCCAAAAGCAACTTATTATAGTGGGCTAGTATTGACAATTGACTTATTTTATAATTGCTAACTGCTGCTGCAGATATTGCCTCAAGAAGAATTATCGTATATCTGGGACTCTGGATGCCACTTGCTAGTCTTGATCACTACACCATGCCAATCAATGGGCACCAGGTAGTAATCCTGGAATTCTGTGTGTACCTCAACCATGCACGGCGGACACATGTGGCAGGGTTATACTCAGAATTGTAACCACTTTGAAGGGAAAGGGATTGGTTAGTGCAGGGTGCACTAGGATGTATATGTCTTGAAGGCAAGGGAGAGGATAGGTGGGGGGGGGGTAGCCTACTAGGTGACAGGGTTACAGAGAGGCATATGAAAGTCAAGGAAAAGACACAAATATTCAATATAAGCTAATGTTTCTTCAAAGTGAGGCTTAAATGTTGATTAGCATAGTACTGGTGTTTGTGAATTACAATTTAAATGAATGTGATTTTGTGGTATCAATATGGATTGCATATGCACATAGATTTTACATATTTTATGGAGTCAGGATATTGGAAAAATGTGCCTTCCAAAAATCCTGCTTCTTGATGGTTTGATGATGATATAAGGCTATATAGTACTATAAAGAAATATCATTTGGTTCCTAGAGACCTTGATGAGGTCTCAAGTTCATGCTCGCTTAATTAGGCGTGCTTATGAATACATACAATTATTACTGCCTATACATATCAATAATGTATCAGCTGTCCCTTTTTAGCCATCATTGGCTGTCTAATCAATGTACTTTCCTTTATTTGCAGGTACCTTACACTGGCTCCCGTGGGCGATACCACAAGAATCTGACTGTACAATATCTGGCTGCTAATGAGGAGCAAGGACATGACCTGAACGTGATCACATGGGGCTAGCATGTGATCAGCACACCAACACCATTAGAACTAACACCTACTGCTTATATAGGCCTCAGCAAACACCTTATATGCTGATGGTCAAAAGGCCTGCATGGTTCTTCAATAGGCATACTGCATAGAGCTCAGCTCCCGAATATACACTGAAAGAGGAAAAAATGAAATCCCCAGAGGTACCTTCCGACCCAGTAGTCTAATTTATGTTTGATAAGGCTCTGGATGCACTGACACTACACACACCTATTGACTGGACATCCGGGTCATTGACCAGAAGTTGTAGTATGGAAACAAAATTAAGTGCTAGTACATTGGATTCTACCATTCCCTGATATGTAGTAACACAATGGATCTATGACACATACCTTGTTGTGAATGTGGCCCGTATGAATTACTAGGGAAAGATGGAGGCACAAGCAGAAGTGACCTCTAGCATCCCTGCCCGAGGGGATGCTGGGAGTGAGAGGAGTGCCATGAGTAAGGACAGTGGTGAGGGGGGCAGTAAGGGGTGCAGTGAGGACAGTGCAGAGGGCAGTGGGGAGCAGGTCGTAGTCAAGGAACAGGTCAAAGCTGTGGTAGGTGACCTTGAGAATGTCCTTGGGGAGCTGAAAACTGTTGTAGGTGACCTTCGCACCCTGGTGAGTCAGATTGATGTGGTCACAAGTAAAATTGATGAGGAATATGGACCTGATGGTCCAGATGGACCAGATGTTGATATGCAAAATGGCATACAGTTGAACATCGACAGGGAAATCAATAATCGGGTTGAAGCAAAGAAGAGTGTGGTAGAAGCTAGGAATGGGGGAGTTGAAATGCGAGTGGACAAAAGAAGAAGATCAGCTTCTTTATTAGAAACTGGAACTCCAAAACGAGAAGTGCCTGCCCATGCCCGTCACTCATTATCTCAACCATTTGATGCCCTTGGACCTGGCTCAAAGGACTGGGTCTTTCATGCACCTGCTGATTTTGCACAGAAAGCAAGTGACTCACCTCGCCATTCAAATTACAATACCCGAAAAAGGAAAGATGAACAGCATGTTTGTCCAGCTCACCGATCGAGTTGCTCTAAGATAGAGGACATACTAAGTACGCCGAAAAAGGATGATATTATTATCTGTACCCCTGGGAGTCAATGCCACAAAAAGGAACATGCACACCATGGTACACCCCACCATACGCCTCACAGGCGCAGTAGTTCAAAAAATAAGGTGGATTTAGCAATTTATGAAAATGTACCAATTGTGTCTTGCAGGACTCCTTCAAAGTCCTCAAGTAATCACTCTAGGTCACCAAGGACCTCTAGTGGCAGTAAAGGCCACTCACCAAGGACTAGTAACAGCAGTGGTATCGGTAACAGCAATGAGAGTGGTAATGGTAACACTTTTGTTAGTTGTAGTAAGCGGGAGAAATCCCAGCGACATAAGTCCCACCACCACCATCATAACCATCAACGTCCTTCCAGTACACCTGCTGCCACCAAGTGCTCAGTGATGGTGGACAATACCACTCAGGTGGACCTGTCCAAGAAGCTGGTGGCTAACTACTTTCTGTCATGTGAGGATAACAGGAAGAATGGGCTTGTCTCTGTGGCAGATGACCTTGGTAGGATCCATCCAAATGGGCAGTTTATCAGCAAACCACATGGTCCGTCAAATGAAGTCCATCCTCTCCAACAGCAAAATGACCCCCAACACTGTGTGCCCTGCTCACCCAGCCCAGATTCTGATTACTGTGGTGTCTACGAGCGTGAGCTTGATCTCAAGCTTGAACTCATCTTTGAGGATGACCTTGAGAACTGTGATGATCGGAGGACGCTTGACCTGCAATCACATCCAGACTATGGGTCCACATATGACCGGGAGAGGGTTAGCCGATGGGCAGCATATACTCTTGTAAACATTGGTTCACTACCAATGTCAGATGACCAATTTGCAGAGACCCCATCTGATGCTTCATCAGATATTCTCAATGACAATGTGTTCATAACGACTGCAGCAGAACTGAGGCGCGAACAGGAGGCCAAGTCCAACTGGTCCTCTGTGTTTGAAAGGTACTACAGGCACAGCCTTGAGAGCCCTGACACCGGCTGACAATTACTTGTATGTTAGAATGTACATATACCTTGTAGCTGTCAGATAATGTATGTATTATTACTGCAGTATTTTCCAAGAGAAATGAAGGTAGAATAATGATTATCCTTATACAACGAACATTAGAAAAATTGGGATGACAAGAACATGGGGAATCGACATTGTAAGGACGATTAGTAATGAGAAACATTTATAATGATGGCTACCCTGGGTGCGGTACTGTCAGATAAATGGGTAATTTAGAGTAATAAATCTATAGGTGTCAAGTGGCAGCAGCAAACAACATTTTTGTCAAGACTTATGTCAGTAATTGATGAGATGACAACTGGATGAGAGCTTATATAGATATGCGGCCATCTAAGCATTTGTACAATGCTTAAATACAATATATAAATATGTGCATGGAATGGTACAGAATGGTTATACTGATAATTTTGACAAGTGATTATGATAGTCATAAATAACCAAATGAAATTATTAGTAAATCAATGAACTTAATGTGTTTTTTTTTAGTCTGTTCTTAATTGAAGAATATGTTTTTCATATATATTCAAGCATTCTTGTTGTTCAAAATTTCAAAATGCTCAAAGAACTATGAATGATGAACTGAAATGGAAAGAATATCCACTTTAACAGACAAGCATCTGGGGAGAGGTTAAACATAATTGCCAAGGTCAGTCATGTTATTTTCAATTTCACCACTGAACTGTTACCTGGAGTTCTACTTGTTAAGAAATGGTGACTTTGTGAAAAAGAGTATCAACGTGACCATTGAACTAGGTTACATAGAGGCACATCTATACTAGAAACCCATAGTGTGTCCAAAGTCATCACTACTGATGACTTGTGATACCAAAATGATACTGATAATGCTAAAAATCTGCAACCTTAAGTTCTCATCAATTTGATTGCCAACATTGTCAATCTGCATGGTAATGTGGATCGACATCTATCTACATGTAGTAAAGATCTGTGTTCCCAAAGGGGGACAATGTAACAACAACAGTCTGTTTGGAAGAAGCTTTATTTTAGGTATTTAGGGTCAGCATAGTGAGAACCTAAGGTGTTGGATTTGTTATTGCTAATATGGGTTTCAGCATACACAATACTTACACAAGCATGTATTGGATTCCTGTTATAAAATAGTCTTCATTATTGAAGTTAACAGTGTTGTTAAAAGACTTGGCTATCATATCATAGCAACAGTTGTGATAAAGAATTTGTTCCAGTTGATATAACGGGGTACATTTTTAATTATATCCATGTGATCTAGGTTAAAATTCTAAATAAGAGTGCTTAAAGGTTTTATGTTAGTGCCAAAGGTGATTATACCATGAGGGCTATAAATATGTTCTGATAAATGATATAAATCTGTAAATGCAGGGGCGTAGGAAAAGGGGGGGGGGCAGGGGGGTCTGGGCCCCCCCAATCATGAAGGAGGTGGGGCCTGAGTATGTCTGGGCCCCCCCAATATTTTCCAAGAACTCATAAACACAATGGAAAAGAAGCTAAAACTTTACATCTCAAATTAGATTATTATGGTGATGTCATAGGGAAAATGGGGGTCTGAGCCTAAAGTCAGATCCAAAATTTACCAAAAATTACTTTTCTATATGAATTCTATATACACATTATATAGACGCCATCCCGCATCAGCCGACAATTCAAGGTGGTCGCCGGGCCCCCCCCCAATGAAGATTTGCTTCCTACGCCTCTGAAATGTGTCTTCAGTAAGTGACAGGGTCAGCTATTGTTTCTAGATTATGATATGATTTGTTCAAAGCTGCCTCTCGGTATACTAACGGGAAAGAAATGGACTTTTTTTGTGCTACAGGTCCCATGGCTTTGTGTGTTTTAAAATACTCAAAAATGAGAGTCATTATATTTCATTAACATTAAATCCTAAATGGTTTATCGTTTTATAAATGATGTACAAATGTATGGATATAACAGGTCAGTTTTCAGCAGTCCTTTCTTAGACATAAATAAGTTATTCCTCCTTATTCATAAAGTAGGCACTATTTTCTGCATAATTATTATCCATTTGTTTCCCTGCCAGTACAGAACGGTGTGGCTAGCCATTGCTTAGGTCTTAAGGATTGTTGAAGGTATGTTTTGGTACTAATCATGTTGTTAAAATGTTACCACTATCACCATTATGATGTCAAGAATTGGACCTCAATAAATACTCAATGAAACATGGAAAGTATCCATTATTCTGTGCTATTAGTCCTTGAAAGCCCTGAATCATGCAACACTGAGTTGTTGACAAGAGCACTCCTTATCTATAACTGCTATAGATCTACACATGAAGACACTTATTTGATAACTATAGAAAATGTACCATTTATGTATTACAATTTCATTGAAAATTTAAAACTCTTTATGGCTTAAGAACTGCTAATGCATTAGTTCATCATACTCATTGGACTGCATGTGCACCAGTCGTGGAGACCGTTTCACCGTGTTAAACAATCAAACACAGACGTCCGTCTCCACAACACGGACGTCCGTCTTTGCAGAGACAGACATCCGTGTTTCGGTTTTAGGGTCCGTAGTTGGAACACGGAGGGGGTAGGGGGCAGTAGGTGTATGAATATGGACATAAAATGTGCGGAGACAGACATCCATGTTTAATTGATGAACGCTGTGAAACGGCCTACTGGTGATTCCACTCACCAGTATTTCCATGGAGTATAAGGCTAACTGGAAGTCCCCTGGGGTTGGATGATGCTCTTTTGCTTTGTGCTGAACTCTAATTGTCTTTGGGGGAAATTGTAGCCTTGGGTCCTTGCTGATTTTTTTAAAGTTCAAATCGATCATGTTATTTCATGATTTCTTCAGCGAGTTCTGGGCAATCAGCTATGACAGCTCGGTTATAGACAAATACCTGCTCGTTGCTTATGAATATCATGGTGGAGCTTCTGTTACGATTTTTTAATGGGGACTGTAGATTATTCTCACTGTGTACATATTACTCAGTGTAGACCTTGGACCATTAAAAATAAGGCCACATTAGTACTTCCAGTGCAGGTGTTTACAAAGCCTCTCAAGCCCTAAATAGCTTATAATTTTAGCATTGTATAACAGAGCTTCATGATTTATAGCTAGATAATAAAATGACAAGATCGCAAGTCTCTGCCCTCTGTGAGACTTTGACTGCTACCGGGCAGGCTTTGCACCAATGATGTAAAGGCAGATGACGTGAACAGCAGGGGCCAACTGAGGAAAAAACTGTTAGACTAAAACCTAGAGTGCTCAATTACTGTGCAAGGTGCCAGGGAGAAGGGACTAGGTGTGAGGGATGGGGAAGATGTTCCTATGGAAAAGCTATCCTTTTAAGGGGCATTGATGTATTCATGCATTATGTTCACATGTCAACATGATGCACCAATGAATCTCAGACAGCATCCAATTGTTATGATGCACCAACTTGCACTGTAAGTCCTACATCATGCATTTTGATTGGCACTATGCACCGAGGATCCTCATGCACTTCTTTGGTGCATCCCGTCGTGACAACCCTCTGAGAGTGCATCAGCCCTGTAGGGTTGCCATTATACAGGAATGCCATTCGGGCAGGTCCTGGTGATTTACTCTCCAGGGCTGCATTCCCTCATCATGATGGCCAAAGTTCATGATCCATTAATGTACTATGGGCCCTTAAAGGGTTAGCATAAGCTAAAGGGAGCAGAGTTTTCACTTGTCTTATCTCATGGTGAAAGTAGGGTAGGTCATACAGGTTTACTGTGATCCGATAATGCTGAGTTGAGAGGAAAGGCAGTTTGCTTCATTGAGAACCTAGTGAGGAAGAAACAGGTAGATGGAGCACAAAAATGAATGAGTAGGTGAGCATTGTATGCTAAAACATGCTAACCAACACACAGTGCTGCACAAAATGTCTTTATGATATTGGATATTTTTAAACTACTGTGGGAATTAGTGCTTTGTGTCATTACGAGTATATCTTTATGTGTTGCAATCTGAATATTTCCATTTTCCTTCATACTGTGAACAAAATGATTGTCCTACTGACTGCAAGGACATGTTATGAATAAATAATGACCATGATCCTCACTCACTGAATAGGAATAATTATGATTTCAGCGTCAATTCAAACATTGTTGTCCTATTGTCTAAAGAATAGGATACTTGTTAGAAGTTGTAAAGGTAATGAGTGATTAGTGAATCTACTTTTAAGATGAATGAGAGGACACTATGGGGCAGGCGCAAAACAGAGACATGTACTCCCTCTTTTAATGTCTCCACACAAAGAGTTTTTTTTTTCTACTATTTCCCTCCCCTGCCCCCTGATCCCCACAGCACATGTTTCACATCAAAGCCACCTTCCCTGCATGTATTGTTATTACCATTCCTTTAATCTCCTTCCTGTTGGGTGTTTCAGAGCCAGACATGATAATGAACATTAAATATTTGTTTCTTAACTGTTACATTCTAAACTTACAACTGCAACCATTATCATCTCTCACCAGTCGTATAGTTATAGACACAATAAGATAATGGTAATGCTTTAGAAACACTTGCAGTTATACGCCTACAATCACTATTAAAACTGCTATCACATCTCCTTATGACCGGTTGTAAACATTACCTGCTTCTGAAACACCCCACAGGGGTGCCCTTCTGTGGCCTTTATGATAATCTAATAGTGATATCCCTATATTAGGAGGCCTAGGTCTGATGTAATTACCCATACATAAAGCCTTAAGGAAGAACCTAATTGGATGGTTAAGGCCAATAGATGCCAAAATGCATCACAATTACAATGATGGTAGGACACAGGAGAAGCATTTATCTATGTGCTTGCTACTGAAGCAAAATAGGGTCATAGTACTCCATAAATTAGATTAATCACCGCGGGTACACAGTATCAAGATGAATTGTCTTCCGTAAGCATTGAGGATTAAGTGGTATGAAAATCAATGATATTGACATGAAGCCAGACAGACTTTCCTCTGGCTCCCACCCCAGTCCAAGACTCAACACAGATACCACAGCACTATGAATATATCATTTAATACCATAAAGAAATGATTTTATGTCAGCCTTTATAATCCACATCAGCAAACATTGATATGAGATAGGATAGAATTTTCATTTGCTATTGCAGATTACTATTATAGTTCACAATCCGTAATAATCAGGATAATGAGACTGTAAAGTGGAGGAGGGTGATGCTTAGAAATAATTAATCTAGTGCCTCATATTATAGGTAGAAGTATTTTTCACATAATCCAGAGTACAGCCGGAGGTTATAATCTGCCATGTTCATAACCACGTCTATTTTACCAGCAGCAACACTTTCAATGTTGATGACTAATAAAAGGACAACCTAGTCCTGTTCTTGGGGCATGTCGTATGGAAGAGCATATGGGGGTGTTTTATATCATATTTTCTATATTGATATATCAAGGGATAGGTCTCAGTTACGAACAGGTCTTTGTGTTCTACTTAGAAACCGTGAGATTGCGATGGATATTTTCAAAACACTTCGTGAATCACCCATGAAAGCCTTAAAACAAACCTGCTTGTCCAATACAGTATGTTTATTGGCTGATTGTGAGTGTGATCGGCTGGTAGGTCTAGGCCTTAGGGCATCCTCAGGGACCAATAGCCATTTGTCAACGGACGGTTACAAGTGGTGAAGTGAATGTACACGGAATCCAGAGAAGTTCATTTGATCCTTTTATTGCATAGCTGACATGAGTGTTTCATAAAGCTGGTAACAATGATAACACTCACCAATATCTAAGCTCTGCCTCCGATCCTATAGCTCAACCTGTCGTAGGTTCTAGGTATAGGTGTAAGGTGTAAGTTGGGAGAGAAGATCTTAGAATAGATAGATTGGGAGCTGCTCAAGCTACCTTTTATACTAAGGGCTTGAGCAGCTCACAGTGTTGTGAAATTTTCTGTACATGTGGCTCAATAGAATAGTGACACATGTCATAAAGAGAGAGTGCCACCTGTGGGTAGATTATGTTAATGAGAATTGAGAGGAGATTGTGAAATATCCTCTCATTCCAAATATGGCACCACAGGTGGATCGCACTTCCTCCAGTTGGACTGTGTGGATGTAGATAAGGTTGGAATGTTATTACATCCGTGTACCTTATGTCACAGAGTGTCATGGAGGAAGTGTGTTTCTGATGACTAATGGATCCTGGTTCCTGTTGGGGAATACAGGAGATTATTGAGTGTAGATTATGGGCAGAGCTTAGGCTTTATATGGCGAAGAATTTAGTAAATATGAAAAATAATTATTATACCTAGAATGGTCCATTGACACATTTGAAGATTTATTTCAAATTACACACCACAATCACAGATGGAGTACTGTTCTAAATTGCAATAAAGCAATGAATTCTATCGAAATCAATTCAACTGATCATGATAAGAGGTCAAAGAAAAAAGTATTTGGCATAAAAATGTGTGAATAAACTGTTATGGCTGTACTTTTTTTGGCTCTCCTTTCCATCAAAGGCTTCCCCAAGAGGTCAGGCTTGAATAAAAGAGATAATGAGATTGAAGGTTAACTATCCTTTAGCTTCTGGTTTTAATCACTTTTTTGTCAGTATACTCATATGAAGCTCTGTCTAGTAACTACCATGTTATGTAAAGTATTAGTGTTCCATAGTGTCGGCACAAATGCACCACTATTTCAGCTTCTCATTCAAGGTTTCATAGCAATTAACCATCATTGTGTATTTGATTACTATGCAATAATTGGGTGTGACCATTTAAGAATAAAGAAAGAGATGGAAGTTAAAAAATCGGAAATGACTTGTTATATTATTAACATAAAAATAAGTGACTAAGATGTTGGCCCAAAACTCATAAAAAAATTGCTTCGATAGAAAGAGAAGAAGTGAACTATAATCATTCCTCAGGAACCCTCGGGGTTGCCGGGAATTGACTAGAGGTGGATTCGCACATGCTCAGTCAGGATTTTCATGCAGTAAACAAAAGTTTGTCCTGAGCCTACAGCAACACAATTGTTCGGTAAGTACCACTTTAACTGCTTATTTTACCTTCCCCATCGTAGGGAAGCATTATGAATGTGTTCTGCAACTGTGGACCCCTCCTGGGTCCTCCTGGGTCCTGGAACTATGCTAGGAACTAGGTCGCGGGGGCATCCTTCCTCCTGGGCTGGACTGACTTGCACCCCGCGGTGCTGAAAAAGTCCATGTTTTCAGGCAGTTTTGCCCTTTACAGTCGACCTGGCGCCTCAAGCAGTACAGGAGGACGCAGGTTCGAATCTCGCCAGCCGCAGTGGCTTTTACACCAGGTGACAAGGCGTCGACCGGAGATGACTTGCGGCGAAGCTCGACGAGGTTGAGTTTGTTTCATACCTCTGGGCAGATGATGGCTTTCTGCAGGGAAAAAATTGTGAAATTCAATGGGGTGGTGGCTGAAGTGTTATCAGCAGAAACCATTTGACAAGTAGCGGGTGTAGTGGGTCTCAATAATCAGCATGGTAAAACGGAGAGGGGCAGATTAAAGAAACATAAGGGCAACAACACCTCTATTGATTAAAAACAGTAAGGAATGGGGTTAATCCCATCCCCTCCTTTCCATAGATGACTGACCTATGTAGAATGTACAATGACTACACGTATGTACCCTAGACCTTCCATTCGACATCAGCTACACAAGTATGGCATATAAAGAAGTAGTCCCTACTCTGACTTACTGTGAATCTCCCTCTGAGTATGACCATTGTTTTTTGGTTCAATGGGCACACATAGTGCTCTTTTATTGAACAAATATTATACATGTTTGTAAACGTGGCGGTTTCTGTTACAATTCAACCAAAAGGTGTTTTAAACACGTGTAATAACACAACAGAAAGTATCGTGTAGCAATACTTTCTGAACTACATTAACCTTTAACAGTGCACTAGCAAATTTCTTTATGAACAAGGTGATAACATAGGAGAAAGATGATGATGAGATAGCAGAGTATAGTTGGAGCACATCAGTTACATACAAAATTTATACTGACGACAATACCATGCAGTGCAGTTCACATGGAGCAAGTCTCAGAGTTTGAATAAGGTAATATTCAATTGTTAACAACAATTCAATGCGTATAATTATGATGATGATGATGATGATGATGATGATGATGATGATGATGATGATGATGATGATGATGAAAATAATAATAATAATAATAATAATAATAATAATAATAATAATAATAATAATAATAATAATAATAATAATAATAATAATAATAATAATAATAATAATAATAATAATAAAATTAATATTATCAAGTATTTTAAACCTCAAAAAGTAAACAAATAATCAAGTTATGGGAAACATAGATTACAGCAGACAAATTTCACAAACAAGTTCACATCTCAACCTATGGGATTTCTCATCACTGATTTGCCTGCAGTGATGAATATTGCAGGGAGAGAAGAAGATAAAATACTTAAGAATTAACATAACTGGGTAGCAAATGGATTCAATTTGTATAGTTGACTGACTCTGGTAAAAAAATGCTTACATACAGGATTGGTATATACAGAATCGTAGGTTCATAGAGTGGGGCAAAGATGTTTTTGGCACTTTGTTTGGTGATGCAGGAGCATTTAGTTATCTCTGGATGTGGATGGATGGGGGCATCAATACCTTTTATTTGATATCTGATAATGATACCTAACACAAAATCCCCACTAACCCCCACAGCCACACGGGGAGGAGTCTTGGAAAATCCATTCAGTAGAAAGTCATTTAAATGTTTTTGAGCCAAATGAACTCTACTTTGCCCTCCTACATCAGGTGTGACCTAATCACAGGGCACTGCACTAAATGTGGGTCTGAAAAATTTAACTAGGTAGTAAGTGTTTGCAGGAGGATGGCACTGAGAGCTTTGTATGCTGCCTGATATGACAGGATGTTGATGAATACAGAATTAATAAGATGATAGGAAAGATCTGATAGCTCCTCCAGAAAAGATCACATTGTGAGAAAGTGCATTTTGAGTTTAGGACAAGCAGGGATGTCACGTGATGAGTAGGGGGATGGATGAAAACAGCAGCATGTCGTAAGTAGAGGCACAATAGATGACAACCGCCAGAAGTCTCATCCTACACCTGAAGGTCATATGACAGCCAGGCAGTAATAGGGTGCTGCAGAGTATAAATCACACCAATAAAAGAAGCTGATGGCCTCCCTAGGAACAATGTTGTATGTCACATTGTGTGCCTTGAAGGATAGATCGACCTTTTTGTTAAACCTGCAGCACTGATTAATTACTAAGATATTGCCCCACTGTTGAAGTTGAAGAACCAAGGTTTGATGAGAAAATCTTAAAAGTCACACATTTCCTTTGGTAGGCAGAGTAAATGCACTCAGCATGGTCGTTAGACAAGCTCATTAGCACCCCATCAACTACAAAATAGCTGTGTTGAATGGATTTAACATGGGGTCTGATTAAAGATGGCTAGCAGTCATTAACTCTTCCTGTATGTTTGATGGTGCAGGACAAAGGGTTTGGTTAGTGGCTCTGTTTTACAGTGAGCAGTCTAGGGAAAATGTCATACTGAGTTACTCTTTTATCCAGAACTGCTCTATCAGTGGTCCTCAATAACTTATTTATTAAGTAACCACCTAAAAATATGTCAGTGACAATAAAAAATGGGCAAATATAGAAATTACTGTATCAATATCCTGAGTAGAATGGGAACTGAATATCAGACATCTATTACTTCTCACACAGCTACCATTTTTAGTGTTATATCAAGGTGTCAGATTGTCAACAAATGCTCAGACCTATAATGTACATATGCATAGATTTATCAAAGACTGAACAGCATCTAATGGATTTTATTTTTATTCTCATTACATCCAATGAATTGGATACCATTCTAAGCAGCCTTGATGGAAGTTGATGGCATTCATTATAAAAGAATTCAAGTGGTGAGTGCAATTCTCAAGTTAATTGTAATTGAGTTGGTCTGACATCTGTGACGCCTCTCTATTATAGCAGGAGCTATGGGAACATAGTATTTATTATCACTCTGTTCTCATTAGAAAAAAGGAATGTCTCTTCAGTTTCCCCGTCACTCTCATCATGGGTGGCTACAAATGGATGTTCTACCCTTTTTCTGTGAACATTTATCAGGGTGATTCAAACCAGATATTCTGTGATTCGGAAAACTCCCTAAATAGGGACAACCAGGAGACCACTGAGGGAGAAAGAGTGAGTGCTGGTAGTTGCTGGAAACCTAGGCTCCAGATAGAGAGAGAGAGAGAGAGAGAGAGAGAGAGAGAGAGAGAGAGAGAGAGAGAGACTGACAGACAGACAGGCAAATTGCATTTGAGGTTGATGTATGAAATATTAGCATTTCGTATTCACATATCTAAAATACCATGCTAATGCATACTGTTAGTACTATAAAATAATAGAAGGGTTTTTAATGAGTATTTCCATGTATCACAGACCCTGTCTTAGTAACAGGGCTGATGTATAGTAGCTGTCTTGTAAGAAATATTAGACTCACTACCTCTAGGCTAGGTGTTTAGGAACCTCTCCAGTCCTAAATGGCTTATAGCTACATATTTTAGAATGGTATGATATAATGGAGCTTCATGATTTATAGCTAGTAGCTAATAGCTATAGGTACTAAACTGACAAGATCTCTAGTCTCTGCCCTTTGTGAGACTCTGACTGCTACAGTGCAGGCTTGGCACTAATTTAATGTAAAGGCCAAAGATGTCAACAGCAAGGAAGTACTGAGAGAAAAACTGTTAAAATAAAACCTAGAGTGCTCCATTACTGTGCAAGGTGGTAGGGAGAGGGGAGTAAATGTGAGGGATGGGGAAAAAGCAGCTATAGAAAAAATATCCCTTTAAGGGGCAATAATGCATTCACACATCATGTTCAAATGTCGACTTGATGCACCAATGAATCCCAGGCAGCATCATGCATGAAAGCAATCACAACTGGTTACTCACTATTGTTGCATTCATGCATTAAGTCAACTAATGGGTATGATGCCCCAATGCACTCTCAAGCTTGCATCATGCATTTTTATTGGTATCATGCACTTCATCGATGCATCCCATCATGATGACCCTCTGAGAGTGCATTAACCCTGTAGGGTTGCCATTATGTATGAATGCAAATCCTGGTGATTTACTCTCCAGAGCTGCATTCATTCATCATGATGGCCAAAGTCCATGTTCCACTAATGCACTATTGGACCTGAAAGGGTTAGCCTAAACTAATGGGAGCAGAGGTTTCATGCATTGTATCTCGTGGTGAAAGTAGGGTAGGTCAAAAAGGTTTACTGTGATCAGATGAAGCTGAGGTGGGGGGAAAGACAGCATGCTTCATTAAGAAACTAGTGAGTAAGAATTAAGTTAATTGGGCACAACAATGGGTGAGTAGGTGAAGTGTTCTGTGATAAAACATGGAAATGTCACATACCAGGGTACCTGTCTCTAGGACAGTTTGTCTCCCTCTAGAATTAGATACGCTCTACAAATTGATGCATGTTGCTGCACCTGAAGATTCTATGATATTGCATACTTTTAAGCCACCTTGGTACAATGTATATAGGGATTTGTGTCATTAAAGGTACATTTGAATATGTTACAATCTGAATATTTGAATTATTTCATCTACTGTGAATGCAAGGATGTGCTATAAATGAAGAAAGGGTTATGGTTTTATGTAACTAAAATCAGATTGCATTTGTACAAGACGAATATGAATAAAAACCATGTTGTCCTATTGGAGAATGGAGAGGATAGGTTTTAGAAGGTGGCGTAATGGATATGATGAATTAGTAACGCTAACTCCAAGATAAAGACATAGAAAGAACACCGGGCAGGTACAACACAGACAGGTGCCCCCTTTTTGTGTCTTCCAAAAAGAGGTTTTTGCAACCACTCCCCTCCCCTGCCCCAGAGTGCCCGCAGCACATGACTCACATCAAAGCCACCTTCCCAGCTTGTGTTGCTATCAGTAGTTCTTTAATATCCTTCCTGGGATGCCCTCTAATGGCCTGAGTGATAATCTGATGGTGATATCCTTGTATTGGGAGGCCTAGGTCTGATGTAATTACTCATATATAGGGCCTTAAGGAAGGACCTAATTATTGTTTGCGCAACGAAGTGGATCATTGTTAATAGGGACAGAATCTAGGACAAATAAGCAGTAAATAACAATGTAACTGACACCTTATAGCTGCATATGCTGGGAGTTAAACCAATTCATTTGTTCATCCCTTTAAGGGCTGTTAGTCATGCCCATTGGTCATCATGATGCATGACTGCAGCCTTGGAAAGTGATTTGCTAGGTATACATTCATGCATCTTGCAGAACCTATGTGATTGATACACTCCTGGAGCCTCATATATAGATTGTATCATATATATAGATTGTAATATTTTTCACATAACCTACAATATACCTGGAGGTTTGAATCCGCCTTCTTCATAATTATGTTTAATTTGCCAGGAGCAACACTTCAGTCATTGATGAGTAATCTAAAAGAGAGCCTAGGCCTGTCCTTGGTCCATGGTAGAGTATATAAGGGATATTTTATATCCTATTCTTATATTGATATTTCAGGGGCGTAGGAAAAGGGGGGGGCCAGGGGGGCCTGGGCCCCCCAATCATGAAGGAGGTGGGGCCTGAGTATGTCTGGGCCTCCCCAATATTTACCAAGAACTCATAACACAATGGAAAAGAAGCTAAAACTTTACATCTCAAATTAGATTATTATGGTGATGTCATAGGGAGAATGGGGGTCTGAGCCTAAAGTCAGATCCAAAATTTACCAAAAATCACTTTTCTATATGAATTCTAAATATGCATATATAGACGCCATCACGCATCAGCCTACAATTCAAGGTAGTCGCGATGGTGCCCTCGCCGGGCCCCCCCACTGAAGATTTGCTTCCTACGCCTCTGTATTTTGGGATAGGTCCCAGTCCTGGATGGTCTATTTGGCATAGGACAGTGCTACCAGACAGTGAAAAAAACAGGTCTTTGTATACTACTTAGAGTTAGCAATGTATATTTTTTATGCGCTTTTCCAATGACCCATGAAGGCCTTTGCCATAAAAACAAAAGCATTTTGCATGAAAACAATCTGTCTAATTTGTTAACAGTATTGGACAAGATTGGGAGTGTGATTTGCTGATTAGTCTAGGTTCTCAAGCATCTTCATGGATCAAGAATTATATGAAAATTTATATTAAATCATTATGTCACATTCCATAGGCATGGGTGGAAGGAATTCCCAATCCATACTAAGAAAATGAGTTCTATTAAAAGTAATTTAACTGATCATAATAAGATGTCAAAGGAAAAAAATGATCGACATAAAACTGTGTAAATGAACAATTACCGCTGTACTTTTTATTTAGCTCTCATTTCCATCAAAAGCTTCCCCGAGAGGCCAGGCCTAAGTAAATGCCTGGTCAATACAGAATGGAGGGAAGGTGGTTGGGACTGCTTTTTTTGTTTGGCATATGTTTAACATCCTAATATTGTTAGGATTTGGCTCACACTAGTTCCAGAAGGGGGGTCCCAGATTATTTAATTGTCATCTTATACTACCCACTAATCTATAGACCAGCACGGAATTTTATGTTAGGGGCTCTGCAGGTGGTTAATTTTGAAAATGCATTCAGTAGAACAGAATGTCATTTTAATTATTTGGGCAAATTCACAAACTCGTATATATGTGCCTTATATGGGGCTAGACTGGTACCAAATGACTGAGGGATAAGAAAATAATATATAAGGGTAGCATATTCTGATAGCTCCTCCAGAAAAGGTTACATTATGAGAGAGACTGTTGTTGAGTATGTTATGAGCACGGAGCTCATAGTGCCATATCCTTTACAGGAGAGTGGTAAAGCCACTGGAAGTCTCATCCCACATCTGAAGGTCATGTGACAGTTATGCGCTAATGAGGTGTTTCAGAGCATATAAATCACCCTGACTAAAGGGGCTAATAACCGTCCTATGGTAGGAACTCTGTCGTATATTTTGTGCCCTGCAGGAGGGGTCGTATTTATTGTTAACCCACAAGCTGCAAGTAACATAGATGTGATCTAATGCATTACTGAGTTTCTGTCCCACCTTTTGAATAATGAAGCTTTTAATAATGAACCACTGAGGTGTGATGAAAAGATAATCCACATTATCAGGATCACTCTCAACCTTGAACCCACCTGCAGCAGGGAAGTAGTACAGGGACTCTTTTATAAAGCATGCTGTAGCAGATTGGAGATGGGGATATCTTGTTAGGACACACCAGGATCATAGTACAAGAGTCTGATTTTAGTCTGTACTAAGATTCTGATACCATGCACAATCTTAGGATGTACTGGAATCTTAGTACACTTGTGTGTGCACTGGACCATGACACTCACCTCTTCAGGTGTATCGGCCAATCAGAGCCTTGGTCACTGGACAATGACACCTACCTGTGCATACATTATTGGGGTCAAAGGTGGGATAATGAAACCACTTCACTGTTTTGTACTTACATTTACATTAAATGATACATTTACTCCCTTATTAAACAACACTTGGCTAAAATGAATACGTCATTTTGTAGGCATTTATCCTTTCTTTAATCTTGTGGGTTCATATTTATTAGCAAATTTAACAAAAAATTAGCAAATAGATTTTACTATACCAGGACTAAGAGGAAATTTATACATATAGCCATTTCTCAGAGAATATTCTGATTTTAGTTCTGTAAAAAAGTGCATATATAAAATATAGTCCCCATGTACTTTAGGTGACTGATGAAGAAGTTAGAGAAATTTGATGATAAAACAGTGTACTAAGTTCTTAGTACACCCCATGATCCAGGGACTATTGTCATACTAGTAATTGTGCATGATCAAGTTATCATATGAGAAATATCATATGACTAGTGGTATATAGTGTAAGATCATCAAGCTCTCATAATTGTGTTAATTCCAGTTAGCACTGGTTTATTCAGCTTTAGGCAGACATGTAAGAATATCAGTTACACACATGTTAATACACAGGTAATTTCCACATACAGTAAATATACAATTGTTTATTAGGTATAATGTTCTGTTCCACTCCACCTGTGAGGTAATAATAATAATAATAATAATAATAATAATAATAATAATAATAATAATAATAATAATAATAATACAATGTCCAGTATAGTTCTAGGTGGGTTCCCACACCTAGCTCCTGACCTGCTGCTTAGAGGAATAATATAATAATGTTCAACTTTACCCTCTGGTAGGTGTCTTGTAGCAGGTATACTCTGGCCACTAGTGGTTCGTCCTATGCCTGTCTGGCATAGTCTAACCCAGCATAGTGTAGAGCTAAAGCAGGTAGCAGGAGTGATGACTGGACTAGGGTGGTTCTGGTGATTCTGCCTTCTAGGAGGAGCAGCCAGTGGTATTTGTACCATTTCCTGGCTTGTCTCCTCAGACTGACTGGAGACAGTGGCATCTGCCTAACTCTGCAATTGTTTGAGGGGAGTCTTTCATGTGTCACTGGGTGCACAAAGGACCCCCATGGACGCTGCCATGTCCCCCATTGTCTTGGTCGCTGTGGCATGTTCTGACCCTCATAACTCGGCTGTTTACGCCGTTACAACCGCCATTTTGTGCCTGCGCGGACTTTCTGAGCGCTTAACTTGCGCTGGTTCGTCTGTGGCGCATTCGGAGGTTGAATTAGTCTACATGGCGTAACTTCCTTAATAATAGGAGTTCCACTTCCTTAATAATAGGAGTTCCACCTAGGTTGCTCAGGAGCGACGCTAGAGCGACCGGAAGGTTATGGCGTCGTGACTTATGTAATCTATTGTTCAGTGTTTGGGTGCTGAGACACTCATGACGGCGTCGGCGGTGCCCAGGCACCCGTGACAGCCATTTGCATTCACTTACAAGTTATTAATTTGTGCACTGAACCATGAGGTCGCTATTTTAGACCATTAGATTATTATATTGTGCAGTGGACCATGAGGTTGGCCTCTTTGATGTTGTAACCTATGTATCCTTCCCCTAGCTGGTGTGCAGTGGGGCATGAACGCTCACATAGAAGTACAATGTATTAATTCCTTACATATTCTTTGATTAATACAGTAATATTTATGGAATAATAAAATGGTATATGATACTATCATTCAATCTTAGGGTGTACTAAGAAACAGGTAAGTCCTGAACCTGTGTAGTACAATTGAGTTTGCATTCCTAACAGATTAAAAGACATAAATGTTTATTCAGGATAGTCACAGCACTCCATCCTCTGCATCCTCTGGCAATCACTCAAAAAAAAACTGCCCCTGATAATTTGACTTATGTCTTTTGCTCTAATGCTCAGTCTAGGGTGAAAAGGAACACTTTCAGGAGAAAGAAGAATAATAATCAGTTCTAAGCAAAAATTGATATACTCCTCCATAGTGGGATATAAGAACCGAACATTTTTCCCTTTGTATATAGGCACTAATCAAAGTACATCAAATGCTATTGATATTGAGCAGGTAATGGGCAGACCAGTGTATACTATTACATAGATTTAGTAGAGATGGACCAGCCTCTAATGGAATACACCTCTATTTCAGTAATTATAGCCAACTGGAAGTGCCTTGATGGAAGTTGACGGCATCCATTACAAAAACTGCACCATTTACATTAAAAGAATTCAAGCAGTGAGTGCCATATTCAGTTTATTCTATTATTCTAGCTGGTATGCTATCTTTGACACCATCTCTGTTAATACAACAGCCATATGGGAATCAACCCATTAAAGCAAAAAGAAAGGCTCTTCAGTTTCCCAATACTCACATTCGAGGTGGTTAAAAGGGAATTTACCGGTGCATTCCAAACCACACATCCTGAGATTTCCCACAGACTTCTGATTCCAATTCATCATAATCAACTCTGGGGAGAGCAAGGTTCTGAAACTTATTTTTGAAACAGAAAAGTTCTTTGCCAAATAAAACTCTAAGGGTTAAGCATAGCTATACAGAAAAGTAAATGAAGAAATACCGACATAGATAGGACAGAAAAGGAGGAATGAAATGGAGAGTACATTTACAGGACAGAGACACAAAGACAACACAGACTGACAACTATGTGGTGGGTGGACACGACAGATGTACTGGAGGGGGGGCTATATAAGTGGATAGTTGGGTCACTGCCATAAATGACTCCCTCCTACTCTAAAACAATGGGCAAATCACTATTCCAAGTAAACTGCTCATAGTTGCTCCTGTCTATACAATCAGCTTCAAGACCTCATTTCCCCCTGCCTCAACCCTGAGTAGCTCCTTTGAGTAATGGCCATCCTAACCATAATGATACTAAAACATACTGTCTGTAGATTCAAACCAACCCTTGCATGATACCAATCCGCTATAGTCTGTCCAAGAGGAAGGTAAAATAAGATTACTAGGCTAATTGACTTCCTGGTTGGGATGAATGTGGTTGGCTTTTGTCGTTAATAAAGATGTTAGCACAGTCTACCACCTTGAGAAAGTCTACCATTATCTATGTCTAAAGCCAATGTTATGTCTATTAAGAAGACCTTTCTCAGTAGGGGCATGTGTGAGTGTAAAAAGGCATGTAGCTGTAAGGTGTATTTTAGCTGTGAATCAGTGGCAGACACAATCTAGGATCCTTCTCTCTAGGAAAATGATTATTACACCATTTCACTTGGCAAAACCCTTTTCAGATACTGTGTGAATTGTGTTGAGTTTAAAAAAAGGAGTAAATGAATTAGAAAGGAAAGACAAATTTAGGTCTTCCTTTTCCATATAGTTTGATGCTGCCTTGTTAACGACACCATGTGTTTCACATACACAGAGAAAATATTGTTACTCACATGAGTCTAGATCCAGACTCAGGCAATGTCGCCAAAATGAGTATGACTTGAGACTCAGCCTGATCCTTGGATGATACTCAGGCAAAGCCAGAGTATCATCCAAGGATCAACCTCAGGATCTGCCTGAGTATCATCCAAGGATCAGGCTGAGTCTTAAACCATACCCATTTTGGTGACATTGCCTGTGTCTGGATCTAGACTCATGTGACTAACAATGCCTCCAGCATTGTAGGAAAAACAGGCCACTACTGGTCAATCTATTTGACCTTCAGCCAATATCCAGTCAGTAGTTTCAAGTGTATGGGCCCCTGGGGAGCACCTACTTGTGTTGGAAATGGTGTTGGATGCTTGTTTAGGTAGATTGTGCAGATATAACTATGAGTGGTCTCTATGTGACATGTAACATTGTGTGCCATTACACTGATTATTAAATAGATTGAATAAGTCACCTATAAAGAAGGCCCGAGCATCATAACAGCTTTGCTGAGTTCAGAGACAGGTTATGTTTTTACATAATTTCTGTGAACCTTAATAAAACACTTTAAAAAAATTGTTAAGTCAAATTACGACCTCCTAAAATGGAAAACAGTTTGTTTGTGTAGAGGGTCACTTTCGAATGGGGGGTCTATACATGACATTATAGAGTTGCATCATAAAAGAAAGGAGGGAAGAGACGGTATTGGAAACAGACAGGGAGAAACATGCGAAGACACAGATGCATGGTAATAACTAACAGAAAGACAGTCTTTTTAATTGCAAGTACTAGCAAGCAAGCTCATCTTATTGGTATGTTTTACCGATAACATCATGCCATTTACACCCCAGGTCTGGCAACACACGCCATGGGCTGAGCAATTATTCTGTGTGGCATGTCCATAGGGGCTACATAACAGTGTCGATGGCATGCTGCCATCCATCACTGCCATCCTCTAGCAGACAATCCACAAACTGGTGTCTGAGGGTCTCAGTAGAGGAAGCAATAACTGAAAACAATTATTTTGTGCACAATTTATAGATACACCCTTTTGGAGGTTGATTTTGAAAAATGACATAAAAGACCTCTTTTTTTTAAATCCGAAAACTGTTTCTCTAAGTCTGTGGTATTAAGATAAGATTCTGCATCTGATATATTCCCTACAAAATGCTTGCACCCTACAGCATGAAGCCTGTGGGATGTCAACACAGTAGAATAAGGTATTTAAACATAGGGAACTGGCAGAAGTCAGGAACTATAGCTACCGGTGCTGCAGGACACTGGTCGGAAAGGAAGCATCACCTCATAGTCATTAGCCTAAATGAGGAGGGCATGTGCCGTGAGGCATTAAGTCTGCACTCCATAAACCACTGCCTCAGCCCATTTACACCGTGTCCACCCCTTCGCCACCGCCTATACGGTGCCATTGGTTCCAGGTAACGGCCATGTGCGGGTAGGTGTGCTACATCTCTCAACCACTTATGATATAATACCTAAAGGAAAAGGGTACATTGATTGCCATGCCTTCAACAGTGCAGGTACTCCCATGGTCTTATCTAATATAGTCTGAGGAGGAAGAGGTATTCGAATTTCGAAATAAAAATGATACTTAGAAGATGCAAACATTGTTGGATATAGGAGGGTAGGTGCCTGTAAATGAATGCTGTCAAGCAAAAGATAAAGGATATTGAACTTCCATCTTGTGTACCAGCATGAACCTTGGTAAGAACATGTACAAGAAGGTGTTGAGCAGCCCCTCCATTGAAACATATAAAGACAGGAGTCAGCTTCCATGTAGGCGCTTGCATGCTAGCAAGCCTTGGAATGTAAAACCAGACCAGATATTACCAATCATTATACTGGATGCGCTACTGGGTAACACTTGGCCAGGTCAGCTCCAAAATGTTATTATCTCCAGCTAGTAATATTTTTAGGCACTATTTCTGCAGTTTGAAATCAACTTTTTTTTTATTACTGTCCTATATTCTGCCCTGATATTATCACATGTGATGGGTAATGGTCACATAGAAGGCCTGTGGATAAAGAGAGGTCTATTGTCATAAAAGGTTTCCTTGGGGATAATCTAGTGTTCTTGAAGAATGTATCTATCCCCTGTTAAGACACTAAAATGCCACATCCATATTTAATAGCCCTTGAAGGTTGTAAGTAGTGCCTCCCTCAGTGGCATTAACAAGAGGGTTAAAGAGGGACGTGGTACCTTCAAAACATGGAGGAAAAAGGTGTTGATAGCAACACAGGAAGGCAACACTTTAAGGCTTTGTTGCCATTAAGGCATTTACTCCCGCCTCTATGTATATATTACCCCCGGTCCCAGCACTTCTATGGTAGAATTGACACCATCCATGTTATGGAAACGCAGAGGAAAGGGCCGATTTCCTCTAACTTTGCATGTTTGTGAATACTGGAAAAAGGGGTGATTTTTCAGAATATGTCTGTGAAAAGTAAAAATAGGGGGCCTATTTTTAGCAGTGACTCTGAATACCTTCATGTACATGCATTATTCTATTATATGGGGTATGCCTATATCTCATATTCTAGATATGGAAAGCCCTGCATAAGATTTCCATGATTTAGCAGAAAAAGGGGTGTTTTTGAAGCCCTAAAAGCTTGTGCTTTTCATGGAATAAGGGGTTATTTGTGGGAAAAGGGTTCATTTCAAAAACCCATAACATTGATGGTATCTTTCCCCAATAGAGAGTGTGGGGACTGGGATATTACCACCTTCTGCAAGAGTTTAAGAATAGGTTGTGGCAGCTTAGTTGAAACACTACAGTTAAAGACATAGTAGAATAGTATTAGGATATGAGGCATGACGTCTTGGCAGCTTCTGATCATGAATATGATTATAGACATAGGTTGTAATTCATGATGATTAAACCATAGGGGATTAAATTGTCATCAAACCATCAAACCATTTCACTTTCCTTGTAAGTTATATTATACAAAGAGGACAAATAAAATGAGGTGACATTTTCTGACAGTGGTCAAGATTGCGCTGACTCATTATGTATAATTATGAATACATCTGTGAAAGACAATTGTGTTGACAGGCTACAGCATGTAAATTGTAAATCTCCAATGAGATGAAACAAAAACTCCTACACCTATAATAAGTGAGTTCAGACAGATCACTATAAAAGGTGACTAGACCAGAGATGCATTAGGATTTACTTCCCTTACCCAAGTTGCTCTGTCATATAAAATAACAAGATGACACACTTTAGCCTTTTATTCAAAGCATTGAGGACCTACCTCAATTGAATGTGACCACCAAGCATCAGGTAATTCTCACAATTACATGCCTATTGGTGGTGATGAGAACCTCTGGGAAGCTGTCAGACTGACTTACATCTTAGTTGAGAGCTGCTCTATCAGTGGTCCTTGCTAGGTCAGACCCACCTCGAGTGAACCTTTGTATTTATTCCATGTTTAATGAGTCAGAAATGTTTAAAACATTATAGAAATTCTTAAAACGGTAAGTATCTACATGCTTTATGATCATCTTGGCTTGGTTTATTGGCCATGAGATACAGGGGTGGGTTATCTTCCGGGGAGTGTGAGATACGGAGCTGCAAGGTCAAACCTATGGGGCATTTGTATCCCACTGTTCCCAACATGAAATCAAGGACAATAGTCATATGTAGCAACATGGAATGAACACTTAACATGACAGATCCATCAAGTGTCGCACCGCTAGCAATTTGATATGTAATCAAGGCACAGCACATCCTTTTGATAATTTTTGATGAGAAGTGACAATTACCCTGACCAATACATGTAATGTGCAACAGATCCACATCTAATGGACTTCACGTCTGTTCTAATTACAGATAACTGATTTGGATACCAGTCTGAGAAGCCTTAATGGAAGTCAATTCCATCTATCACAAAAAAGCTCAAACAGTGAGTACCATTTTAAAAGCTACTTTTTCCTGGCTGGTAGGACCCCTGTGTCACCCCATCTGTTAATACAGCAGCTATGGGATTCTACCGATCTGTTCCCATTAGAGCAAAAATTAATCCCCTTCAGTTTCCTATTACTCTCACATAATGAATGGGCAAAAAAGGATGTTCTCCCTATTTTGTAGTTTTCTATAGGATATTTATTGGTGTGATTCAAACTATATATCCTGAGATTTCCCAAAAATTTGACTGATTACAATGCATGAAAAATCACTTCTCAGCAGTTTAAGGTTCTTAAACCTACCCACTAAATTAAAAATAGCTTTCCTTAACTAAAAGGACAAGTATTTAGCATTGCAATACAGAAAAGGAAAGAGTGAAAGGAAATGGAAAATAAAGATACAGAGGACGAACGCTCAGGTAGAAAGAGAGAGTTAGGGGGAGGGAGGAGAAAGATGAAGAAAGGAAGATGGAGGCAGAGAGAGACAGTGGCTGATACAGAATCCTAAAAAGGAGGGGCTCCTTCCCTGCTTTTAGCCCCTATTTACAGCTTAATTTGAGGATCAAAAATAAACTCTAAGTACAGGGGAAAAGGAGGGGGCTTACTTGGGTGACACCAACACATTATAGAGCCATCAGCAGGTCACTATCCTAGTGAACTGCTCATAGCTGCTCTGACTAGCTCATTTTGGTGTAGCCCACCTCTCCATTTTAACAAACTGGATCCTCATGATTCTCCCTCTGCTGCTTGTAGATTGAAACTGAACCCTTGCATAAGTATCAGCCCTAACAGAGAGTCTCGGAGGAATATAAATCATGAATCCTCAGCCAGCCAGTAGGGAAACATTCTAGCTAGTAATAAAAATGTCGGCCACCACCATGCAAATGACTGGACCTGTATTGTAGTGAGCAGCTCACAGATGTTGTCACATTTAATTACCCCTTTTTGGTATTTACTCTGCTTATGACCTTCATCAACTCAATCATCCAGCTATATACGGTTAACTTAAGTCAAAATATAACCTTCTGATGACCTACCAATTTGGAGGGGTGCTGATACAGGACAGTAGCGTGTGCAAGGGAATGGTTTCACCATGCCTGGTAGGCCAACCTGCAGAGGCAGGTTGCTGGTTAATCTGCCCCTAGTGTGTGTCCTACCAATGCAGTATGGGTGGAAGGTGGTCAGGCAAGGGGTTGTAGCTCAGCGGTAGAGTGCCTGTCCATGGATGCCAAGACCAGGATTTGATTTCCCGAAAGTCCAAAGGCCGTTTTCACCACTCACCCCTACACATCCATTACAAATTGAATTCCAGGAGTGGAGTCCATTAAGTTTTACATTGTTCTTTCAGGCAGGGCATCTGTTTGAGACTCTCAGCTACAAGAGGAGCTATGGCAATCCAGTATGGGAATCAACCTATCTGTCCCCATTAAAAGAACAAGAAAACCTCCTCCATTGCCTATAAGTCACATCTTGGGTTGATCGAGATGGATATTCTCCCTATCAGGTTGAGTGATTGCAGGCACCTAAAGGCATTGAAAATGAGGGAATATTTCCCTAAAGGTTCAATAGTGTGCCGAGTGAAATATCTAGAATAAATGATGTGCCCAGGAGTTCACATTCATAATGTTGTAAAGTTGTTGAAAGAAGTGATTGAAAAAAAACATTCAGGGATAGAGGGAGAAGCAGGCAGAAACACAGGGTATGGTAATAAGAAAATGGAAGTCTTCAGGGGGCTTTTTGGTACAACCAATTACAGCATGCAAGCTAGCTGCACAGGTCATGGCCTGAGCAATTATTCTGTCTGGCATGTCTATAGGGGCTGCCATACATGACTCCCATTCTCTGGCACACAATCCTGATTCCTCAAAAGGCTGCATCAGCCAGAGGGGGCAATTACAAGAAGAAACAAATCCCTAGAACAGTCTTGGTCTTAATCACACTTATTTTGCAACAGGTATACAGTGGTTCAAGATGGTGATATTTGCCCTTTTTTAAACCTGTTGTACATCCTCCAGCTGCGACGCATTCTAGAACTATGTGTTGCTCCTTGCCCTAAATGAATAACTCAGCGTTTTTTATGGGCCTAATTTTCCACTCACTCTAACCCTGTTTTGAGGACTGACCATATTCTACATTTAGTAGAAAAGGTAGTGGCCCATTTCTAAAGTTCTATGCACTTGCACTGTTACCAGAAATTGAGTTGCATATTTATGTTTATTGTTGGCTTAAGATTCAAAGTGGACTCCCCACCCCCCATACAAGCAAGACTCCTTGACAGTCTCGTGCCAGGACAAATCTATAAAGGTACTCAGCTATAGCAACTGCCTGATAGCAGAAGGCTGTCACAAGCCATGGTTTGCATTAACAACCTAACATGAAGTCCATGAGGAATAAAACTTCTATTTCAATCTAAAGCTAATTAAAATGAAAAAGAGGAAGGATGCTTCTAGGATGGTTTGTGGTTATAAAAGGATTCACATGTGGTCATGCAATACTGACTCTGAAATGAACATTTCCTACGTATATGGATATCATATAGTAATTCTGGAATTCTGTGTGTACCTTGCAGGGCAAACACATGTGGCAGGATTATACTCAGAAACGTTACCACTTTTTTAATACAAGAATCTAGCTGTACAATATCTGGCTGCTAATGAGGTGCATGGACATCACATCAACTTGGTCACATGGGGCTAGCATGTGATGAGCACACCGACACCACAACAACTAACACCTACTACTGCTTGTAAAGGCCACGAGCAAACACCTTACAAACTGATGCCCAAAAGGCCTGCATGGTCCTCAATATGCAGACTGTATAGAGGCCAGCTCTTGAATATACAATAAGAGAGGACATGGTGATATATACACTAAAGAAGACATACCTTCATACCTAGTAATTCATGTTTGAAAAGGCTCTGGAGGCACTGACACTACATAATGCTATCTGCACATCCGGGTCATTGACAGGAAGTTGGAGCGCATTAATTTTCCTTTTGGAGGTGAGATGCAGGGAGACCTGCCATGGTACTGCAGCATGTACATGTACATGTATCAATGATGACTGTTGCATTAAAGGGGAGCAAACACTCCATAGAAGGTTGCTTTTCTCCAGAGTATTTTTGACCTTTCTACCAGGATTCTCCCATGTAAGGTTGTAATTGGAATCCTGATAAAGCTTCCATTGTAAAGGAAATGGATGCTTTTCTCTTGATATGTGCACTTTACGCTCAGAGTCTGTCAAAGTACTACCTTTACCCGATATGTGGTACAACAATGAATCTATGACACATGCAGTGTTGTAAGTGTAGACTTTATGAATAATTAAGGCAATTCCCAAGATGGAGGAACAAAAGGACTTCCAGCATCCCTGCCCGAGGGGATGCTGGGAGTGAGAAGAGTGCCATGAGTAAGGACAGTGGTGAGGGGGGCAGTAAGGGGTGCAGTGAGGGCAGTGCGAAGGGCAGTGGGGAGCAGGTCGTAGTCAAGGAACAGGTCAAAGCTGTGGTAGGTGAACTTGAAAATGTCCTTGGGGAGCTGAAAACTGTTTTGGGTGACCTTTGCTCCCTGTAGGGTGTTTCAGAAGGAAATAATGTCTACAACCAGTTGTAGGGAGATATTATTGCAGTTTTAATAGTGATCATAGGCTTAAAACCGCAGGTGTTTCTGAACGATGATTATTATCTTACCAAGTTTATAACCTAAAATCAGTGCTATAGCTAAAGTTGTTGTGGAACAGACAGTGGTTGTAAGTCCCGACTTATGACTGAACCAGTTGTAGACTGTAACTTCCACTATAACTCTGGTTGTTAGTTATAATTTCAATCGCAGATGGCAGGAAACCAGTGTATAATGTGGGGAACCTGGCACGTTTCACAATCATTCTTTATTTGAGATCAATCTTTCCACTTTATTCATGAGTAACCACTTAAGATTAGTCATTTGGGAATTACTCCAAGTGTTTCAGAACAAGCTATTACTCCTATTGGAACATAAGACTGGTCCTTTAGAAACAGCTGTCAATTAGACATAGGGGCAGTAATCAAGATCAGTTGTAATGTCACTCACAGGCCAATTATCCAGCTAGTAAGATCCATCACCTAGGTGCAGAATATGGCTTTACTTAATAATTCCATGATAGAAAATGGTATTAAAGGGGGAATTTCCATTTGATATATGCCTGACTTCATGCATTAGAAAATGTTGTGGAATTCCACTTGTTGATAGGATTTTTCACATTTATGTTTACCCTCAACCTTCCCCGTAAATCATCTACTTTATGTTGGTCATAAGTCACTTTTACATTGACCCTTTACTAGTAAGTTTCACTCCCCATTTACTTTTGAAACACTTCCCCTAAGCCTAAGAAGCCTAAGTTCAATCTTAGGATGACCATAGGAGTGATCTTGCTGGTACACCAATCTTACTTGTACTTGGTCCTTGTGAAACAGGTCTCAGGCCGCTGTTGGGCACTATAGCACAGGGGGCTAAAAATATAGAGTGATATGTAGTTGTAAGTTTAGCTGTAGCTGTAAGTTTAGCTACAACTGCACTACACTACAATAATGGTGTTAAGGTCTAAACATGTTTAAAATCTAGACATTTTGGTTCAATAGGTGTTTAGCCAACAATGTGTTTAGGATTAAAATATTCAAATTCTAAACACCTAAACAGTTACATTAAACATATTTACATGTGCAGACTGTAAATAGACAGAAAACTAGGTGTTTAGCTTTTAAACACTAATATTTCTTGGTGTTTAGACATAAAATATACACCAGGTGTCAGCTCTAATCTATAGTGCATGCAGTCATCTGTTATTGCCTGGTTACAATATATTGCAGTATTCTCCTAAATCACAGTTTTACCTAATAAAGTATGTATATTACATTAACAATAAGAGGCTATGCAATTACACCCTATCGCATTGCTACTAGAGCACCAGGGGAAGCAACTAGTGCTTGGACACCCATTTTGTGAATTAAGAAAAAATATAAGGCAAAATCCTTTCTGTGTGTCTGTTGTATTTTACAATGGGGCCCTGGCACTGATGTAATATGGGTTCAATACAGTATAGATGACTGATTAAATACAATATAGCTGTCCCTGTAGATGAAGGTGCATTGATCCCCTTCAGAAAGTGGGCATGAATGATGCATAGGGTCCTCAGCCTAAATTCATTCATAAGCCAATCCCCAAATACAATATCATAGTATGCATAGAGAAGCAAATCAAATATCTAAGCAAAATTCTTCAAATCAGAAAAATACTAGTTTAAACCTAAACACTTAATAGCATAAACACATTAGTTAGCTAAACATGTCATTTCTCTAAACACTTTTCATGTGTTTAGAATGATATAATATGTTCAGAAAAATGGGACAAGATTATGATTAGAATCATATTTAGGATCTAAACACCATTTTTGCAGTGTAGATCACCTACCATAACATTACACTACAGTCACTGCGCTATAGCGGTGACCTGTTGTAGACTGTAAAAGTTATGACTGACTTAAGAGTGACCTCTCACATACCATAGGTGGAAATTTTGAATTTACTTCATTTCTAGGTCTAAAAGGATATATATTGCAACAAAAATTGATATATGATATATCCTTACCATACAGAAAAGATAGGACCCTTTTTTCCCTCTGAATAAGTCGTATTTCTTGTTTGATGTGGTTGAAATAGGTCCACACAGATCAGCCTCTAGAAACAGCTGCCACCAGTTGCAGACCGGTCGTAAGTATTTATGACTGTAGTTATAACTTCAGTTGTATCTTGTTCTGAAACACCTAAAATTATAGTCTACAACTGAGATATGACTGGAGAGACATAATAATGGTTGCAGTTGTAAGTTTAGAGGCCTGCAGTTTTAGAAACAGATATTTAATGTTCATTATCATGTCCGGCTTCTGAAACACCCCACAGGTGAGTCAGATTGATGTCGTCACTAGCAAAATTGATGAGGAATATGGACCTGATGGTCCAGACAGACTGGATGTCGATATGCAAAATGGCATGCAGTCGAACACTGACAGGGAAATCCATAATAGGGTTGAAGCACAGAAGAGTGTGGTAGAAGGTCGGAGTGGGGTAGTCGAAATGTGGGTGGACAAAATAAGAAGATCAGCTTCTTTATTAGAAACTGGAACACCAAAACGAGAAGTGCCTGCCTATATCCATCACTCACTATCTCAACCATTGGATACCCTTGAATCTAACTCAAAGGAATGGGTCTTTCATGCACCTGCTGATTTTGCACAGAAAGCAAGCGACTCACCTCGCCATTCAAATTACAATACCCAAAGGAAAGATGAGCAGCATATTTGTCCAGCTCACTGATCGAGTTGCTCTAAGATAGAGTACATACTAAGTACACCAAAATAGGATGATATTATCATGTGTCCCCCTGGGAGTCAATGCCACAAAAAGGAACATGCGCACCATGGTACACCCCACCATATGCCTCTCAGGCGCAGCAGTGCCACCAATAAGGTGGATTTAGCAATCTATGAAGTTCAAATAATAAGTAATCACTCTAGGTCACCAAGGACCTCTAGTGGCAGTAAAGGCCACTCACCAAGGACTAGTAACAGCAGTGGTATCGGTAACAGGAATGAGAGCGGTAATGGTAATCCTTTTGGTAGTTGTAGTAAGCGGGAGAAATCCAAGCGACATAAGTCCCACCACCACAATCATAACCATCAGCGTCCTTCCAGTACACCTGCTGCCACCAAACACTCAGTGATGGTGGAAAATATCAGTCAGGTGGACCTGTCCAAGAAGCTGGTGGCCAACTACTTTCTGTCATGTGAAGATAACAGGAAAAATGGACTTGTCTCTGTGGCAGATGACCTTGGTAGGAGTCATCCAAATGAGCAGTTTATCAGCAAACCACATGGTCCGTCAAATGTAGTGCTTCCTCTCCAACAGCAAAATGACCCCCAACACTGTGTGCCCTGCTCGCCCAGCCCAGACTCTGATTACTGTGGCGTCTACAATCGTGAGCTTGATATCAAGCTTGAACTCATTTTTGAGGATGACCTTCGGAACTGTGATGATTGGAGGACGCTTGACCTGCAATCACATCCAGACTATGGGTCCACATATGACCGGGAGAGGGTTAGCTGATGGGCAGCATATACTCTTGTAAACATTGGTTCATAACCAATGTCAGACGACCAATTCGCAGAGACCCCATCTGATGATTCATCAGATATTCTCATAACGACTGCAGCAGAACTGAGGTGCTAACAGGAGGCCAAGTCCAACTGGTCCTCTGTGTTTTACAGGTACTACAGGCAAAGCCTTGGGAGCCCTGAGACTGGCTGACAATTACTTCTATGTTAGAATATACATCCACTTTGTAGCTGTCAGATAATGTGCATAATTACTGCAGTATTGCCCAAGAGAAATGAAGGTAGAATAGTGATTATCCTTATACAAAGAACATTAGCAAAATTGGGATGATGAGAAGTACATGGGGAATCGATTTTGTAAGGAAGATTAGTAATGAGAAACATTTATAATGATGGTTACCCTGGGTGTAGTACTGTCAGATAAATTTGTAATTCAGAGTAATAAATCTATAGGTGTCAAGTTGTAACAGCAAACAACATTTTTGTCAAGACTGATGTCAGCAATTGCTGAGATGACAACTGGATGAAAGCTTATATAGATATGCGGCCATCTAAGGAGATGTTTCACTTTGTACAATACTTAAATACAACATATATAAATATGTGCATAGAATAGTACAGAAATGGTTATACTGATAAATTTGACAAGTGATTATGATAGTCATAAATAGCCAAATGAAATTATTAGTAAATCAATGAACTTAATATTGGGTTTTTGGGTCTGTTCTAAAACTGAATAGTATGTCCATCATATATACTCAAGTATTCTTCTTTTCAAATTTTCAGAATGCTCAAATAACTAAGAATGATGAACTGAAATGTAAAGATTATCCACTTTAACAGACAAGCATCTGAGGTTAAACATGAATGCCAGTACTACTTTTTTAAACTTCAAAGGTCTGTCATGTTACTTTCTATTTCATCACTGAACTGTTACCAGGAGGTCTACTTGTTATGAAACGGACTTAGTGAAAAAAAGTATCAAAATGCACCATTGGACTAGGTTATGTAGATTCACATCTATAATAGAAACCCATAGTGTATCCAAAGTCATCACTGTTGATGACTTGTAATACCAAAATGATACTGATGATGCTAAAAATCTGCAACCTTAGGATCTCAATCTTTTTGATGGCCAACATTGTCAATCTGCATGGTAATGTGGATCGACATCTATTCTACATTTAGTAAAGATCTGTGTTCCCGAAGGGGGACAATGTAACAACAACAGTCTGGCTTGGAAGAAGCATTATTTTAGGTATTTAGGGTCAACATATTGAGAACCTAAGGTGTTAGATTTGTTGTTGTTAATATGGATTTCAGTGCACTTAATACTTACGAAAACAATTATAGGATTCCTGTTATAAAACAGTTGTCATTAATGAAGCAAACATTGTTGTTAAAAGACTTGGCTACTATATCATAGCAACGATTGTGATAAAGAATTTGTTCCAGTTGATATAACAGGCTACAGTTGCTAACGTTCATGAGATCTAGGTTAAGATTCTTAATAAGAGTGCTTAAAGATGTTATGTCAGTGCCAAAGGTGATTATACTTTTTTTAATGTATTCTATTGGGTCCTTAATACAAATAACAAGTAGATGTATTAATTCATGCTAGCTTCTGCGCATTGCAGTCCTTCTGCTAGCCCCCTTTACATGCAATAGTCGTCTTTTTCTCATTGACAGTTAAAACATTATTTATACACCATTGGGAAATTCTATACATAGCCACATATGATCAGGGTCTGTCACACAACTGATCTCTGGGGGACACAATATGTGACTTCCTTACTGCCTAACAGCTTGTTATTTGCTACTGTGTTTTGAATTCTATTTGTTAGGTAAGAAGTTAGAGAATTTTCACCAATTCCAAAAGCTCATAATTTTTCTATTAATCTTAAATGAGAAACAGTATCAAAAGACTTTTTATAATCTAAATAGAGGCTGATGGTTGGTTTATCTTTAATAATGTTATCTAGGATGTCACATAAGTGTTAACATATTGCTGTCATCGTCGAGTGACCCTTTCTATAGTGTTGCATGGGGCATAACAATGCACAATTTTCCAAATAAGACTTCAACCTATCACAGGCAATCTTCTCTAAGATCTTACCTGGTATAGGTAGGAGGCTTATTGGTCTCAGGTCATTAACATCATCAATTGCTGATGGCTTATCAATTTGTATAACTTTGATATATTTTATCAAATAAATAAGTCCAATTGGTGCTAATAAATCTACATCTTGTACCGGTTTACCATACGGCACTGCATCATTACTATATACCACTAGGTGGAGGCAGTGCCTGAGCAAGGTTTTTACCTATATCTGAAAAAAATGTTATCAATAAAATCAGCGCACTTATTATGGGGTATGTCTAAACCAGTTATCTTATTTTTAAGTTTTATAAGTGTTGAGCATATTGGGTAACAGTTTAGGTATGGCCATCCAAAATTTTAAAACTCATCTAAAAATTTTAAAACTCTGAAAATTAAAAACTCATCAATTTTAGACTTTCTACTATTAAAAACAAGACCTTCAACTTTGTTTCTATAGAAATTAGCTATGAGCCAATCATCCAGATCCATTGACCTCTTAGCTTTCCTATATAAAGCATCTCTAACATGCATTGCTTCAATAATCTCTATTGTTAACAATTGTGGTGTATGAACTGGTACAAAAATCTTTTTGATGAGACAAATAGTATCTTAGGCTCCTTTCTTACTTTTAAAACTGCTCTCCACATTCTATTAGGATCTGATATATCTACAATATTGTTCCAATCATATTGAGTTTGGAGGTTTTTATAGGTATTAAAATCATATTGTCAATAGCTAAAACTTGTTTCTTTACAATTTTTGTTCTTTGACACTTTAATAACATGTATATAGCAGGTAATCAGATAGGTGGTACAATATTATATTACTGTCACTTAAATTATGAATAAAAATAATCTAGAAGTGTACCTGACTGTGGCCTTGTAACTGTTTTAATAAGTTGTGTTACATCACTCTCTAGACAAAATTCATGATAACCTGAAACTTCTATGTCTTCATCATCTGTGGCATGTACTGGGAGAAGGGGTCTTAGTACCCCCTGCACTAAGCCCCCTTTTCGCAGATCATGTCACATCTAATAAATTGATATTGAAATCACCCATTTAAATCACTTTTCTATTCTTGGAAACATCCCTATTCAATTCCTTTAATTTATTATATATAGTTGTCTTATCAATATCAGCATCAACTCCAATCTCCACATTAACAGGTAAAATTTCATATTCTTTGTCAATGATAGACAATACCATGTCAAATAACAGATACAGAGAAGGTGTTTCATAAGTATAACAATAGGCCACTTGCCTTCTTATACCAGTTTGGATATCTATCAAATCTTATAAATTGCTAACCAGGTATGGAAAGGTCTTCATCTATTATGGTTGGGTTTAACCATGTTTCAACAATTACATCAGATGTTGATACTAATCTAAAAGCATTGGTTCTTTTATAATAGAGAGACCAGTCATTCATACATATGAATAGTAGTCCCTTCTTATCAGTTATTTCATGTAAGAAAGACATTTTTAATACAGTTTAAAGAAAACTTTTGAATATGATAATGAGGTGAGATGATTATGATATGTTATGACCGCTGTAATGCTATCCTTGTTACATACATAAGTATGGCTGGACTGCAACACGCTCTACAGAACCCTTCATAATCTATTTTTGATCAATTTTTAGTGCATGGTGATAGCAAATATGTACAAGTGTTCTTTAGTAAACATATATAAAAAATACAATCAAAATGACACTCAAGGCAGTTTCGCATGACTAAAACATATGTACATGCCAAAAAAAAGTCCCTAAGAAGTCTTAATTAATTGCTGTTACCAGTTACCAAATTTCCCTTCATTTTGATGAGACTCTCACTTTTCTTTTTATCCTTATTGTTCCTAGCCGGTATTATCAGAGAAGACGACACTATAGAGGTAGATGGTAGTGACTGAGTGGTGAAGGTGTTGATTGTCATGGCGCTGGCTTGAACTTGGGCAGCCTGTAGTTGTTCAAATGTTATTGGTGCTGTTGTTGTTGGGTGCTGTGTCGTTGCTGCCATTGTTGCTATTGTTGTTGGCATTGCCTGTACTGTAGTCGGTGATCCTCCATCAGGCCTGTATACTGGGGTAGGTAACTGCTGGGTGGTAGGTGTGGCAGGTGATCTCACTGTAGATGTATGGACAGTAGTACTGGTACAAGTAGGCATGTCAACGGTAGTAGCATGTGGAGTTGGCAGTTTGGGTGAGGCGCCAGCATCAGGCAATAATTCAGGATATTTCTCACGGAGTACTCCTCTGACATTCATCAGGACATGGCTACCACTGTTTCTCCCTTTGTATGTAACTTTGGGTATTGCCTGGGACTTGATGGATACACCCACCCCCCAGTGGGGGCAGGCTACAGCCTCCAATAATTTTCTGGGGTGTGATGCTATAAGTATTAGCAATAAGTCTTTGGACTGCTCATACTTCAGGATGTTACATTGGTGCAGCTCGTCTTTGTCCCGGGCCTTCTACTCAGGGCAGTTTAGATTTTTAACTGCTTTCTTACCATCCAAAGCTTGTGAACAGTCTAAAACTCGTTGTGCTTTGGTGCAAGGTCACCATGGTATGCTATATACTCATCTGTTATTATGGTATGTGCATTTGCTAGTTTTAGCTTGCTGTCATATACCAAGCCTGTGACATTAGGTTTGACTTTTAGTCCAGCATCAGTCCCCAATGGAATCGACCCTGTCATCTATCACTTGGAGTAAGCTATAGGCCAACTCTTTTGTCTTCTCTCCCTGGACATATGGTATTCCTTCAACAATAAGATTTTTTTTAGAGCTTTTATCTAGGATGTTGATCTGTGTCCTATTGTCTTTAATATCATAGTCAACTCTAACTTGCTTCTTAAATTCATCGAGCTCCGCTGTCAACCTTTTGACTTCAGTGGCAAGTCTGGTGTTGTCATGCCTTGCTTGTGTTAACTCCTCTGTGTCGTGGTCCCTCGACCTAACTGTGATCTTGCTCCTCCAGTATGTAGTTGAAAGCTTGACATATCCTTTGTGTAGAAAAAGGCTCAGGATGAGCTCCACCACTACCAGATCTACCAGATTTCCTTGCCATTAAATCCTTTATTGTCTGTAGGAACTCTTTTCTCTCTGGTGACTCCGCCATCTTGTAAACACTATTGTACCGGGGTAGTAGCTGTTCAGGTATGGTGATGATATAAAAACAGAGTTTATGCCCTTAGGTTAGAAATTTCTACCTTTTTTAACAATCCTCCCTGTGTTCATGGTACACTTGACCACTTTTTAGAATATATGATCACTTGTGGCAGGTGTAGAAGCCTAATCCTGCAGAGTGCTGTGCACGTTGACTCACACTCACTATAGTATGCCATACCCCCATACAATAGGGTTATAAATTAGGACAGATGAAGGATATAAAGATACTGTCATGCATGGTCCATTATATTAAATCCTCTAAATGTTTCTTCATTAAGTGACAGGGTCAGGTATTTTTTTTCTAAATTATGATATGATTTATTAAGTTGCCTCTCAGTATGCTAAGGGTATATAAATGGAATTATTGTGCTGCACGTCCCCAAGGCGTTGTGTATTTGAAAATACCCAAAGATAGGCTACATTAGATTTCAATGACAATAAATCATAATTGTTTTTCTTTCTTTTATTAAGGATTGTATGGATATAACTGGTTAGCTTTCAGCAGTGCTTTGTTAGGCATAATCTGTTTCCCTGCTAGTACAGAACTATGTGGCCAGCCATTGCTTAGTTCTTAAGGATTGTTGAACGTATGTTATGATATTAAGCATGTTGTTAAAATATTACTAAAATGCATCGGATATCGTCATATATGATGTCAGGAATTGGATACTCAATAAATACTCAGCAAAACATGGAAAGTAGGCATTATTATTTGCCTTATTATTAGTCCTTGAAAGCGCTGACATTTTGAACGTTAACCATGTGTAGTAAACATGAAAATGATTTTAAGGTTGTGTTGTGCTACCAAATCACTTTGCTAGACATATGGGTCACCCAGCCTAACTTCAAAAGCCTACAAGATGTACTGCAGCATCAGTATTAACATAGGTCTCCTATGGTGTTAGTGCAGATATCCCACACCAGGTGACATCATCAAACAGAGAGGCTATTAGCTATTTCTGTCAATCTTATTTAACATTGCTGTACGCTCTAAGAAATAACTACTGAATCTACCTCCTCATAAAACTGAACAGTCAATGACCATAATCATGCAGAGAAGAAGTGTAGTTTCTACAATGAAGTCCCAGATGGCAGCACAGTGGTGCAAGGAGTCTCAATGAAAATAACATCAGAACTCTGGCAACTTTCAGACAAGGATTTATGGTTATTTTGACATTTGCCTTTATACAGTATATCATGTGTTCTCCAAGTTCTGCTCAGCTGGGTGAACCAGATGTCTGGCAAAGTGATTTAGACTCCCTAGACATTGAAGAATCCATAATTTTTTTGTTTATATTTGTTCCTTGCAGATTGCTGTTACATCCCAATGTGTGTAATCCGTACTGGCCTTTACTTCATGTGAATAACAACTTCCCAAATATATGATGTGCCTGAGAACATGAGACACTGAGTTGCTGATGAGAAACTACATATCTATAACTGCTATAGATGTACACATGAAGACACTTATTTGATAACTAGGGTAGAGCCACCCATTTCGGACGTTCCTGACCATACAAGTCCATACCACTTTTGGTACTTAAATTTGGAAACATTATAGTTGACCATTTATATTCATAAAGGGATTCGGATAATTTCCTCTCTAACAAATGAACAATTTAACTGCACTTTCTTTGACTTTGAACGATCAAATTCCACCCACAGTCGGACAGCTGAGACCAGAGATGACTGACTTTAGGTGTCTGTCCGACTCATGTTGCCTCTACCCTATAGAAAATGTACCATTTATGTATTAAAATTTCATAGAAACCTCTCTATAGCTTAATAACTGCTAATGTGTGTGCACCAGTGCTGGTGATTCCACTCACCATTATCTCTTTGGAGTATAATGCTAACCCTAGAGTGCCCTAGGACGAGGGTGGGTATGATAGATACATGTACCATGGGCCTTTAAATGTTGAGACATTGCATACCATTGTGCATTGTACATTGTCTCTAATGTACAGTGGGGTGGTACTATCTTGTCCCTGTGAAAAACATCCAAATGGATGAGGGTAATGCTTTTGAATAGTGTCAGGTTGATGCAAGGAAAAGACAGTATTCTGGAGAAATCTCCGATTCTGAAATATCTTTGTTTGCATAGAGTAAAAGACAGGGAGAGATAAACATAACACAAGGTGAACATCATATATTTTATGCCAGATATAAAAAGAAATGCAATATGTTAGTTCTTGCGACCTTGAGGCAGGAAGGCTATATCTCGGACAGAATGTTATTAAATATCAAATAGCCATATTCAGCAACTTAGCATTCCCTCTCTAGAAAAATATGCAAGTGAGATACGGAGAAATACTCTCTGAAAGCACAATAGGATGTTTGCATCCTATGGGTTTGTAGCCTTTGAGCCTTCAACAGACTAAAAAATAAGGTATTTTAGACATATTGCTGCCAAACAGTAGAAAAGCTATCTCTGGATGCTGCAGGGCCTTCGTCACAGAAGAAGCCTCAACTGTGAGGCATTTACACCACACTCTGTAAACTACCAGCTCCACACATTTACATCCTACCCACACGTTGCCATCCTTTAGCCACATTCCATGGTGCCGTTGGTTCCGAGTAATGGCCACATGCTTGTAGGTGTCCTTTATCTGTCACCCACTGGTACTGCTGGGAGGAAAAGGGTTCACTGATTGCCAACTCTGCAGCAGTGTGCTTCCATGTTACAGTAAGGGTTTATACTGTGGGGAGAGATGCAGTGGAACTAGGGCAAGGAATGTAGGAATTGCCCGAATGGGGTGGAGTAGTAAGTGCCAAATCCTCAGTGGTAATTATCTGTGGATGGAATGTAGTAATGATCCTGTCCAACTAGGCCACATACAGCATATCATAAGTGGATAGTCTTGATAATACATAGAGGCATTGTAGAACTGTGCACTCCTAGGGCAGATATTGCTAAGTTGCCATGATGGCTAAATATCCTTTATTTTGGATGCCCTAAATAGATGGGAACACTGTTGTAGCTTTTAAGTATTTGGGATCTGTTCTACAGTACCAGTAATACTTAGGTAACTACCAACTAACTTGGTGTTTGCTAAGTTGGTGTTTGTCAAAAGAACAATGGCTGACTTGTGCATTCAGACAAGGATGGTGTTGTAATGTCCATAAAAGATAATTGCTACTTGTTCTCATTCAGAATATTGCCTGAGTCAATTAAAGCAAACATAAATTTTATACATGAATTAGTAAAATGTCTATTTTAAGTTTTCAATGAGAAAGCTTTATAGGCTTCTTGAGTTGTCAGTCAAAAGCGGATTCCATCTGATTTTTATCTGGAACTCGGAATGACATCTGCCACTCTCAATTCCTACATCAGACACTTGATGTAGTGTCAGACGCCTGACTGATAGACGAATGCCTTATTCATTACCACATTGACAGTGATATATAAATCCCTCCACCATTCCCAGAGACATGGACACCGGGTAGTAAACCTGGAACTAAGTGTACATGCCTCGCAACCAAGGCCAGCATATGAGGGAGAATTTGTACTCAGCAATGTCACTTCGGTTTGGCAAGGGATTGGAGTAGTGTACATGTGGCAATTTGTATATGGCTGGAAGAAAAGAGAGTGGATCTTGGGATTGCTAGGTGACAAGGTTAAGTAGAAGTATAATTTGCTGCATTAGCAAGGCCAGGATCCAATTCTGGCCAGGTGGGATACTGTGACCCTTAACAAAAGGACAGAGTCACAACAAACAAGAGGCCAGGGATATGACACTGATGGAGAATGCATAAAGGAATAGAGGGAAATGGCATTGTATGTCTCAATGACAGGGGTTTTCATAGATTTGCAACCTCCACTCAATGAGGATCACCATGTCAATGTCCTGTTGTTTAGGTTGGTATACTCTCCAAGGCTCATATACACTATTATTATTACCTCCTTGCCCACATCACTACACCAAATCCATACCAAATTAACATAAAAAATTGCAAATACAGAAAAATATAACCTTTGATCATGCAGCTATTAAAAATAGCAAAAAAAAATGTGAATACATCAGACTCTGTGTTTTCTATCTCCGTGGCCTGGCGTTCTTTTTTTCCTTTTTTATTTCTTGTGCTTGAAACTAGGCTGCTACTGGTAAATCTATTTGACCTTCAACCAGTGGCTTGTCAGAAGTTTGAATTCCTACAGTGTAGGGACCCCTGGGGAGTACCTACTTGTAATGGAAATGTGGTCTGGCTCCCAAACTGATTTTACTAAAGGCAGTGACAATCCAAGGAATTACAAGAGAAGTGAACAGACCTTGTTTGACCTGTAGATGCATCAGATGGAAAACATGAGATCATTCCAAAATAAGCCCATTTTGGTTGTCTATATGATATGGGGTTGTTTAATCTAGAGTATGCTTCAAAAATGATTTACATGCCATGTTTTATATCATAGCTATCTGATAACTCCTGAAGCTAATTACATTCTCCTAGCAAAGACAGTGATAAACAGGCTGGGAAAAATGTAACATAATGCCAACAATGGACTGGAGAAAAACGTTGGCCATATCTCCACCAATAAATCTGTATGTGGAGGAGCCTTAGCCACTGTTGGACAACTCTCCACTGTTGGACAATGGGGACCTAGGCCACTGTTGGACAACTCTCCACTGTTGGACAATGGGGACCTAGGCCACTGTTGGACAACTCCCCACTGGTTGACACTGCCCCCTAGTGAGTGTTCTTATCTCCTGGTTGCCATAGTGATCACTGATAAGACATTAGTGCAGGTGTTGGACAATTCTTTAACAGTGGGGGTAATGCAGGTGGGGAGATGTGACAGGGGGTATGGAGTAAACAGAAAATGTATAATTTGAAATAATTTTAATACTGTAAATGCAGCATATCTCCATATACACAAGTTTGTTTTGAATAGGTTCATACACATACCTGGATAATTACAAGGTCTACCACTATATAGGTCAACCTCTTTGCACAAATCATTACAGCATGGCATATTCAACCAAATATGTTGGAGGATGGGCCAACGTTTTTCACTCCTCCTACGAAGGAGGCTTGCCAATGTTTTCCAAGCCTGATAAACATGAGAATTATAAGGCTAGGGTAATATTCTACTTAAGACCAATTACCCTCGAGCCATCAGAAATGCAATCATGTGGGGCTTAAATTTAATTATGGCTGCTCTACTAAATTGCATATATACTTCACAATTAGTGGAATGGATTGGCAACAGAGCCAATGTAGAAGTTATAATGTAATTACCGTAATGCTAGACTTTGGCCAGTTACTAGTGTAGCCAAGTGTTCATTTGCAGCAAGAGTAAATTAGCAGAAGAGACTATTACGTCAATCAGGATACGCTGTCTCAGTGTCAGTCAGATTAGACCCTATCAATAGAATAATGTAATTTGTGTATCCAAACAGCAGATCAGGCACATTTCCCAATGGTATATACATTATTTCAACTCTCTAATCTAAAACACTAAATCTTAGGGTTGTTAAGTAGACCTATCTCCTCTATATATTACAAGGCAATTTCATCAAAGCCACATCTAACACTCAGAACATAGCCAGTCAAGGTCAACCTTTACATATATGTGCCTGTACCATGAGACAGTGTGATCTATGCCTAAAACTGTGACTGATGTAGGAGATTTATGTCTTATTCATTACACCCTTGATAGTGATATATACATTCTCTATACCAGTGCTAGAAGCATGGACGAAAGGTGGGAATCCTGAAATCTATGTGAACACCTCACAGCCTGGGCTGACATATGGGGAGGGATTTGTGCTCTGCAATCTGTTCAAATTGGGTTTGGGCTGGGAGTGGTTCAGGGCAGTGTGGTGAGCTGGCAATGAGGGGTGTGGGTTGGGGAGGCAGAGAATAGAATGATGGGGTGAGGGGGATGTGTGGTAAGGTGATACATTGATTTTCAGGTCCAAAAGACTAGGATGCTGAAAACATTTGTATGGTGTACAGGTAGTTCTAACACTGCATACCTGTGATCTGGGTGTGACTTACCAGCATTTCATTGGTGCATCACGCCTACATGATAACATTGGCATGATACATTAATTGTCCTTATTTAAGGTCTCATTAGCTGTAGATGGAACTTCAATATAACTTCTTTTACATTCCTAATCCTTTACATCTTTTGGAATTGAAATCTTAAAGAAGCAAGTGAGATGTGAGTACAAGCAAAATTGAGAGACTCGTGCACTATCTAAGAGACTGTGAGGCAAAGTTATTTCATAGCAGCTGGATGTGTCTAGAAGTGAGTATGTGGGTCTAGAGTTTCCTGCAAGCTGACAGATGTCATCTCTACATATCAGCTGCTGACCTTTCCGCCAATACATCATTGATGAAGTCTGCTTCCATGACAGAACCTACAAAATACAGTCTGAATCTGACCTCATCATAGTCCACAAGGAATGCATGCACAAAACACAGTATGTTTGTACATGTAGTAGGTGAAAGGCCTGAATGTGGACTCAATATAGGACAGGAGTATTCTAATAGGCACCTATGTGATTTTCAATACAATAATATTATAGTTTATCTGTGGCCACTGTTTGGTTAAAAAGCAAAAGTAGGGTGCCGTGATCTATTTACTGTTTGTATATACACAGAAGAGAGAGAGAGAGAGAGAGAGAGTTGCTGTACAGTAACCAGACCTACACATAGCCAGAGTCTAAGCATAAGTCATATACTACTCACACATAAGCTAAAATGCTGATGATCACTGCAGCTGCTTACAGTGAAAGGACCAGTAATAAGTCCTTGTGAGTATCAATACAATTATATGTAGTCATGGTGTGTTAAAGCCTATAGCTGCATCCCTACATCATGACAACAACAAAATGAAATGTCCTCACAAGCAGAAGTAGACTTGCTACATTTCAGTTAAAGCTCATAATATATATTAAAAACACACACACAGAAGTAGGGCACAAGTTGGTCATGTGAGATCCTCAGTCAGCACACATAGATATCAGTAGCAGCCACCTGGTGGCAGAGTCCTCTAAGACCCCTAGATGCCATCGGCCAATCTGCACAAGCCTTACACTGCAGGGCCTGCCCTTGTTCAGCCGTAATGACTCTTTCGATTGGTTGTAAATGAATGTGGGCCATCAAAGCTCACCCTGTGGGGGTTCCTCAGGACTAGGGGTGGAGGGTGTCATTTACTCTTGATAGTGCCACAAGGGGAAGTCCTTTTGAGAAGAAATATATGCTCCAAGGCTGCAGCCACCTTTTCCCCTCCCATATTGATTTGTTCTTCATTTTATATACATTGAGGTTAATCCAAAGCGGCTGTAGAATACAGATGATCCTAGGTTAAACCTTTGGGAATGCTGTACTCCACCGGTAATGATTCAAATAAATTTCAACAAAAACAATTCATGGACTAATTTTCGTTTTGTGTGACATTTGCCTCTAAGAAGTACCTAAAAAACAGGCAGAGGAAGACGTGGGAACTAGAGATGAGGAGAGCCAGGGGAGAAGGTATATAAAAAGGACATGATGAATGAACAGCTGCCAAGACTGTTGCACGGCCCCTGCTTAAGTCCTGCTCTCCCAGAGCAGCTCACGTTTACAGGGCCTCCCACTAACAGAAGCATTAAGAGGCATTAACTCCTTAGGTTCACCAAAATGCCTTAATGTATAATGTTCATTGTTTATATCCATGCATGAATGGGGCTCTGGGCAAGTATTAAACAAACTGCAATCACACTAGCGCTACGGGGTTGATACAATTCCTGAAGGTTGTCATGATGCAATAATGCTGTGCTGGTGGGTGGACCCCTACTATTAATTGTCAAAGAAATACACAATGTCTGTCAGTGGTGGTCTCCATGTCACCTGCACATTCCATCGGTGGCACTGGGGAAATTAGGCAAGGTGCTATACCTGGAGGTCCGACTTGTAGAATGTAAGACTGGCAGGTCATGTGACCAGGTCACTGAGGTCAATGTACACTTGTTGGAGTCTTAGTAGACATACAACAGTCTCAGCCAGGGCTGGTTTAATTATTAACCCAATAAAGTCTGATGCACACTTTATTGTGCCCATAAATGGAAAGAAACAGAGCTTAGAGCAAGGTATGTATAGTGTGTTGAGATTTTAGGCTAAGGTTTAAATCATAGAGTAAAACTTTTCCTCTCAATTTACCTTCTATCACCTACAGTTCAGGGGCATAGGAAAAGGGGGGCCAGAGGGGCCTGGGCCCCCCCCCAATCATGAAGGAGGTGGGGCCTGAGTATGTCTGGGCCCCCCCAATATTTTCCAAGAACTCATAAACACAATGGAAAAGAACCTAAAACTTTACATCTCAAATTAGATTATTATGGTGATGACATAGGGAAAATGGGGGTCTGAGCCTAAAGTCAGATCCAAAATTTACCAAAAATTACTTTTCTATATGAATTCTATATACACATTATATAGACGCCATCCCGCATCAGCCGACAATTCAAGGTGGTCGCCGGGCCCCGCCAATGAAGATTTGCTTCCTACGCCTCTGCAGTTAATAGTGGGGGTTGACAATTTACTAAAATCATCCTTGGCCTGAGAGCTTATGATGTGCTGAATCTCTGGATATGCATCGAATGCATCTTGCTAACTATTAGACCTTATAGAAAAAATAGATATTATAAAGAGTTACTTGATTTGTTTACAAAATCATTACTCTTCTGGTCCAATAAGCCAACACTCATTCTCTTGATCTAAAGGCCATGAATCCTGGCAAGAAGGCTATGACCTATGTTATTGTCTCAGCCAGGATTGAATTCTTTTCCTCATAGAGGCTAATATAGCAGCCTCTCCTATCAATTAATCAAATCCAGATTATTTTACTGTTGCCATCACTAGCACTTAAACAAAATAATTATACTAATCAAACATTCAAAGCTAAGGATTAGCAATGATCTGGGAGACACTTTCTTTTTTACAGCTCTTTCCTTATATCCAGCATGATTTCTACATATCAACACACCCATACATCCACACACATATTATGGTTATCTATTTACCCAGACTGCTCCCTGTAGTTGATAGAATTCCGAGAAGCATATAAATGGAGCAATAAATAACTGATGGTAAAACCTTTATAGTGTATATAGGTGACCAAGGGAGCCACTTTTACATTTCCCAGTAACTGTAGACATGAATTACTGCACAGTGTGAGCCACCCATGTTTCATGGAACCCTCAGCGGCAAGTCCCTCAAGATGTGGATAGAGTTCCCTTATCATGAACATACACATCACCGTTTTACATGACGAATGGACCACAACTGACCATCACAGGCAATGGACATAAGTACCAGGTTAACTAGAGTCCAGACAAGCAGAAGCTTGATGAGTCCTAAAAGTGGCAGAATTTGTGCATCACACTATCACCGTTAGATGAGAAATGTGTATGTATATTAGTTGCAATTTTCTGCATTCATAGAATTGACTATGGAATTTGTAATGAACTTCCATCACTACCTTCAATTACTAGAGTGCACATTGTTGATAAGCTTAAAATCCTTACAGGCCACTAGTGTCAAGGGTTGAGGCAATAGTCTATTTCCCTGCATCCACAACAGGTTGACCCCATCTTATACCTTGGGTGTCTATAATGCTAGCACTCCATTCAGAACCATGCACGGACAATTGAGTCCATATAGTGAATCCATGTCAGTCTTGCTGTGCTCCATAATCCTATTTCCCTTACAGCAGGAAGGAAGGAAAGGGGGTTGAGGTGACAAGGGGAGGAAGGAAAGGGGGCAGGGGTATGGAAGGGGTATACATGTAAGGGGGGAAAGGTAAGGGAATTGGCGGAGGGAAATGGACAGAGATAAAAGACAGGGTTAAAGTAGAAATAAATGTGGATAGGGATAGGAACAAGTAAATGGAAGGGAATTTTGGTAGACAGTATATCATATTTTGGAGGTGAATTCTACTAAATGAGGTAAAGATGAATTACACCACATGGCGTAATTCAAGTTATGTTGCCAAGATCATGTTATTGCACGGGCCTCCCCAGCCCCAGGCCATCTTTAAAAGGGGTCTATGTCTTGCTTTTCTATCCTCTCTGAGTGTGGGTGGTGTCCATATGCGCGGGCACTGGCACATATTCGTTCCTTGAATCTCCTCTTTCCTGTCCCCTCTTTCTTACATATGTCTGGTGTCCATATGCACGGGCACAGGCACATGTATTCCTTTGTGACGTGATGTCTAATGTACTTTTTCCGCCATGAATATGACCTTAGCTGTCGGCTTGGCGTTAAACAACCATTACTCACTCACTCACTCATGTTATTGCATTAGCCTGTGAGCCTGTTAGTGCATAGTCATGTCTGCTGTTCTATAATGTGTCCTAAATTGATAAAATCTGTATATCACACCACCACAAAAAGAAACATAAATGCGTACCAGTTGCTTTTGTCGGCATTCATAGAAATGGCTATGAATGTATAATGGCTGTAGATTTTTAACCTGCTTTGCTAACTTCAATAAATTCACTTGTCTGGTAGATTTTGCAGGCTGGATGGTTAATCCAACAATACTGATTATTGTCCCTCATCTGTACTTTTCATAATGCAAAATGGCATTGCATGTATTCAGTCCATACATCTATGAGGCAGCAGTAATTGGTCACAACATGCTATGAACAACATCATATATATGCAGCACCACACCCCTGCCTTAGGCCACTAGTGTTAAGGGTGGAGGCAATATTCAGTTTCCCGCGTCCACAACAAGTCATCCCATCTTACACCCAGGCAATGATGGTCCATAATGTTAGCAATCTGTGCAGAACCATGTTCATATAATATATTGAATCCATGTCAGTCTTACTGTCCTCCCTAACCCTATTTCCTTTACAGCAGTGAGGGAGGTAGGGGAGGAAGGAGGTCTGACCTTGGCAGATGACCATGGCCCTGTTGCATGACCCCATGTGGAGCTGACACGGTGGCCTGGTCAGGGGCTCCAGAGGTCACAATTGAGCAAATGGTACAGATCCACATTGATTGGAGTGAGGTAGGCCAGGGGTTACTACCACTGGTTACTGTGGGCTAAAGGTAGGTGGTAGAGGGGGATGAGGTAGGAATGAATTTATGGAAAGAGGGAAGGGGTTTAGATAGGGATGGGCAATGGAAAGGGGAACAGGTAGGGAAGGGGATTGAGGTAAGGAAGAGCTAGAATAGAAAGGGAATGGGGGTAATAATCTTTTATGTATTTGATATTACATATGAATTCTCACTGAATGAGGAAAAGAAGAGTTTTAATCATATGAAGACCATATAAATGTAATGTCTGTGTAGTTCGGTTTATGCGGCAAAGAGCATGCTAGTGTATTAGGAAGGGAGGGATATGATCCTGTTGGTGCATGGCCATGTCTGCTGTTTTGCCGCTGGCTTTGAGAGAAACATGAAATGTTGTCTGCTGAAGCAGATAGAGTGTCTATTCAGCAGCACACAATCCCATGTCAAAGGGCATGTATTGGGCTCTGCAGTTCTGGGCTAGCCATATGCTGGATTGATATATATCAGAATGGACTAAGAAATCAATCGGTGTATACCATATTGGATAAATAAGACCTGATGGGAAAATGGTGCTTCGGAAATTGTGCGGGGAATGATTATAGTGATCCGAAAATAATTCATAAAGGAAATGTGTAACATATCATTCAAAGCTCAGGCTCAAACATAAGTGATCATGTAGAAATGGCAAGAATTCTGAAGGTTCAAAATCACAGCTTTCAATAGTTTATAAGGAATGAGGGCTCTAATTCCATGTATTTGGCATTACACAAAACAAAATGACAGCATCTTACAAGGTAGCCCCTGGTGACCCATGCATGAGCTGATTTAGGTCATGTGAACTGTACAAATCTCAAACAGAGATGTGAAAATGAGGTGACTTCCAGCCAACATGGGTTCTCAGTGTCCAGGAAAATGCTGGGTCATGGCCACTTGGGTGCTTCCAGAGAAACTTAGGGCTTTTCAGAGAGACATCATATAGTGAGGAGAGGATGGTTGTTAGTATTGTCTTCCAGAGAACCTTAGGGTTTTTCAGAGACACATCAGATAGTGAGTAGAGAACGGTTATTAGTATTGTCTTCCAGAGAACCTTAGGGTTTTTCAGAGAGACATCAGCTAGTGAGGAGAGGAATGTTTGTTAGTATTTTATACATGTACTCTGTTCTTTAGACATTTGTAAGAGTGAAATTGTAGTGTTTATCCTTTAAGTCGCTATCATTTTATATTCCTTTTAGAGAGACAAAGGTCAGACAGACCAAAGGTAAAGCAATCTGTCTTATGCATTCTGGAGCAGTAGTCATGCTTGCCTGAAGGCCCAGTGTGACCAATGTGTAGGTCAGGGTAGGGTAAGATGAGGCCTGCCCAGGGTTTTGGACATGTGATAATTACCTACAAAGAAAGGCTCTGCTGGTATGCAAAGTTTTTCAGATAGAGTGCCAAGCTGGCAGAGCATCTGAATTCAAAGGTTTACTTGCAAGTCTGAGAAGGATCGTAAATATTTCCTAATAACCGTTTGAGTGCTTCGTTATTGTTCTTGTCAGGCTGGATGATGCCTTTTCCTTCCATAATAAATGGGACCTCTTGCATTATCTTTTAAGAGTGATTTATATAACCGTTGGTTCAGCTGGCACTCCATAGCCTTACAGCTGTAACCCTTAAAATGAGGATGTGCCAGTATAACAGTAGTAGAGTGGGTCAGTGTTGGTCAGGAGTCAGTTTGGTTACCTCACCTCCCCACTAATCAATCGGTGTATACTATGAGGACCCTGGTGCGCTACTATAAGGCTCCCAATACTGCTGTTATGGGGTGAAGTGGATTGCTAGGTGGGGATTTGGATGGAATTTAATATGAACTTACCTGTGTTAGGTGCAGCTATTCTGTACATATTTAATACTAAAGAACAGTACTAAGCTGCCAAAAGCCAAGCCCTAGCTGGAATCTATAGCATCTTCCTCAACACAGGGTGCATCTTATACACAGGGTGCCCCTTATACCTGGTGCGCTACTGTAATATCAATGTCCTCTCGAATGAGGGATGTGCGTGCCTTTTTCTCTAGCCTATCATATTCTGAGCAGCCCTATCACAGCTGGGAGGGTGTGCTCTAATTAAAAGAAATGCTCTCAGCTTCCCTCCGGTAATAACTTGGGGGGGAGGTAACCGGTTACAGCGCTTTATGTGAGGTTATCATACATGTGTAATGGTCTCTATGTGCATTGTTCCTGGCAAAGTATTGGAGCTAATCTAGCATTCACGTCAGATCCCTATCATGCATATGGAGGTCAACTGTACACTCATTTCATCAACCATTTCATAGCTGTATTGCATGGTAAATATGCTTTGTGAAAAAGGCAATAGAAGATTAGACAATTGTCGGGAGGAAATTGCGACTGAAGTAAGTGTTTTTCCAGTCACAGACATATGATATACTGATAATAATGAATAAGGTTCAAGCCCACATGATTGAACCCTTTGATAGGATTCCAGTTATGAAATAGTCATCATTAATGAAGTTAACATTGTTGTTGAAAGACTTGGTATTCATGCCATAGCAACTGTTGTGTTAAAGAACATTTTCCAGTTGATATAACAGGCTACATTTTACTAATGTTCATGTGATCTACAATAAGATTTTGAATAAAAGTGCTTAAAGATGGTTTCTATGTCAGTGCCAAAGGTGATCATATCATGAGGGTTGTAACTCAGTTCTGATAAAGGTTTTAAAGATATCATCATGCATGGTCCATTATTTCATTACCTGTAGCTGTATGTTCAGTAGGGGACAGGGTGAGGTATTTTGATTATAATTAGGCATAATTTATTGTTGAATCTCAGTATGCTAAAGGTATAGACACTGATATTTTGTACTCCAAGTCCCCTAGCTTTGTGTATTCCAAATTACCCAAAGATGAGCTTCATAAGATTTCAATAACATTGAATCATAATTACTTTTTTTTTGCTGTTGGTGTAAAAATGTGTAAATCATAAATTACTCCTCCTTTTTCACCAGGTAGGCACCACATTTCCTGCATAATCATTATCCATTTGTTTCCCTGCCAGTACCGAACTGTGTGACCAGCTATTGTTTAGATCTTAAGGATTTGTGAAGGTATGTTATGATATTAAGTTGTTAAAATATTACTAAAATGTCTCAGATACCATCATATATGATATCAATAATTGGACACTCAATAAATACTCAACAAAACATGGAAGGCATGCATTATTCTTTTGTATTAGTCCGTTAAAGCCTTGACATATTCAGTGTCAATCATGTGCAGTAAACCTGAAAATGATTTTAAGATTGTGGTGGGACACCAAATTACTTTGCTCGATCACCCAACATAACTTCAAAAGTCTACAAGATGTACTGCAGCATCAGAGGCCTACTTTGGTGTTAGTGCATATATCCCACACCAGGTGACATCATCATACAGAGAGTCTATTAGCTATTACTGACAATCTTCCATATGGCACTCTAACAAATCCCCATAAAACCCACAGGTGAACCACCATAATCATATTGTAGTGAAACACTGTAGTTTCTATGATGGAGCCCCAGATGGCAGTATGGTAGTACAAGGAATCTCCATGAAAATAACATTGGAACTTTGGACAAGGATTTTGCTGTTATATCTTTTTACTGTGTATTATGTACCTGTACTTCTAGTTATGCTCAGCTGGGTGACCCAGATGTCTAGCAAAGTGATTTGGGCTCCCTAGACATGGAGTATGGGTATGTTGCATTTGCCTTTATTTCAAATGAATTACCCAGGGTTTGATATGATGTTCATGAGAACATGTCACACTGAGTTGCTGATAAGAGCACACCCTACTTACAACTGATTTAGATTTAGACATGACGAGACTGATGCACCCTGCAGAACAGAGCAATACTTGACGTTGGAAGGGAGTCCTGCTGTCCCTAGCCAATGGCACTGGTTTTGGGCACTTGACGAAAACGAATGCCTGGGTGTGTATCAAATATGTCTGGTGTCCACTTCAAAACTGTGGAAAGAGACTTAAGCAGGGAGAGATGGAGTAGAACTAGGAGGGGAATGTGGTAAGCAATAGGTAGAGGAGGATGAGCATCCCAGGTACTAAGGGTCATTCCCTCTATTAAATTAGAAAGTCAATTATTTGCAGGTGAATTGTAGTAATGGCTCTGTCCCACTTCGGCATATATACTTAGGACAAGTAGCTAGTAATGACTATTGCCACACATAGAATCCATCTGATTATATTTGTGCAAAATATCTTATAATATTGATCAATTGCAATGGCATATGCTCACTTTTACATGAAAGTCAGTACCGTTCTAAATTGGTTACGGCTATTCAATGCAAAAAGCCAATCATATCTCTGATTCCATATGCATATCACTGCCAAGCAGACAAATAAACAGGACTGCATAGAGCAATTAGGGCCTAGGTGCTAGGTTCGAATTTGAAAGTCTTCTGGCTCAGATTAAATTGAATAAGAGAGTGGTTAGGGCAGCACCAGCTATGGGAATCGTTCATTATGTTACCATTCAAAACCTGAATAAAATACCTCTATAATTGCCCATCTATCACATTATCGGTGACTCCAGATGGATGGTGGTCTGCCTGTTTTCTATAGGACTGTTTGAAATCATGAATGACAAGAGGGAAACTAGTGACAGATATGATATGATAATAAGAATCAGAAAGTTGTTTCTGTGTTGTGTTTGTGCATTGCATTTACTAATAGAAGCATGTTAGCTACCCCCTCAGGGCTGACTATACATGCCATACGATGAGCATGGTGCTCCTGCATGTCCAGAGGGACTACATAACAGTGTGGTTGGACTGATATCTTACATGGTTCAAAAGTAACCTTGAGTCCAGTAAATGTTGTTTCTGAGAGTCCCAAGGAGCCCAGGAGGCCTAAACCAGCGTTGGTGTAGACTTAATTACACTTACACGAATTAACATACAGGAGACACTGGTGACTAAAAATCTAGATAGAATCTACTGCTACTGCTCTGCGAAGTTCCAGAAAAAGGAGTAGCTCTTATTTCAAGTGAACTGCTCAGTATTGCTCATGAAGTTTGATGCAGTCTGGAGCCATACCTAATTAAACTTGTATTTTAATCTAAAACTAATATTTTATACATTATTGGAGGGAGGATAATTCCCTGTAGGGTTATGTTTTTTTATGCCTCCAAGCAATATAGGAAGGCTTGTATACGTAGAGCGGATTTGCATGTGAACATGCAATATGGACCTGCTGCCAAGAGCACGACCAACGTCTTACTACTTTTGCAGGGAATATCTTTCTGCAATGATTACATAGAAATAAAAAAGAGCTGCTTTTGAATGGTTGAAATTTTTAAAAGGCTGTAGTGTAGCATTTACCATTTGAGCTAGTACAGAGAAAGTTAATACCCTCACAATAATGATGATAGTGATGAGCGGAGATCTGTAAACATTTTGGCAGCTTGCAAAATCTCAGATAAGAAGATAGGTATTGTACAGCTTGTGGAGGGGAAAGCCAGATATCTGGGAGAATAATACAGAACACAGTCATAGCATGGTGTTGACAATGACAGGGGGTGGAGGCCCCACTCACACACAAGCTATGATAAATGGGCATCATATAGCAGATGCCAGTTATAAATGGATTGATAATATATTATTTCTTACAGCATGAAGGATATAGCCAAGATAGGATGATAGAAGTAATTTATTACAAAGATAAGGTTAAGGCGAGAGTCCAGGGGCCATGGAGTAAAATATCAATAGCAGCAAGCGACACGTGCATTTGGTGGGCTAGTAGGTAACAAATTGGTAGATATTCTAAATAGCACATCACACTTAACATGTACATTACTTATGTCAACTGCATTTCCTTTCAACAGATTACAAAAAGAGATCCTCGGATGGTCCTATAACATTCTTACAGCACTTGGGCTCTTGTAGCTTTTGGGTGTTTGGCTTTTGCAACAGACAGAAGTGCCGAGCAGCAGGAGTGATAGATGTGGATGCTGCAGAGAAAGCCTCATCTCATGACCGTTAGTCTAAATGACCGGGACATGTGCCGTGAAGCATTAACTCCACACCCAATATACCACCACCTTCTCACATTTACATCCTTATTACCCACGGCGCGCAATCCTTTTACAACATTCTATGGTGCCATTGGTTCCAGGTAATGGCCATGTGCCGGTAGGTGTGCTATATCTGTCACTCTTGAGGGAAAGGGTTCATTGTTTGCGAAATATACATTGTTGTGACTCTCTGCTTCATGAATAATCTTGAACATCCCAAGTTCTTGGATGTGTCCCAAATTGAATGGCTCCATACGCCACACTAGGACAGTAATGGTCTATGCAGCAGTGAGCGATGCAGCAGAACTATAGGGCAGGGAATGTAGCCTGAATTGCCTGAATGGGGTGGGATTATTCTGGGCGTTGAGTGCCAAGTTCTCAGTGCAATGGCGAAGGCAATATTCTGTGGATGGAATGAGAGACAGGTAAGGGGGGGGGGGTGCTAGGGGGCAAGGATGAGTAGTAGTATAATTATGGATCTATATAAAAAAGGTAGTAAATAGAAGCAAATACATCCTCACTGGAGGCTGTTGCTAAACGAAATGGAATTAAATTCTCTGTGTAGCTATTTGATCTTCCAATTCTTGGCTCTTCCCCGCCATGATAATCTACTTCCCCAATAAATTGGTTCCGACTCTGGACCACTCCTATACCACTCCTCTGACTGATTCCCTTTTCGAAAAACATACAAAGGAATCAATTCCTTGAGGTGAGTGAGTTCCATTTTGAGAATAGCACCTCCTACAGAACCAATTCCAAATCTTTTCGCAATGGCCTCCAGTGGAGTCTCTCTACAGTAGGGGACTATACATTAATTAGCACACCACTATACCATCTGTACATACACTTCTCTATAGTACAATTTGAATCAGTATAATTTCCTGTTGAATTAATATAAATAACAATTGCATTGATTTCCATGGAAGTGGCCTTTAGTTTCAAAACCCGTTATGTAGTTGGATATTGTTTTTAACCCCATACATTGTAACACGAAGAGTAGCTCATTACTCCACTGACAGTGAATTGCTCAGAACAGCTCATATAACTTAAGATTTATGACCATGTTTGCCACTTGCTGCAACACTGAGTAGCTCATTTCCATGTTTAACAAAAAAACAGGAACCTGAAGACACAAATCAGTGTCAAACTATGTACTTGCATGCTAACAAGGCGCCCTGGGAATCTAAATCTTGGCACCAAGGTACTAAAATACTAATACTGGGCAAAGTTATCTGCCAGACATTAGCTTCAGCTGGTAGCATTTGCCAGTTGAGTTCCTGCAATGTAAAATCCTACTTTTGTCTTATTCCAAAGCTAATGATTTTATTCTTCTTTTTTTTTTTGGACTTGCTCATTGCATTAATGAACTGCTATGTTCATTTAGATAATGCTATAGATCAGACCAAGTTTTATTGATTTTTCAAAGGAAAGTCACAAATGAAACAGTACAATAACTTCATGGATCTTGACAATTGTCAATATGAACACAATCAGGAGATGGAAAAATAGGGACTGGCAATGTTCACTCAATAGGTTATTAACATAGAAAGTACAGACAAACAAACTAAAAGCAAAAAGAGATAGATAGTAAATAATATGTCATACATAGAGATTTGTGTCTCTACACATTATTTCAGTACATCATGATTACAGCTAGATACACCTTGTCTTGAGTTCAAATAAGTGGTAATTAGAGTTGGTAGTATATGCTGTTATATGCATATGGGAACATTAGCAATATCAATATGGATGTAAACATGAAAAAGGATATGAATGTGAGTATGAATATGAATATGAAGCGGCGCAGTTTCCACACCTGCTTCTCATTATAACCCAATTTCAGGTTCAACCTTATATTTTCTATCTTCATCACACCCTCTTTGAATTTTACCTTTGTCATAGCTTTCTGAATCTCCTCAGGTAGAGTATTCCAGAGAGCCACCCCTCTGTACCATGGTGATCTTTTATAGTGTCTAGTAATAACCCTAGGTAGTTCAAAAACAATCTTCTTTTGAGACCTTGTATTATAAGATTGTGGTCTATTTAACACAGTCTTTGATTTCTTATACATTAAGCATAATAATAGCATGTCAAATCCTTTCTTTAACACTGGAACCTTACAAATTTCATGCAACTCCTTCACACTATAACGTCTAATATTGCATTTCAGACAAACTCTAAGAGCTCTATTTTGCAGTCGTTGTAATGCCGCAAGACCATCCTCATTACAACTATGGGAAAACAATCTGTGTTTGGTTTTCTTTCTTATTCCTTGGCCATATAAAAGGACGTCTTAGGATGTGGAGCAGAGATGGTCTCTACTAGGATTACCTGTGATACTATCATCTATCAGGGCCGCAGTAACATCTAACCCTGCACATTTTTACTTTAGTCTACACGGCCATTGGCTCCAGGACTTGTCCAATAGCTGGTAATTGCCCTAAACCTTTGGAAAGGGAGTGAACAGAGCTGTGGAGAGTAATCTCTGATAATACCTATTAGCAGTATAGAAAAACACCATTCTAACCAACCTTCTAATATGATTAAATTTCTGATAGAAATTTAAAAAAGCTTTTAGCGAAGTAATGCCCAGACTAGATTAAAGACTCAGTAAAATGTCGACTATAGTAGGTTGTTAGCTGAGGAGGATATATACCTAATGAGGTGTGACATCTTGGTGGCTTCTAGGAGGGATTATGGACATTAATGATGATTAAAATATTAACGACTAACAATGCCTCAAGCTGCATGTGTTTTTGCCGTTAAGCCATATTCTTTTCTTTATCAGAGCTCAAAATTGACAGAACCTGACTAAATAATTATGCTCCGCAATAAGTTCAGTTGAAACCTATCTACATTAATTAATGTTAGACATAAAGCACACTTTGGGCTAGATTCTGGGCAGTTTAGTAGTATGCAAAAGTAGAGTATCCTTGCCTATAGGACACACCCTCACCTGCTCACTGTAGGCAGAGTCTATAAGGTAAGGTAAGGGGCTATCCTTGATCTGCACCTTACATGCTTGGTATTCACAGTTGGAACATAGAACATGTCTGCTTGTAGGACATCAGGAGGCTATTGCGAAAAGAATCGGAATCGGATTCTCACTGACGTAACTCACCTTCCAGTTCCTGGCTGTTCTGCTGCTCAGAACAAACTTCTTACCTTACACTCAGAATCAATCCTCTTAATGTGAGTCATACTGGAAAGCATTCCCCAATTCATGAAAACTTAAGAATCAATTCTATAACCTATTACCTTGCTGCAAAACAGGGGAGAAGTCATTGCTTGGGAGTAGCCAGTTCCCAATTGGGAATAGCACCTCCGACAGAATTGAATTCCTGTCCTTTCGCAACACCCACCAGAGTATGCGGGGCGGGGGGTAGACAGGTATCTACAGTAGTTCCCTCAGCTAATGACAGGTTCACCTCTAGAGTAGCCAGTGACCTGTCTGTTAATACTTTATTGATAATGTGAATGGATACTCTAACCCAGAGTCTGAAACTTTTATGTTACTTATTTGTGGCTGCACTGTAAAGAAATAACTGTTCAATCTACAGGGATCCTCGTAAAACTGAACTGTGAACCAGCATAATAATACTGCAGTTCACGTGGCAGTACAGTGGTTGCAAGGAAATTCTGTGAAAATAACTACTGTTTTCTGACAACTGTAGGACCTGTAAGGATTTCGCAGTTATTTCAACTATATCTTTTTACAGAGTGATATCTATCCATGTTACTGAGTAGACTATGTTTCATGTTCATCACAACACCAGACCCCTTGACACTTCCAAGTCTTTGTGGCCCTTTTCAATATAGGAATGGGTACTACTGCCAATTTGCATCAGACCTGAAGATGTTTCCTACAGAAGCCCAGTGATTTTGTCATTTTATTCAATAAATCTTTGGTTTTATCTACGTTTCTTAGATTTCATTATGCAAAAAATCATTGGCCTGTCTTCATCCACTCAAGGTAATGGGTCCGCATAACTCATTCTGCAAAATACCCCTTCATGAATGAAAAGAATAGTGTGAACAGTTTCATTGAATTGTAGCTGGCATGCGGAGTGCGGGGCACTTTCTCAGATCCACTGGATTATATGCCATGAGAACCTGACAATCTGTTCCAATTTCGATAAAAAGAAATTAAGACTCCTATCAATCACATATCGGATTTGCTCCATGTTTTATATCAGCCTGTTGCAAACCAGAATCTCTGTGGATAGAATTAAGACTTCCCAAGGTTACATGAGTTACCCTGGGGATGTGTAGGAAGCTCAAATTACAGGACACTGACCTGCTATATTAAGGCTGTTAGAGGTGAACTTGATGGAACTGGCTAGTACCTTAGATACCCCAGGACATTTGAACCTGCACTACAAAGTGCAGGCTCAAATTATAGTCAAGTGGGATGCTGTAACCTTTAAGAAGAAAACAAAGTCTAGAGACACAACAAACTATAAACAGGAATGTGGCATTGACAGAGAAAGCATAAAGGGGTGAACAGAATGGTATTTTATGTCTCTATCAGGATGGATACTCATGTTGATATCCTGTCGTTTGTGTTGCAATACCCCTGAGGAATCACATACACTATAAGCACCTCCTTGTCCACCTCATCATATCCATACTTTATCAACATTCAAGACTCCAGAGCTTGAATATTTGAGTTTCCATTTCTTGTGCTTGAAATTCACTGACCCAGCCTGTTTCTGGTCATATCTATTTGACCTTCACCAATGTCCAGTCAGTAGTTTGAATTTCAACAGTGAATAGGTCCTTGGGGGGCACCTACTTGTAATGGAATTGTGGTCTGGGTCTCGTTTACCCTCAAACTGGTTTTACGTTTTGTTGAAGGCAGTGCAAAACCAAGGAATAAAAAAGGAGTCAACATACTGTAATCTACTGGTTAAATACATTGTATTGTTCAAAAACAATACAATGTGGTTATCTATATATTCTGTTTGAAGCACCCTAAAACCTTTGGCGATCTAGGCGCTTGATAACTACTGGTCTAGTACTATGCTATAGTTTTAAATCCCACCTGCAGGCCACATCCTGAGTTTAGGATGACTCTGTAAACTAGATTAGGTCTCAAAAATTATTTATGAGTGGTTGGCTGATGGTATATATCTAAGAAGCTACCTCAAGCTAATTAAATTCTACATTATAAATTCATAGACCTAACAAGGCACAGGCAGAGGTTAATATTAGAATTATCTGAATCAGGCTAGGATAGTATTCTACTGAAGACTCTGCTAAATTGCATATATCCATCAATTATTGGAATGCATTGGCAGCAAAGTGAATATAGAAGTCGTAATGTAATAACTGTAACTCTAGACATTGCCAATTACCAGCAGAGCCAAGTGTTTCTGTGACTATTATACCTATCATGATACTCTGTCTCTGTCTCAGCCTAGATTACACCCTGCCAATAGACTGATGTAATTGGATTATCCAAATGGCAGATTGGGCACATTTTCCAATGGTATATGCTGTTCCCTTACAATAAAAACAAATTCATAATTACAGACATGTGCAGATTTGCAAGCAATTATCCTGACTCAATTGAAGCCTATGATATTTAGTATCTATGCTTTCCACCCATTAATATGTGTTTAAACTCTAAGGTACTAGCCAGTTCCATCAAGTTCCCCTCTAACAGCCTGAATATAGCAAGTCAGTGTCCATCCCTACATAAATGCACCATGAGGCAGTATGATCTATGCCTATACTGTAGACTGGTTGCAGTCCCTGAGCTCTCCTCCCAATGCTACTACTCCCCCCACCCCTCCCCTACTCTCTGTGCTCAGTAAATTCACTAAGAATTGATTCACTATAGATATTTTGAATTTGCCTTTTCTTACTTTATTTCAATTCTCTCATATTAAAGCTTACAGACTTGAGCAGGTCTACCTATACGGCTGTGACTGATGTAGAAGATAAATGCCTTATTTATCACACCCCTGACAGTGATATATACATTCTTTATACCAGTGTTCGAAGCATGGACGTGAGGTGTTAATCCCGAAAGCTGCAGCGACACCTCACAACCTACACTGACATATGGAGAAAGATTTGTGTTCTGCAATCTGATCAAATTGGATTTTGGCTTGAAGTGGTTTGGGGTATTGTGGTGAGTTGGCAACGAGTGGTGCAGATTGGGGGACAAGGAATAGAAAGGTGGGAGAAGCGAGGGGGTTCATAAGGTGAGAAGAAGATATTCAGGTTGTAAAGCCTACGTGCATTTGTTGGGTGTAAAGGTATAGAAGACTATGTATCTAGGTCAGACTTGCCAGTACTTCATCGGTGTATCATGCTGACAGATAGGCTTGATGCATCGATACATTACCTGCCAATAAAGGTCTCTTTTGCTGTAGATGGAGATTCAATGAAGCTTCTGTTAGATTCCTCTCCTTTTACATTTTTGGAATAGGAATGTAAAAGGAAGAAGTGAATCCTAAGTGGAAGTGAGAGATGCATGCTCATGGAAAGAGACAGTCAGACAGCTATAGCTATTTTATGGCAGCTGGATGTGTCTAGAAACAAGTATGTAGGTCTGCAGGCTTCCACCAAGGTGACAGATGTCACCTCTCATGATCAGCCACTAACCTTTCCGCCAGTATGTTATTGATGAAGTCTGCTTCCATGACAGAACCTACAAAAAAACACCCTGAATTTGACCTCATCATAGTCCACAGAGAATGCAGGCACAAAACAGACAGTATGTCTGTACATGTAGTAGGTGAAATGCCTGAATGTGTGGAAGTACAATTTAAATGTTTTGCTTTACAACTCTGGGAACAAACTGCATGTCTGTTGCTGTTAACAGTTGTATGCTTGTGACACTGTTTCAATATACTGTATACATACATAGCTACACTGGTAGATGATCTGCCCTTTTCCCCACTGCATAGTCATCACATTGACTCTCAATAAATGAAGCATTTCTATTCTAGATCTTTTCCATGATAAAGCTGCCAGTATATATGGCATCAATGCAATGCACGGATAGTCTGGAAAAGAATTCAGCTATAGATAAGCTTTAGGATAGCCGTATAATGGTGTAAGAGCAGGATGTCAGTCTCATGATTAAAAAGAATCGTGTTAAACAGTGAGTTATCTCTGAATGGGTTGACATATGTGTATAGCTTGGCTCCAATCCTCAATTTCAAATGGTACTCTAATAGATAAATTTATTTAACTTGCAATGCTTGCAGTTCAAAAAGTGTTTATGCATGGCCACATTTTGTAAACACAAAACGAGGTTGCTGCTATCTATTGAATCAATATATTATCCTTTCTATCTCTTGACTTGATACAAAATCCAGCCTTGTTTAGGTTGGGCTGGTATAATGCAGCTATGCAGTGCTTTTGACTGGAACATATAGCAGGGAGCTGCCCTGACAACAACAAAAAGAAATCCATGCATGATATGTATGATGACTTTAACAGAAATATGTTGGCAAGTGAGCCTGCAGACAGAATAAATCATTGCCCAAACATCAAGAAGCAGTTGACTTACTATGTTTCAGTTTAAGCTTATATAGATAAAAAAAATAGGGGGTGATGTTAAGGGTATTAACATGGGAGGTCCCCAGTCATCACACATAGTTATCAGGAGTGGCCAATCTATATACACTGTAGGAGCCACCCTTGTTCAGCCAAAACGACTCTTCCGATTGGTTGTAATTGAATACGGATCATCAAAGAGGAAATAAATCCTCTATGGCTACAGCCACCTTTTCCCACTCATATTGATCCTTATATTTCATATACACTAAGGCATTTCCCAGGGCTAACACTTTTATTCATTGAAGCTGTCAGAAGGCATGGATTATATGAGCAGGTAAATCCACGGGGGATAAGGAGCTCCTAGCTTTAACAACCCTTATGGGTTGCTGTGCTCATAATTAAATCATATGTACCACTTTACTTGACAGAGCTCTAGAAGGAATCAGTTGCATTTGTTATAAACTGAGTGGTTATGCGACTTGCATTCTTTTGACTGATGAATAACCATGAGGTGAACATACTGCACATCAAAACCATTATTATCATATGGTTGTTACCATTATTATCATATGGTTGTTTCCATTCAAAAGCCTTCAATATGAATGGAGTTCTCAAACTATCTTTTCCCTTTTATTCCTGCTCAATTTGTGTGTACTAAGGGTAAACACGGGTTACAGGTAGCTGATTCTAATTATAACACACACTCTTTGTTTAACATCAAACTAAAAGCATTTAAATGGTTCTCTGAATGTGGTTTCAGGTATGGCTTTGTTGAATGAGTACACAGGAAGCAGGGTCCTGGTCCATGGCTTCTGAGCTGCCTTGTGTTCTTTGATGGATGACCTGAGGGTGTGGGAGGTGGCTTGCGGATGTGGTAGGGGATCCTGGAGAGTTGATAAGGGCAAGGGTCCATTTGCATGTAATTGTGGAGGAGAGGGGGACGTAATTAAGGCATTAGTAAGAGAAAATGTTTTACTAATAGCCACAGTATGTGGACCTGCAATCAGACATTGAAGTAAAGATTTAATTAAATGTGATGAAATGTGGGATCTTTGAGTATTTAGTGTGGGAGTAGGTCCAGACCACCCTTATATATCTGTTGATTGATAGTTTGAGGTCTCTGGGCTGAGGAACAATGGTCTTTGTTATCTTTGTTATCATGTTGAGAGGAGTATTAAAGCCATAGTGGAAAGGGTGAAATGGTTGTAGAATGGTTGTATGTGTATTGATCATCAATCTTTACAAAATACTTTAAAAGTAGAAATATGCAGATAGTGCATTATCAGGGAAGGGACATTGTGGGGGCCAGTGGATGTGAGAGATGAGAGCAAGTCGAAATATAGCATGCATTGGAAGGATAAATAGAGAGCAATATAAAGATAGGTCCAAGCCTACAGGCTCAGAGACATGCAGAAACACCTAAAGCAGGCATAGAAGAAGGTGGTAACTAGAAGTGAGGAGAGCCAGGGGAGAAGAAGGGCATGTTGAATGAACAGCTGCCTAGACTGTGTGACTGCTCCTGCTTATGTCTTGCTCTTTGTGAGCAGCTCACGTTCACAGGGCCTCCCAATAACAGAGGCATTAAGAGGCATTAATACTTTAGCTTCACCAAAGTGTTTTAATGTATAATGCTTATCACGATGCATGACTGCGGCTCTGGGCAAGTACTAAAGAAACTGCAATCCTTGAAGGTTGTCATAATGCATCAATGCTATGCGGGGGAGTATGCTCACAATCACTGCACTTGATGACAAAAGAAAACAAACCTGGGGGTATCACATGGTATTCAAAGGGTAACACAACATTCAGGACAGGAGGAGCAGCTCATGGTGGGTGGGTCACTCCCCAATACCAGAGACAGTCACCTTACAGTTGGGTCCTGAAGCCATTTAAGGCATAAGGTAAGTCATCAGGAACTACTATCCTATATGCACCTTATGTACGTGGATGGATCCCCAGTAACCTTATAGTTTGGCACTGAGTTAAGGTTTTATTTTATGTGAATAACTTCTTCCCGTAGAGATAGCATTGCGCGGCCGATCGCCACACCCCCAGTGGCGTAACGTGTGTCGATCCACCACAGCGGCAGATCCACCACTGCAGCCTCGTTCTGGGTGCATGTAAACATTCAAAATGGCGGACCGGCGCTCGTACGGGGAACTACGGTACCACGAGACCCCCCCCTCGTGGTGGATCGGCCACCTTGTACACCACGGTCGTTTAGTTCTATCTATATACATGAGCTATTTCAGTAATGCAGCTCTGGTGATTAACTCATTGGTAATAGTGCCCCGATTTTGATGTATGAATCAACCCTGTTATGTGTCCCAATGCATGAATGCAACATAGAGTTAATATTTTCTTCTCATCCAATCTACTATCTATCACCTCCAGTTGATAGTATTTGGGTTGATAACTTAACTGATATCATCCTTGGCCTGAGACTTTGTGAGGTGCCAAATCTCTGTATATGCATCAAATGCCTCTGACAAATTTATAGCCCTCATAAAAAGAAAAGATGAAGAGTTACTTGATTTGTCTCCCAACTCTGCTGAGCCAATAAAGCCATTCTCTTGATCTAGAGGCCATGAAACCTGGCAAAAAGCAATTTAAATCTGAGGATTAGGGAGACACTTTCTTGAAACATTACAGCTCTTACATACATCCAACCTGATCTCTACAAACCAATACTCCCCCATAGATATTGCGCTTATCTATTTACCCAGACCACCATCCACAGTTGATAGAATTCCCAGAAGCATATAAACCGAGTAATAAATAACTGATGGTAGATCCTATATGGTGTATAAAGATCGCCAAGGTGGCCAAGGGAGCCATTTTTTTACATCTCCCAGTAACTGTAGACATGAATTACTGCACAGTATGAGCCACCCATGTTTCATGGATCCCTCAGCGGCAAGTCGCTCCACATATATCACCATTATACATCATCAGTGGACCACAACTGACCATCACATCCGATGGATGTAAATACCAAGTTAACTAGAGTCCAGACAAGCAACAGAGTCCTAAAATTGGCAAAATCTGTGTATCATAACACCACCTTTTGAAGAAAAAAAACATATATGTAGACTAGTTGCAATAGTCTGTGTAATTACTGTAGGCCTTTTTTCACCTTGCTAACTTCAATGGATTCACTCATTAGATGACCATCCAAATAGACTTCTAGTAGCTTTGTCAAAATATTACTATGTGACACAGGCAACTAACTGGTATGTATGGCAAATACTCCTACCTGTTGTAAAATTAGTCTAAAATGGATGGACTTTTGCTTTTCCGGTAGATTTTCCAGTTGGATGATAAACTGCTATGTGTAGTCACTACAGTAAACAGTGTTGATATAATTACCAACAAGTAGACACAAGGCACTACTGTTTTTGTCCCTCATCTATATTCATCATAGTGCACGATGGTATTCAGTCCTTACATCTATGCAGCAGCAGTAAGTGGTCACCACACACCATGAACAACATCCTATATGCAGTACCACACCTATGCCTTAGGCCACTAGTGTTAAGGGTGGAGGCAATATTCAATTTCCCTGCATCCACAACAAGTTGACCCCATCTTACAGTTACACCTAGACTTTGCTGGTCCATAATGCTAACACTCCGTGCAGAACCATTTAGAGGTTAAATAAGGGTTATTGATCCACGAGTTGATTTTAGCCACAGATACAATCAACGAGGGCGTTGTACGGATAAAATCAACAAGTGGATCAATCACTTTTATCTAAGCTCTTTATACCATGGTTTCAACCTTGATATTAAGTATTTACCTTGAAAATCAATGAATTCGTATGCGAGTCAGGTGGATGAGGAGGGTGGCCTTCCGCCATGTTGGATTTTCTGTTTGTCAACACCGTGCAGTGTGCCGAGAAAAACATTCAATTTACACCATTTATAGAGCATTTGTGTCCTCCTCGGGCTTACACAACAAAGATTAGGCCTTCTTCTTACTCCCTCCATGTTTCAAAAGATGAATTAAAGGCTATATTCTCTCAAAATGGCCATAATACGATCGGTCAGGTTTCGGCGTCCAAGAAGAAAGGTAGTACTTTGTCTATACAGCAGATGGCGGACTGCAGCTCGACAGGGGAGGTTGACACTATAGCCGAGATGCACAGCCCACTGTCGGCTATGGTAGGATACAAGTCAAGTTGCTGTCATGGCTTGTTTTGGTTTAGTGTCAACTACTGTTCATTCTCGCCGTGGTTAATCAAACGACTTTTATCATTAAACTTGAACACAAACATATGCAAATCAGCCATAACCATGGTATAAGTACATATAATATATTGAATCCATGTCAGTCTTGCTGTCCTCCATAACTCTAATTCCCTTACAGCTGTGAGAAAAGAAAAGAATAATCCAATTAGAGAGGCAGAGGAGAGTGGCCGGATGGCTTTCATGTATTTCTTATTGTAGGTGAATTCTTACTGAATGAGGAATGAACATATGAACACAGTGTCTTCATAGTTCAATTTATGGGGCAAATAGCATGCTTTGTATCAGGAGGGGAGGGGTATGAGCCTGTTAGTACATAGCCATGTTTATTGTTCTGTTACTTGCTAACAGAAACATGAAATGTTGTCTGCTGAAGCAGACAGAACATCTATTCAGCAGCACACAATTCCATTTCAGAGGAGAGAGGTCTCATCTATATACATCTGACATGTATTGGGCTCTGCCATTTGCTTTGATCATGTATTAGAGTCAACCAGGAAATCAAGGACTGCATGCAAAAATTGGATAAATATGTCAAAAGCACTATTTCTCTTACAATATAGTCTTACAATTCATAGAAGAAATATGTCAGTTGCTAGCTCATGCTGAAATATATGTGATATTATGAGAGAAACGGCCCTTTCCATGGATAAAAGAAAAGACCTTCAGCTGAACTGCCTCCATCTGCTCCTGCGGCTGCAGAAGGAGCAGTCAGAGACAACAGTTTGCCATCCCAAGCATCCAGGTGCACCCCAAAGCAGAGGAAGAACGTAAGGTCTGCTTCCTTGTATTGGTTATTATACTTCAAGTTCTCTGAGATAGGACTTATTGACCTCTTCAACACGTTTGATTTCCTGTTGCTTAATAGGATCTTCCGTTTCTGCAGTTTGTATACAAGGTTGAATGAAGCTTCAGTCATCTCAGACCAGTAGTCAATAGACTAAGCTAGACGCTCAGTAGCTGTCTTATATCCCAGCAGGTACAGTTGGATATTCAACAGAGACTGAATAGCCTCTTACTCGTCTGGCGTCACTTCGCTTGGGTTGGTAGGACCTAATACGGTTGCCACAGGCCCCGGAGGTGGTAGTGGAGGCATCTTGTCACGGTCTGAAATGACTGCAGACAACATTTATAGCCTCCATCACTTCTGGATGACTGGTGTGTCCAGCATTAGAGGTATCCATTGACTCCTCCACCCGAGACTCTGTTACTGGAACTTTGTCTTCATCCAACGTAATTTTGGAAGAAGCATAACAATCGTTCCCTGCACCATTACAGCAGAATGCCTTCCAATGTCAAATTGGCAGTAGAATAGTTGGACTCCTCCCGATTTGTCCAACAAAGCACACTTGAAGCAGCTACCAGCCATGTTTCTCGTGAGTTCTCGCTGTAAGTTATCTGGTGACCTAGTTACAGGTTTTCATAACATTCTCTAGACCTGAATAGGAGCTCGGATCAGTATACCTATCGTATGTTACAGCCAAGATGGTATCTTCTGAAGCTTAGTGATAATATACATTGCTAGAAAGCAGAGGTACTGGTTAATCCGACAACCACTCTCGGGATACGCCATCAAGGGTATACAGTCAGCGTCTTGACCCACTGCTAACACGAATTATACACAAAAAGGACAGAACACAGACAATACACTCTTTGTGTACCAAGTTAGGTTATGGCAGCCCTTTTCCTCAGTCTATGACTGCATCTGATGCCCTTGGTCAGTGTTTTATTATTCCTGGTATCATACAGAGCCTTTTCTGGGTTCGGCTTCGCCACAGCAGGACCCTTCCTATGTACAACACCTTCACCTGGCAAGACATTTTTCCATTTCTTACGATTTGGTCGTTTCCGACCCGTCTCCTTCTCCTTATTAGAAGCTTCATTCAACTTAGGATGCTTTCTAGGTCGAATGTTTCTCGGGTTCATCCCCTCAGCGTCTTTAAAATTAAGAAGCCACCTGAGAGACGATTTATCTGTTCTTAGAAGTACAATAATTATGCTGTGTCTTGCTTAAAGTGTTGATGGCGAATGCTATAGGAACTTCAACTCCGTCTTGGACCTGAGAGAGAGCAGCTCCTATGGCAACATTACTAGCATCAGTATCTGGTATAAAATGTCCCTCGGCTGTAGGATATTTTAATACCTGTGTAGTTCGGAACAAATCTTTTATTTTATTAAAAGATTCTTCTTGCTCATCTTTGTTAACCCATTTAATTTCCACTAGTCAACACAAAAACGGATAACGCCGTCTTTCTTTGTGGTCATACATACAGGACTAGACCAGGGGCTCACATATTAACTTCTTCTTCAGAGGAAGTCTACGATACGGTATTTTAAAAGGCTTCGCCTCCCCAACATCGATGGTGTGCAACACCTTGTCGGTTCTGGCTACAGGTCCCCCTTCTGTTCCAAAAGCATTTCCATATCTATCCAGAAGCTCCCGTAATTGTCTTTTATCTTCCGTGTCTGTTAAGTCTCATTGATCTATCAGCTTCTTAAATTCTTCATCCAACGGTTGCTTACTACTGGATTCAATTGGTTTCTGAAACTTGGCCTTCGTTCCATGCTCCACCGAGCTCATAACCCCAACACTATCTCCTAGTTTCAGGTATACCATTGAACTGGTTCGGTTAGTCGTAGGTAGTACAGTCCATGCTGCATTTCCTACTAATATGTCTGCTGAATCCAGTCCTATACTGGATAAATATACAGTGTAGGGTTCAAATACCCCAACTGCCCCCTTCTGTACCATTGATCTGCCACATAGGACATCAGAAGTGGTACCCGGAGGGATCTTCACTGTGTGTATAACCGATGCTACTGACAATACTTATCTCAATACCCATTACAAAGTACATGCAGGCCATAGGGTATCCGTATACTCATCATACCGTCTCTCGGATCCAACATTGCCCCATACATGCTTGCAAAATCCAGTCCCAGGATTCCACCATCACTAACCTCTAGTAGGTGAAAGAACAAATTCTTTGCCTCCTTTAAGGATAAGCATAAGTCCTCCCAAAGGTCTGCATACTGCTTCCATCGGTCGTGCAGGCATTTACCCCCGTTTTGAGGTTCTCATGACTGTCCGACACCAAATCGAAGAACCTTTCTGACACACATGAGTAGCTGGCTCCAGTATCCACTAAGAATTCCCCGACCCAACCTTTCACAGTTACAGGCACATACCACTGTCTCCCACCCAAGGGTGATCGGTTGCTGGTAAACTGGTGAAAGTCTCCAGAGTCACCAAGATTCAATACGAGTCCTCTTAAAAAGTCCAGACAAGGATGACTTGGGGGAAGGTGTGTCCCACACACTCGGATCAACTCTTTAATCCAGCCTTCCTCTCCCCTAATGCGGCCACTCGCCTCTTTGTCTCCCCAACCTCCAGGTAAATCTGATCCGGATTCTTCTACCAGCACATCCCCGGTAGCCTTTTGGCATTCATTTGTAGATGGGACTATACCCAATGCCATAGATACAGCCCCCTCTAATTTTCCTCAATACTAGAGGCTAATGCATCTTGTTCATTTTCCTCAACTGCTCCTTTGGCTTCATAATAAGCCGCCATAACAGGTTTAGAAGCAGTACACTCTGAAGAACAATGTCCCATTTTCTGGCACCTGAAACATTTTACAGTCCATCTATCAACTCGTGCTCTAGGCCACCTAGTTTTCAATGCTTCTGTAATTTTCCTACACATTTCTTCCATCATTGAAATTATATCCAGTGATGGATTCTTGGGCTTGGAAGCACCTTCAGCCAGTTTAGAGGCTGCTTTACCATTATTCGTTTGAAGAGTTGACGTCTCGGATAATACATTCACACCATCAACTTGTTATACACCTTACAAGGGATGTATTTCCTTCCAGTATTATTTTTCTTAACCTGCATTGCACAGAAAGTGCCATCCTCCTGCTCAATATCAATCAGCTCGAAGTCATCTGGCATAGTGGGGACCTCAAGTTGGTGTATTGCAGCTGCGACGGGTGTACTCACAGGTCCGCAAATTTATGTCCTCATTGTAAATATCTCTCTGAAGTGAGTCTGTAGGGGGTGGGGGTGTTTGTTGTGATCCTGAGCCCCCCCCTCCCCACAGCCCAAATGAATGCAGCATACTAAAAGGTGTGAAAACTACAAGACCTAACACAACAGCTGTCACTGCAAACATTAATTGGTGTGCTCTGTAAGTTGTCTGCCAATGGCTGTCACTTATACTTGTAACTATTATAATTGATATCAGAAGCACATGGAATATGTCACCAGGCTGAATTTTTTAGAAACAGAAAAGGAAAATCCGTGAATTTAGATAGACATAAATTAGTCTTTTATGACATTTCCGCAAAAATTTATACCAGTAAAAATATCTTCGACCACAGTAGACCTTTTCTTTACAGCCATGCCTATGCCATTGAATATATCATTTGGTGTACTCCCATCTTTCCATGCGTTTTTGGCAGCCAATTGTTCGTCTCTGTCTCGGACTGCTCTGTCTTGGCTGATCAAGTCATCCATGTACCAATCTTCACTTTCAGTGCCGGGTCTGGCTTTACTCAGTAAAGCATGAAGCTCCATACCATAAGCTCTGAAAGCCTCAGATGCCTTTCGTGTACGTTTCCTAAAATGAACCATGGGATCTTCCTTGACCACACTACATAATAGTCCACTAGCAACTTCAACTAGCTGCTCAAAACTCCCCATCAAACCATACCAGGTCCGCCACTGTTCTACAGCCATGTGACCTGGACCAGCTTTTAAGCACTGAACCAGATGTGGTCTGGCCTCATATGGCATCCATCCATTACAATTCATCACATCGATGAAGTCTTCGCACCACTCCTTCCAAGGTCAAGTCCCATAATAATCTTTTGGGAGTACAGCCACTCGCCTGGCAGAATTGTGAGCATATACCAGTCAATTTCACTGCTTACTCCATTCAATCACCTTGGTGTCACTCAAAGTACGATTACTTCTGAACGCACTTAAACTAGTATTAGTTGCTTTACCTGGGTTTGGAGGTAGACCAGGTGGCAGAGGATTTGGTGAGGGCGGTGGAGGTGGACCCCACGGGTTCATACCTCTTCCGGTGCTAGATCCTCCATACCCTGCTCCTCCCGAGTTGGTTCCAGCAGAACTACTCCCCCTTGGGTTGTTAGTGTTTGTGCTCCCAGCACCTGCAGACCCGGTAGTTCCTCCAGTCTGACCATACTGGCCTCCCCCTCGGGATTGTTAAGAAGCCCCGGGTTACCAGCATCTTCACCTATATCTTCAGTCTGCTCGACATAGATTTGAAATCCATTGGCTTCCTCGCTTCCGTCCGAAACTTGATCAGTTGTCATGTCCAGATCAACGGAGATCTGATGTACAGCTGGTACCTCACTTATTCTGACGGTGTGAGCCTTACCATTGGAGCCTCGGGTCCTTACATAGACTCCATCTTGCCCCACATTATGAGTAGTATTGTCATGTATGAATGGTCATATGCACTCGCCTGTGGCTTGGGGTTAGAGCAGGTACCGAAGTAGCCCTGCTTTACAAAGGTTTGGTCTATATCTGGATCCACAACCAATGGAGGAGGATGTGTTTTTTCCTTCTCCTGTAAATAGCTTTCCATGGCTGTCTTATTTAGGGTCAGAGTGGTAACATTTGTTGTCAAGTTCTTGTTCCTCCCTCAACTGACCGTTTTCGGATAGGATTTCCTTCTAAATGTGCTCATTTTCTCTAATGGCTTCTTTCTTTAAAGTATCCTTTAACAAGCAATACTTCTCACTCTTTTCCTTCTGAGACTTCTGATATTCTGCCGTCTCCCTTCGGATCTCATTTCAGAGTTTCCTTAAGTTCTCCTCCATTACATTCAATTCGGACTGTAACCGATTCACATCCCGAACCTTAGCTGCCTCTTCGGATAAGGCCTTTTCAATGGCCTTCCGCCTTTCATCCTCCTCTCTTTCCAACTCAACTATTTGATCCTCCCTACTCTTTTCTTCCTCGGATTACTTTTGCACTCTATGAGTCAGATTCTTTCAAAATGGCTTCTTGTTCTGTGGAACGAAGCTAATTGAGCCTCTCCTACATTTATTCCTCAATCTTGCATTGGGCAGCCATGAAAGCCTCATGCTGCTTTTAGCTGTTCGCTCCATCTGCTCTTTGGCCTGTCGGTAGCAGTCGTCTTAAATCCAGGGCTCATCTGACGAGCTGTCTCCAGGTCTCGTCTACCCGTCATCACTTGAGACAATTGACTCAAGTCCAACTGAGCAGGTCTAACATACCTGTTACCCCCAAAGCTCTATAGCTAGGGGTACCTGGGTATGTTCTAACGACGCTGCCCCCTATCATGTTGGACCAGCCATCACTGCGGGTGGGGAGATAATATTTTGCACCCCGCTGGGTCAACTAAATAATGTTTACCCGGCACCCAGTTATACAATAACTGCTGAGAGGCAATGTCATCCTCTTTGAATTCCTCTAAGCCTAAACTGGAAGAACTCGCATCATGCTGTCTGCGGCTTTTGCCCGTTTGGCCACGCTCCACCACGAACCGATCCTGGTCACAGCACCAGTGTAGTGGTCCATATCTGTATGAATATATGGGTGGCTCTTTGGCTCACTTAGTAGCTATAGAAACCAACAGGACACAAACAGTTCTGAGATCTTCCATCTCTCAGGTGGCCTTTATTACAAAGATTACAGGGAAGGTAAGTAGTGCGTCTTGACTGGACAAGGTCCAGTCACCTTCTGCTGATCTTCTGGCTCCTTGGTAGGAGCTGGACACGTGGCATGGTGCTGCCCCCTCTTCTACCAAATGGGTATCAGAAGGTGACACCTGGTTAGCATAGAAGGAACTAGCAACAAACCAACAAGTCTCTCGGATGATCTGCACTAGTATATAGATAATGATGCCTGGCCTTATTCTATGTATTTGGCATTACACAAAACAAAATTGCAGCATCTTACAAGGTAGCCCCTGGTAACCCGTACGTGAGCCGACTCAGGTCATGTGACCTGTACAAGATCTCACACGGAGATGCAGGAAATGAGTTAACCTCTGGCGATCATGGCTGCTAAGTGTCCAGGAAAATGCTGGGTCATGGATATTTGGGTGCTTCCGGAGAACCTCAGGATTTTCCACAGAGGTGTCAGATTGTGAGAAGAGGAAGACTGTTTGTACTGTGTACTGTACTGTACTGTAGAAATCTGTTCTTTGTGCATTTTACAAGTGTTAAGTTATAGATGTTTCTTATCAGGGAATTTGGACTGGTATAGTTCACTGCAGAAAAGTGTTGTCAAAATGAAAGCTTACTCCTTGTCCAGAAATTGCCAGAGATCCATTTTTATTTTCATGGAATTTCCTTTTGCCACTGCACTCTCATCTAGGGCTTCATTGTAGAAGCTACACTGCTTTACTGCAATATGATTACAGTGGTTCACTGTTAAGTTTATTTTATGAGGATGGCTGGCAGATTCAACAGTTATTTCTTAGAGTGTAGACTATGGTAATCCTAAATGAAATCAGCAATAGTTACAAGTAACTTATGCTTAAACTCTATGTCAACCTATTTCTTCTAGACAAACTATAATCATACAGAGAAAAGGTAAAGTCATCTATGTGATGTACAGTCTGGAGTAGTAGTCATGTCCACCTGAGGGCCAGTGTATGACCTATGTGTAGATCAGGGTAAGAGATTATGAGACCTGTCAGACAGACCACAAGCTCACGAGGCATATACACACTACCTGCCCAGACTGTAGATTATTACCTTGACTAGTATGCAAGGCTTTTCACATAGAGTGGCGAGCTGGCCGAACATATGAATTCAAAAAGAATTGTAATCAAATATCTCACAAATACAGTTCTGGCACTTCCTTATGAGTTTTTTATCAGACTGGGTAATGCCAGTTTGTTCACCTTGATAAATGAGGTCTCTGACATTAATTTTTTAAGGAATTTTATACCAATGTATGTAACCATTATGTAATAACTTATGTCTAAGTGTTTCGAGAAGCCAATAAACAGTGTTGAAACTTCAAAACTTCATTGGTCAAACTGGCAGTTCATATCCTTACAGCTGTAACCCTTGACCTGAGGATTTGCTGGATGTATTCTGGGTAGGACCAGTGGGCCTTTAGCCCTTTAAGATTGCCATCATTGGTACAATGTAGGTGAGTCTACTTGCCAGTGCTGTATCAATGTCTTATGTCAATCAAGGGGGATTCATATACACTCCAGACAGGTTGGCAAAATGCGGTGTTGTACTCAGGGTGTGCCTTGCACTTCTGCCTTGAATGTGGGGTTTTATGGTAGTAGAGTGGGCTGGTACTGGTGAGAGGGTGAGGCTTACTTTCTCACCTCCCCACTTTGTGTCCCTGATGACCCTGGAGAGTTACTATAAGGCTCCCAATACTGCCATTATGTGGGTAAGGCAGATGGGTGGTTTTTAAATGAGGAGGAACCTGTGTTGGATGCGTAACCGTCGGGCCTCCCGTTGGTTAGGCCTGTCGGGTTAACTATCGGTATGATATTGATACTATAAGAGACAACACACACAAGCAAATAGAGTTTCCCAATGAATGACTTTTATTACAGTTTTTAACAAACATCTGTCAGTAGTGTATTGATATTTGCATGAACTCTCAATATCACCTAGAACTAAATGAACCTACATCATAGCAAAGTCAGACACATGAGTCATCTTGAGGAATAAAGGTACATAGTATTTAAATGGTAAGTATACTGGTCAGTAGTTATCGATGAATAAACAATTGGTGGAGGTGCTTAATGCCCAGACCACTAGAGACGTATGTACACAGTAATTGTCATATGTATTTAGTAGCATGCAAGTTCCTGCAGATTTTATTGTTCTATAGGCCAAAGTCAATTTTGGCCGGACCAACTAACCCAAGAATTAAACGTGGAGGCTATTTCTTAATGTACTACGACTACAAACAGCCACTACCATTTATAACTGCCAAGAGTAAGCCAGGTGATTGTAGATACTGACCTACGACTGTTCCGTAGGATTAGCACTTATACAGCAATTACATAGTGTTTGCTAGGGCAGTCGTAGTACTGCAGCCACAGCATACCCACCGACATTGGGCTGTAATGTCACTTAAAGAAGGGTCCCACTACGACTTGCAGGTGAGCAGTCGTAGTGTGTTAAGGAATAGCCTCCTGACAGTAATTCAATCATTTAATTCTTTACACCTTAATATCATATTTAGGCTTTAAAAGACTTAATAATGGTCTGATTTGCACGCCATAAAAACCAAAATGTAGCCCAAGGTCTGGCAGTTTGGCAGTTTCTGCCGGACCAGGAGCAATTTTGCCAGCAAAAGAGTTTTTGTATTGACTGGTTTAAAACTCTTATGGAATACGGCTGTTCTAGTACTAATCTATAGTAACAATTGTATCTGCCATGACATAAAGGCATGATGCAGTGAACCCAATGAGTGTAATTTTGATGTCTGCATGATAGGGAACGTGACTCCTAGATTAGCTTTAATACATTGTCAAATACTGCTACTACTGATACTAGTACCACTACAACAAGAACAATTGCATCTACTACAGAGAAATACTATTGAGTGTAATGCAAAAGGGCCTCTAGGACTAGAGGGGCCTTATTCTGAGTATCAAGACTAAATCCTTTCCCTTACAGACCTATTTAACAACTAATACATTGCCACCACCAACCTTCACCAAAGGGATCACCACACTATCCAAGGACTTTGTGAAACCAATGTCATTTGAATACGTAATGAGAAAAGGAGTGTGATACAGTGGTGGACGATAATAGGAGAACTAGGTAAATGATTCTGAAAGATTGTGTCTGTGCTGATGGTTACAGACCTCCCCTACTTCCTGGATCAATCTGTATCTGCTCACTCATTGACTGCAAATGAATTCTACCTAGCACGAATGGTGGGAGTAGGGCTCTATCTGTTCTCCCTTTTTTAGTAAGTAGACAAAAGAACTGTCTCATGTCAAGAAAAAAAATTTCTTTATTACAAGGCATGAAAAAGTTAAGCTTCATCGCTACTTGCCCCCATCCAGGAGAATCTTTTCAGTATTGGCAATTGTTAAGATGCAAATTTATGTTGAGAGCCCTTTTGAGAGGGTGATTTTTATCAAAAGGATTTTTGACTGATCAACTGCTATTTAAAAAACAACTAGGTTGAACTGCTTAATAATCAGGTAATAGATCTGTGTATTTGGCATCTTGCAGGGGGTTGATGGTATAGTTGTGCCTTGACAACCGTTTAGGACATCATTACATGAGGCCACTACAACCCAAGCATGATAACTTACACATTGTCTTTCACAGAGATTCCTTACTACTGTACTGCCATCTGGGGATTCATCGTAGAAAGTATATACTGCAATAACTCCAATCAAACTTACATCTATGTCAACTAAATATTGTTTAAAAATAACCTTAAATGCGTGCATTCTCATACACTCTAAAGAGAGGTATTAACGGCAAAGTCACAAGGAATGAACAGTGAAGAAAGTTTTAATTGCTTGAAGCAGATTTCCTACCCTTTTATCATCATCCTCTTTTATTCTGTCCTGTGGCACCCATGTCTATCATAGATTTATTGGTTCTTTCCTGAAAGATTATTCTTAAAATCTCCATTTTTTTGGAATGATTTAGTAGAATATATGAAGGGGCACTTGGAACATAGGGCTTTTTTGAGTGAAAATTGATTTTTGCAGGGGCTTGAGCATCATTTGGGATTTCTCATTGGATATTGAATCATTCATTACAGTGCCAACCTCACGGCAAGTGTCTCCTTGAATGAAAACCACCAGATTCCAAACCGTCTTATGGCCCCACTTCACATATTTCAAGATGATAAATTTTTGGGTGGAAAGACACCTAAAATATGAGTGACTCAATCTGAAATGTTTGATTTCCAGGTCTACTAAACATCCGCAAGGTTTTTGTAATTTTAGTAGAAATAGTCTGAAATAAGTGAATGGACAGCAATGTAGAAATTTATTACTCTTTTAAAAATCAAATTTCTGGATTTATTTTTATTTCTAACCAACCTGCCACATTTTCAGGAAAGAAGACCCTGATTGTGTTCCACACTTACACACATTCAAATTGAAGGGAAATTTTACATTGCTTGTTTGCCTTTTAATCCTACAATAATGTCTTAGAGTTGTGAGGAAACTGATATAAAGGCCTTTCACAAATTCATGACAGTTGACCATGTGCACATTCATTCAGAGTCAGATTCTAATAAACTATCAAAAGTTTATCACTCATATTTCTTGGTTGAGCGTCTCCTTTTGACTTTTACAGCAACAAAACACCTTGTTTTATTGTCAATACTTTTGAGCAGCTCGTTTGGGTGTAACTTTGAAAAAGGAGTTCCTCCATTAACCGTAAGCTGAGAAATAATTCTCCTCTTAATGATTCAATTACATTTTTATTTAGTCAAGGGGATCACAATTAATGTAAGTCATGTCTCCACTTAATGCTCCTAGCACCAATTAACATGTGACTCAAAGGAACAAAAGATTCATTTTAACAAGAGTTTGATTACAGAACAAAAAAAAATGTGGGAAAGACACTGTATGAATGCAGTGAGCAGTGGCAGATCCTGGATAAGGAAAAGGAGGTATGCAGCCTACCAACAAGGAGTGTAGCCTGTGAACATAAACATTTGGTAGGGTGGCTGGAGGGTTGGGCTGTTCATGGCTTCCCTATCTGATGCTAGATAAAGTGTCCCTATTGCATATTCCTTTCATCACCTCATCACCTCATATAGCAAGTCAGTCTCAATCCCTACATAAATGTATGATGAGGCAGTATGATTATACCCTAGACACACACACACACACACACACACATATATATAATATATATATATATATATATATATATATATATATGTGTGTGTGTGTGTGTGTGTGTGTGTGTGTGTGTGTGTGTGTGTGTGTGTTTGGCTCATTCTGGACATGGGGGGCCTGGGACTGGAAATAACAAACTCAGTATTTCTTAAAAACATTATATTTTATTGATAGCTCTATATCTTATTAAAAAGGTTCATTCAAGGATCCAACTCCTAAGTTTTTATCACAGATAACGTAAAACCTTCCAAAAAAGTGGAATGTTACTGATCATAATCAATCAAACATGAATAACACCACTAATAAGACTAGAAACACCAAATATTGTGATCAGACTGGTACAAAGTATGACTTTATGTATACCAAAAAGTTGAAGTGAGGCTCGAAAACTCTTGAAATTACGCATTGGTGGAAATATTGGAAACTCTGAAAATTTGGGAATTTATTCCCCCATTTCTTAACTTTAACCTAGCTCATTCAAAATCCTTCATACAATGACCATATTAACTGTCCATTGTTTCTACTGTACAGAATAATTACAATCAGCCTGATATATAAAACTTGTACTGCATAGTCTGTACCTGCATAGAGGCCATATCGCATGTACCATCAGTAACATTCCCTATTCATTAACCTCTCAAAAAAATGATCTCAGCTCATCTATGCATCATCATATACCATTGGCATCACATAAACAATGATAAAAGAGAATGTACTACATATATAGAGTCATTTAAACATGCATATGGCCCATCTTGGGTGTCTCTTATCACTTTGAAAATTAAAAATGTTTTTGTACACTTGTTGCAACACACATATGTCATATGTTGCTCAAATGAATCTTTACATACACCACATAGTCTTTTCTATTAAGCCAAACATGTCTACAACTGAAAACAAATGATAGAAACACCATAGAAGATAAAAGGTTAGCACTATAAAAGTAGAACTCTAATTGTCTCAACAATGCTTATAGCAATCAGTAACCTTCCCTACTCATATGTGGTGCTAAAATATATCTTTACATACACCAAGTACTCTTTTCACATGAGCCAGACACATCTACAATTGAAAAGAAGTGCTACAAAAACTATACAAGGTGGTAGGTTGATACTATGAAAATATAACTTTGACCATCCAGTAATATCTGTAACCATCAGTAATGTCCCTGGATCGTTACTGTTCATAGTGTGCATTGAAAATCACTTATATGTACCTGGCATGGGTACCTCTTGATTACATATAATAAGACTGGTGATATTCCCTAACCAGGTTAGATGGACTCTATCATGTTCTGCTCATCTCATCAAAATTCATAATTAAATGCATAAAAAAAAGTAAATTATGCCCCAAGACCCACCCAAACCATATGGAAATAATAGCTATGACCCCCCACTAAGGGATAAAAGTATTATTAGTGGTGTAGAACTGTTTCCCTTGCTATTATATGTCCAAGGAACCACATGTGCAGTAAATCATGTGCATCATGATGACAGATACACATGATGCACTAAAAGGCATAAAGGGGTAAGGTCTCATTTGCTGTAAATGGAACTTCAACATACATTCCTATTTAAAATAGGAATGTAAAACAAGCAAGCTTACGCAGAAGTGAGAGATGCATGCAATGGGTAAGAGACAGCAATATAGAGATGGCCATTTTATGTGGATCAGGTGTCTAGAAGTTAGTATGTAGATCTGCAGGCTTCCCACCAAGTTGACAGATGTCACCTCTCAGGATCAGCCACTGACCTTTCCGCAAATACAATATTAATAAACTCTGCTTCCATGACAGAACCTACAAAATAGAGGCTCAATATGGCCTTATAGTTGTCCACCAAGAACACATGGACAAAACACCGAGTGTGTATACGGTCGATGGATGTAGCTGCATGTGGCCAGTATGACACTGTTTCAATCCACTATAGGCCTACTGTGAAGGCTGTTCAAGGACCTGCTGTTGTGTACACTACATATTTACCACAGTCACTCTCCTATGGTGTAAGTATAAGTTGAATTTCTGCTGTCCTGTTTTCCATATCAAAGTCCTCTTTATGGCATTATTGTGCCAATAGTGTGGAAAAGTGCTCTGTGGAAAGATATTTAAACCACTTTTTATCGCTGTATGTGCTTAAATCACAGTCTGCATTCGCAAATTGTGTAAATGGTATGCTGACCTTTTGAATTGATGGTGTGAGAGCAGGAGGTGAGTATGGACAGTATAGTACTACACGGCATTACATTTAGCCCTAAGTGTAAATTTTAGGGTGTGAAACGTAGGGTGTACCTTATAGCACCCAATTGGGAGACGATTTGTTCCCAGGATCACGACGTGCAAGGTGACTTCAGGACCTGATCTCGCAATCTCATCTGTTCCCGGCACGTCAGGCAGTTTTGGAAGCCTTGCACCTATCAGAATATTGCAAGAAGGTCTATCATGGCGGTACATAAAGATAGACAATAAACTTCACTATATGCAAGTTGTCACAGTGTGTAGCTTGGCCCCGGCCCCCACACTTCCACATCAGCTGGACACCATCCGCGTTACCAAAAGCACTGATATAGGGTCTAATTTATCAAGTTATGCATGTCTGCGTTTTTCAAAAGATAGGGGTCGTATTTCCAAGAGGAATCTGTGAATAAGGAACAAGGGGGGGGGGGGTAAAAAGTGATGATTAGGGTACAAATCATGGTAACATACAGCCAAGTATAAAACAAGTAAATCTAACCAATGCTTTATCTTAAAGATGAAGCATTGGTTACATTTAATAATTAAAGACCCACACTCAGAGGTCTACTTGGGGAGTGATATGAACGAGATTACTTGTCAGTGGTTGACAATAAAAAGGGTGGAATTTCTAGAGATATCAGTGTTTTGTCCAAAATAGGGTTCATTTTAAGGCCTCAAAAGTCAGTGATTTGACTGAAAATAGGGTACCTATTTTGCTCAAAAATCAGGGGATAGGGGATGATTTTCAATTCTGGTAACGAGGATGGTGTCAGTTGATACAGGAAGTGCGGGGGCCGGGAGCTTGGCCCAGACCAATGACCATCAATGTCAAATCAGAATTATATGATAGTGTTTTCTCATAACCTGCATGAAATACCTGTTAAGGGCCGTAGTAATTAAAGAGCACTGTCAATATTTGACCATAATTGATTTTCTATGTGTGATTTGCAATGCTTGCAATATAGATGGTGTATTTATACATTCCAATCATTTTGCAAAAACAAAAGTACTGATACAATCATGTTGAAAGCTGCAGGCAGAATAAAATGACCAAAACATCATTTCTTAACAAACAGCAGTAGGCACATTCCAAGTTAAGTCTTGCGAATAGGGAGAGAAAATGTCTAAAATTAAATATATTCACAGAGGTAAGTCTCAGGTACCAATGAACACTTGAAGTCGTCCTGATACTTTCAAAAAAGAGAAGTGAACATAAATGTTTCCTGGTTATCAAAATATTAGCCCTTGGATACAGGTTACCCAATCAATTTCAACCCCCCCTCCCAGGCAACTGGCATGGAGATTGGATATTTTCCCTATAAAATTATTTTCTCCCTTTTTAGAATAAAAAGATTGCATCTGTCAATTATCCCTAAGTTGTTTCTTGACTATTTGTGTAAAATGGGACCCATCTTATAAATTGACACTTTTTTTCTTTTCCTGGCAAGGCAACCTGGTTGCCATGGCAACCAGCTCAAACAGATTGAGAAATCAAGGATATCACATAATGAGCAATAACATTGGTTTTAATGAATTTTTTAATACACTTTGAAATTTAAAAAAAAAAAAACTACTCCTTGAGTACCTTTTCAAGATTATGACATGTTGACCAAGGTCAAGGTCACCCTTTTCAAGGTCAAACACTAAAATTCAGCAGCAATTAGCAAGGACATCATATTTATGGCCAATAAATAGACGTACGACAACTCCAATCTAGTTTGGGCAAATATTTTATTGGACCTGGCCAATAAACATACATAACCAGGCCTAAGTAACACAAGAAGAAAGAAAAAAATCTCCAATGTGAGACCGGTGGTCCTTCCTGGGGCTAGGCAATATGGCCGACTACAAAGGCCACAAATGAAGGAACCTGTTACATAACACCTGAATGGAAGTGGTGACATCTGGTAATACATTGGGAACTGCTACTGCCCATTTATCACCACTTATATGCGCGCATATAAGTAGCTTATAAATAGACGTACGACAACTCCAATCTAGTTTGGGCGAATATTTTATTGGACCTGGCCAATAAACATACATAACCAGGCCAACACGCCAAACAGAATGGAGAACAAAACAAAAAAAAAAAACAGATTTTACACGAATAAGGCGCTAACCATACGCCGATCAAGATCAATATGAGCTTGTTTGGATTTTGTCAAATAATGCAACACACTCAATGATTTCCAAACACCAATGTTTTTGATGTCCAATAGACTGAAACCTGCATCTGCCAAGGCCGATGCACCTCCTCTTCGTAACGAGTGTGAAGACAACTTATCGATGCCTGACTTGGCACACAACTTATGCAATTTGCCCAAGTACCATGAATAACTGCCACGACACCATTGGCCATTTTTCATGTACGACACTACTTGTGAGTCACTGGATGGGTAGTTCACCATAGATAACAGCAAGGTCAGGTAATAATGAAGGCAGAAGATAGAGTCATTGATGAATGTGAAGGGTATGAACAAGACCCGCTCCTTAAATGAAATAGTCTTTGTATGGCGAAGTCTGACGGAGACCCCCCAGACTTCCCAGGTCAAATCTGACAAGCAGACTGCCAGTCCTTGTTCAACCACATTGGACTTACGTAATAAGCCCCTGAAGCACATGATAACAGTGATCCAAAATGCCACATCTTCAGAACATGACATATCCAATAGTTTATAAATACGCTTTAAGTCCTGCACTGACGCTGGTCGCGCCTGGTCCACATGATCACCTAGGGTCCTTTCGAATACCTCTCATAGTGATGTAGAGTTCAAATGTATTAGGGTTGACATGTGAATAACCTAGGACCTTGTGCAACACCCAAAGTCCTCCTAGGTACTGTTTAATAGAGCTGTAGCGCAGTCTCTCAGCCAAGTGTGTAACATATAACAACACAACTTCTATACTAGCGGGGAATGGAACAAGCACACCATATAATATGCAAAATTCCAAATAAGAGTTCCATTGGCTCTTCCTAGTACGCTCCGTGGCTCCAGCCATCCACTGTGACTGGTAGTTCCGTAGTTTGTGAGTCAAGACATCCCCTGCAGCAGAAGTCATTTATCAGAAATGAAGGCAATCCTTTTGCACACCTTTTATCCGTACAGCGCGACAAAAAGTCAGGAACAATATTGTCTTTAGATTTAACGCGAGTAGCAACAATATGAAAATTATGTACAACTGATAAACAAAATAATTCTCTTATCCACCACATACAGCGAACACTCCGCAATCTGCCAGTATTTATCATGCGTTGGACTTAGGTATTGTCGGTTCTGACTACAACTTTTGTATCCGACCAATCATTTCCCCAACGTTGCGCTGCGGCAACCACTGGCCAGACTTCCAGTAGGTTAATGTCAGCTGTCTCATCATATTCACAAGGGGGTTCAACAGTATGATGTAATGGAAAGCGATTATACAACTGATTGTAGGCAGGTAATTTCCATGCACCTACTAACCAATCACCATTATAACATGAGCCAAAACCAGTTAGTGATGAGTCAGTGTCTACGATAGGATGATAATCAAAGGTACGTAGGATTTTGGCAGAACCATTGAATACATAACTGAACCTTTTCCACCAGCGGATGTCATCCATAAACCAATCAGGTAGTTTGACCACCGTGACACTGTCGGCCATGTATTTGAGTAGGTTAATGACTACGTGAAAATGTTCTGCCTCCCCGAATAACTCTACTAGCGTGTGCCAAATGACCACACAGTTCTTGTAATTCTTTTTTGGTAGCAACAGTTTTACCCAAGAACTTGTCGATCAGTACTAATAAGTTGTCTAACTTTTGTGGGGGTAAGCTGATTTCCATTTTCACTGTGTCAATTACCAGACCCAAATACTGGACTTTGGTAGCAGGGGTTAAGATTTTTTTCCATGCAATATGGAAACCGAGACGTCGGAGCAGGTCTACCAATATCGCCTGATGCCTCGCACACTCCTCGTACCTGTCAGCCACAATGACAAAGTCATCAAGGTAACCGAAAACATTGAAAATACCTCTACGATTCATACACCGGATGACAAACTCGGTTAGTTGAGTAAAGATAAATGGTGCACATCTAAGACCAAACGATAAGGCTTGATCTTCAAAATATTCTGGTGCACCATCCAGACTCCACACAAAACCTTGCTTGGAACGATCGTCCGGATGAACAGCCACACTACGATAAGCAGATTGGATGTCCAATACACATAAAAACGAGCCCTCATGTATGACATCAGTAACACTATCTACTTGAGTATAATGAAACGGTTGGCAAGTTGTGTACATAAAGTCATTGATACTTTTAAGATTATCATCGGTATGGTATGTGGTGGGTTGAGTTGGAGGCACATGCCATCTAAGACATAATAAACTATATTCAAGTTCACTGGTATTGTCAGAATCGGAAGATTTTATAATTCCACAATCTATGCCAGACTCCTCGGAGTCACTGACCCCTGAATCAGAATCCACTAAGGCCTGATATCAATCATTTGATTTTTTCACAGTGCACTTTAGTTTTGTGTGATTACCCCCACAAGAACGACATACATGTGGGTGAGGGCAATCTTTGGCGTTACAACCATTATCACCGTTAAATGCATAGCAACAGTGAATTTCATCTGACTTTTTCTTCTGTTCTTTTTCCTCTTACTACTCGATCCCGCAACAGTACCAGCACCACTTTGAGATGATGGAGGCTGGATACCAAGAACATTACATAAGTGCTCGGCACTAAGATTCTCAAGACCAACACTGTTTGAGAAAATGTCGTGATCGAAATAGCAGAATGTGTGTTCACCAAACGATTCTCCCCTTTCACGCATTGCAAGATCATACTGAATGAGAGCATCCTCATTGTAGAATGCTTTCTTGTCAGTTAGGAATTTAACATGTTTACCATAGTTTTTACATGGGAAGTTTCTAGCCAACATGCTATTCAAGAGACCCATGCTAGCAGAAATAACATCATTCAAGGCGGGTTTTTTTACTTTGTCATGCGGCATGTGCTGTTCAATGTCATAGGTCACAAACTTACTGCCACTGGCATTGTTCGGTGAAAATATCACCATTGGGGCGCCTTGAGCCTGATGTTGTAGTTGCTGGTTAGGATACCATGCTGTTGGGTTTTGTAGAATTTGAGATTGCACAGACTGAACACCAGGAGCCTGGAACAGGGTTTGTTGATTAGGTAGAATTCCTGCAGCCTGGTACTGTTGTTGTCGGTTAGGAATAACGCCAAACTGATATGAAGCCTGCTGCTGATGGGATGTTGGGACTGGAACCCCAGACATATGAGAAGTAGTCGGGTTACCATATACCATAGGTGTAGGTGGGAACTTTAGCCTGCCATCTTGTGCCCTAAATTGACCCACACCAGGCCAATTGACAGTCTGACTAACAGGTGTGACAGGTGGGGAATAAGGTGTGCCATCTCTGTAGAACAGCTGAGGAACAGTGTTTCCCATGGAAGGTTGGGATGGAAACAAACCCTGAGTAGCATTAGGACTACTAGAACTGTCAATACCACTAGAAATGCCTGAAGCATTGTTTTTAGGAGCTACACCACCATTTCTCCATTGTTTCCACAGTAAGAATTCCTGATAATCATTGTCTAATTCACCATGGAAATGTCTTTCACCCACTGGATAGTCAGGTTGATTGTCTCTGGGGACCGGGTGATTGTACCGGGAAGGTGGCTTGTTATCGCGGGTGAGCGACTTGTTTACTTGGGTATTCCGCTCTCCTGGAGGCAATTTTTTACACAAGTTGGGTAAAATAAACATACCTGAGCTGGTTTCAAGGCCGGATTGGCCTGCGGAGGGTCCAATAACACTAGAATTAGGCCCTAAAGCATTGTTTACGGCTGAAAGCTGGCTTTCCGGAAGTACAGGGCGGCCATTTTGGACTCCGCAGTGAAGGTAAGAGCTGGCTTGTGATTGGCCAGTTTGGAGGCCTGGTGCGTTCGAGTCACCACTTTCGTTCCTTACCACATCCAACTCTGAGGGATCCAGACCCATAGGACTAGCAGTAAGAGAAAAAGATTGGGCCTCGAACGCACCCATGGCTCCATGCCAAGCACGTACCCCATCGTTAAATTGGCGGATAGATCTGTTATTTTCAGCCCGCAGGCTGGCCAACTCTAGTTCCAACTCTTTGCGTTTACACATTTCATCAATTTTTGATTTCCTGGCCTTTTCAAGTTCAATCTGATGCAATAAATCATTTTGTGTAGAATCTTCCCCAAGGCTGCCAAGCTCACCATGTTGACCGTCCTTCCCCTGGGGCGGCCGGTCGCTCTGCCTGGCCTCCGTGGCCTCCTGCCCGTCACGCGCGGCTGAATCCACGGAACCAGGTAATTTTTCCAAATCCTCCGGAGAATAACGTTTCCCCGGATTGGTCACCCCACAATTCGGGCACTTGGCCGCGTTACCATGGTAGGAAGTATCACAGGCCACGCATTTAGTCATGATGACTGGGGATTTCCAAAAAAAAAATCTCCAATGTGAGACTGGTGGTCCTTCCTGGGGCTAGGCAATATGGCCGACTAAAAGGCCACCAGTGAAGGAACCTGTTACATAACACCTGAATGGAAGTGGTGACATCTGGTAATACATTGGGAACTGCTACTGCCCATTTATCACCACTTATATGCGCGCATATAAGTAGCTTTAAAATTAGATTAAATTCACTCTTTGACATGTTTTAAAATGATAGTTCAAGGTCATCCTTCTTAAGGTCAAACCTCTGAATCAGATCGAATATGACATGAGAATTAAATCTTTGGCCATAAAGTTGGTTTAAATTCAGTATTTTACATGCTTTAAGGTGATAAGATAGTCCACTCCTTAAGTTACTTTTTACTAAAAATGGCCACATCTAAGTTCGTCAACTGATTTCTTTACACACCTTGGAATCCAAAAATTAGCTACTCCTTGAGTACAAGGTCACGACACATTTAACTTTGGCCAAGGTCAAGTATTTTTAAGGCGAATGACCTGTATTACCATGATTAGGCATGTATAATTAAGGTGGAAACAAAAAAAACTAATACTTGTCCAATGAAAAAAAGAAACTGTATACCAAAAATCAGATTGATTGATGGTATATCTAATTTTCTAGAGAGGAAATACTATAAAAAAAAGTGACCTGCATTACTGGTGACCTCCGTTACGAGTCAAGCCACAATATCTAGCTTTAAAATCCTAAGTTGGTCAACTCATTTTTTAACACACCTTGAAATCCAAATAAGCTACTCCTTGAGTACAAGGTCACCTTTTTAAAGGTCAAACACCTAAATTTGCCAGAAATTAGCAAGGAAAACATGTGTATAGCTATAAAATGGGCATTGATTAACTTTTTGTTTTGGCATGCTGTAAAATACTAAAATGGCCACATCTTTGAGTCCAACGTTGACCTTAGACAATGTCAAGGTTTTCCTTTTCAAGGTCTAACATCGTTGAAATCAGCTGGGAAATTAAATTTATGACCATAACATTGGTTTGAATTCACTTTATGCCACACTTTTCAAGGTCATAACAGAGGTTTCAAGGTTAAACACCTCAAATTGGTTGGTTATTAATGGCTCATCCTTAAAAGAAAAGTTGGCGGAAAAGTTACATTTTTGATAAAACAGAGACAGTCCATTTAAAGGTAAAGATTATGCTGTTTTGTCCAAAAATAAGTTGTGGTAATTTTGTTAAAATGGATGTCAATTTAACTGAATCAAACATTTTTAGCTAGATTCTCACTCTGAATAGTGTAACGTCATCATATATCCTACTAGATTGGACTAATATGATGATATAAACGGGGATATTGGCTAATGATAACAAACAGAGTATTTCAGGTTGCCATGGTAACCAAATTTGCAATTTTCTTTATATTTGTATTGAAAATTGATTAGTTTTGTGAATATGGGACCAGAGCCTTTATGAGGCAATTTCTCAGTTTAAGGTATTTGGCATAATATCTTTCAACAATGGTTTCAATGTACTTCCCATGCTCTTATTAATGTGCATTATATGAAATGAAAGCTCTTGATGTGCCTTTTTTAATACTCTGTGGCCTATCCCTTAGTTTCTAAGGATGGGTCAAAATGGTCTTCTTTTTTTTAGATACTTTTTTAAAGTTCTAGCATTGTTGACCTTAGCCTAGGTCAAGATTATCCTTTGCGAACACCTTTGGTAACAATTTTTAACTGATGATTTGTGCCTTTATATTTGTTTGAAGCAGAAATGTAAATTCTTCAATATATCTTTAACAATACGCAAGGTAACACTCATCAATGTTTGACCTGGAAAGGATAACCAGTGATAACATTAAATTTAAGCAAGGTCTACCACATTATGGCCTTACTTGATCTTGAAGTAGACCACATTAGTATTTTTCAAAGCATGCCACGAATTGAATTTAACCTAATTTTATGGTCATGAATGCAATTTCCCTGCTGCTTTTATCCAAATCAAGGCTTTTGACCTTTCAAAGGAGTTCCTTGACCATGTTAACCATGTTATGACCATGAAAAGACAATCAGGGTGTGAACCATTTTAAGCATGTCAAAAAGTCAATTGAAACCAATTTTATGGCCATAACTTTTATCCCCTTGCTGATTTGACTTTGAAAAGGATGACCTTGGCTAGGGTCAATAATAATAGGACCTTGAAAAAGGACTCAAAGAGTTGGCCATTTTAAGTTTTTAAAGGTAGACATTATGGGTCAGAGAGCTGAACAGGTTTAGGGGGATTTTTTTGGGGAATTTTAACACTTAGAAAACTATAAAACATCACATTTGATATCAAACATATATTTTCTGTGCCAATTGTAATGGGTCAATTATTGTAATCATGCTTCAGGCCATAGTGTTTTCAGTAAGCAGCCTTTTTCATCATGAGGCCCCCCACATGCAAAAAGTATGAAAATAATCTATGTTGTTGAAATTTTTCTTTAATTAGTTCTAGAAATCCTAAAAAATTCCAAAAACTGATCTTAAATGTACTATGGCACAGGAACTTCCCTGGACAGCAGTTACCTACAGGGAATGTGCCAGATGATTGCCTTACTATATTTCAGTTAAAGCTGACATAAATACAGAAAGGGGCAGTGATTTTAAGGGTTTTACATGTGGTCCCCAGTCAGCACACATAGTTATCAGGAGTCTCCACCTGGTGACACAGTCCTCTAAGACCTCTAGATCCCACTGGCCAATCCTCACAGGCCTTACAATCCAGGGGCTGCCCTTGTTCAACCATAACGACTCTTCTGATTGTTTGTAATTGAATATGGGCCATCAAAGCCCCCCACCCCTATGGGCGGAGGGTCTCATTTACTTTTGATAGTACCACAAGAGGAAGTCCTTTTGAGAGGAAATAAATCCTCCAAGGCTGCAGCCAGCTTTTCCCCTCTCATATTCATTCTTTTTCCATTTCAAATACATCAAGGTAATTGCCCAGGGGCTAACTTTGAAGCTATTAGAAAGAATGGACCATAAGACCAGGTTAATCCAGAGGGGTTGTGGGATATGGCGCTCCTTGGCTAACCCTAAGGGAATCACCATAAAATTTTACTGACCACTTTACATAGCAGAGCTTAGGAAGGAATCAGATGCATTTGTGGTTAGTTTGGTGGTGATGTTATCTACGGATTAGAAAACTTATTATGGTTCAAGCTGTCCAGGGTACAAATTCTAGTTCAAAAAAGATCAGCTTATATAGCAAATGTCTTATGTATGCATTTATAACACACCTACTCTCTAAATTGCATGCCCCGTTGCAGCATCCTAAATGGCAATCGGGATCATATCGACTCAATGGAATTTTGAGCATCTCTGACCATATCAACATAAAACAATTACAGGTTAACCTGATTTGTTCTGACTGAGGATTATGATCTGAACCTCTTGCTTGTGTAAAATAACACTATAAGAAAAGGTTCTTGGGAAGGCATTTTGAGCTGCCTTGTGTTCTTTGAAGTAGGACCCCAGAGGGTGTGGGAGGTGGCTGGGGGACATGGCAAGGGATCATGGGGGAGGTGCTTAGGGTATCTGTCCATTTGCCTGTACTTGTGGATGAGAGGGGATGTAAGGCATTAGTAAGAGAAGATGTTTTACTAGTAGGGTAAAGATTAAACATACTCAGTATTTACTGTGGAAGATGGTTCAGGGCACACTTGACAAAGTTCTATTGTTGGTTATTGGCAGGTTGATAGTTTGAAATTCTTTCTTGAGGAACACTGGATTTCGTTATCATATTGAGAGGTGTAGTATGGTTGAAGAGACAGAAATTATGATAACACACACAGAAGAAGAGCTGCATGTGCATTGTAAGAGGCCCTTAGATAGCAGGGAAATGGATATCAATTCACCAAATAGAAATATAGCATTCATTAACAAGAAAATTAGAGATCAGTATGAAGAGTATTTCAAGCAAAGAGGCCCAGAGACATGCAGAAGCACCTTCAGCAGGCATAGGTGGTCGGAACTAGAGTGGAGACAGTATGTAGGAAGGCCATGTTGAATGAACATCTGCCTAGACTGCTCTCCATGAGCAGCTCACATTCACAGGGCCTCCCACTTACAGAGGCATTAAGAGGCATTAACACTAGCTTCATCAAAGTGTTTTAATACATAATGTTCATTGGTCATCTTGATGCATGACTGCGGCTATGGGCAAGTATGAAACAAACTGCAATCATGCTAGTGCTACATGGTTGATACGATCCCGGAAGGTTGTCATGATGCATCAATGCAGTGCTGTGGAGTATGATCACAAGTGATGCACAGGGGCATCTTGATAGCAAAGGAAAATTAAGCTGGGGTATCGCATTGTTCTGAAAGGGTATGAATGTGTAAAGGACAGGGGGAGCAGCTCATGGTGGGAGGGTCAGTTTACTGGGAGCAACTCCCAATACCAGAGGCAGTGACCTCACGGTTGGGTCCTTAAGACATTTAAGGCAAAGGCTTGTATGAAGTAATCAGGAACTAATGCACTGGTAAAAGACTTGTTGTCACTGGCCCAGCGTATTTTGGTGCATTTATCAAGCCTGTTGGGTGTCACAAGAATACAACACTAAAGGGATTATTACTCATCATTGCTGTAACCATGCTGACACCTTTAATCAAAGCTATATGGTTCCTATACATGGTAAAAGGATAGCTTTGAGCAATGTGCATTTGGTGTGGTAAATAATAAAAGCTACTATGGCCACCCCCCTTCCTTTACTTAAGAGCATGATTGATTAAACTGATATTGTTTCACTGTTAGCATCACTATCACTAAATCAAAATATACCAATCACACATCTGATGATTAGGAGGGAACTTTATTGTTACAGCTCTGACATATATCTAATGTGATATTGATATATCAACAAACACATACTCATGCATAGATTAAATGCATATCTATTCACCCAGACCTCCCTCTTCAAAAAATTCTCCAAAGCATATAAACGGAGCAATAGATATCTGATGGTAAATTCTAAAAATTATATAACTGTAGTAAGGTCAGTCCTAAATTGATGCACTTGGTGATTTTCTGGTAGATATTGCAGTAAACTCTAGTTAGACATGTGGCAATACTAGTGATCTTTATTATTTTCTAATATAAGATGGCATTGTCATAAGACAGTCTATATGGCTATGTAGCAGCGGCAAGTGGTCACTACACGCTATGAACAACACCCTATAGCTGGCACTACCTCTCATCATAGGCCACTAGTGTTAAGGGTGGAGGCAATATTCAATTTCCCTGCGTCCACAACAAGTTGAGGTGGGGGAAGGGGTTACTACCACAGACTACTGTGAGCCAGAGGTAGGTGGTAGAGTAGAGATGGTAGAGGTTGAGGTAGGTAAGAAGGGAAGATAGGAAGGGGGTAGAGGTAGGGATGAATGGAGGGAGGGACGAGCTCCAGGTAGGGACAGGGGGACGTGAAGGAAATCAGAGGTAGGGAAAAAGGTTGGGTATAGGAGGGAGGAGTAAGAAGAGAAGTGAGTAGGGGTAGGAGGGAAGATGATTCAGGGTAGAATGAAGCTAAGGGATACAGTGATAGTGTGGAGGGTGTGGTAGGGAAGGTATAAATGCATGTAAAGGGAGAACAGTGGGGAAATTGAGGTATAGGGAAAAGGACAGAGATAGGATAGGGTTTAAGGTAGGGGATAAATGTGAAAAGGATAGGCACAGAAGCATGTGAGAGGGATTCACATTGACAAGAAAGGAAGGACCTGCCCAGACTATTGGCTATAATTATTGCCTCTACTGGCATACAAGGCTTTTCACATGTAGGGCCGAGCTGGCAGAAAAAAAATTGTCATCAATTCTTTTTCCCAAATACAGGGGCACTATTAGACTCCCAACACTGCCCTTATGTGGGTAAAGTGGATGGGTACATGTGGGGAATTTGGTGGGTATTCAAGGAGAAGGTACATGTGTTAGGTGCAGTCATGCAGTACATATTTGATACCATTGCAGAAATTCTGACTTAATTACTACATGTTAGGTAGTTGCGAATCACATTTACAAGTCCGAGCATTAAGATGTCATGCTATTGATTTTCTCAAAGGACATATTTGAATAGTAGTGTAAAAAAGTTGCTCTCACCAACCCACATCCTGATTCGTTAGTACATTAGGAAAACATAGAAGACAAGAGACGGTGATATAGATGTACAAGAACAAAAGATTTCTATCAGTCATTGCCCATAGACAGGTTACCTCACATATCATATAACCAATCACTGTGTCAACCTTATATGCGAGGACTCCTAGTCCTTTATAGAATTGGCCAAAGTTGTCAGTGTGCTTAATACATGAGAATATTTGACTAAAGATCAGTAATACTAATAAGTTGCACAACATCAAAGCCTTGCTGTTGCTTATAGCATTTCCTTCAACACAGGGTACATCTTATAAATATGTGATGTATTACTATAATATCACTATCAATATTCTCTCAAATGAGGGATATGCTTGCCTTTTTCCTTTATCCTATCATATTCTGAGCAGCCCTATCAGAGCTTCGAGGGTGCACATGCTCTAATCAGAAGGAATGCTCTTCCCTCAGGAAATAACTGGGGGTAATCAGCCTCCGCTCTTTGTATTGGGATATCATATGATGGTTGCTATGTGTGTTGTTACTCACAAAGTATTTGACCTAATTTAGGGGTCACGTCAGATGCCTATCATTATGGGCACATAAAAATTACACTCATGCATTCCTTTCACTGTACCATGGCTGTTTTGCATGGTTGATATGCTCTATGAATAGGGCAATAGAACACTAGACAATTATCTGGACAGAAATTGCATTTGAAGTGCTTTTCCAGTTACAGACACATGATATACTGGCAATATGGTTTAAAAAAAGAGAAACCCACATTATTGAACCCTTTGAATGAAATGTGACACTTTATTAGGTTTCAGGTTTATATAGGTATGTCCACTTACTTTAGCATATTACTGAATACACACAATAATTACTGGTTATACATATTGATGATGTATCAGCTTTCCCATTTTAACCACGATTGGCAGTCTAATGAATGTACTTTCATGTATTTGCAGGTGCCTTACATTGGCTACCATGGGTGATAATACAAGAATCTGACTGTACTATATCTGGCTACTAATGAGGAGCATCGGTATGACCTGGTCATGGTCACATGGTGCTAGCACGTGATCGGTAAACCAACACCACTTTCTTTGATGAATAACTCCCACTGCTTGTAAATGCCACCAGCAACACCTTATACTCATAGCATGTTGATGGTCAATAGACCTGCATGGCTCTTAAACATGCAGACCACATAGAGACCAGCTGCTCAATATTCAGTGAAAGAGGACAAGGTGAAATCCCACCCAGTGGCCTAATTCATGTGCGCTCTGGGAGGTACCACCTCCACACAAGCCTTTCTTCACATCCGGGTCATTGACCGGAAGTTGGAGTGCACTTCCTGTGGGAGTTGAGACGCAGGGAGACCTGTCATTTTACCATAGCAGCCTCCCACCCAATGCACGTACTGTGTTGAAGTATGTGCACATGCATGTATTGATAATGACTGCTGCAGGGAAAGGGAGCACTCACCTGATGACATCTCACATCAAGGATTGCTTTTCTCCAGATTATACTTGATCTTTCTACTATATTCTCCTATGTAAGGTTGTAAAAAGAGCCCTGGTGAAGCTTTTACTGCAGAGGAAACAGATGCTTTGCTTTTGATACATACCCTTTACACTTGAAGTACATCAAAGAATGGACAAAAAGTTACAGTACAAGTACATTGGATTCTACTTTAGGTAACATACCACCCAACATAAAGCATAGCAATAATTCTATGACACAAGCAATTTTGTGAATGTAACCACTATGAATTATCAAGGCTATTCCCAAGATGGTCCAACAGGAAGTGACCTCCAGTGTCTGAGGGGACTCTGGGAGTGAGAAGAGTGCCATGAGTAAAGACAGTGTTGAGGGGGGTAGTAAGGGATGCAGTGAGGGCATCCAGCGCAAAGGGCAGTGGGGAGCAGGTCTTAGTTAAGGAACAGGTCAAGCCATGAAAATGTATAAGTAAGTAAGTATAATAAGTTGAAATTCCCATTTACAAGTTACAGTGCCAAGAGTAGTAGGTGCACATTAAGCACATGCACTTAAGTTGGTGACTGATTTATTATGATGATGGTGCCACTTAACTGTGGGTGTTTAACTGTCCACAGAATATTATTGCAACGTCTCCTCAATATCCTCTTATTCAGAATATGGCAAATATTTATGTATAACTACAATTCTACTTCAACTTAGGACAGAGGTAAGTCTCGTATAATTATAAAATTATTCCTCTGGAATCCTCAGGGTTGCCAGGAATCGATGAGAGCTTCAGAGCTTAATTCACCCCCGAACAGATGAATAACAAAAAATTTAAGAACCTTACATTATTTCCACAGTGTATCACTACCAAGTTATAAAAGAGTCAGCATCTAGCTTGTTTAGCATTTGCGTGCATTAGCTTGCAAGAGTTTATGACCAATGTCGGTTACATCAGTGTCTATGTTCTTATGGTAGAATTTTGCAAACATCTCCGCGTTTTTCCACCTGGCCTGATGTAGGAGGAGATTCATGTTGCGACTGAGGCAGCCCCTCCTCGGGTTGAGTGTGCCCCATAAGTCTTTGCTGTTTTGACGCTAAACTTGGTTGTATTTATCCCCGCCTTGGATAGCGTGGACATGACCCACCTAGAGAGACACCCAAAGTATACCCATAAAAAGAGAAATCACCCTACTCCAAAATTTCTTGGAGACTACCCTGCCCCTCAAATGCATCGAATTCACGAAACCAGGTCCTGAAAGGAGGGAAGATGTAAGAATACCAATTAGTCCATGTGAGAGAGAAGGCATTTGTTCGTGATGACTCAGGTTCAGTGTTCCAAGACAGAATCTAATTTGTTGTTAGTATGGGATGCAAACAGGTCTATGTCTGGGGCCCCCCACCTTGCACACATCTTATTTAAGATCTTTGTGTTAAGCTCCCATTCAATGTCATCTGAGAAGTGGCGGATTTGATATCTGCTAACACCTTCTTAACTCCAGGAATGTGAGCTATCACCAGCAACATGTCCCTTTCCTCACACCACTCCCAGATTTCTTTTGCCATCTCGTCACACTCTATTGACTTTACCTCACCCATCTTATGTATGTAAGCTAGGGCAGTAGTGTTGTCAGTTCTGACATTAACCATAATACCCTTTTCTGGGACAAGTACCTGGAGGCCTAATAGAATGGACTATCCTTTCTGGGTGCCTGATCAAATTTGTTATTAATTTTGGTTTTAGCTTATATCTATCCAGGATACAGAGTAGACTTCAATATTTGTCATGTGGCTATCAGAACACCTGACCCTGAACTAATATTAAGTTTATATGGCATTTTCATAAGGATGATGGGTACTGTTACTGCCTGTAAGGAAATGATTATAAAGATACTCTCAGATAAGCTCAGGGGTACCTTAAAACGTAAAGGATGGTAAAGGATCTCTCCTTCAGATAATTCATCACCCTGTCTTTGTCCACTGAAGGTATCAAAGGGTCAGCATAACTGGTTCTATAAATGGGCCACTGTAAAACCCTACATGTAAGGATCACCCCACATGTAAGGTGCACTCTGAGTTCATGCCAGATCTATAAAGTTTGGTGATTTTAGTACTATTCTATGGTTTGAAAACCTTGCCTGACTTCAGAGACATCTTATCAGGTACATATAAGGCTTATTCTTGCATCACGTTTTACAGATATTCCAGTTCGGGTATCAAGTGATGAAGTGATACTTATAGAAATGGATAAGAGAAAAATAGTGTGAGAAGTCTCATCAAATTGCAGCTGGCAAGTAGTGACACTTTCTCCTTTCCTCTATATTCTATGCCATGAGAATCTGCCAATCTGTTCTAAATGTGATAAAAGAGCTTTATGGATCGTATCGATCACATGTCGGATTTGTACAGGATGGATGTGCTCCATTTTTTATATTGGCCTGTTTCAAACCAGAATTCATGTGGATAGAATCAACACTTCCCAAAGTTACATAAATTTTCCCTCGGATATGCAGGAAGCTCAAATTACAGGAGGGAAAACACTTTGCTGCAGTTCAAATTTTAGTCAAGTAGGATACTGTAACCCTTGAGAAGAAGACAAAGTCTAGAGACATAACAATCCATAAACAGGAATGCGGCATTGACAGAGAAAGCATAAAAGAGTGAAGAAAAATGCTATTATATGTCACCATAGATCATTGTGTCGACATCCTGTTACTTGTGTTGTGATACTCCTGAAGAATCACATTTATACTATAATGCATCTCGTTGCCCACCTCACCATATCCATATACTTTATAAACATTTGAATCTGTAAATACCATGTAACCCCTGATCATAAAGCTATAGATGATCGCAAAAAAAAACCTGGAAAACATTAAACTGTGTTTTTTTATCTTCTAAGCTTGAATTTTTGAGGCTTCTTTTCTTGTGCTTGAAATCCACTGGTCTATTTGACCTTCAACCAATGTCAATTCAGTAGTTTGAATCCCAACAGTGAATGGGCCCCTGGGGAGCAGCTACTTGTAAAGGAAATGTGGTCTGTTTCTCATTCGCTCGCAGACCCTCTTGTACTTGTTGTTGAAGGTAGTGCAAAGCCAAGGAATTACAAGATGGGGAAATAGACCTTTGACCTGTGGATAGATCAGATGGAAACCCTGACATCAGTCTGAAAACAAGCCCATTTTGATAATCTACATCATTTCTCATGTACACCTACTACCTTGAGTAGCCACATCCCAAATGTGGTAATGATTGTTTACCAGCAGTAATTGCTGGCTTAGTACTATATATGTTTAGTATCAAAACCTCACCTACAAGCCATGAAATGAATTTAGAAGGACTTTAAAAAGCTGGACTGTATAAGCTAGAGTATGCCTCAAAAATGATTTATTAGCCATGTCTTTTTATGATATGTATCTGATTAAACTGTAGAAGATAATTACATTCCAGACATGAAAACATCTAGTCATTGCAAGGCATGGGCATGCAGAGGTTAACATTATCAGAATCATCAGACTGAGCCTAGGGTAATATTCTACTGAAGACCAACTAGCCTTGAGCCATCAGAAATGCAATTATGTGGGGCTGAAATTCAATTATATGTCTGCTCTGCTAAAGTGCATATACCCCACAACTAGTCAGATGGATTGGCAACAGAGTTAATGATATTACTGCAACTCTATACATTGGCCTCCTACCAGCAAAGCTAAGAGTTTCTTTGAATCAATAAAAATCAACAAAGAACACTATTATGTGTTTCACGTTACCCTGTCTCTGTCTTAATCTAGATTAGACCCTGCTAATAGAATGATGGAATTGGGTTATCCAAATGGCAGATCAGGCAAATTTCCCAAAGGTATACACATTGTTTCCTTGCAGTAAAAGACTTGTTGACCTGAGAAGCTTAGGTCAAAATATAGGAACATGTCCAAATTTGGGAGCAATTATTCATGGCCCAATTTAAACCCATGGTATTTAAAATCTATGCTTTCCAGCCATTAATAGATGTTTACACTCTACTTAGGTAGAGCTGTCCAGTATATCTAAGTTTCAAGACAGTCACCTCTAACAACCTCAATATAGTTAAGTCGGTCTCAATCCCAACATAAATTTACCATGAGGCAGTATGGTTATAATGTCTAGGGTTGTGACTGATGTAGAAGATGAATGCCTTATTCATTACATCCCTGACAGTGATGTATACATTCCTTATACCAGCGCTAGAAGCATGGACATGAGGTGAGAATCCTGAAGCCTGGGCTGACATATGGGGAGGGATTTGTGCTCTGCAATCTGACCTAATTGGGTTTGGGCTTGGAGTGTTTGGGCAGTTTGGTGAGTTGGCAATGAGGGGTGTGGGTTGGGGAGGGAGAGAATAGAAAGATGGGGAGAAGAGGATGTGTGCTGGTAAGGTGAGACATTGATTTTCGGGTCCAAAAAGTTAGGATGCTGAAAACATTTGTTTGGTGTAGAGGTAGTTCTAACACTGCATAGCTGTGATCTGTGTGTGACTTACCAACACTTTATTGGTGCATCATGCTGACTGATGGGCATGATGCATCGATACATGAGTTGTCATTAAAGGTTTCATTTGCTGTAGATGGAGATTCAATGTGGTTTCAGTTACATTCCTATTCCTTTACATTCCTATTTTGAATATAGAAGGAACAAGTGAAACTTAAGCTGAAGAGGGAAAGCTGGGAAAGAGACAGTGGTGCAGTGATGGTTATTTTAGGGTAGCTGTATGTGTCTAGAAATGAGTAAACATATAAGTTTGCAGGCCTCCACCATGGTGATAGATTTGACAGCATGAGAAGACTTTCTCGGGATCAGCCACTGACCTTTTCGTCAGTACATTTGACCCCATCATAGTCCACAGGGACAGAACAGACACTATGTTTGTATATGTAGTAAGTGAAAGGCCTGAATATAGGGAACTACAATTTAAATATTCTGCTTTACAACTTTGGGACCACATCGGATGTCTAAGCATGAGTCATATACTACTAATGCATAAGCTACAATGCTGATGATAAAACCAGTAATAAGAACCAGTCTTCACAAGCAGCAACTCAGACATACTATATTTCAGCTTTAGCTTATAATATATATTATAAAAGAAAAGACAGAAATAGGGCGCAATATGACCATGTGAGATCCCCAGTCAGCAGACATAGATATCAGGAGTGGCGACCTGGTTGTAGAGTCCTCTTAAACCCCTTGATCCCACAGGCAAATCTGACTAATCCACCTGACACAGTACAAGTTGACCAGGCATATCTGCAGAGTTTGTTCAATCATCTTGATGGCATCTGATGGCAGGAGGTGGATCCTCAGGTGGAAGTAAATCAAGGACTTGGTTAAACACCCAACTAGTCATATGTGTCATGTTATCTTTTCCTACTGCAGGAGACATGTATCAACCCTGTTAGGAGTCCCAATGCATGAATGCAACACTGGTTGTGTAGTATAACTGGATAGGTCTGCATTCATGCATCATGATGACCCTCTGCATTGAAGTTATATGATCCTCATCAAAGGTAATAAGATAGCTTGGAGCAAGGTGGGTATGGTGTGTTGAAATTTTAGGCTAAGGTTTAAATCTGTAAGGGAATGTGATTTCCACGCGTGCGACGCACCGACTCTCAGGGGCTGGTCGTCGTGTAATCACATGTCCCCTCTCTGTATCACCCCAGTCCAGGCGTGGGTGGAAGGTAGAAAATGTTGTACGGGGAAGTAGCTTAGAGGTAGAGCAATCATCTGAAGGCTGAGAGCTCCCAGGTTCGACTCCTGGTTTTATAAAGAGCTACTTGATTTGCAAAATCATAACTCTGCTGAACAAATAAAGCCAACACTCATTATCTTGATCTAGAAGCTATGAAAGCTGTCAAGAAGGCTATGATCAGTGCTTTTGTGCCAGCTAGGATGGAATCCCTTTTCCTTATAATGGCTACTATGGCAGCCCCCTCCCTCAGATAATCAAATCCAGATTATTTCACTGTTGGTATTACTAGCAATAAAACAAAATAATTATACCAATCAAACATTTAAATCTGATGATTAGCAAGACACTTTATTTTTATATAGCTCTCTACATATATCTAACATGATCTCTACATATCAAAACACCCATACTGCCTATACATATGATGCTTATCTATTTACCTAGACCAACCTCCACAGTTGATAGAATTCCCCAAAGCATAAAAATGGAACAATGAATAACTGATATAGTGTTTTATATGTGACCAAAGGAGCTGTTTTTACATTTCCCAGTAACTGTAGACATGAATTACTGCACAGTATGAGCCACCCATGTTTCATGGATCCCTCAGCGGCAATTCCCTCCACATGTGGATAGAGTTCCCTTATCAGGAAAGTACACATCACCATAATAAATTATGAACAGACCACAACTGACCATCGTGGCCAATGAACATAACCGCCATAGAGTCCAGACAAGTTGAGGATTGCTGGTATAATCTAAAATGGTAAAATCTGTATATCACAATATCACGTAGAAAAACATGTATGTGTACTTGTTGAAGTTGTCTGCATTCATAGCTTTGACTATGAAATGTGTAATAACTGTAGGGTTGGTAGCACTTCATGCAGAACCATGTTGAATCCATGTCAGTCTTGCTGTACTCCATAATCCTATTTCCCTTACAGCAGTGAGGGAGGTAGGGGAGGATGGAGACGTGACCTTGGCAGATGACCTAGGCAGTGATATGGTGGCTTCGTGAGGGGCTCCTGAGGTCACGATTGAACAAATAGCATAGATCCTACATTGATTGGAGTGAGGTGGGGGGCAGGTTTTACTACCACTGGCTACTGTTGGCTAAAGGGAGGTGGTAGAGCAGAGGTATAAAAAGGGGGTTGAGATAGGGAAGAGGGGAAGATGGGAAAGGTGTGGATGTAAGGAAGGGGATCAAGGTGTGAATGAATGAAAGGAGGGAAGGGATTGAGGTAGTGATACGGGTGATGGAAGGGGGGACAGGTAGGGAAAGGGGTTCTAAAGGGAAGAGGGGAGGAAGGGAAGGTAGAAAGTGCATAGGGGTAGGAAAGATGATATAAGGAAGAATAAAGAGAGGAAAGGTGGTTGAGTTGAGAAGAGGGGAGGAAGAAAAGGGGACTGAGGAAGGAAAGGGATAAATGGATCTAAGGGGAAACATTAAGGTAGGGAAAACGACATAGCAGAGGGGGTTGAGGTAAGGGTGAATGGGATAGGGATAGGCACAAAACTATTTGGAAGGGAATTCAGGTAGACAAAATATTATATTCAAGATATGTAGATGCACACAAAACCAGACACAGTAATTTTATTTTCATTGGCGATTTTTGATTAGGACTAGGAATGTTTACAATATGAGATCTTGGAGAAGCAACATGTAGAAATCTTGTAGAAATTTGATCAACGTTTTGTAACAATTAATGTTTCTTTGTCAGGATGATATTATATATTTGAGGTGAATTCTCACTGGATGAGGTAAAGCAGAGTTATGAATCAGATCATATGAACACAGTGCATGTGTAGTTCAATTTATATGGCAAAGAGCATGGTATTGTACTAGCAGGGGAGGGGTATGAGCCTGTTGGTGCATAGCCATGTCTGCTCCTCTGTTGCTGGTTTTGACTGAAACATGAAATATGGATCAACACAGTAAAAGGTATGCCCATGCACCCCCTCACGGGCGTACCTTTAACCGTGTTGATCCACAAATGTTGTCCACTGAAGCAGACAGAGTGTCTATTCAGCAGCACACAATCCCATGTCAAAGGGCATCAGTCTCACCTTAATACATCTGACGTGTGTTCGACTTTGCAGCTCAGGGCTAGCCATTTGCTGGATTGATAAAATACCTGGGTGGACTAAGAAATCAATGACTGCATGCAATATTAAATAAATATTACCTTATTGGCAAATGGTGCTTTGGAATATAAGAAGCAAATGGTAAGTCTTAAAATTATAAAGAAAATGTGTAAATTATCATTTCTAGCTCAGGCTCAAATATAAGTTATATCAGCAAAAAAAGCATTTGGCCCTTTCCTTGGAAAAGGGAAAATAAGAAGGTTTGAAATCCAAACTTTCAAATGTTCATATAGAATGGAAGGTAAGTCTCACTATCCTTATTCTATGTATTACACAAAACAAAATGACAGCATCTTACAAGGTACCCCCTGGTGTGACCCATACATGACCCAACTCATGTGAGGTGTACACCAAGAAATGGGAAATGAGGTGACTTCTGGCCAACATGGGTTCTCAGTGTCCAGAAAAATGCTGGGTCACGGGCACTTGGGTGCTTCCAGAGAACCTCAGGGTTTTCCACAGAGACATTGGATAGTGAGTAGAGGACATTTGTTAGTATTGTGTACATGTACTATGGAACTCTGTTCTTACACTGAAAGCCTACAGGATCCAAAACTCGTCAATACTGACGACTTTAGGTCCTCAGGTTTACTATACCTAAATCTACAGCTTTAGGTCGTCATTGGGTCGTCACTGATGACCTAAAGTCGTCACTATAGGTGCCCTTTATAGCCATATTGTCCTGAGCAGAAATTACATACATCCCAGTGCCAGTATTATTCTTTTTATTATGTTTTTTTTTTAACATATACCTGATCCCCTCACCCATAAATCAGTATTTACTTTTCCAATCTGAACCCACTATCATGGGATCAGTTCTAATTTATGTAGTGCTGTGTGAGTACAACCTTCTACTATGTCATAGGCTCTCAATAGATATGGACTTATACCCTCAGCACTATTCATAAGAGAGGTGTCATTAGCAGAATGATCAAATACTCTTTCTACATTTTCATTTAAACTTTTCCACCTCTTTACAGGTAATTTTTTATCAAATGATCCTTATATTTCCCTTTTCATAGCAACAATACAATAAGAACAATGTATATTCATGAGTCTATATACACTCCAGTTAACATAATTTGTATCACAGAAAAGCATAGTGGGGGCCTCTTATGGCAAACACCCAAACGATAAGTAAAGCCAAGGTGGTCAGTGTGACGACCTAGGGTAGTCATGAAGGCCTGACGACCCTCTGACGACCCTAAGCTCGTCATATATGACGACTTTGCAATAGCGGTGGGTTTTCAGTGTAGGGCATTTGCAAGAGTGACTGTTTCTGGTAATATTTGGACTGTTATTTATACTGTATTTGGTGGAATCAGCAATCAGCACTGTGCATGATACAAAAGAATGTGACACAGCCAACACAGCCGTCACAATGAACAGTGAAGTTACCTAGCCCTCAGGCAATCATAATCCATAGGCTAGACACCCCTGTGCACTCCAACATATGGTCACATGATTCAACCTAACTAATCAGGCAACCTAGCTTTGAGATACCTGCTACATCATTGGTCAGTTCCCCAAGACTCTGTATGGAGACCTACTAACTTGATCATGTGACCTTACCCCTTATAAGGAGCCAGCACAGCAGGAGAACATCAGAACATCTCCAGCCTTCAGGAACCTATGCTATAGGGCCTGTTCCATCTTTACTTAATCTGCATTGGGTGATCTCACAGATCACCCATGACAACGTACACACTACCTCCCCAGACTATTTGCAATATGATTATTATCTCAACTAGTATGCAAGGCTTTTCACACGGAGTGCAGAGCTGGCAGAATGTCTGAATTCAAAAAGAATTGTCATCAAATGTGACGCGTACTAGGAATAGAGACCTTATAGCACCCTGCACTAAGGCCCCTTTTAGCAGGTCGTGTAAAAGATATTTCCCAAATATAGTTCTGGCACTTCCTTATGAGGTTTACCAGACTGGTTCATGCCTCTCTGTTTCACCTAGAGCCTCTGGGTCTCTGGCATTATCTTTTAAGTTTATATTTATGTGTGTAACCATTGGTCGAACTGGCAGTCCTTTCAGCTGTAACCCTTGACCTGAGAATGTGCTCACCGTATTCTATGTAGGATCAGTGGGCCTCCAAGCCCTTTAAGGTTGATATAATGTAGGTGAGTCTACTCGCCATGCTGTATTAGTGCCTCGTGTCAATCAACGTGGATTCATATACACTCCTTGAGGGTTGGGATAATGCACTAATGTACTCACGGTGTGCCTTGCAATTCTGCCTTAAATATGGGGTTTTATGTTAGTAGCGTCGGTTGGTACTGGTGAGAGGGTGAGGCCTCCTATCTCACCTTCCCACCATGTGTCCCTGAGAACCCTGGAAAGCTAAGGCTGCCAATACTGCCGTTATGTGGGTAAGGTGGATGGGTATGTGGGGAATTGAGTGGGTATTCTGATGGCCCCTTTCCATCAAATAAAGAGGTTCTGGCATGATCATTGAATTATCTTTCACTATAGAGGAAACCAGCAGGTTTATCTGATGCCTCTGATGACATCACGATTGCAAAAATGCATCAGATGCTGCATTGTTTATACAAGTTCGGATATTGGAACTGCAGAGTACTGATCACGTGCTAGCCCCCATGTGATCCTGTTCATTAGCAGCCAGATATTGTTTAGCCGGATCCTTGTATTATCACCCATGGAAGCCAGTGTGAGGTACCTACAAATTATACAGGAAAGTACATTCATTAGACTGTGAATGATGGTTAAAAAGGGACAGCTGATACAATACTGATGCGTATACACAGTAATCATTGTGTGTATTCAGTAGCATGCAAGGTCCTGCAGATTTTATTGTTCTATAGGCCCACATCGATTGTGGCAAGTCCAAATACCTCAAGATTATTATTGTCAGGAGAGAAATAATGTAAACCAAGAATTAAATCTAACACTAATTCAATCACTTAACTCATTAAACCTTAACAGACAGTAATGCCTTTTTAGGCTTTAAAAACCTAAATAATGGTCCGATATTCTTGGTCCTCATTGCCACTATATACATTTATGACACAGTTGGCACAGAGAACAATGGATTTCACGCCTCTTATATATTGCATACATGGAGACTATGGTTTAAGGCCCCCCTGTGTTATATATCGCTTACAACCTTGTCCTTGTACAATAACCCTTACGTATGTCTTTGATTGGAAAAAAAAACATCTGTCCAGACAATTGTCTAGTTGTCTATTGCCCTATTCATGCAGCATATCATCCATGCAAAAAGCCATGATACAGTGAACCCAATGAGTGTAATTTTAATATCCACTTGTATGATAGGCATCTGACGTGACTCCTAGATTAGCTCCAATACATTGTCGGCAACAAAGCACATAGAGACCACTATGTATGATAACCCTAGCCAAAGTGCTGTAACTGATTACCTCCAGTTATTACCTGAGGGAACCTGACAGCATTTATTTTAATTATAGCACACACACCCTACAAGCTCTGATAGGGCTGCTCAGAATATGATAGGGTAAAGAAAAATGCATGCATATCCCTCGTTTGAGAGAATATTGATATTATGGTAAGACTATCTATCAATATAGAGGAGAGTAGCAGGTTTATGTAATGTCTCTGGTGACGTCACGATTGGGCCAAATGTACGCACTTAATCCTTGCACAACACTGTAAACCTACAATCAGAGATTGTTTGAAGCCTTTTACTGGCACAATTTGTCCATTTCCTTTGAGAGATATTACAAAATAACCCTACAGAAGGTTCTGGTATAAAATTATGATGGTGTATAATCCATTAGTCTAATTATGACACATTCTGTCATACCCTCCATGCATAGACAATGCCACACCTGCTGCATTTAGCCCAACTGTGATGTCATCAGATGCATCACATAAACCTGCTACTCTCCTATATAGTGTTGGATATTTTAATAATTATGCCAGAATCTTTTTATTATATTTGAATCAAAGGCTATCAAAATATGATGTTATGAAAGTAGGGTGCTCTTCTCTTTAATCAGGCAAGATAACACCAATTATTCACTGCAATCCTCTGGGGGAGTGGGGGTGGGGGGTAGGTGGTACCCAGCTCATAACTAAAATTAGAGATAACTGCTGGTAATCAGCTTCAGCAATAGCAGCGTTCATTGGACAATATGCTACCTCATAATATGTGCGCTGTATTGAAGGAGATGCTATAAGTTGCAGTTAGTGCTTGTGTCAAATATCATTTACCATACACTTTGACCAATCCCCTAAAGTGCACTAGGGGTCCATGCGTATAAGGTAGGTACAGTGATTGGTTATTTGATATGTGAGGTAACCTGAGAGGATGATTTCCCATAGAAAACAAGAGATACATTACATCGATGTACTAGAACTACTAGAACAAGAGATTTCTATGTGTCCTTATGTACCAAAGTATCAGGATTTAGGTTGGTGATAGCAACTGTCTTATACAGCTATTCAAATATATGATTTGTTAAAAAAAGATCAATAGCATGACATCCTAATGCTCTGACCTGTCACTGAGTTTACACACACAAAGAATCCTCATTAACCACAAACTCAGAATGACACCAGTTAATAGTTCTCCCTTTACAGTTTCAAGTTCACTTTTTTTTGTTCAGACAAATCAAAACTTACCACATCTTCCATGAATGCTACTCAGAAAAACATGATTTTTTTGTGTAGAAGGAAGAAAAACACCACTTCAAACCAACGAATTAAGATTTGATTAAAGCAAATTCAATGCCTGAACAAAGTCACAAGAAAGCATTTCGGGAGAATGATTTAAAACTGAATTGAAATTGTGAAAGAAACAGTGATTGGAACGAAATTGCCTGTAAGAAATGAAATTATGGTGCAACTCTGTTCTTCCTTGAGGAAATCTTGAATTGCACTATGGACGGTGATATTCCAAACTAAATCCAGCACACCACTACCTACTGTAATGCCCTGTTTAAGCACTGGGGTCACAAATAAACACCGTTCTGGAATAAGTGCCAGGGATATAAAGTGGTATTGAAATACATTGTTTGCACTAAGAACAGTATTCAAGTAAACATCTGTCTCATATAAACACTCGGGGTACAGTAGGATTCAAAGCAATGAGCGCCAGGGCACTTATACGGGCCACAATGGTGTGATCAGCTTCCAATGCCAAATCCCAGTGCAATTGACACCCAAAACCAAGATCAACCTCTAATGAAAAAAGTGCATCACTCAGAGGTCTGCATGTCATCCTTTATGCAATCCTGCATCATGCAGTCTTGAAGAAAGGAAAACTGGTTCTTGACCAGATCCTAGGAAAATGACATTTGGCCACCTTCATCTGATTCCATCTGGAGCAAACGCGTTAATTTTGGATAGGGGTTGGGAAAACAAAGAGACACCCAAGTGGCCACTCACGATTTGATTAAGAGTTAAATAATCACTGATGCAATGCAAAGAACAAAAAAGGGTGAGTATCAGGTTATCGACCATCCCTTGCAAAACAGTCCTCAGCCCAGACCTTTTCAGCTTAAGTTCATACTGGCCAAATGTAGGCTAGTTTTGTCAATTCTGAGGTAAATAGGTTGATCACAATGTATGATAACATGTATGTTATCATACACTGTAAATCTTCACCACTATTTTCACAGATTCCTTGTTTCACAGTGCTTTATCGTGGAAGCCACACTGCTTCACTGCATTACAATGACAGTGGTTCACTTTTCAGTTTTACAAGGATGCCATGTAGATTTAATATATATTTATTATAGTGCAGGTAAGTATATTTTACAACAAACAAACTTAGTTCTGGTATTAGAGGTATTACCCGGTAATGGTGATATCAGAAGGAATGAATAATGAAGAAAGTGTTAATTGCTTGAAACAGATGATTTCCTTCCCTTTTATCACAATCCTCTTTTATTCAGTGCAGTGGAACCCATAGATTTATTGGTTCATTCCTGAACAATTAGTCTTAAAATCTCCATATTTTTGGGAAAGATTTAGTAGAACATGATAAGTGACATTTTGAACATGGGACTTTCTTGAGTGGAAATTGATTTTCGCTGGGATTTGAGAATCACTTGGGATTTCTCATTGGATATTGAATCAATAATTACAGTTCCAACCTCAGACCAAGTATCTCCTTGAATGAAAACCACCAGATCCCAAACCTTCTTATGGCCCCACTGGATGACACCTGATATTTGATGGACTGACTTCCAAGTCTACTTCATACACGCACATTTTTGCAATTCTAGGGTAAATGGACTGAAATGAATTAGAACCAAAGGACAGAAATGTAGAAACTTTCACCTCTTTTAAAAATGAAAGTTCAGGATTTCTTTTTGTTTTTAACCAACCTTCCACATTTAGGCCATTTCAGGAAAGATTCCTTTTCAAACTTGCACACATTGAAATTTAAAATTTATATTGCTTATTTTCTTTTCAATCATACAGTAATGTCCGAGAGTTGTGAGGAAACTGATGCAAGGGCCTTCCCCAAATTCATGACACTTGACTGGGGGCACATTTTCTTCAGATTAGGATTTCAATAAACTATCCCAAGTTTAACACTCATATTTCTGAGCTGGATATCTCTTTTTTTAACAACTTTTACAACAACATAACACCTTTTTTTATTGTGAATACTTCTCAGCCCCTCATTTGGGTGTCACTTTGAAAAAAGAGTTCCTTCATTAACCGTAAGCTGAGAAATAATTCTCCCCTTAATGATTCAATTACATTTTATTTATTCAAGGAGATCACAATTTTTGTCATGTCTCTCATGAACACAGCTCCAATTAACATGTTTTCCTTGTCTGAAAGAAAGGTGAATTCCATTTCAACAAGAGTATGATGACAGAAAAACAATGTTGTCTTAAAAAGACTCTTAAAAAAGACTCTTTAAAAGACTTTTTTCAATGTGTATAGGTGTGCACCATAAAGCTATGTTGGACATTTTGAGATCTTTTTTAGTAGAGTCAGCTCTTACTTGAATTTGGAAAATGCAACGAAAGATGTCAAAGGAGGCAAAATTATTGAAGGATTTAATACCAAACATGATAGAAAAAAAAGAGCAAGTTGCAAATCTCCTGTCTGAGGTAATAAAGGATCTGAAGAATAAAAGGGTGGTAGAAGTGAGGGTCGACTGTAAAGAAAATCATTTGAATGCAATCACCAGATCCAGGATCGGGAAAAGGAATCCATACATTCATGTCCTGATTTTTGGATCCCTATTCGTTAAAATTGATTAAACTACCATATATAGAATACCTCGGCTCTCGACTGCAGGCCACCGGAACTATCAAACGGAAGTAGTATGGCGGTACTGTCTTTTCACTCTAGATGGCACCACTCTTGAGTTCGTGAGCCGTCAGCCACATAGATTTTTTTTTTTAAATTTCATGTTCACTTCTTTATCCCTCGTAATTCATTGTCAGTAAAAACAAATCAACTCATCTATTTATTTTGTCACTAATTTGGCACTTACTTTCCCCCCATTTCTGTCAGTGACATGCACAGACTTTGCATTCTCTCTTGGCGGAGATGAATTAGGGAAGTGTCGTTCTTTGTGTAAAATAAGCTCCTTTATTGAAATTCTACATTCCTAGCATTAAGATTTTATTGTTGTCTGTTGTTCAAGAGCAATTCTAATTCTCTGCTGTTTGTTTACAGCAACACTTGGTGCTATGACAGCCAAGATTCCACAGTCCGTTCTGTCCAAGGGCAAGTCCAACAGCCAGGCAAGGTAGGCTTCCCCTCATTCTTTGCCAATTTTAAATTAGGCCTAACCCCCCGAATTCATGCATGATTTTCCGAGTCACGTCCACATTCGTACGGACGAAAAGCAAGCTAAAAAAGGACGTGAATCCTTATGCAGGGCTGCCATAGGGGCCATAGGGCAAGGCTGACAATAATCATTGGCTTAAATTGTTATTTCCCCTGGTATTAATAAAATATGTAATTTGCTTAATTTTTAGATTTATTCGATATTTCTATACATGAAAAAAATACTCAATATTATGGAGAAGTACTGGAATTGTCAGAATACATCGCATTTGCACGTAACAACGAAAATAAGCCAATTAACCCTGTTTTGGGGTTAATGACTTGGTTTCTGATCTTGTTACTTAGCTAAAACATCTTCAACCCCCTCCTCGATCAGCCTTTCCCAAAAAGCTTTCCATAACGAAATGGACAAATCAGGGGACCCTGAGGAAAGATTTGAATAGAAGAGAAGATAAGTGAGAGTAAATGGCAGTGGTAAAATTGAGTACTTTGATAGTATGGGTATTGTTACCCCATATTAAAAACAGGATTGCTTTGTTGCTGGTACCCCTACTCATTGAAACTGGGTGGATGGGCAGTCAAACTCTTTTGTGCCCACCCCCCGCACCAGAGGCGGGGAGAATTCTTGGCCCCTCTTTGATCTATAGAAGCGCACTGGCTTTTTTGCTAAAAAGAGGGTAAATGTTTTTAGCCCCCCCCCCTCAAAAGGGGTCAAAATTTGTTCATCCCCCTTGGGAGGGTTCTTAATGTTTTACGCCCCCTCCTCGTGATAGGTAATGACCACTCCCTTAGGGAAAGTGAGCCTGAGCGAGAGATTCCATTTTTAAACAGATTCTAGAGGAATAGGCTGGATGATAATGGGAGGCAGAGGGAGGCAGAGAGAAAGAAACACAAATAGACAAGGTTACAAAGATAGTGTTGAGAATCTGATTGGTGCTGGACCGGGGTGCTGGTAATTTCTGTGGCTGACCTCTCAGGGTAACACTATCAGGATCCCTGGAATCTCGCAGCTCCGCCGTCGTTCGACTGAGAGTTTACCTGAGGTAAACTAGCTGAAGCTTATTATTAGTCTACCTCAGGTAAACAAGAGAACTGACCAATCAAAGGCCATAGCTGGATGTTTCATTTTCAGCCTGTTTACCTCATTGACAGCTTCTCTACCTGGGGTAAACAAAGGATGTCTACCTCAGGTAGACAAGGACCACCTTCTCTACCTGAGGTAGATGAGATGTTTACCTCAGATAGACAAGGGATATCTACCTCAGGTAGAGAAGGGTCTCTACCTTAGGCAGAGAGGGGACAGCTTCTATACCTTAGGTAGAGAAGGCACATCTACCTCAGGTAGAAAGGGATATCTTCTCTACCCCAGGTAGTAAAGGGATCTTTACTTCAGATAGACAAGGGATCTGTACCTCAGGTAGACTATAAACTGACTATAAACTGATTACCTACCTCAGGTAGATTGGGACCCGCCTGTCTACCTGAGGTAGTCTACTGCCTGTCTACCTCAGGTAGACTATGGACTGCCTTGTCTACCTCAGGTAGATTAGGAAAAACCTGTCTACCTCAGGTGGACTTTTGCTTATCTACTTCAGGTAAACTAGGAACTTGTTATTTGAAAATCATGAATTTATTTCTAAAGAGTTACAGGAGGTTCTATAGTATAAAGTAAGCCGCAGACTCAGTGTCAGTGATATGGTGTCTAGGTGTTGAGCTGTGATTGGTCAATTCTGAGGTAGACTCCTAATGAGTTTCTGCTTGTCTACCTGGGGTAAAGTCCCAGTCGAACAATGGCGGACCTGCCTTCTCTGACAAATTATATTTTGTGCTGCCACCTGGAGAGGGTTGCAGAAAGGAACGTTCAGTTGGCATGCAGTAGATGGCAGTAATGTCTTCCCAGGCCTACACTCCAACTTACAGGTTGCAGAACACCAATTGACGGGAGGTGGCAGCAGGAGACACTTTGTAGGTCCGCACTGAAGGGTGTTGTACAATGATTATTGGTCTAAAATCTGACAGTGGGTAGGCAAACCAGGCATCAAATTAATCCTTAGGATGTATATTAATCGATTTGAGTGTTATTTAGGCTGATATTTGAGGGTAAGTTGAGGGGGTGCACTCTTTTCAATTACAGAATTTATTGTAATCATTCACTGCAAAACCCCCAAATCTGGGTTTGTCCGCACTCTACGGACGATAGCAGAAAAGTTAATTACATTGTACCACATCTCATGGCCCTAAATTAATGGGAAAAATGTGTGCCTACATGAAAATAACAGTGGCTAAGCCCAGAAATTCGCACAAATATTTTATTTTCGCCCATATGCTATATAAGCCAACAGTGAGAAAATAATTAGTGTCCTGCAGCCTACAAGTCGTTAGTGGTATATATTGATTGATTTGTGTTTTACAGCACTTTAGCGGCACTAAGTGGCTATCCTGTGCTTCACAAGTTGGTAATTTAACAGAGGAATGTGTCAGTGCCCGCGCATATGTGCACCACACACATCCTGAGGGGATAGGAAAGAGGAGATATAGACCCTTTTAAGTGGGCTAGGGAAGCCCATCGTTAGTGGTATCCTGGCATTGTCTTTTGATGATAGCAAAATGTGGACAAGGTATTCTGGGTCCGATTTCCATTCTGGAACCCCTAGATCTCCCCTCTCATGAGCAGAATAACTGATTAATCAATTACGTAAGATATCTTATTTAACGTTTTAAATATAAATGTTTTAGATATAGAGGCATATGCATGGTTTATAAGCAGTCGCCCATTTCCTGTCTTTAACTTCCGAAATTCATTTATTTATTTATTTATTCATGTTTTATATTTTGATCTGTCTAATATGGATTCACTTTTGAATAGGATAAACCAGTAATAGCCGAAGGAAATGAACTATACCTATACTGAAATTGGCAAGAGAATCAATCCATGGACGATATGGACTTCTGAAAAACTATTGAGTTCATTCAGGGAAGAATAGAGTTACATAAACAAGTCAATGGACAGACCAGGTCATTTCCTAGTACTTCAATGTCGAGGTGGTCATTTCTCACGACTTTGGCTACGGCCTTAGAGGAACTAGATTGCTTGATACATTTCCGCCATAGAGCAATGTCTAAAACAATGATGTTAAAGTCTGTCTCCCATCTAAAGGCGAGGCCAACAAAGGTAGCCTCGATACACAAACCCTGCAAGAGAGAGGCTATAAACTCCGCAAAAGGGTCACTTCTTGCAGAATTGACCTGGCCCTCCATGGAGACGAATGTTGATGCCGCCGCGCTTCCTGGGGTGCCCGGCGTAACGGGGGTTCGGGGGCTCCCCGATCAAGGATACATGCCAGAACTCATCTGAATTTGAATTACATTCACATGAGATCATCTGAAACTTATGGAAACTTAAATGGAAGATTATTATTCAGATTAGATCTCATCTGAAAACAGTCAGAAGTGTGTGACAGCATGGTCCCACCACATTCCTGAGGAACTAAGGTGGCATGAATGTTTGTCTCCAGTATGACGTCATTCTACTTCTGGCCAGGTTAAAATCCCAAGAAGAGACCCAGATGCATAAACTCCAGGAGGGTACCACTGAACACTCATAAATAGCCACCCTAAATACTATGTCATACGATGATACATAGACTTTGGTGATTAAGTGATGTATTTTAAATCGCAATTTGACAGGTAATGTCCTATTCATAGCGAGGGAACTACATAAGATAATGTCACAGATGAATGTGTTGTGCATGTGCGCTCCAGAGACACTGAGTGGACAGGAAAGAGGAGACATTTTAAGTGGGCTAGGGATTTTGGCCAAAGCAGTGGTTATTCAGCGGTTATGTACTGATATGATGGTTAAGTAACACATGAGACACCTTACCACCTGTTGTGTTCTGATAATAGGAGTCATCTTAAATACAACCAATGTACAGTCAGTGTCACCAATTGGCTTTAACACAGGCCAAGCAACATGGAGAAAGCTATCGTGTTCCTCGTTTTCATCGGCCTGCAGGCTACTGTTAATGGTGATGTGAGTATAGGTTTGATGAATTTATATAAATAGTTGGGCTGCCGCTTGTAGTCTAGACTTTATGTCAATATATTGTTTGGCTTTATACCTCTAGCGATGGAGGTTGTATTAGTACATTTATTGAGATGGGTGCACTTAATATTATACATTGCAGATACTTGATCAACTATTTATCTTTAATGTTACTGTATCCCCATAGTCCACTAAGTCTCAATCTCCAGATTGTATAAAGAATTTCTATTGTAGCAAACGTAGATTCTGAGGCTTTCTTGGACAAATGACACATCCATTGTTCTTTAATTTGTTTCGTGGCATATTTTTAAACTCATAGTCCACTTGACGAATGAGCGGTATAAAGCCTATATATATATATATATATATATATATATATATATATATATATATATATATATATATATATATATATATATATAGAATTGGGCGATAGGGGCTTAGTGGACCATGGCTATTATATCCATAGTCCAATAGGCCTCTATCACAAAAGATTTTATAAGGCTTTGTAAGGCGACAGAGGCCAAGTTTACTATAGGTTTAGGATGAATGCACATATTCAACATCACTCTTCCATTTTCAATCCTGCATTTACAATCAAAATCAGTAATTTTCCAGTAATGCATTGACACATTATACCACACTCAGGGGAAAAGTATGATGGTCCAATGCAGTCAGTGAGCCCAAATCAGGGGCATGGGAAGCAGTTTCAGAGTGGGTGGGACCAGGGGGTTTTTCTGTAATTTTTGCCTTCCCTTTGCTTGACCTTTTAGTTTTGACCTTTTGAGGAGTTGGTCAAAAGTGGGGGGCACATGTCCCCCCTGTCCCCCCTGCTTTCCACGTCCATGCAAATAAGCTTCTGTAGTGCCTGAGTGCCAATCGTGTGCAGTAAGCTTAGCAATGCTTTTGGGATTGCTTCGTGTATATGTAGCCCAAATCACTTTGCTAGACATCAGCTTAGGGTTACCAGGAGGATGTATTGTAGACTAATAACATTGTTATGACTAATGTTATTGATATGACTGAGGACGTGTCTTATGTAGGCTACTCTGGTGCCCTGAGGTATAAACCCTTAGGGCACCACACAGGAAGCAGCAACACACAGTGGGAGTTTACTATATTTATCTCCCATCAGGGGCACTTTCGCGCGACCCAACCTGGTTAACTGGGTGACTTGATCTGGTACATCCGGGGTGTAGCTGTGGTGTATGCCCGATGGGTACAGCCGGTCGACCGGGTTAACCGGATCGGGGCACACGTAAATGCCCTATGCCTCACTACTGAGTATGGAGGAACTGGAAATACTACTCACTCATCAAGCATAGGTTGCATTTTTCTAGTCTGAAACATATGCTTGAAGAGTGTCAACTTCAGGGTCATTAGGGTTTTTAACCTGTGCCATTATATTTTCGCTAGGTACGAGTGTAAACGTAGGCTAGCATAGAGATCTCTCTGTGTGATGCTCTGTGTGATACCTAGTGTCGGATGTCAAAACTAGTTCCAATACTTTTTTTTTTTGTTCCAGCTTCACCACATCATTTTCATGATTTTACGTGGCTGCTGAACCTTTATTTCCTCAATTAAATCTTGGCACAGTATATTCCTGGAGTTTACATTTAATATATAATTTTGTCATGCAGATAGAATTCAAATAATATAGAATAGTAGGAGAAGGAGGTTGGTAGGATAAAGATAAAAGTGTGCACTGTTGATGCCATCCAGACAGTGAGATAGGAGATATTTGGATGAGTTAAGATGAAGTGGAGGTGTGATGATAATGGTAGTTATTTTCCCGGCGGTGTGGGCATTTTCTACATCTATGGGACATTTGTAGCTCTCTTTAGAAAGATCAGGTCAGCTCAAAGCAGAGTGAAATATGAAATATTAAATATGAAATATGTTTGCATTTCTTCAATGTAGTTGTATCCTTACCGGTGCATAGTGTATCACCAGAGTTGATGGGTGGCTATAAGTCAATGATTACCCAGCAAAACAAAGACAGGAGCCCATTGACTCATGGTGTAATTCTTAGCTGTTAGCCAATTAAGACTGGGGCAAGGTTATACTTGCTATATAAGGTTTTAAATTCTGTGATAGTCTTTGCTTTCTGGGCTCTGGATTCAATTCTATTCCACAGTTGGACACCCCTGTAATAAGAACTTTTCTTGAACTTTTTAAGGTTTGGTTTCTTCTGGGGGGATTTTATTTTCGTGTCACCTCTGGTCCTTTGGGTCTCAGTAGCCCTTAGGCCCAGTTTTGTGGCTTGCTTGTACATAAAGATTGCCAGTTGTTTTTGGCGTCTGATGTCTAGCCTATCAACAACACATCAGGTGTGGAGGACCTCTGTACTGGTTTTAATGTTGAAGGACTTTGTAACAATTCTAAGCCCCCTGTTTTGCAACCTCTGGAGCTTTGTGGTTTGATCAGCATTTGCGCCATCAATCACAAAGCTGCAGTAATCAAAAAATGGTAAAATGGTGTGTCTATAAACTATACCCGCAACCTTCTCTGTCATGAGGTAATGCAGTTTACCGAACATGAACAATTTCTGCCCAATGACTGATCTAGTATTGACCATTTGGGCATTTAGAGACAAAGTAGAGTCAATTTTGACACCTAGGTATTTATACATGGTTGGGCACTCTAGAATGGTTCGGCCAATAGTAATGTTTTGTAACCCTGCAACACAGGCTTTCTCTTTTCCACCATCCTTTTCCATATCATTTCTGATACTTCTCCGCATCTGGTAAGATTCTATGCAAAGCTCGGCATCCCAGCAAAGGGATTTGCTGTCTTCTGATATAACAGTCGAAAAGGCATTGCTAGATCTACTAGGCAAAATTGGCAGTCAGATACCTATGAGAGGCATTTCGGAACATGGTACCACTGACCCACAGGCACTACAATTCAAAACCCTGAGATTTAGAGTGGGTAATTACAGATAGCCCTAATGTCCTACGACTGATTTCTGTGATCAGCACTTGTTAATGTAGTAATTTCATAGCGTTTAGTATGGCAGTCATAGCCGAGCATTCATAGTGACCACTAGATACGTGGCCGTAAGGGTATGGATAGAGTTAGGAAGGCCAGTTTGTAATGATGTCGATGTCCTGGTATGGAGAGCAGCACAAGGTTTTCATGTTGGATTAGGGTAATTTGAGGGTACTGATCACGGATCTGAGGTGCATATCTTCCAAACTAGATCGGAACAAGGTCAAATTAAAGGTCAAAGGTCACAATCTGGAATTTAATATAGAACAGTGAGAGGACTTTGTTCCATTCATTAACACTAGAGGTCCTTAGTGCACGGGGCATTCTCCATGTATTTCTGTCCTCGGTTGATTAGGGCTCCATTTCTATTGCATTTGGACATTTGATCTTAGATTTGACCTTGTTCCAACCTAGATATGGAGATACGCACCTCAGATTCGTAATAAACACCTTCACATTGCCCTAATCCAATCTCAAACCTTGTGCTGCTCTCCTCACCAGTAGAAAGTTAAATATCAACATTTGAGCTGGTTGGCCCCCCAGCTAAGTGAGGGGTCTAACTGCGATCTGAAAGAGTCTAGTCATACCATCTTGAGAAGTGCCTTTCCTTGGCTCATGGTCTATAAGGGAGAAATCAGCTTTGTCTACTTTTTCAGGGGCTTTTTGGACTAAGGGATCCCAATGGTCGCAAAGTGTGGAAAGATGACGATACATTTGACAAGTAAGTTTGAATGATGAAATAGTGATGAAAAAGGGGAAGTGCTTAGAAATAAGTAAATGTGGTAGTGGTTGGTATTAAAAAACACTCCTTTGGTGGTTATGAAATGATGCCAGGAGGTTAATTCAAAACATCCTGGGATCGCAACCTCAGCAATCTTAGGAATTATTCTACCTTATCCCATTAAGCGATCTTAAGATTAGACTGCATTCACATTACCTAGCCAGCACTAAGATCACATCGATCTTAGCCTTAGCCCTCCTACACTATTCCAAGAAGTACTGACTGGGCACAGGGGTAAGAGTCCCAAAATAAAGGAATAACTGTGGAGCCACTCTTGTTCACAACAGTGTTTATACCATCATTCCCCGTCCCCATATGGGCTAACAAAAGAGCACAGGGTGCAGTTGATTCCTGTACAGTATTCAAGAGTTGTTCCCATGAATGTATGATTTATGCTTGCCTATTAGAAGCATTGTGCCCTCCCCCCAGGACAAAGAGAGAGAAGGGAAGTGCACTTTACACATGAGTAGCCCTAAGAGCCCTCAAGGACACTCAGCAAACGTCAGGATGTTTTGAATTAAGCTCCTGAGGTCACACTCTTATATTCTTTGGAAAATTACCAATTTTTGAAAACTCATTTTTAAGCCATTAAAATTCGATTCCCAATGGTTGCTTGGACCTACCCCACCTCCTATAGTGTACTATTACATAGGTTTAGGAACTCTTTAAGAGTTGTTTCCCGAAGGAAGATGAAAGGTGACAGGTCATTTCAATGTGTGAATAAGGGCATAATACCAATTTTACGGAGTGTATCACAAACATCTCTCATAAAATATGAGAGTCAGGAACAGAGAAATGGGCAATTATTTAGAAACACCTTCCTGCTACCTCAGTGGCAAATTAGTCATTGGTGTGTGAGGTTGGTATGATTGGTACTAACAGAAACAAGGGATAGTGAAACACAGCATTCTATAAGTATAAGTTCTCTGACAACCCAGTCTTTTCAACTGTACAGGAAGATCCAGGTATGGTCCCCCAACCTTCCCACCACAGCTTGGAGGATGGTGGGTCAGACATTACAGACTAACTATGACTCCCTGAAGCAGCCATTGTACAGGTTCAGGAACTCAGACAGCGCCAAGAATTACGCCACCATCCAGCCCGAGGGCTTTGTGTGGGTGTGGGATGACAGGAACAGTAAGGCTGATAAGGATGTGTCCATCTGGAGGTTACAGTGTCCACCAGGTAGGGCCAACTACATGTACCGATGAATCAATATCTTTTGGTAAATGCAGCTATCTCGACTACAAACACTTGTGCTGATAATTCAATAAATGCAGCCATTTGGCTCCAATTTTGGATGTGGAATAGAGCTACTCCACATTCACAAGGAGTGTAATTTATACTATAAAGCTGCCTAGGCGTTATTTCCTGTGTGTTAAGATAACTCTGAAAGCCAACAATTCTATTAACAATATTAAAAAAGATAGCAGAAGAGAAAACAGATTGCAGGGGGAAGAGGAGGGGGAAATGGAAAGAATTTGTTTGTTTTTGTTTTTTTTTGTTTTTTCAGTATATAAAAAAAAATAATCTGAATGTGAACTCTCTATTTTCCAATGTCTTTGATTTTCCCACAGGTTATGTTGGCCTGAGTGACATGTTCTACCCTGCAAACCGTGTTGTGAACCCTGTAAATCTGTACAGTGAGGCGGCATGTGTACGTAAGGACCTCACTGAGCCCTGCCCACTCGGAGGCAAGATCTGGGACGATGACGGCTCTGGTGCCTGGTATGACGTAGGAGTGTGGAAGGTCAATGCAGGGAAAACACAGGTGGAGGGAGGATTCTTTGCCACCAAAAGTCATGATAAAGCACCTACTGTCAGCCCTAACTGCCTCAAGAAAAGCAGCTTTACCGAATTGTAATTGTAGATTCTGCAAGCTGGACTCTTCTACATAATTAATGAACACCTGCTTATAAGAGCAGACAATATTTTCAATATGCTGCCAGAATTTCTTATATTCTCAACATCAAATGATTATTAGATAAAATAAAATAAAAATTTCAAAACTAAGAGTTATCTTACACAGCTAAAAATGATTTTCTTGGAATCTTAAATAATCTTACCTGATGGACAGAACTACCATTTGTAAGAGTTTAAATTTACTTAAATCTAGTAGTTTTGATCACCACGTAAGATAATTTATCTTATTTTCTTAAATCAAGAAAAATATTTTAGGTTGTATATTCATCAGACTGAGCTGTATTTCAGGAAGGCATTTCTCAAGATGGTACGACTAGACTCCTTAAAATCGTAGTGGAATCCCTCACTCTAATGCACTTACAGCCCTGCATTGGGTGCTCACTAAGGATTGCTCTGGTATGGCTGGCCTACCAAACCCTATGTTAATACTACACTAAATGCTGACCGTACATAGCAGTCATAGTGCATTACCTACGATCACCCACTCTAAATTTCAGGATTTCAAATTGCAGTGGCTGTATCTAGTCTTACCATCTTGAGAAATGCCCTCCTGGGTTTTCCATCTTTTAAAAGGGTTCAAGCATAGTATTACCTGGTTGCCCATAGTATAGGCCCAGGAAGGCATTTCTCAAAATGGTACGACTAGAACCCCTTCAAATCTTAGTGGGATCCCTCATCCTAACACCTTTGGAGCCCCGCATCAGGTGGTCACTAGTGATTACACAGGTGCGACTGCCCTACCAAACCTTACACTGAAAACATGGAAGATCTGAAACTAGTCAGCGGTGACCACTTTAGGTCCTCAAGTTGACGATACCTAAAACTACAACTTTAGGTAGTCAAAATGACGATTTAAGGTCATCAGGATGACAACCTGAGTCATCAATATGACAATACTGACAGTACAGAGTCAGGTCGTCAGGATTTTGACTACCTAAATTGTAGCTTTAGGTATCGTCAACTTGAGCACCTAAAGTGGTCACCGCTGACTAGTTTTGGATCTTCCATGTTTTCAGTGTACATAAATACTGCTTTAAGTGCTAATCGTGCAGAGCCGTCGTAGTACATTACCTACGATCACCCACTCTAATTTTCAAATCACAGTGGAGGTGTGCAGTCATACCATCTTGAGAAATGCCCTCCAGACAATCATATTGAGTACCAAACATGAACACTTGGTAAACGTTACATTGATTTCAAGGCTGCTTCACATCTAGCGAACCCTGAATCCTAATCAACTTGCTATACCCCTGCTACGGCTTGTGGCACCTCCAAGAATGTATATAGTATATCTTAGTAGACACCCTGCAAATAAGCCGGATAAAGTATCCAGGACAATATTACCTTCAATTCAGGGTGCACCAATTATGTCAGATATGCCTTACACATGTACACAAGGTACTATGGCGATGTCCAGCCCTGTGAACAGTTATTTAGTGGCTAAGCTGCCAACCAGTACTGATGATCATACTCCTGCCCATATCCACAGGCGTAGGAAGCAAATCTTAATTGGGAGGGCTCAGTAGGGGGTCAAACTAGGCCCCATCATGACCAACTTGAATTGTTGGCTTCATCGCGAAGTCACCCATACAACCCTATATAGTTTTGAATAGATTGCATTATTTTTGGTGACTTTTAGATCTGCTGTGAGGCTAAAACCCTGTTTAAAAAAATCCCTCTGCCATTACATGTAGATTTATTTTGAGATGTAATGTTTTGGATACTGGGAAACTTTTGGGGGCCCAGACATACTCAGGCCCCACCTGCTCTTTTTCCCATGCCCATGTACGGGCAAATGAGGTTATCATGACAGCAGCTGACAGCCATCAACAGCTGTTAACCATCATGGAACTTAAGGTGACTGGCGGGGACTGTTAGTTCATTGTTTGTACAAGAGGGGTCGCTTTGTTACATTGACATTATGGATAAATGAAACTTGCAAAATACAGCTTGGCATGGTTTTGAACCCTGGGTCTTTTGAGGGTAAGGCAGAGGCCTTGCCTATGAGTCAAGGGGGCTGCTGTGACCACCTAGAAGAGGCTACATAACCTACATGTAATTCTTCTAGCCATATCCTTACATTTGTTACTTCAATTATCCAAAACATTAGAAGTATGCCCGGGACCATATGTCAATATTGTATCTACTGCAAAGAAATGTTGAAAATCTAAGTGCTGAGGAAGTTAGGGCTCCAATGTTTCCAATGTTAAGTTGTTAAGGGCTGCATAACACTTAAATGCATAATCACCATTGGTCACCATGATCCATGAATGTAATCCTGGTGGGTGACTCGCCAGTGGTGCATTCATGGATCATTCCCGCCTTATGAGGCTGATACATTTCCAGGTGGTTCAGTGGCCGATCCAGCTGGAGAATCAGAGGGTGCGCCTATCGTTAAGCCCTTGCCTTTGGCTGAGCTTTGGGCTCAGAAGAGCTACATAATTGAGACGTTATAGTCACAAAATATAGGAATAAATAGAAGAGATACCTAATTTCGTTACTGCTAAAAAATGGATGCTGGGATGTGTATATAATTAGGATGCACTACAGTTCAACTCTTCTATTACCAAGGTGTTTTTGGCTTAAAATCGGTCTCTAGGTGCTCTCATTATCTTTTAAATGCTGTTTAAATCATGTCAATATTCCTACTAGAAGCTGAGTAATAGTGTCCAAGGTAAGCATATAGACATAAATCGAGGGAATCCTTATTGTCAGTATCTATTCTGATAAGGCAGACATGATGGTGACAACACAGCATGCATATCCTACAAAATGATGATTTCATCAAACTTCAAATAATGTTATTTTAGGACTCTCTCTATCAATATACATGAAATAAAAAACACATGATGGATTTTTTTTATTACTTTTAGAATTTTAAAGTTACATGGTCACATGGTATGTTTTATTTGGTTACCATGGCAACTAAATCTATGTAAAATCACTACTTTCAGTGTATTTGTTGCTATGGTAACCAATATTTCTGTCCAGAATCCACCAAAATATACTATAAATATTGATACCATCTTTTTCCTCATGAAAAACTGCCCAGAGTAGGTTTTCATTAGAAAAATGAAATTATTTTACATTTTTTTATGATTTTTTGCCCTAAATACTCATTAGACTTGGCCCAAACCTTTCTTAATTCTCTACCATATTTAGCAGCTCACCATATCTCAGCAAAATATAGTAGAGATTAATGGTTTGAGATGTGTAGAGACAACATACCATACAGCAATATCTGAGAAAATCGGAAGATTGTATTGGAAATTGAGGGAGAGAGATTGTATTTGAAATTGAGGAAGAGAGAGTCTACCAAAAATTGGCCAAAAATCGGTGATTTACTCGCAAAAATGCTGCTACAAGATCTCGAATATATAGATCTTCCACTTTCTACATGTCTATCATCACAGTACTAGTTACATTGTTCTGGTGAAATCTATTTCCTAAGTTCTAACCATGCTAAATGTAAGCATATCTATGTGAAAATAAAATACTTCCAGCATTATATCCAGTCTAGATTGCACCAGCACAGTTGCGCCATCTGAAGCCATAAAGCAAAGTTGTATTCCCTACTGGTGGTGACTTTGATTTGGATGTGTGGCAGGGGTGCAGGCCAATCAGTGCTGCCACCATGGGGCTGTGACCAGAACTAATTAACCAAGTGGTTTCCCTCTCCACCAAAGGACTATAATGATGTCCTGTATTGTGCATATAATGGGCCAGCTATTACTAGAATAAATTGCATCCTATTACATAGGGAGGGGTATATAATTCTATGAAATCCATATCAGAAAAAGCTACACCAGATTTTATACCAGCTTTAAATCAGGCATGGCGTACAGGGATTTTGATAGGATTTTTTTAAATGGGCCAATGGCGCATTCATGGCCAAAACAATGCACCATTTTGGAGACCAATGGGCCAATATGAACCATTTAGCCAAAATGCAGAATCTGTTGAAGCAAAATAGGTGTAATTGCCTTTTCCTTCTAGTTTTATCATACTACATAGGGCTCTCCACATGAATACAGCAGGGATGTGATTTCTCCTACATCTGTAGGATTTCCTACAGTTTAACTTAAGGGTAAAAAAGTTGACCCTCGTGATTTTTACAGATCCAATCAGAAAGCTTTTTAACATTTATGGGGGGGGCTGTCTTAGGTATTTTGAGGCCATGAAATACCAACTTACCTGTAGCCATGTTGTCGGATCAAGGTTCCTACACATTGGCCAAAATAAAATCACATCCCACATACAGGTAATTTTCAAACACAAGCATTATGTGGACCATGGCAACATAACGTCCAGGGCATGCCTCATAAGAGAATTTTGTAAAATTATAAGATAATCAGGCCAAAAATATACTAATATGTTTTGGGATTTCCGGACACAACTCTGCCTTTAATTTCCTGGGTGTATTAAACTTCTCTTTTCATAGGTCAACTTGCAAAATTCAAAAGGAAGTATAGAGATTTCAAAGTGTGCCTTCAGATATTTTTGTACTTCTTACAATTTTCATCCCCTACCACTACGATTTCAAAGAGCAAAATTACAATAGATCTATCCGTCTGATTCTTAGCTTTCCAACGGTATATAACACTACTATATCTTTTGTAGATACAGCTCATCTCAAAGAAAGTTTATGTAAAATGTTTTGGGGGTGATGCACATTGTGCTAATGCGCCAATGGCGCATTTTTTGGTGTATTTAATGCGCCATTTAAGTTTTAAATGTGCAGACAGTCTATTGTGACAAATTTGGGATCAATTAGCAGAAAAAAAGAATCAATTTTGCAACGGCCAGAAAAATGAAACATGTTTACTCCACACGTAGAAAAATATGTACTTCCTTTGCACCAAAATATTTGCTATGTTCTCCCCTTGGAACTACTAGCACTTATGAATTGAGAAATATGCTGATTTTGCATGGCTGGCTGCATTCCTTACACAGAAATCTTCAATCTGACACCAAATATGACCCTTTGACCGAAATAATACATTACCGTATTCGACCTAATAAGCGCACATGACCTAATAAGCGCACACCCCTCTTTTTGGTCAGATTTCAAACTAGAAAATACCCAAAATTTTCGGATCTTTAAGCCCAGTTACACTCTTAACTACTGGATTTACAGTTTAGATATTTTCTAAAGGTGTATGCAATCCTAAGAAGGCTCGTGATAACACAATTCTTTTTGGAAATGATTCTTGTGTGTAAATATTTTCTTTGAACTTCAATATGTATAGAGCAGTATACTGCGCTCTAAACTTCTCTGGATATTTGTTCTTTGCAAACAGACAGACCTCTTACGTTCCAGTCTCAGAAAAGAAAAAGGTTGTTAGGAGGTGAATGGTTTCGTATTTACTTTCAACCGGGATGTTATGGCTGTTCTCCCACCTATATCCCCTCACTCCTCTCTTACAGCTATGTACCCCTTGTTGATTGGATATAATATTAAGCTGAAATCCCACCGGCCGATTTAAGGTAACAATTGTTATGACAAACGGCATAGAGTATTTAAGATGTAATATATAATGTATGTATATATTCAGGACAATCCTGAGAATAATAATCAACCATAATTTGCAAGACAGAAGTGATCCCGACCTATTTAACTATCAACTAAACGAAACACAGATGTCCCCAGCTAATTTAATGTTATTCTAACAAAGGTAGAAGAAAATGTAGAAAAATGATATTTTATTCAAAAAGCATCCAACCAGTATCAATAGTAGAGCACCCATAGATTAAAGGCAATAGATGACACCACGAAGATGGAGATTCCAGCCTTCAGAACATGGACTAACCCAGCCTTAGGCAATACGCTTAGATTGTACTTAAGCCTTCAAGAAAGCATCCAGCCGAAAATAGAGCACCTATGGATGAAAAACATTAGATGACATTGTGAGGCTGAAGGTGACCTTGTGAAAGCCCTTCAGGTTGCCAACAACATTCCCTTTTTTTTTGTATCTTCGTCACTTCTTAATGTTTGTACTTCACAGACCTGACAAGCTTTGCAAACCACCAACTGTGGTGCAAGTTGTCCTACCAGTTTTTAATAAGGAGTTTACATTAGCCCTTTAATGACCACTGATGCAGGAGTGTATCATGGTTGGCATGATGCACCAATGAAGTGCCGGTGAGCAGACACGTGAGCACTTCATTGGAGCATCACCTTCTTGGAGTGTATCAACCCTGATGTATGATGCATGAATGCAGCCCCGGTGACTTAATTTCCCAGGGCTGCATTCATGCATCATGATGACCATTGTATAAGATATTATATTAATGCATTACCCTTAGGGATTGCATTGATTTAAAAATGTAGGCAACTATCAGATTTAGTGTTTGGAGCGTGCACACCTACTCCTTTCTTTCTGTAGCTATGTGTCTCTTTTACTCTTTAAGCCCCCAAACCAGAGGGTGTGTCCCTCATTTTGTTCCTAAACGAGGCAAATATTTGCTAAATATTTTCCAAATCCTGGATCCACTTCTGATCGGCATGATACTTGAATTCGGACTCAGCGAGTCACTCAAAATGGCTTCATTCATGCATTGTGTTAAGCAATATGTATAATACATTTAAGAACTATACGGCTCTTCAGGGGTTAAAACCAGTTTTTCATACCATGAGGGGTATATATAGCCACCCAGATATCGAAGACCCAGGCATCACACAGCAGTAAGATATAACATCCTGACCACATAGACAATTGTCAACAACCAGCACTACTCCAAGATGAAGTACCTCCTGGGTCTATTCTGCATCACCACCTTCATCATCGCCGCCTTGGGCGAAGGTGTAAGAACACTAGCTTCTATTTTTGATCCATTGACTAGGGTGGTTTATATATTGCATTTAGGGTCATACGGTGCTTAAATTGCTGTAATCATTGAAGGGCAGCATTGAGATGTAATCATTTAGGGGCAACACTATGCAGGAATCGTTAAAGAGTAGCATCAATCATTTAAGGATAGCATGGCACAGTTTAAATTGTTCAAGGGTAGCATAGAGCTGTAATACTGCTGTAATTGTTTAAAGGCAGCATAGTGCTGTAATAGAGCTGTAGTTGTTTAAGGGCAGCATAGAGCTGTAATTGTTTAAGGGCAGCATAGTGCTGTAATTGTTTAAGGGCATCATAGTGCTGTAATTGTTTAAGGGCAGCATAGAGCTGTAATTGTTTAAGGGCAGCATAGAGCTGTAGTTGTTTAAGGGCAGCATAGAGCTGTAATTGTTTAAGGGCAGCATAGTGCTGTAATTGTTTAAGGGCAGCATAGAGCTGTAATTGTTTAAGGGCAGCATGGAGGTGTAATTGTTTAAGGGCAGCATAGTGCTGTAATTGTTTAAGGGCAGCATGGAGGTGTAGTTGTTTAAGGGCAGCATAGAGCTGTAATTGTTTAAGGGCAGCATAGAGCTGTAATTGTTTAAGGGCAGCATACTGCTGTATTTTTTTAAGGGACGCATAGAACTGTAATTGTTTAAGGGCAGCATGGAGGTGTAGTTGTTTAAGGGCAGCATAGAACTGTAATTGTTTAAGGGCAGCATAGAGGTGTAATTGTTTAAGGGCAGCATAGAACTGTAATTGTTTAAGGGCAGCATAGAACTGTAATTGTTTAAGGGCAGCATAGAGGTCTCGTTGTTTAAAGGCAGCATAGAACAATAATTGTTGAAGGACAGCATGGTGTCTGTTGTCCAGGTAAGAATTAAATATTCTGTCTTAATATGTAAACAATGGACAGTGATATATGGTTGAATCCTGTTTTCATTTTCTCTTTTAGCCTTCTTGTCCAGGCATGCAAGATCTGAGTGAGGTAACTGATTTGACATACTAAAGTTTCATGGAAAAAGGACGTTCTTGTCCAAAAAGCTAATGCATATTGCCCTAAGGTTAAGCTCATAAAGATGGTATAACTAATGTATTTTCCTAGCTATAAAAATAAAGGAAATGATAATAGAATTATGGGAAACTTCAGCATCTGAAATATTTCAAGAGTGTTTAGAGAGATTAATTCTGACTGCACATTTTGTGATCCATTTTGTTCTGTTATTGCAAACTTCAACATTTGATTTTTGTTTTTTATTTATTTTTACTTTTTGTTTGTTTCAGGACAATGGTAAGTACATTTTTCACTGTGTGTGTATATATATATATATATATATATATATATATATATATATATATATATATATATATATATATATATATAAATATATATATATATATATATATATATATATATATATATATATATATATATATATATATATGATGATTATATCCCGTCCCTGCCCCTCAGGGTAACAACTACAGTCATAGTCATTGGATTTGGCGAGGCCGACAAAGGGGACCCCAGGAAATAAAACTTCAGGGGCATAATAATAATAAAAGGTTGTCGTAGAGGGGAATGACCACAAATGCCTTGTGGTAAACCTTTATCACCCCAATGTCCTCTGCCTACCATAAATGTAGACTGTAAACCAGTGATCTATTCAAGTGTCAATTTCAGAATAGACTGAGCTGCTCATAAATTGCTGTTTCAATGTGTTATCTAAGAAATTGAGCCTGGTGTGGAGGGCATGATTGTGGGATAATGCCTGACATACCAGGCTCAATTTCAGTTCTACCATAGGTTATTTTGAGTATATTAACTTGAATTATGGTTAGTATGACATCATTGGTCTGAGAGGGCATTATCCTCAGGGCATTATCCCAGGATTAAGCCCTGCTAGCCTCGTTTTGGTTAACATTGAACTCTATGAGATCAAGATGCCCTCTGTTCCTGCCTATGGTAGAACCAGTGATTAAAGCTGATCATTTCTGGTGTTATCGAGATACACCTATCTTTGGGGATTATGACTTTCCAGTATGAGGTCTCGCCAAATTGCCTGGTCTTGAATATAGCTGTGTTTTCAATACTATAGTAGCTGAATTATAGTCATGTAGAGATAGATAGATGTAAAATTGCATATGACATTGTTCACTGTCCCTATAATGTAAGACAAATGTAAACCAATGAATTAAAGTGGAGTGGTAACACATGCTCGGTGAAATCTCTTTTCTAAACTAACATCATTCTGTTGAGAAGCTATCCTGGAATCTAATATTTTTACCATTCCTTTTACAGGTTGTGGAGGATGCCCTGATGGTAGGTACTTCCTATCTAAGTACTGTATTTGTAACTTTGTAAATCTGCTTTGTTTGGTGATATTCATTTATGTATTTCTAAGGAAAGATGCTCAAAGTGTCCTATGGACACAGTGTGAAGGCCCTGAAGCAAGCAACACTGACGGAATTCGGGCGTTAACACTATGGGGAATTTCACCAGTTCAGATGCTCCAGCCTGTTGATGGAATCTTTGTACACAAAACAAAATAAACTGACGGCTGACTGGCGGCCGTCAGTTACTGATGGGCTGTGTAAGGACAGTATCCTTAGGGTCCCCAGGTCTCTAGTGCTATTAGAGGTTGGAATATGTTATTTTGGTTCACAATTCATACCAAATCTTTTACATCATGACCTAATTGGACTCAAAATGAGGCTAGCTGTGGCCCGGCGATGATCACGGCCTTCTAACTAAAACAGTGATTAAATTCCCCATAGCGTTAAGGCCTGAATTACATGCATGCTTCAGGGCCGGGATATGTGTCCACGGCGCTGCAAAAGTGTAGAAGGGATGTAATCGAGTCTATATGAAAACTGGCCAGACACTGGCTATAACAGGCACACTGTCTGTGCTTTCAATGCTGTGGGCTACATGTCACTTTTTGGCAAGCAAATCAGACCATCATTTGCAGCAGATAACAAATGGCATTGCTATACTGTAAATGTGTTCCTAAAGATCTTAGATAAATGTAAGTAAGTTAATTGACTGAAATATAAAGGGGATTCCTGTCGTCAATGACTTTGTTTTATTTATAACAATTCTGTCTTGAAGTATTAGGTCCTGCAAAAGTCAATCTGGACCTGCAGAAAAAAAAGTATCTGCAAGACCGAATGGCCTTCATGATGAAAAAAAGTTTGTCATTTTCGCCCTCGGGCTGACACTGGTGGCACTTTTAGTAGCGCTAGAAGCAATGCAAGTATCTATGTGGAAGGAAAGTATTGTAATTGAGAATAATCTTTTACTAATATATGTCCATATGTGTTCCTTAAAAATCATTGAATTAAATCTCTTTTTTCCAACTTTCAGGGGAAGTGTGCAGTGAGTAAAACATTTTCTAATAAACTCTAGTATATGAACAATTTTGTACTATTGCAATAAGACTACCGTACACTTATGCAGAAAGTGAAAAATACTTTTTATATCTCATGTATCGTAATGCAAGCTATCAATTCTCTGACCATTGTAACTAACAGAATGCTCATTAATACATGTTCTATTTGAACAGATCCTATTTCGAAAGTGTGTCAGCCAAGTAAGTACAAATACTTTATCATTTCCCCCTTCTTCCGAAGAAACAGATAAAGTAAAACATATATCCTTCAGTTATATATTCACCAATAAACTGCCAGAAAATAAGGAATAAAATATATTTAGCCCACTAGATCTGCTTTGATGGGTATTAGGATTTTTTCTAGTAAAAGTTCTAGTAAGAGTGAACTTCCTCAAATATTTGCTTCAGGTCCCTAAATCTTTAGACATGCATCCCACATCTACATAACATATCTATGTTTTTATTTACTGTGTACATAGGAAGATTCTTTAATATCATTAAATATAATACTATGTTCTCACCATGTTTCCCTTTTAGCATGCAGTAAGTACGGTAAACCAGAGGGTGCATCTTTGTCTGACACAAACAAGTTGTCCCTTGTCTCAGCAGTCACTAGTAATATGTGAAATTCTGCCTGTACCTAAACCAGGAATTGAATTGAAATGATGAGAAACTGTATGCTATTATGCTTTAATGCTAGATCAATATGCTAGACGAATACTATATTTCAGAGCAAATTTATTTCTGCCGTACTACTCTCAGTTAAACTAACTACTTCTAACTAGGGCCTAAATTAGCATTGCTGTAACAGAAATAAATACCTTTACTACTCATAATGATATCCAACTGACAGCTTATATAGTGCTTCACCTACTGATAAAATGAACCTCATGGCATCAACCTAACTCTTCAACAGCTTAATACTGAATGCTTGGAAATACTGCATTTGCAAATCTTGTCTCTGTAAAGATAGTCTTCTTTTGACAATTTCCCCAGTTGTAATGGCTACACACATTCATACAAAAAGAACAATGATCAGCTAATATTACCATTTATAAACGTAGTGATAACAGAGTTGCCCTGAATTATATTTATATTGTTGTTGCATTCGCAGGGTCTATATGAGATATGTGTGCTTTTTGGATGGTGACAATGAATAAATATGATGACAGAGAATATGAAAAAAAATAACTTATTTCGGGAGAGTTTGATGTTGTTGTTGTTGTTGTTTTTATTTTGTTTATTGGCTATAATACTCTTACATCGTGAACATATCGTAGGTTTATCCCAAAATAGCATTTCCCGTGTCAGTTTAGTTCAGATATATTGGTACGTAATAGTGTCTGACAAATGTTGGCCACCCAGACTGTGTAGTTATCATCAGATTTGTAACCCTGTGTCGTGCCCCGTTATATGGATGATATGAAAGTAACAGAATCAACAAGTAAAGATATAAAAAGAAATAAATATCGCAATCTACAACCTTAAAGTACTTTATCATTCTTCCCTTTACAGCCTCAAATGACCAATGTAAGTAGTACTATTTATTATCAATGTTACGATATTAAACCCCTTAAGGGGCACATAGCGCATTACAGTTTATCTTTTCTAACTTAAATTGGACTTATGAAGTTGTGGGAAAGAAATTGTGGTTCATTCTATCTTAGTAATACTTGGATATTCTAAATAACTTCATTGATTAGGTTCGTTATCATGGGCCTGCAACTAATGTACTCTCTGGTTTCCTTCCATACTGAAGGCAACGATGGCAAACGCTGCCAGACTGTGTCAGGTGTGTATTATCTAGCTGTACTTAATCTCTAAAGTTTGCATTCTTGAATTTGATGTAAGAGTTAAGTACCTAGAGTCAGATCTAAGCGATGTACTATACACCCTTTTTTGATGGTCATACATCATAGGCAAGCACATGAATTCTCACCATATACGGGTGTTTTCGTTATAGATTGTTTGCCCATTCCTTAAGATAAAAGGGATTGTAGAAAATTGAGCTTTAATCAAATGGAAAAGCTGCATAAAAATTTTAAAACAAAAACAACAACAATATAATAAGATGCTATATTTCATATTGCAACCCGTTCTTATAATTTCAGGAGGTAAAACATGCATCTAAGGTATGTGTTATTTACCACTGTAATAATGGTGTACAATTAGTGAATGTAGTGAAGATGTTAATGCCAAGGCTTCTATTGTTCATGAAATGTCTTGAAAGTCAGTAGAGTACAAACAAAATCTAGTATATACCAGCGACACTAGATTTTACTTTGTAACATCAGATATCCTTTATCTTTGCTTTTGTTTACATTTTTATACGCCCAAATACAAAGAAAACATGCATTTTTTTTTGTTTTGTTTTACTATATTCCTCCAGGTGTCGTCCTGGAAGAAAGTAACAGGACATACCAGTGAATGATTTCATTGCCCATAGTCCATTTCTTTCAGATGAAGAGATGCCGATCGAGATGAAAATGACGTCCTACCCCATGCTTAAATCATGCATTATCTGAAGACCCAAAATACTAACCACAGCCAGATTACTATTAGATACTAAATCTACGGACCTTACAATCTAAACATGAAGTTGAAAATGATGAGAGAAGAACATGTGAGAATCAAAGGCTGTATCTCCAGGGGTCCACTGCAGAACCTATCAGATTCTACTTTTTTTGCACTGCATGTACCGTAATACAAAAAAAAGGCATTTAATTCTGAACGCCTAGCGGCTCTAACTGTGATCAGACAATTAGCACTTCTTAAGACCCTGTAAAGAGAGAAATATGTTGTACGTTTTTACCAGAATAAATGTTTTTTTCTTTTAAATGAGAGTTTTTGTCTGACTTTGGTATGCCATGAATTGATGCTGGATTTGGCTTCAGTTTCGAAAAAAAAACTTGCGATTTGCCAACACACCAATAAATTTAAAAAGAATTAATAAAGAAATCAGACATTGTAGGCCTGATTTGTATCAATCTATATAAAGAATATATATGATCCATAACTTATCTACAGTACCCTAGATTTCTACATCATGTATTTTGGCCTTGGCCACATTGGAAGGCCCAAATCCTGTAGGAATAATGGGAAATGGTCCATTTGCTCTAAAACCTATTCGTCTACATACACATTCACTCTACTCCCTGAAACATTTGCACTAGTTCTACGGTATCACTAGGGTTGTTGTTTTTTTTCAAATTCTATAAGAAGAGAGGGATATTATCATGGTTTTTACTAAAAATCTAGTAGGGCGAATGGTCCAAGGGGGGTAGAGCAAATGGTCTAGGGCGAACTGGCAGTACAGCGAATATTCTATAACTCGGACTAATACCTTGCATGATCTGCGCAAAAGGCACACCTTGAGTTCATGGAATACCTATAAGTAGGATTTTAGGGTCTTTATTGGACCTTTTAGTTCTCTCCTATAGTTTAAGTGTACCTCCTCTAAGCAGAGGCTAAGCTGACACAATATCAAAATATGACTGTGCCCAGGTACAACTAGAGAGATACACATGAGCATTTCTGTCAACATTTATACCATGAAAATAGTGTAATGATATAATCACAATGCATCCCTCTCCACCTTCGTCCTTTCAGTTACCATGTTTTAATAATAGCAGGAATTATTGGTTTTGACTTCTTTCTTCTTCCTTCTTTTGTTGTAAAATAATCCAATATGAAACAATTATGGCAGCAGATAGACAATATTACTCTTAACTCATGTCTCATTTATTAAATATGGCACCTGCCCATTTATCATTATGGACGTATGAGTAAAACTTTTGTTTGCCTCTGCTCAGTGCTAAGGAGTTTGGCGTTGTCTTACATATGAGGTATAACACTATGTGAAGATCCATCAGCTGGCCAAATACATATAGAGTAACCTGACCAAAGTATACTAAGAATCATAATGTCGTATTAACCATATAGATCTAGGCTGAGTGCATTGACGTATCATGTGCATGGATCATCGTGATGCCTTAAGGATAGACTATACCCAACCCCCGCCCTACTTTTTTACGATTTCTAAATATTCAATTGCACATAATTTTGTGATTATGCATCAGAGATTAACATGTTATACCTCATTTTGACCATACATTCTGTTTCTTTTAATTTTATGGCGCTAGAGGGCCGATTGCTAGGGATGGAATGCTAATGGAACAAAAACATTCTTTTTTATGTAACTCTTTTTTTGGACAGCCAGACAGGATGGAATATCATTAAAATTGATTATTATGATGTTTTAGGTGAGTATCCAGGTAACTTTGCTCAGTATACACTGTAAAAAAATGTTGAAATGATGGCATATTCTTCGTCCCAAAGTTGCCAGAGACCCTTCGTTATTTTCACAGAGATTTCTTATACATTTATGTACCATCATACTGCCACATGGGGCTTCTCGTAAAACTACACTGGTGCAATGCTTTTCAATTACGGTGGTCCATTGTTCAGTTTTAAATTTTAGTGTTTATACTGTACACTGTATACCGAGTTAGCGGACTGTCCATTGCTGCAGCCTGTTATCAGCAGTTAGACCTATCACTGATAATAGTTTGTGTTACTGCATCGACAGATAATTGAACTAGCTAAGTCGGGGGAAAAATCATAATATCTTAAATGTCCTTCAAAGGTCAAGAGCACAGGCTCAAAGGAACTGTTTGGAGATTGGTACATGCCTGTTCTATTAATAGAGAGAAGGCTGGACACTCATGGCCCTCAGGAATTCCACTGTCATCTCTGCACTGGGATTTTTGGACTGATCTCACCAATTGACAAATGACTGGGTATAAACACAAGCATAATGATGGTGCCTATTCTACTTCTAAACACTGCATAGTTCTGAAAACACCATTTGTTAGACTGTTTGCCTGTCAGAGACATTTCCTTAGTTTGTCCATCCTCATCTCTGTGTCAACATTATGCGGTCCTGAAAAAAAACATGGCTTATTTACATAGGATGGTTCAGGGGTGTTGGGAAGGGCTACCTGCCACAGGCACACACTAGTCACCCCCATTTACTCTCTATGAGAACCAATCCAATCAAGTTACTCTTGAGGTCACAGGTAGACAGAGTTGGGAGTTGTCTTACATATATGAGCAACAATACATCATGAAGTACCACCACATGGCCAAATAGAGTAACCTGTGCAATGTATACTAAGGGAGTGGTCATTTATTATCAACGGGGGAGGGGGGTGGTGGGTTTGAGGGGGGCCGTAAAAAATTCTGACCCCTCTCGAGGGGAGGCTAAAAAAAATTTGACCCCTCTTAAGGGGGGGCAAAAAAAATTTACCCTTTCTTTAGCAAAAAAGCCCGTGCAGTACTATAGATCAAAGAGGGTGCGCGAAAACTCTCCGCGCCTCAGGTGCAGGGGGGGCGCAAAAATTTTTTACTGCCGTCGAGGGGGGGGCGTAAAAAATTTTTGCGCATCCGCCACCACCCCCCCTGTTGATAAATAATGACCACTCCCTACTAAGAACCATAATGTCATGTTAACCATATAGGCTTTAAAAGTGTATTGATGCATCATGTCCATGGGCCGCAATGATACCTCAAGTTAGCCTGGGCGAGGAACTTGCTCAGACTGCATTCATGCATCAAGCTGAGTGATATGGGTTTGATGGATTAATCTCAGTGGGGGGCTTAACGGGTTATAGAGCTGTGGCAATCTACTGGTAACTGAATCATCTTCTGTGTACACATGTATACCCTGTGCACATAGACTTGAAACATGTCTTTAATAGGTGAAGCCCTATGTGACCCTTCCACCAGAGCTCCACTATCATGTCACATGTTATGTATATGATCCTACACAGTAAAAAAATAATTCACTTAAAATAATGGTGAATCACTGGCAATGGCAGTTGTTTTTTTTTTGTGAAGATTTCAAAAATGAGTCAGTGAGTAATAGATGCTTAATATCATTTCGACAGCTAAGGTCATATTCATGGCAAGAACTAAATTACAGAATTTCATAGAGGAATGTGTCGGTGCCCGCGCATATGTGCACCACCATATCTGAGGGGAGAGGAAAGAGGAGATATAGACCCTTTTAAGTGGGCTAGGGAAGCCCTTTTCAAAAATAATCACTAATTTTGCCATGTCATATTGTAATTTCAGAAGTGACTCTTGGTGAGGGGAATTTGAAAAAATGCAACCGTTGGTGAGTGGGATGTTTTGCAAAATGTCAAACCCTTGGCGAGAGGGATTTCGGCCAAGAAAGGCCTTGCCTGTCTCACACCTAAATTTACAGCATATAGTGAACTGTACATGCCCCCCTCCCCAGGACACACACCCATGTGTGACGTTAGTGGAACATTAAAGGGTCATTGGACACCCGAATTTAATAGCTGAAACAAAACCTTGTGAACATTACTCTGCTATGGTCAATGGTATATATGAATTTCCTATATTGATAAAGCAGAGTTATATTAGACATTTATCATGTTTCACACTATGTGGCACCTCTAGGACCGGGCTATAAATATGTAGTGGATGACAAAAGGTATTCAGATGCTGATTACCTGGTAGTGCCTGAACCAGCCTCATTTACTAGAGTAATAGAGTTACCATAGCGTGAACAGCCCCAAACCACCTCCCATCATAAGTCTACAAGTAGTCTACAGGTACAACATCTAGCATGGGTCTGGTAAGTATTTTGCTTTATTATCCAGGAGCTTAATTCAAAACATCCTGGGATCACAACCCCAGCGATCTTAGAGTAGGCACATATCTAGATAGGGTCTACCCTATCTAATGCAGTGGTTGCAGGCCTCTCAGGAATAGCAAGTCCTGGGATCACTTCACTATTCCTTTTCCAGCACTAAGATCACTGCGATCTTAGTGAAAGAATTGCATAGTGGTTTCACCTGAGTACAAGAGTACTTACAGGGAACACTCCTGATCGAAAGAGTAAATAGCCTGCTGCATACATATAGAGGGGAGGGAGGACGTTTGCTGAGTGTCCTTGAGCGCTCTTACACTGTTAATTTGGTGTTTAGCAACCAAACACCAGTGTTTAGGATCTAAACACATAGCTAAACACATTCTTGTCCCACTTTCTAACACTTTTTTTGGTTAAACACGTTTAAACATGTTTAGCTATCAGGCGTTTGATTTAACAAGTGTTTAGTTTTGATAGGTGTTTAGTTTTAAGGTGTGCAGCATGAGTAAATGTTTAGATTGTTAGTGTTTAGCTTTAGGAGGTGTTTAGATACATAGTGTTTAGCTTCAGGAGGCGTTTAGATACATGGTGTTTAGCTTAGGGAGGCACTCTTATTAGATGGCTAAACACCTGATGTTTATCTTTTAGATACATGTTTAAGACTAAACACATAGAGACTGGATGTGTTTAAACTCAAACACCTAAACACTATGGTGTATAAGTGTTTAGGTATGTGAGAAGTAGGTATGTAGTTTTCAGGATAAGTGTTTAGAATCTGATGGTGTTTATCTGTAAGTGTTTGAATATCATGATGTGTAGGAATCACACACCATGTAGATAGTACGGTATGTATAAACACACACATTTTTTGCAGTGTAGGGCTACTCATGCGCTAAGTGCACTGTAAGGTAATTCTTCCCTTCTCTCTCTTTGTCCTGGGGGGAGGGCACAATGCTTCTGATAGGCAAACATAAATCATTCATTCATGGGAACAACTCTTGAATACTGTACGGGGATCAACTGCACCCTGTGCTCTTTTGTAAGCCCATATGATATGGGGACGGGGAACGATGATAAAAACACTGTCGTGAAGAAGAGTGGCTCCACAGCTATTCCTTTATTTTGGGACTCTTACACCTGTGCCCAGTCAGTACTTCTTGGAATAGTGTAGGAGGTCTGAGGCTAAGATCGATGCAATCTTAGTGCTGGCTAGGAAATGTGCAGTCTAATCTTAAGATCGCTTAATAGGATAAGGTAGAATAATTCCTAAGATCGCTGAGGTTGCAATTCCAGGATGTTTTGAATTAACCTCCTGGGGCTCCATTGGCAAGTAGTAGCCTAGATAATCTATTGGTTCAACCAGGTTACGTGATATATATACCCGATGCGAAGCACCGGGTATATATTACATAACCTGGTTAAATCCCATAGTTTATCTAACTTAAACCATGGTTCAAGTTTGTCACATCTTGTGTATATGGGAGGCATTTCTATGTGTTACATGTATATTATGTACACACAGGTTATTATGGTTAAGAATAGTTTTCTTTTGGGAAATATGATAAACAGGAAAATATGTGCTGATACGTCGAACCCAATACCTGGTTACGAAACATTTTGGATTAAAAAAAACTGTAAGGAATAATTCCATAGAGAGGGAGAGAGAGAGAGAGAGAGAGAGAGAGAGAGAGAGAGAGAGAGAGAGAGAGAGAGAGAGAGAGAGAAAGAAAGAGAGAGAGAAATCATTTATAAACCAAGATCTATTCTTATCCTTTTTTATCCATCTATCTATAGGTGTTCCGTCTGCTGCTGTGGGTGGCATTGGTGGCCCTGTGTATCGGGGAGAGGAAAGACTACCGGAACAGGGCCTTCTGTAGAGCTACAACCAGAGAAGAATGTCCATTCCAATGTGACAGCATAGCCGGCTGGGACATGAAGGGGAAGGCCTGGGAACAAGATAAACAAGACCCATTCAGCAATACCACCAACCTCTACGTCTGCAAAGGAGAACTCGGATCATGGAGGGCTCCCTATCAAGTCCCTAGTGTGCAACTGCAAGTCACTAGAAAGTTGTACCAAGTGTGTGGATTCACCATCAACAATGGGCCCAACCTGGTACGTCCTGATTGCCAGGCCTGCCCCAACTCCATCTGCACTGCGGCACTACCATCTCGTCAACCTGGTAATGGCAGGGAAATCTCCTACTGTAACGTACCACTCATTTCGTGGACTAGAGACCATGGTAGACGTTGGCATTGCTTTGTGAAAATTCTTTCTTAGGGAGTGGTCATTATTAATCGCCAGGGGGGGGGTTGAGATTTCATGCAGACACGAGGAAATATTTCCATCCCTATGAGTGGTAGAATTAGTTTCTGCCCATCTCCCCTAGAAGGGTAAAAAGAAACTATGACCCCACCCACCCACCCCAGGAGATAACAAAAATATTTTTACCTCGTTCTAAGCTAACAACACACCCCTCAGTTGATAATGTATGACCGTCTCCCTTTCATCATGTACCATAGACACATAATAGCCTTTGCTATAGAGCAGTGGTTAACAAATGAACCTTAATTTAAAATGCCTCATAGTTTTTACCACTATTTGTTATTAATCCAAATCAAGTTTCTTATTCCTATCTCATTTTTCTGCCAGGACATGTCCTTTCTGAATTGAGTATCTATTAAACTATGAAACTAGACACCAATGTTTTTGTTCTGTTTGCATTTATAGCATAAAAGCATAACATGTCAATTTCTTTTTTTAAGATTTCATATATAGCTTATTCAAACACAGCTCTGTGGGGGGGGGGGGGGAAATCAATTCTAGAGCATGTTCAAATATTTTTATTTTTTCATGTATAAGACTTGATTGGCCACAAGTCTATCGTGACTGAGTACTCTAAAACCTCACCTATAAGCCAGCCTCGGGTATAAGCCTTAACTGATTTTAAAAGAAGACCAGGCCTATATGAAAACGTCTATTCTATCAAAAAGGTTATTCCATCATATCAAAACCTCACCTATTTATAAGCCGAATTTGAGTTTTAGAGAAAACATGAAAAATGAATCACAAAGAAAATGGTTTGAGTGTCTTGTGCTTTGGACATGGACTGCCCCATGCAGTACTGCTGTGCAGTGTTAATTAGCCAAACTAAGTCAAACTAAAGACATTGGCACCTTTGGAATGTGTTAAATGTCTCTATGTCCTTTAGTCACACATGCCATCTATAGGTTTAGAACTAATGAATCTAATTCCCTAAGATTATGAACATTATTTCAATTAGTACTCAGGTTTTCAAGATTGATCATCACTATGTTTTAGCAGGGGTCCTGCGTGGGCCATGTTTCAGAAATGTTTACCATTGATTCTGAAATATAAATACAAAGCTGGGATTAGGTCCAAATATGATACTTTCATAAACTGCGAACATGAATATGAATAGTATTCATTGCACTAGAGCCATTTTAATAGGTGCCATATTCAGTGGCTAGCCCGGAGCTAGTGTGGATCATGACAAACTTTCTCCCATCAAAATAGGCTTTTAAGCTAGGCCAAAAACAAAGGTTGTGTTTAAGGTAACAATGCTGAAAAAAAATAGGTAGGGTAGGTTGATTTTTCTTCTTTTTTGTAAAGTTTTTTAACTGTTTCAAAGACTCGTGACAAGTCATGCTGACTCGGGGGTGACTCAAGTATGACTATATTGATTGCAAAATTGGCCAAAATACTATACTTTCCTCAAAAATCGAGAGAAAAAAATTAGGGTCAGCTCTGTTTTGCTGGGTAGGGTCGGGTCACCTGACACAAACAATTCTTTTTTGGCCCTAAGACAATAATCTATTATTTACAATGAGGTGAATCTCTGAACCAATGTGTAATTCCTCATATGCTTGAGTTTGTTTGTTTAATTTTACGTCCAGGGGCCATCGGGAACTCAGAAATTTAAGGGTTCTCGGACATTAGGTCCTTTCTTTTCTTTTTGGACTGGTATTTATATGCTGCTTGCCCGACACAGCAGTGACCAAATCTTTGAATGACCAAATCTATGAGATGAATGACCAAATCTATGAGGAGGGTTGAGGGGGAAAACCGCTACTGGGGCTTCATTCCCCTACTCTTTTCGAAGGATAGCAAGTGTTCTTTTATTTGCCTGGTCCTATAGGCAGGGCCAGACAAACCACGGTCTTTGATCACTCAGACGTGGTTCACTGAGGGGGAATCCCATGGCAAAAGACAAGCATGTAGAGCTGGGCCCATGCATATGGACACCAGGCAAAGTCGGGCTGAGACGTATCTTATACCCAAATCACAGTACCCTTTCACCCTTTCTTGTTAAGTGAAATAAATTCCCTCCTATGTTTATGCCAGGAGATAACACAGGAATTTTCTTTCATGAACTTTTCAACAATCGATCAAAATTGTCAACAAGCATCTTTGTTATAGAAATTATACCACATATATTTAATTCGCTATCATAACAGACCATTACAGGGCAGTTCAATTTTCTTGTATACCTACAACAATTCATATCATGCAATCCATATAAACCTACACTATACATGTGTCACACAATGTGATGTATTATTTCTGGGACGATTAATCCCTGGAATTTCCGACAGGTTGTTCAACTGGTAGATAAAAGCCAAAAGTAACCAGTATCAATTTTCTTCAGTATGAGCATGAGGGAAAAGTAGTGTATCTGAAAAGTAGTGTATCTGAAATCTGAAGGTCAGAAACACATTGAAAGGTGTTAAAATGGTCAACGAAAAGTGTCTTTCATCACTGGGGTTTGAACCCCGAGACCTCGTGACTTTGAAATGGGTGCTCTACCAACTGAGCTATGAAGACCTGACTGACATTCTCAGCTAAAAACAAGTATATATATATGGCTCATTGTAATGAAACCTTTACATTTCTGCCAGGAAAGAGATTTTCACGAATATTTTAGCAAATAAAAATGCTTATGCTTGCATGTAGATGGGGGCCTGGGGAAAATATATGCAGGTTTGGGAATCTTAGATAAGAAAACAGTAGCTATGGTAACCAACCAAACTTACTATGCCCATACAATGTCTATAAAGTGTCTGGCAATGGATGATAGCTATGTTTTACTGAATTTGGCCTGTAGTATCATGCTGTCTATGCTCGGATTACTATGGCAGGTGTTGCCATTGTGTTTGGGAGAAGATGGGCCTTATTGCCATATCTTATTTGTGTATTTGGTCCCATTATTAGTCTATTTACTCATTATTCAAAGAATGGGACTTAAATGTGAAAAGTGACCGAAATGACGGTTGCCAGGAATATTGGCATAAAATATCTATGCCTGGTATGTATTATGGTTCATAAAATTGTTCTATTAAGTTACCATTTTCTTACAGCATGTTTTCTAAATGAATATAATGATATATGCATATTATAGTCCTAAGTAAACATATATTCACGGAAGTTTTTATGATATAGTTACTAGAGCTCACACAAGGTCAGTTATTTAGTGATTATCCGTTGCCAGATCATTATAATCATACAGAGGGCACTGTAATGATGTATTTCTCCACTAACAACATACATATTAGTTATTCCAAAACAGTATTTACTTAACTGTTTTTTTTTACTCACACAAGGTGTTTTAGTACAACTGCTATTAAAGTGTAACAAAACTGCTAACTGTTACAATAACACTTAGCAGTAGACCATCCAACTGCCAAATGTAATAAGTGTTACAAGCATCCAACTGCTATGTGTAAGTAACAATTGCTGCTAACTGTAACAAAACTCAGATCATCCTGTAAAGGGACATGGAACTGCTATAAATGCTATCTGTAACATCACATAAAACTTAGCTAGATGTATCAACTTCACATTTATTGTAAGCTAAGGGCCATACAATATCATAAGGTAGGCCATATCAATACTGTAGTGGTCACGGTCAAGGGAGCCTTAGACTAGCAACGAGAGCATGGATCACAGGATCAGAGGGGCAGTTCAGAGATGACAGCCCCCAAAGTACACTTGACAATGTTTTGTTACACTTAGCAGTTGGATGGTTAACTGCTAAGTGTTATATAACAGTTAGCAGTGTTGTAACACTAAGCAGTTCAGCTATATAACTGCCAAGTGTAACATTGATTGATTGATTGATTTGTTTAACGTCCTAAGGCTGTAGGCCTCATGGGACTGCCTCATTGGTTATCAGACATTTAGTCCATTCTTTTCTCAAACTTAATTTGCGCGTGTGTGTGCGTGTGAGTGTGAGTGTGCGCGTGCGTGTGTTTGGGAGTCTGCTTGTAGCAGTGGGACACGGCTCGTAGCAGTGAGACACTGCTCGTGGCTCAAGGCCCCTCTTTATCGTGCTGCCTCACCCAGACGCTGTGCCGCAGACTGTTGACACATCATCTGACCGGTCCATTATCCTGACACCGGCGGGACAGTCGTGGTTCTATACCAATCGGGCCAGCTTACCATGATTGATTGATTGATTGATTTGTTTAACGTCCTAAGGCCATAGGCCTCATGGGACTGCCTCATTGGTTATCAGACATTTAGTCCATTCTTTTCTCAAACTTAATTTGCGCGTGTGTGTGCCTGTGAGTGTGCGCGTGCATGTGTTTGGGAGTCTGCTTGTAGCAGTGGGACACGGCTCGTAGCAGTGAGACACTGCTCGTGGCTCAAGGCCCCTCTTTATCGTGCTGCCTCACCCAGACGCTGTGCCGCAGACTGTTGACACATCATCTAACCGGTCCATTATCCTGACACCGGCCGGACAGTCGTGGTTCTATACCAATCGGGCCAGCTTACCACGGGCTGACGAGCATAGAGAGCCACTTTCCAACCTGGCTGCAAGATTACTCTTCCAGCCGGGCCGGAGGATCATTCCCCCAGCCCACCTGACCGATACTTGAGGGGAGGTGTTTCCCCCCCGCTTCAGAGCTTCTCGAACATCTTCACTTCCCTGAGGAAGGTCAGAAGTTCTTTCTTACCAGTGCTGGTAAAGACACTGTTCATGGACAAACCATGAAGGTGCTTGTCCCTACTCCTCTTCCTCTTTGTTGCCTGACATGAGAGCACCAGGTGTTCCATAGTCAGAGGTACTTGACATTGCTGACATGTGGGTTGGTTTTCACCCTTCATGAGGTGTCCGTGAGTCAGCAGAGAGTGACCTATCCGAAGACGGGTCAGTCTTGTCGATTCCCTCCTGGTCAGGCCAGTGTGGTCATGCTCTTTGCCAATCGAAGGTTCGATGGCTCTGAGCTTGTTATTGTGGTCAGAACTCCATCTTTTCTGCCACTCTTTTTTTATGAACTCCTTGGCCATAGGGAGCAGGTCTGAAGAGGGGATGGGAGCCAAGCCGGGTTCCCGGCTCAGGGCTTTCTTAGCTGCATGGTCTGCAGCTTCGTTCCCCTCTATCCCAATGTGGCTGGGGAGCCAACAGAGGGTGACCTCTTTCTGGGCCTGAGTCAGGTGCGAGATAGATTGTTTCATCTGCTGCACCACTGGGTTTCGTGGGTCATGCTGGCATAGAGTTTGCAGGCATGACTTCGAGTCAGAGAATATGATGAAGGCATGGCGCATAGACACCTTCATCCACTCCAGTGCACTTAGGAGGGCATGCGCTTCTGCAGTGAAGATGCTGCTCCTTCCATGTAGTGCTCCTTTCCGTACTCCGAAGGGTGTACAAGCCGCAAAGCCTACTCGGTTTCCGTCCTTGGAGCCATCAGTGTACACCTCAGTATACATTTGATGGTGTTGGCAGACTTCTGCCAATTTCTCCAAGTACACCTTGTTTTCAGTTTCGCTTTTCTTGTGTTTGCTCAGGTCAAAAAGGATCTTGGCTTCTGCCTGTTCCCAAGGAGGGGACTTGACAGGTCCTTCCTTCATGACCTTTGTGATGGGAATTCGGGCCTCTCTGATCAGGGTTCTCACCCTTACTGAGAAAGGCTTTGCCACGTTCTTGTTTCTACGAAAGACACTGTGGTCCTCGTAGAAGATGGTATCGTGGGTGGGGTTTCTCTCATTTGCCTTGACTCTGATGGCGTATTGCAGGGACAGCTTGATTCGTCGCAGATCCAGTGGTGGAACCCCTGCCTCAACGCAGAGACTACTTGCCGGTGACGATCGGAGTGCTCCCATGCAGAGCCGTAGGCCCTGGTTTTGAATAGGTTTTAGCCAATCCAAGTAGGACCTTGCAGCTGATGCATACACCACCGATCCATAGTCCAGGTGAGACTGGATATACATCCGAAAAAGAGTCAGCAGAATCTCCCGGTCCGCTCCCCAGTCTGAGTGGGAAAGCATCTTCAGGAGGTTCATGGCCTTCTGGCATTTCTTCCGGAGGTATTCGATATGGGGTTTGAAAGCGAGAATGCTATCAAACACGAGTCCAAGGAATTTGACCTCCTTTTCTACCTTTAATGCGTTCCCGTGCAGTGTGAGGGCAGGAGCTTCCTTGCATCCTCGTCTACGACAGAAGTGCACACAGGATGTTTTTGTTTCAGAGAATTTGAAGCCATTTTCCAGGCTCTAAGTCTCTAGGTGGTAAAGGGTTTGCTGTAATCTTCTTTCGACCGTTGCCATGGAGGTGCCCCGATAGCAGATGACAAAGTCATCCACGTAGAGGCAGCACTCAACATTGTGGGCAAGGGTTTTCGCTATTTCGTTGATTTTAATGCCGAAAAGGGTCACTGAGAGGACGCAGCCCTGGGGGACTCCAGTTTCTTGGTCAACTCTCTTGGAGTGTGTGGCACCAAGTCGGACATTAAATGTTCTGTTTGCGAGGAAGCCTTCCACGAATTGTGGCAGTCTGCCTCGCAGTCCCATTTTTTCCATGTCTTGGAGAATGCCAAATTTCCATGTTGTGTAACAACACTGATAAGTGTAACAATTACACTTAACAAACAGGCACTAGATAACTCATGAACTTGTGTCTATTTACTATACATAATGCTAATACAATATGCCAACGTTTCTACATATGTCCCCTAAGTTAAATATATAATGTAGGTTTTGTTACACTTAGCTGTGATTGGAGTGTAAGTTGAATTGTTACAAATAGCCACCTTTTGTTACACTTAATTTGTTACACTTTTTTGTTACAGTTAGCAGTTGGATAGTTGACAGCTAAGTGTTATTACAACAGTCAGTTGGGATTTCCTATGTTAAGTGAAGGCCAGTATAGATGTGCAATTCTTAAATTGTCTCAAGTATTGTGTTCAGATGACTGCTAGGGCATTTATATGTGCACTTTAAGACTAGCTTTGGCACCCAGTACCCTATACAACATATTATATCATAACCCAGTACTAGACATTATGACTAAATAAAATGTTGATGCAAAAGAACACAACAGACGTTAGTCGGTAAGGCGTTCATATGAAGAAGATTGTTTGTATAATAATATTTTATCCTCATGATATTTAGCATGCAGTAAGTATAATAAACCAGAGTGTGCATCTTTGCCTGACATAGAAATTGTGCCTTGTGTCAGTAGTCACTAATATGTATAATTCTGCCTGTGCCTGAACCAGATATTGAATTAAAATGGTGAGGAAATATATGCCATTATGCTTTAATGCTGCATCAATATGCTAGAGGAATATTTCAAAGCAATTTTGTGCTGTACTGTTTTTAGTAAAACTAACTACTTCTAAAATACACTGCAATACCCCACATATACATTTCATACGCGAATATTGGGTTCTACCACATCTTATAGGATTGCACAAAGTAGGGGCGCACCTTATAGGTGGGGATATAATATACTATAGAAGACTCAAAATCAAATCCAGCTATGCCTTGTAGCATTACCTTCAACTCAGGGTGTGCTTTATAGGTGGGGTTTGCCTTATACAAGTGGTATGACAATAGTAACCTATCAATATAATTAGATTATTTGAAATTCTTTAGTTACAACTTACATTGATCATCAGGTAAGCGAATGTAAAACGATGAGTGCCCTGTAGTATTTTCAGGTTTCATGAATCAGTCTGGAAAATTAGCGTTTCTGAATCAAAAATGAATACCGCCGCTGCTCAATAATGATATCCGACCGACAGCTTACATGTTGCTGCACTTATTGAAGAAATAAACCTAATGGCATTAACCTGACTTCTTTAACACCTTAATACTGAATGCTTAGGTAGACTGCATTTGCAAATCTTGTCTCTGTAAATATTATCTTCATTTGAAAGCCTCCCCAGTGGTAGTATAAAAACAAACAAAAAATGATCAACCATAATCTTGCCATTAAAATATCAATTGATACCAGTGTTCCTCTTAATTACTTTGTTGATATTGGTGTAACATTATCAAGGCATATACATTTACCAGTATGTTTGCTTTATGGGTTTTCACAATGAAAAAAGAAATGTGATACAGAATATAATAAAGTAACTCGAAAGAGTTTGATATGGAAGTAACAGAATCAACAAGTGAACATGAAGAAATAAATATCGTAATCCACAACTTTAAAGTGTTTTATATTTCTTTCTTTAACAGCTTCTAATGGTCAATGTAAGTAGTACTATTAATTATTAATGTTACGGATGTTAAGCGCTTTAAGGGGCATATTGGCCAGTTATTCTGGAAGTTAACTGAGTGTCAATCACAAGCTACGCAGGTTATCAATCACCAGCTAGATCAAACGCACACCTCGTCATATCGCAGGTTCACCACGGTTGGCGAGGATGGTGATCACTCACACTCACCAGGGATGACAATGTAGTGGATCACTCACTTCCCTGGATAAAACTTGTACCTTGTCAAGGTGCAGGTTCACCATTGATGGCGAGTGGGGTGATCACGCAGACTCACCAGTGATGGCGACGCTGGTGATCACTCACCTTGATAGATGAAAAGCTCATGATCACAGAGACATCATCAACATTGGTAATCATGCAACCTCACATCTGCCAGATCAAATCATGTTCTGCCAGAAATGGTATTTTCCTATGTATTTTTCCTCTAACCACAGAAAAGGTGTTAATGTAGTTAATTCCCTATGTAGTTTTCCTCTAACTAGAGAAAAGGTGTTTATGGATAGTTGTTTTCCTCTATATAAATTCAATTGATACTTCCTCTCTGTAGTCTTCTTTGATTCAACTCATAATAATTACATGGAATTTGATGTGAAACAAAGCACACATTGTATCCCTTTTTGGAGTGATTTAGGCTCACACCTCCATAATGGTCCAGACATCGAACAGTGCTGCTACCTGAACACCAAAGGAGGAAAATGAATGAGGTTCCACCATTTGGGTGAAGTTGAGGACTGCATAGTCACCCAGTGAGTGAGAATAATGTTGGTAGCAGTGGTGAGGCTTCACCATACTGAGTGAGAGTTGACGAGGAGTGGTACACAGTCACCCATAGGGTGATAATCATGATGGCCCGAGTGGTGGAGATTGTCCATGATGAGTGAGAGTTGACTGTGAGTGACAAAAGATGACACAATGAGTGAGGACAATGTTGGCAACAATCGTCAAGAGTCATGACGCAGAGTGAAAATTGACATGCATTGGCAGACAGTCACATTGTGGGTGAGAAAATTGTTCACGACAGCAGTGATGACTGGCCATGCAATGCATAATCACGGTGGTGCGTTTCATCTAGTGACATGGCTGATCACTCAAAAAGGCCTCACCATGGATCACCAATCATGGAGACAGGTGATGACAATGTGCTGGGACAGAGCGTCCATGCTACGTCTATGGTGCGTCTGTATTCCACTCCTTTCAACATGAAATGAAATAATGTATACAATTCTGAGAGGAATCACAAGTCATGATATGAGAATGTCTCGAGTATGTCAGAAGATTGTATGGGGCATCATGTCAAACGTCTGGAAGTGTATCAACCCCTTAGGGTTGGCCTGAATGCAGCCCTTGTGAATTATTCACAAAGACTACTAATGCACTCACCTTGGGCTGTAGATATGAGGAGAACACAGGAGGCATGATCACTGTACTAGTTCCTGGGTTCCACCGCCTGCACATGGGTGCAGGGGTTACGGTTTTGGGTGCAGGGAACACCCTGGAGGGGTACTGGAGAGGTTGGCTGCAACCCACAGTCAAGGAGGGGCCTTTCACCCCACAGACGCCTGCCCCCTCCATACACATATATAACACTGTGAATGGTCATAATCTTGTTCAGGCATTATGCGGCCCTCAGTTTAAGTACATGCTTTAAAACATTACATGTATGTAATACTGCGTCAAAATACCTCTTGATGTTATTACCAGATATTGTTTCAAGCACGTCCCTTCATTCCCAACCACATCCTTATAGATCTATATGTACTTTTGGACAACCTATGAAAATCAAACTGTATTGAGTCACCTGTTGGTCTAATTACGAGAAAAAGAGTAAGGAAAAGACACTTTTGTTAGACGTTGGTGAGGAGGATCTATCTTCTATCTTTTCTAAATCTCTAAGTGACCTAATGGAGTTGCGGAAAAATATGTTTGGTTCATTCTTAGAAATACATAAGCAAATGTCCACGACCATGGACCGTGAATGCGATGCAGAAATATTCCATGGAAGTGGACATTTGCATTTATGTCATGGCTACACAAGTTTGATAGCTCTTTGATAAAGAAACATAACAATATTTAGCTCTGTTTGCTGCAGCAGGTCAGGTGATCACTAGCCGTGGAATACGAGCATATTGTATTCCATGCCTCCCATGGAATATGGCGGTTCTAGTACTAATCTTTAGTAACAATTGTATCTGCAATGACTTAAATGGTTATTCTAAATAACTCAATGAATTAGTTTTGTTATCTTACAACTAATGTACTTTCTGGTTTCCTTGTATACTCCAGGCAATAATGGCAAACGCTGCCAAGCTGTCCCAGGTGAGTATCATCTACTTTACTCTGTAAAATTTGCACTCTTGAATTTGATTTTAGAGTTAATTAGCTGGGTTCAGATCTAATTGTTGCATTATAAACTCTTTTTGGATAGTCATACACCATAGGCAAGCATATAAGTTTTTACCATATCCATAATGAATTGTTTGCCCATTTTTTAATATGAAAGCGATTATAAAAATAAATCTGAAATTTATAATCAAATGGAAAAGCTCCATCCTCAAAACAACAATAAGATAAGCTAGATGCGATGTTTCATATTGTAAACCTTTCTATTAATTTCAGAAGGTAAAACATGCATGTAAGGTACGTGTTATTTACCACTCTATTAATGGTGTACAATTATTGAATGTATGTGTAGATGCCTAGGCCGCTACTGTTCATGAAATGTATTTAGGTTTCAACGGATTAGGTCTACTTCCTATGCTACGCTACCACGAAGTGTCAGATTTGACTATGAGCATCCACTGAGGTAACCAGGGTGACTGAGGTGTCGGCCAATCAGGTGGCGGCAGCCTCGTTCTGGTGTGAATGCATTATAACTAGGTCAACTATGACCAAATATGGTCATGATAATCTAAGTAGGTCAACTAAAGTGTAAACATTGATGCATTCAACACATGTGGATTTTGACAGATGAATGGGGGCTCCAGTAGTGGGCATTATAGTGTGGTTTCAAACTTAGTGTCTCATCAGGCGTGATTTGTAGCTCCAGTGGGTTAATTTCAAAATTGAAACACTGATCTCGGTCTGACTATAAGCAGCCATTTGATCAGTATTCTAGTTTTAAAAGTTGCAAAAGTTAATTTAAACCCTAATGGGCTGGATTTTGTATATTGAGTGCCAATCCAGAACCAGTTTGTATTTTCAAAGGGAAAATATTCCAAAGTAAATGTGGTTTAGTGGTTAGCATTGTCATCTGTCTCCTCTAATTTAGAGTTTCACTCAGGGTTCTAGTCTGCCTAAATTAATGGTTTTTGTAAATGAGTGTCAATTTCCATGGAAAATAATATTAAAATTTATTTTAAGCATGGAAGTTGATGAAAAAAAAAAACCCCTTGGACAATTAATGTAGGGGGGATGTGAACGCTCAGGGGGGTGAGTTCCCAATGAGGGGGAGTGCCCGTTTTAGTATGGGGGCCTCCTTTCTCATTTATGGCAGCAGTGGTGTTAAAAGGTGGTAGGACAATGTCCATATGTCGTTAGTGACATCTAATTCCCTAGGCAAGCTCCGTACTCGAAATTTACAAATATCGTATTTTTGAGCGGATTAATTATCGGGTTGGGTGCTTGTTGGGTTAGTCCAAGAGGTTTAGTCCTTTGGGAGTAATGGAGCACAAATGGTGCATCCATCTTTTCTCCTCTTGGTTTCTTTCCATGATCCCCTCCGGTGATTTAGGAGGGTAATGTATGAAGCTTAAGATTGAAATAATAGGTCCTTCATCCCAACAAGTATCGTAGGACCTATTTTCGTTAGCGTAGCTTCTGAAGTGTCTAGCAACAGTAGTGTCATGGTGGAGTTTCTTGATGTCTCCCATGTGGCCATTAAAACGATGTAGAAGTTTTCGTTCTGTTTGGCCCACATATTGGATTCCACAATGCTTGCAAGTGATTGCATAAATTAAATTAGCAGTTTGGCAATTCACATTGATCAAGGTTCTAAATTTTCTCCCCGTGGTATGAGACTTTATGAACCCACTCTTGTCGAGTTTAGGACAATAATTACATTTGCCAGGGCGTTTGCATGGGTGGCTTATACAGTGTGGAACCCTTGGTTTGTTTGAGTTAGTGCTGGTAGAGGCTTTTACTAATTCGTCTTTAAGTGATTTATTTCGCCTCTTACCAAAGATTAGTTTAGCATCATGATAGACCCGTGTAAGTTTGGTTTTCAGCATTAGGTCCCAATTTTTCACAATAATGGTTTCAATTTCGGGATTAGCTGGATTATGGGTCAGGATGCAATAAAATGCCTTTTCTTGTTCATGTATTTTTTCTTTGATCTTTAACAAATCTTCACGCGGTTGTGCCTCGGCCTTCATGATGGCTTTAAATACGAGGTCTGAGGGGTATCCTCTCCTTATAAAGTGGGTGCAGAGCATAATGGCGTTACGCCTGAAATCTGCTTTATTAGAACAGATTCTTCTCACTCTGAGGAATTGCGAGTATGGTATGCCCTTTAATATGTGTCTTGGGTGTTCTGATGAATATAGAAGGTAGTTGTGACTGTCTGTCGGCTTACAATACAATGTAGTTTCTAGTGTACCATCACCTTTTGCCATGGTTTTGATGTCAAGAAAGTTGACCTCAGTTTTGGAATATTCTAAAGTGAATTTTATTGTATTGTGGCAGTCATTTAGATGTTGGACGAATTTTAGTAGTTCATCCTCACCATGAGTCCATATTAAAAATATGTCGTCAATGAATCTTTTCCAAAGGAAAGGTTGCAAATGGTATGAATAGATGAATAGTGCTTCAAATTCGCCCATGAAGATATTGGCATATGATGGGGCCACCTTAGTTCCCATTGCAGTGCCACTCACTTGTAAGTAGTGTTTGTCGTCAAATTCAAAGTTATTGCATGTTAATACTAAATTCAATAGACCACACAGTGAGTGTGTAGTGGGATTTTCAAATGGATGTCTGTGTATATTTAGCATTCTCCGTACTGCTCTAATACCCTCCTTAGTGGGGATATTAGTGTAGAGACTAGTGACGTCTAAAGTTGCTAGTATGGCATCGTGTGGGATTTTGACATCCTTTATGTGGTTTAAAAAGTCGCTACTATCTCTTGTGTACGAAGGTAATTTGGACACCAAGGGTTGCAGGAAGTGGTCTACCAGTTTTGAAATGCGCTCCGTGGGGCAGTCATTGGCTGAGACAATGGGTCTGCCCGGAGGGGGTAATTTGTTTTTATGGATCTTGGGTAAAAGATATAATTTTGCCGTCCGCGGGTTGGGTATTATTAAGTAGTCCCTTGCCGCCAGGCTGATTTCCCCATTTTTATACATCTCTTCAATTTTAATTTTTTTTCATGAAATGTATTTACAAGACAGTAGAGTACAAACAAAATCTAGTTTATACCAGCGACACTAGATTTTACTTTGTAACATCAGATATCCTTTCTCTTTGCTTTTGTTTACATCTGTCTGCACCCAAATACAATGAAACCAGGTTTTTTTACTATATATATTTCTCCAAGGTGTGGCCCTGAAAACAGTAAGACCTAGTGTCGCTGATATATCTCAGTGAACGATTTCATTGCCCAAAGTCAGTTTCTTTCAGATAAAGAGATGCTGATCAAAACGGGAATGACATCCTACCCGCGCTCAAATCAAGCTTCATCTGATGACCCAAAATACTAACCACAGCCAGATAACCATTAAATACTAAATCTGTGGACCTTTCAATCTAAACATCAAGTTGAAAATGAGAGGAACGCATTGTTAACAATCAAAGGCTGTATCTCCAGGGATCCACTGCAGCACCAATAAGATTCTACTTCTTATATTAAACTGCAAAATATTTCTGAACCATTGTGCCTAGCATTGAGATATCCCCTCAAGATGTCCTGTTCATGTTGATGTGCCATATCCTAATTCAATGCAATTTTTAAGTGATACAGAAAGGCATTTAATGTTCAACGCTTAGTGTCTCCAACCGAGATCCGAGAATAGCACTTCCTATAAGAGCTCTTTACAGAGAGAATTACCTTGTAAGGTTTTATCATAATAAATGTTTTACTTTTGAGAATCAGAGTTTTTGTCTAACTATGGTATGACATGAATTGAATTGAACAGTGCAAACACATTGATGAATTAAAAAAAATAATTTTATAGACAATATAGAGAAATGCAAATTGAATTGGTAGGCCTGCTTTATATCATATCTATATAAAGAACACATATGATCCATAACTTATCTACAGTACCCTAGATTTCTACACCATGTATCTTGGCATTAGCCACATCGGAAGGACCAAATCCTGTAGGAATAATACCTCGTGTGTGAGACATACAAATAAGGCACACCCTGAGTTCATGGAAGACCTATAAGTAGAATTTTAGGATAATTGTTGGGCCTTTTAGTTCTGCTTTATAGCAAAGACGTACATCATCTAAGTGAAGGCTAGGCTAACACAGTGATTAAATATGACTGTGTCGTATGTACAGGCCGGTACAGGGAGATACATGATATGATTATTTCTTCATAGTCAATACCATGACCACAATCCATCCCTTTGTCCTTCGAGCTACCACCTGGGTAAACAGGGAGCTCCTGTTTTATTAACAGAATGCATTAATGTTTTTGTTTTACTCTCTCTCTCTCTCTCTCTCTCTCTCTCTGTCTCTCTACTCTCTCTCTCTCTCTCTCTCTCTCTCTCTCTCTCTCTCTCTCTCTCTCTCTCTCTCTCTGAAAAAAAGTAAATATGAAACGATGTGGTAGCAGACAGACAATACTTTGAACCAGTGTACACTGAACTCCCCACGGTCGTCAGACTGACGATGCCCAAATCTATAACCTTAGGCCATCAGCCTGAGAACCCAGGGTAGTCAATCTAATGGGTTTAGGTCAATACACTCATCCAATGTAGTCAAATTGATTACATAATGTTGTTAATGCATAAGCAGCCCATAAAGGGTTAAAGGTATGTATGATGCACCAACGGAGTGCTGGTGGTGCTTGAGGACGCACAAATCATTCTTGCGGGTGCACAAATAATAGTGAAATGTATGTCTGTATATTAGGGGATGTGCCCAATGCCCCCCCCCCCCCACACACACACACACCATTCAAGAGGAGTAAAGGCAAAAATCCTCCTGTACCTGCAGAAATACAGTCAAGTCCCTCTGGAGGTTAATTCAAAAGATCCTGGGATTTCTACCCCTGCGATCTTAGTGTAGACACATATCATAAGACCTGGCCAGTCTACCCTATCTAATGCAGTGGTTGCAGGCCTGTCAGGAATAGCAAGTCCTGAGATCACTTCACTATTCCTTTTCCAGCGCTAAGATCACTGCGATCTTAGTGAAAGAATTGCATAGTGGTTTAACCTGTGTACAAGAGCACTTACAGGGAACACTCCTGATTGAAAGAGTAAATAGCCTGCTGCATACATATAGAGGGGAAGGAGGATGTTTGCTGAGTGTCCTTGAGGGCTCTTAGGGCTACTCATGCGTTAAGTGCACTGTAAGGTAATTCTTCCCTTCTCTCTCTTTGTCCTGGGGGGGGGCACAATGCTTCTAATAGGCAAGCATAAATCATACATTCATGGGAACAACTCTTGAATACTGTACGGGGTCAACTGCACCCTGTGCTCTTTTGTTAGCCCATATGGGGACGGGGAATGATGGTATAAACCCTGTTGTGAAGAAGAGTGACTCCAAAGCTATTCCTTTATTTTGGGACTCTTACCCCTGTGCCCAGTCAGTACTTCTTGGAATAGTGTAGGAGGGCTGAGGCTAAGATCGATGCGATCTTAGTGCTGGCTAGGAAAAGTGAACGCAGTCTAATCTTAAGATCGCTTAATAGGATAAGGCAGAATAATTCCTAAGATCGCTGAGGTTGAGATCCCAGGATCTTTTGAATTGACCTCCTGGTCTGACCACCCTAGGGATGCTCATAAAGTGCTCACATTAGAGGAGAGTTGGTCGTATTGGAGGGAGCAAGGGATGAAACCATATAAACCACTAACAGTACTTCATTGGCAGGGGTGGATCCAGAAAGGGTGGTCATGGGGGGCCACAGCCAAGAAAATTTGGTCATGGGGAGGCACAGTCAGGACCCGGCACCACATTCCTATAGTTAGAATTTAACCAAGGCCAAATTTCAGGGGGTCTAGGGGCACATGCCCCCAGGCTACCCCCTGGATCCGTTACTGATTGGTGCTTCGGGAGGGTACATACTTGTGTACATAGATGAAAAAGAAAATATCAAAGAAATCCTCTTTCTGTCTGTAGGTGTGTGTACAGTGTGGGAGGGGGGGGGGTGTTGTGAGAGGGCTTCTGTGCTTCTCATCTGTGACCACTGGCCAGGGAAGTGTGTATGGTGGGGGGGGGGGGGGGTGAGTCTCTGCCTCTCAATATTATCTCCAACCACTGGCCAGGTGGGTAAAGGCTGTTACAGCTGCATTGGCATACTGATCATTAATTTAAAAAAAGTTATCATCCTACTGCAGATGCTTGACTTGAAAATGGTCGTATTAGAGGGAGTAGTGCATCATTTGGGACTAAGAATTTAGTGGTCGCAGGGTAGAGTGGTCGCATTGGAGGGGTGGGTGTATTAGAGGGAGTAATTTAAATTGAATTAAAGGGAAAAGTGGTCCAGTCGGAATAGTGGGTTTTTCTCATTAGAGGGGTGGTCATTAGGTGAGAGCTGACTGTACTCCTGTGCCGGCAGAAATACTCCTGTACCCACAGAAATACTCCTGTATCCGCAGGAATGTTCCTGTACCCGCAGGAATCCTCCTGTACCCGCAGGAATCCCCCTGTACCCGCAGGAATGTTCCTGTATCCACAGGAATACTCCTGTACCCGCAGGAATGTTCCTGTATCTGCAGGAATCATCCAGTATCCGCAGGAATCTTCCAGTACCCGCAGGAATATTTTTTGCATGAAAAAAATCGTTTTGGTATGTCCTATTAGGGGCTTTGTATTGTACGCATAATTCTAGCACCACAAGAATAATTCTAGCAAGTACCTACAAGAATCCTTTGTGCACTTGCAAGAATTCTTTGTGCACCTGCAAGAATTCTTTGTGCACCTAAGAATGTTCCTGCACCCGCAAGAATGCCCCAGTACCCGCAAGAATGCTCCAATACCCGCAAGAATGTCCCAGTACCCGCAAGAATGCCCCAGTACCCGCAAGAATGCTCCAATACCCGCAAGAATGTCCCAGTACCCGCAAGAATGCCCCAGTACATGCAAGAATGTCCCAGTACCCGCAAGAATGCTCCAGTACCCACAAAAATGTCCCAGTACCTGCAAGAATAATTTTGCAGCAAAAAAAAATTTGGTATGTCCTATTAGGGGCTCCGTACTACGTACATTCATGCAACATCACAAAAATTATAAATGCTACAATAGATTATAGAATATGAATCAAAACACAGCTTTCAGAAATATATTATTATAATTAGAATAAATTCTTGAATGCCCGCTGAGGAGATTTTACTTATAGTTATACCACAAACACAAGTGACACATTTTGACAGATTTGACCTGACTTCCCCACCACATGATATAAAAGATGTCATGAGATTTTCTCTGGTGTTCACTGACAGCCTATTTTCCTAGACTCTGAAACCTGACATGGTGCAATAACATCTCTTTGTGACCCCTTCAAGGGACACTAATACATTAATGCATCATGCCTATTTGCGGTCATGATGCACCAATGAAGTGCTGGCTAGACTGCTCGCCAGCACTTCATTGGAGCATCATGCCAACCCTCCGGGGGTATATATCAACTCCATAGGGTCGGTATGATGCTCCAATGAAATGTTGGTGAGTAGTCTCGCCAGGACTTCATTGATGCATCTTGACAACCAATGGGCATGATGCACTCCTGCATCAGCGGCCTTTAAAGAGTTAAAGGCATAATAGACACAGACACATTGCTGTAACAAAACCTTGTAAACTTTGCAGTATGGTCAATATAATATATGAGTTTTCTACCTTAAAAAAGCAGAGTTATATTAGACAGCATCACGATTCATACTACATGACACCTCTAGGACCAGACTATAAATATACAGTGGGTGGACACAAGGTATTGAGATGCTGAACCCCTGGTAGTGTCACAAGACAGAACCACCATCAGGTGCCAAATTATCCACTACAGCAGAAGGTTTGCAGCAGCCTGCAACAGCCCTAACCTCCCACCGTCATCCATCTACAAGTGGTCTACAGGCAAAACAGGGACCATGGGTCTGGTATGTTCTTTGGTCTATTTCTCATTTGCATGTCGCCTAGACCTAGTGGGAGCCGCCATTGCTTATTCTGACAGGTGGTGAGATCTGAACAGATAACAGGTAATACAAATGAGTGGCAGTTGTACCATAAATATTCTGCAGTGAATGGAGGGAATTATCTCATTGGTTAAGTAGTCATCCTGCTAGATCTCTATTTATCCAGGGGCTAAAAGAATTGTGTTTCCCATAACATGCCTCAGAAGTCTAGGGTCGGTAGGTCATAGTTTTCTGTTGTTGTTGTTTTATACTTTTTTTTCATTTTTCATAGGAATGTGTGGACAGAAACACTCAAAGAATCTATATTGTGTCCAATTCCTTGACATTATGGTATAACATGGAAAGCATATGAGACTATGTGGAATAAGTTTATGGGAAGCAAGTTTTTTTTTGTGTATTGAATATCTGTATTTACACCGAGAGCTGGTTATATTTCCCTCGAAGTTTCCCTCCAGACGTTTGGTGGGCGATAGCCAGTGTCCGGCAGGTTTTCATATAGACTGCAGTAATATTATTGTTAAAATACGAACTCATGTTTTTTTTTTATTTCTTGTTCATCTATTGAAAATAGGGTTTCCAACTGCTCCTGGTGGTGGCATTCATCGCGCTCTGTACCGGGGCAGGAAGACATGGAATGCAGTATTTTTACTGCAGAGCCACAGACCCTACAAATTGTCCACCCGAATGTGATGGCTACTCTGGCTGGAGTGGATCCTGGAATCAAGACCCATTCAACACTACTTACAATCTCTACTTCTGCAAAAGAGATAGTTGGCTGGCTGACTCTGCCGTTCAAGTTCCTACCGTATCGGTCACCTTAAAGATTTTCCAAGTGTGTAAATTCACCATCAACAATGGGCCCAACCTGGTACGCACTGAATGTCAGGCCTGCCCCAACTCTGACTGTACCACAGCACTCGCGGCTCGTCAACCTGGTAACGGGATGGAAATCTCCTACTGTAAACAACCAATCTATGACGGGGCGGGAAGAGGCTTTCAGGAACCGTGGTGGTGCTATGCCGATACTGTTTATGCTTAGGGAGTTTTTTAACATTGGGGGGGGGGAGCTGGTTTGAGCACGAATGCACCCTTTTAACCTATAGTAACGTGCAGGCTTTTGCGCTGAAAACAGGTGAAATTATTTTGATCCCCCTGGTCAAGGGGTCAAAAAAATTCTAACCCCCCCTCTCAAACCCACCAGCCCCCCTTGTTAAAAAATTATCACTCCCTTAGAAGATGGTCATTATTTATGAACAGGGGGTGGTAAGATTGGGTGTAGATGCACGGGAAAATAATTGCATCCCTAGGATTCCCACCTACTTCACAGAAAGGGCCTAAACCTAATACCCCCCCCCCTCAGTTAAGAATAAATGACCAGCTCCCTCGTACTTTAACATCTACCAGGTATGTATTAATTCAAATCAAGTTTCTTTATTTTTAGGATAGTACCTCTCCTTTCAGAAATGATTAACTCTTCCAACCATGCAATCAGATCTATCAATTCAGTTACTTTCCCTTTTGAGACACTGCATGTGGATTCCACTTTCTGTATTGCATGAAATTGAAATGGTGTGTATGTCAATGATCTAATAAACTATGAAACTAGACACTGATACACCTGTTCTGTTTGCATTTATACATGTAGTGCAATAGTATAACATACCATCCTTTTATAATCCTTAGATAGCACTGTAGAGTACATCATTAAGTTGCTCTCTAGCTCTTTTTTTTCATTTTGAAGAAAAAAACAGGCCAGGAACTGTGCCACTTTTAATCTTAACATAATTCTATATGCATGTTTGTATGATATATATTTTATAGAATTGCAAAGCATTTTCTTTAGAATGTCTATCTTTAACATGAATGACTCGATCGGTCACACATCTATGGCTATAGTGTGTAATTGGCCCTGGTTCCATTGTAAATGAAGATCAGCAAAGAAATCATGAGCAATAAGGCAGTCTAATAAGGGCTACCATGCTACCCCACATGTAAGACACACCCTGTGTATAACTCACACCCCTTACTTGAGGGAATCCTAGTACAGCACCCAGGGCATAGCTGGGGCTTGTTTTGGACCAGTTTAGGGAGTGATCATTTTTTAACAATATGGTGGGTTTGCGTGCAGACGTGTGAAAAAAATCTGTCCCCCCCACCTCTTGAGGGTCTAATTTTTTTACCCCCTCCCCCAAGGGCTGAAAATCGTGTGCGAATGCACCCTTTCAACCTATAGTAACGTGGGCTTTTTCACTGAAAGCAGGTGAAATTATTTTGACCCCCATGTCAAGGGGTTGACCCGACCCCCTCGAACCCACCAGCCCTCCCCCTGTTAAAAAACGATCACTCCCTTAGTATACCATACCTTGCCGTTACCATAGCTCCCCCAATTTTGACTATAGGTCGTCAGAGGAGGAACTTTCAGTTCAGGGAAAACCCAGAAGAGGGAGAAATTCTCCCTCTTCTGGGTTTTCCCTGAACTGAATTCTCAGAATTATGGGGAGGGGGGCAGGTCAGGTATAATATTTCTATAGTAGTGTCCACCTGTTGTTATATGCTAGCGGTATTGGAAAGGGGGGGGGGTGTTATGCCGGGTTTTGACCACACACCAGGTTTTGACTACACCGGTATGCCAGGAAGTGACAGTGCACTGGGTTTTAAGATGCCTTTTTATATTTTTATGGCTATTTTATAGGGGTGGACGTCTCAAGGTATGTGGACGTCTTTAGGTTAATCTACCCTATTTCACATCACATTAATGTTCTCCTTGGGGTTGCGCTGTGTGTCTGTTCATTCCCAGCACCCCCCCCCCCCCCCCGTTTTGCCAGGTTTTGACCAAGCACCAGGTTTTGACCACACTAAATTGCTGGGAAATGACACCCACCAGGTTTTGACCATGCCCAGCTGCCGGAAAATGACCGCACACCGGGTTTTGACCAGGCCATTCTGCTGGTAAGTAACTGTACAACAGCTATTAGCCATGCACCTGATTTTGACTACTGAGAAGTGACTTAGTTTTGACCGTGTCCACACACATAAGGTGCATTCCGCATTATAAGGCTGACTTGAGAGAAATGCCATAATGCAGATGGGGCTTCATTTCCTTATATGGTACATAGCTTTGTAAACTGTGTATATTTCAATGCAAAAGTGGGACTATAAATTGAAAATGTGCGTATGCTAAGTGAAAATGTGCCGGACACTGGCTATAGCTGGCAAAATAGCTGCAGGGAGACCGCTAGATTGTTGGTTAGTCACTACCTGGCAGAAGGACACGGTCAAAACTCAGTCACTTCTCAGTAGTCAAAATCAGGTGCATGGCTAATAGCTTGTGCACATTAACTTACCAGCAGAATGACCTGGTCAAAACCTGGTGTGCGGTCATTTTCCGGCAGCTGGGCATGGTCAAAACCTCCCGGGGGGCACTTAAATTTTTTTCGATATGGGTGTGTGGCTGAACCCCCGACTACCCTTACCCTTGCTAGGGCACTTGTTCGTGGGTTTTTTCTTCCAAACCCTACCCTTGCTAGGGAACTTTTTACATATTAGTCTTAGATTTTGCTCAAAATATCTTAAAACGACCTTGTTTGGGAGAAAATTGTATTTTGTTCATGCTATTTTCATGAAAACTTGGAAAATATTCATAAAAATTTCTTAATTTTCCGCGTGAATCGGGGTGTTTCGGCGAAAGTTGATCCTTGCTAGGGACATTTGTGGCTGAAACAGGAGGCTTGCTAGGGACTTTTCCTTGAAAAAGTACCCTTGCCAGCCACACATATGTGTATACATTACATAGAGAGTGCGCCCCCCCCCCCCCGGGCAAAAGCTGGTGGGTGTCATTTCCCAGCAATTTAGTTTGGTCAAAACCTGGCATGGTCAAAACCTGGTGCTTGGTCAAAACCTGGCAAAACAGGGGGGGGGTGCTGGGAACGAACGGACACACCGCCCAACCCCAAGGTGCACATTAATGTGATGTGAAATAGGGTAGATTAACCTAAAGACGTCCACATACCTTGAGACGTCCACCCCATAAAATAGCCATAAAAATATAAACGTCTCAAGGTATATGGACATTATTAGAGTATCCTATCTAGCCTATAGATAAGGCACCTAAAGATAGGGTAGTGCCCCAGGGGTATGCTGTAATACTCTGTATATATGGTGCGGCTTATACACCAGGACTCACAGTGTGCCTTATAGGAAGGTCCAATGTCGGGGTGTGACTTAATTATAGGCAAGGATATTATAATATAGACCAGTATAAAAGTACTGAAAACCAAGATGCATTAAATAAGCTTACATTATTTACATCAACACAATAATAATGGAAATACCACCTTATCCATTCTATCATAATACAATTGTAGGGGCCAGCCCTGGCTGTAAGTCCATGTAAGTAGGCCAGCTGCCCCGTTCTGGATGTAGCAACCCCAGTGGCTGGTCATCTGATGTAAGCTGCCCCCAGTGTATCATACTGATTGATTTGTTTAACGTCCTAAGGCCCGTAGGGCCTCATGGGACTGCCTCGTTGGTTATCTGACATTTAGTACATTCTTTTCTCAATCTTAATTTGCGCGTATCAGTGTGTGAATGTGGGTGTGCATGTGCATGTGTTTGGGAGTCTGCTTGTAGCAGTGGGACACAGCTCGTAGCAGTGAGACACTGCTCATGGCATCCGGCCCCTCTTTACCATGCTGCTTCACCCAGATCCTGTGCCGCAGACTGTTGACACATCATCTGGCTAGATAATTATCCTGACACTGGCGCAACAGTTATGGTTGTATACTAATCAGGCCAGCTTAGCAGGGACTGGCGAGTATAGACAGCCACTTTTCAACATGGCTGCATGATTACTCTTCCAGCCCACCAGACCGAAACTTTAGAGGGGCAGGTGTTTCCCCCAACTTAACAGTTTCTTGAACATCTTCACTTCCCTGAGGAAGGTCAGAAGTTCTTTCTTACCAGTAGCAGGCGCAGCTCTAGTAGTATAGTATGTATCTGAATGGGACTGTAGCTAATCTAAGGATATTACTCACTGGGGATGTAGCCAATCAGAGGCCTCCATTTGGTCACGTGACCTGTGACATCACTGGACCCCCGTGGTGCATGCCCATATATGGTCATGTGACCTTGACTTGACCTCATTTGCATTATAGGTCACGCCTCCATTTGGTCACATGACCTGTTATGTCACTGGACCCCTGTGGTGCATAACCATATATGGTCATGTGACCTTGACCTTGACCTTATTAGGGGTATGCATGCCCATATATGGTCATGTGACCTTGAGCTTGACCTAATTAGGGGATTACCCCGGTCATGTGACCCCGCATTTTGCATAATAGACCACGCCCCCTTGACCAATTTAGGGGAACAGGACTATAGCTAACTACAGGATGCAGCCAATCAGAGGCCTCCATTTGGTCACGTGACCTGACCCCCCATGGTGCATGCCCATAAATCGTCATGTGACCTTGAGCTTGACCTAATTAGTGGTGTGCATCCCCATATATGGTCATGTGCTTCATATGGTCACGTGACCTGGTGGTGAGTTGGAAAATAGGCCATGCCCCCTTTGGCCACGTGACCTACACCCCGCGCGTGGTGAGCTCCTTATTTGGAAAATATTCCACACTCCCTTAGCTAATTAGAGGTCTTCATTTGTGACCCGATTATGTAAATGGGGGTTGGTTAACCATGTATCCTTTTTTGTTTGTAAACAACATGTGATTTTTTTTTTGTAAAAAAAAAAAATTGGAAAAAAACCCTTGGGGTGGGGAGGGGAGGCCCTTGGGGTGGGCGGGCCCCTTAGAGTAGGGGTGGGGGGAGGGGAGAGGGGCCCTTTGGGTAGGGTGGGGTGGGGGGCCTTAGGGTGGGGAGGGGCCCCTTTAAAATAGGGGGGGAAAAAGTGCAAAGTGTGAAGGGTATATATGTCTGTCGCTCTAGTCTAAAGGACACAACTTCTTTTTTTTTGCGTCTTGTACACTTCATCATCAACAATGTATTCTAGGATGCCTGTTTGCGAGGTTAAAGCTTTTCCAACGGATTTAGGTTCTTTTCAGTAAGTATTTACCTTGTTTACCAGTATAACCATATTTTATAACCTTGAACCCGTAGAGGAAAGGTCACATGTGTGGTAAAGTATTTCTATTAGTTAGAGTTATGAGATATTATGTATGTTTAATAATGACAAAAATAGTTTGTATCATTACATTTTTTTCAAAATATTCATGTTTTCATTTTTTCTTCATTTATAAAAGTCAAAGGGTAAAAATATATCCAAAAAGGCGGACACAATGCATCTGTATAGAGTATGCATTAACGACTACAGAACACCTCAATACTTTCTCAAGATGTCAAACTGTTTGGAGGCCGTAATGATAGCCAAGAGGGAGAGAGCTAAAGCATCAATGGTTACTACAATTGTGGAACGACCAACAGCCAGGTTATCAATGACCGACACTTGTCATTATTTACTACACAGGGAGTTTAATAGGACAGTAAAAGATGAATGTTACGGATGTAAAAACCATACGACGGAGGTAAAATATTATGGATGCTACTCCAACAAGGAAGAGCTTATTTCTATGTATGGAGAGTGGGTATTTTCCAGGATGCTTGTCGGTGATATTTGGAATGAATTTACAAGGGTGTGCCATATTTGACGTTGTCAATACCCTGAATGTGAAAGAACTGATAACATTTCTTTTCAATATGGATCATAAATGTGTATTGGCTGACAAAAGCAACACCTTTCCAGTAGAAATTCTATAATATAACTGTGAACGAAGTAAAAATGTTGAAATTTGTTATTTGTACTCATAATAACATTCAGCCTAAGAAAAACACTAGGTAACTGATGAGGGGATAGTGTATATTGAACTATTTGTCTACCTATGAAATAACACTTGAATAAATGTGTTTAAAAAAGAGACTTGAATAAAGGTATCAAGGGGCGCATGGCCACCTAGGGGTGGATTATTATGTAAATGAGATTTTTCATAAATAAAAAAATCTTATTTTATTTTACCCTTATTTTTTTAAATAAAAAATTAAAAGGATGAGAGTGGTGATGGTGTTGGATAAAAGAGGGTGAAGCAAGCAAGTGATGCCTCGTCTAAAGTGGTCCTTTGATAAAAGATAACAGAATAGAGACCGTTTGGTAGCGTAGAACAGCTGATATGGTTCACAAGTTTGGCCTCGGTCAATACAGAAAAGACAGCAAGGTTAAATTCGTAGCTGATCAACTCGACAAACACAATACAGTGTTCTATAGACTTAGACAAGGCACGGGTTTGGTTACCAGGGACGCTTTGGTTAGTTCATGGGTAACACACCAGGTGGCGACACTGCGCTGGTGCTGTGCCATCATGGTGAGATCGTGTATCAATTTATGCTTTATATGCTTGAGTAATTGCTCAGAATTGCTCCCACCTTTGTTCTTGGGCGTATATGGGTGCATGACTAGATTTGGGTAATGTATGGTTATTGTTGTTTGAAACCACGGGGGATACACAAGAGCATTTCTAGATCTATCTGAATGAATAAATGAACTGAATTTTATTTGGCAAAAAACATCATACAATAGCGGAAGCTTTTCTCATTAGCCAAAGGTGAGAAGGTAAACAATTGAGTAATACCATAATACATCAGAGTATGCATAGTGAGATATAATTGAAGAAAAAATTGGACGTACTTTTAGTCAGGCCATTACACAGTATTGGTACAGGTGGTCACAATATCAAAGTGACAAAGTCAATACCCTGTAAGTTGTGCAGTGAAATAATCCACAATCCATCCCTTTCCACCTTTGCCCTTTAAGCGACCAACTGGGCAAACAGGCAGTTACTGTTTTATTAACAGAGGGAATTATTGGTTTTGGTGGGCACTTTTTCTCATTTTTTTTTTGAAAAGTAAATATGAATCAAAGTAATCCAATATGAAACAATAATGGTAGCAGATAGACAATACTCTGAACCAGTGTACTTCTTTTACATATATACCAATATGGCACCTGCCGTGTATACGTATCATTATGAACATATTATTATTACTTTTGTTTGCCTCTAAACAGTGATAAGGAGTTAGGTGTTGTCTTACATATGAGGTATAGAATAATGTAGATCCATCAGCTGGCCAAATAGAGTAACCTGACCAAAGTATACTATAAATCATAATGTCATATTAACCATATAGATCGACGCTGATAGTGCATTGGTGCATCTTGTCCATGGGTCGTCGTGATGCCTTAAGTTAATGTAGCCTTTGCTTTGTGAGTAACAAGGTAATTGTACACTGTAAAAAATGTTGAAATAACAGCACATTTGTCATTCCAAAGTTGCCCGCGAGACCCCTCACTATTTTTCAAAAAGAGATTCCTTATAGGGCCACACCAAAAAAATTAGTTGGTCTACGGATCGCCCTCTCTATATTTTTGGAAAATCAAATTTTTATTTTCTTGGAAAAAAATATTGTCTACGGATTTCGCTCGCTTCCCTTTCTATAAGTTTTCTCTTTGTGATATTTGCCAAAAATATTTTAAAATAAATCTTTTTCACTCGCCTCACTTTTCCAGCAAGGAATCCATTGGATGCCAAAAAATTCTTAAAAAAGGAAAAAAAGATTTCGCTAGCTCGCACCATTTTTTCAGAACCAAAATCCATAGACCAACTTATTTTTTTGGTGTGGCCTAGTATACACTGGTGTACCACCATACTGTACTCAGGGCTTCATGTTTTGGTTTGGTTTGGTTGATTTTACGTCCACTAATAGTACCTAAAAGTTAGCAGACATTTCTGTGGTTCGCAGACATTAAGTCCTTTCTTTTCTGTTTGGACAGGTATTTCAAAGCTGTTTGTCCAGACAGCTAAACAGGTATTTATATGCTGCTTGCCCAACACAGCAGTGACCGAATCTATGAATGACCGAATCTTTGAGATGAATAACCGCATCTATGGGGAGGGTTGAGGGGGAAAACAGCTACTGGGGCTTAATTCCCCTAATCTTCCCGAAGGATAGCAAGTGTTCTTTTATTTGCCTGGTCCCATAGGCAGGGCCAGACAAACCACAACCTTTGATCACTCAGACATGGTTCACTGAGGGAGAATCTCATGGCAAAAGACAAGCATGTAGGCCCGGGCCTAGGCATATGGACACCAGCTGCCCACATGCTCACTCCAAGCCACAAGAAACCTGAATTTGGCGCCTTTTACAAATCTGGTATACCCATTGGTAGAATGGAAGGAGAATTCCTCCTTCGTGGACTCCCAATGAAGTTATTCTGCTCCTCCATGCCCTTACATGAAGGTCCCCACTCCACAGGGGGAAGGGCTTCATGTAAAAACTCCACTGGTGCAATGCTTTTTAATTATAGTGGGATACTGTTTAGTTTATCAAGGATCCATTGTAGATCCAACAGTTATTTTTATAATGTACACTGTATACAAAAAAATCCTTCAAAGGTCAAAAGTGGACAATTCCTATTGGATGTCATGATGTATGAATGCAGCCCTGACTATTTAACTCACCAGGGCCGCATTCTTGCATCAAATTAGTCCATAGTTTGATCCCTTGGAGACAGTCATGATGCACCAATGAACTGCTGGCCAGCCAGTTGCTCACTTCCTCTCTGAATCATGACAACCAATGGGCATGATGCACTAACGCATAATAAGTGGTCCTTGAAGGGTTGAAGCGCTGTTCATGAAATTAATAACTGGAGTTTCATTTTTCATTCATGCCTTAAGTTATAAATCATCTGTGCACACATATCACTTTTGTTTGCCTCTAGACAGCAATAAGAGTTTGAGATTTTCTTACATCATATGAGCCTCAATACATCAAGGGAACGTTCAACAATTATGTCACTGCTTAGGGGCTGGGGTCTTTGGGTTCCTCTATATGTTCCATACAAGAACAGTGACAAAGAGGTGGGTAGGTCCTGAAAAATGCCTAAATACTAATGACATAATTGCTGAACTTTCCCCAAGAAGTACCACCAGGTTGTCAAATAGAGTAACCTGACCAATGTATACTAAGAACCATAATGTCATGTTATCCATATAAAGGCTAATGGTGCATTAATGCATCATGTTCATGTTCTGTTATATTTTTATTTTTTCATGTTTAAGACTTTGGCCACAAGTCTATGGTAACTGAGTTCTGTAAAACCTCACCTATAAGCCAGCCTCGGGTATAAGCCCTAACTGAGTTTAAGAGAAGACCAGGCCTATATGAAAACATCTATTCTATCAAAAAGGTTATTCTATCATATCAAACCCTCACCTATTTATAAGCCGAATTTGAGTTTTAGAGAAAACATGAAAAATGAATCACAAAGAAAATGGTTTGAGTGTCCTGTGCTTTGGACATGGACTGCCCCATGCACTACTGCAGTGCAGTGTTAATTAGCCAAAATAAGTCAAACTTGAGACATTGGCACCTTTGGAATGTGTTAAATGTCTATGTCCTATAGTCACACATGCCATCTATAGATTTCTAATGAATCTAATTCCCTAAGATCATGAACATTATTTTAATTAGTATTCAGGATTTTAAGATTGATCATCACTATGTTTTAGCAGGGGTCTTGGGCCATGTTTCAGAAATATTTACCATCGATTCTGAAATATAAATATAAATCAGGGATTAGGTCCGAATATGATACTTTCATAAACTGCGAACATAAATATGAATAGTATTCATTGCACCAGAGCCATTTTATAGGTGCCATATTCAGTGGCTGGCCCGGAGCTAGCGTGGATCATGCCAAACTTTCTCCCATCAAACTAGGCCAAAAACAAAGGTTGTGTTTCAGGTAACATGCTGAAATAAATTAGGTAGGGTAGGTTGATTTTTCTTCTTTTTTTTGTAAGGTTTTTCAACTGCTTCAAAGACTCGGGGGCAACTCAAGGATGACTATATTGATGGCAAAATTAGCCAAAATGCGGTATTTTCCTCAAAATGGAGAAAAAAATTAGGGTCAGCTCTGTTTTGCTAGGTAGGGTCGGGTCACCTGACACAAACAATTCCTTTTTGGCCCTAAGACAATAACCTATTACTTACAATGAGGTGAATCTCTGAACCAATGTGTATCTCATATGCTTGAGTAATTCTCATATCGAAGTGAGAGGAAGGTATGCCTAACAATACCGTAAATTCTCTCATATAAGCCGTGGCTTATACCAGAACCCAAATCATAATTTGCCACTATAGAACAGAGCTAAAACTACTTTTAAAAAAAGAAAGATATTCCCTAAAATCCAGAGATGATCGTTGGAAATGATGTAAGACTTGAACCACATAGTAATAAGTACAATATTCCTACATGTTTCGGCTTTTTCAAGCTAATACAAGGATGAGGCTTTTACGAGAGAATTTACGGTAGTTGGCTTGTTTAACACTGTAACAGAGCTGCGTGACTGAGGCCATTGGGTGCCCTACATATTACAGACGAGGTTTAGCCGCTCATGGAAAGCATTAACAGGTTATAAAAATATTCTGAAATCCAATCCTTTTCATTTCAACACAGAACAGCAAAGGAATCCGAAGAAGGCAGTCCATGAAAGCCTATTTTAAAACCCCATGTATTCATTCTAATAAGCGCATGTGCTGAAAATAATTTGTTAGATGCTTTAAACTCAACACAAAAAATAATTCCATCCATTCTTTTCATTCTGAAAATACTACCATAAGACATCTCCCAGGGGTCTCTGATGGAGGTTTAAGGTAATAACAGTAACATAAATCTTATAATTTGCATAAGGTTCTATAAGGCGAAGTCAGGCTCAGACGCATCTTATACCCAAATCACAGTACCTTTCACCTTGCCAATTTCAAAGCCTCAGGTGTGGCTTATAGCTTATTCAAAAGTAGGGGGTGCAGCTTATACGAGGGATGCGGTTTATACGAGAGAATTTGATGTATGACATTATAAAGTATAAAAGAATCTTTTGCCAGATATGCTTGAGTAGAGAATGTACCAATGTTTCAATATGTTCATATTCGCAAGGTGCAACCTAAGGTCAACTCAAACATGAACTGATGCCCATGCTTGAATTTATCAGACAAGTAGTAGATATGCCATTGGTAATGGATTTCCAATGGTTAGAAATTGACAAATTGTCTGAACGCTGGATTTGTAGAACGCTGTAGTGACCAGGTTCATTATCAGGGTGTGGCACTGTCCCAGGACATACCATGTTGATTCACGTTTATATGTCAATTTATCACTATTCTTTACAATTTAGTACTATTTTCTTAGTGTCAAATACCCCCCTATAAGCCACACCCTCACTTTGGGCCCATTCTATAAGCCTAATTTTGATTTGGGTTCTGGTATATACTGTCATACTAGTAATTGTGCATGATCAAGTTGTCATATGAGAAATATCATAAGACTAGTGGTATATAGTGTAAATACATTAAGCTCTCATAAAATAGTGTTATTTCCAGTTGTCACTGGTTTATTCAGCTTTAGGCAACATGTAAGAAATATCAATCATACAGTAGTTAGTATGTAGGTAATTTGTACATACAGTAAATATACAGTAAGTTATAAAGTATAATGTTCTGTTCCACTCCACCTGTGAGGTAATAATAATACAATGTCCAGCATAGTTCTAGGTGGGTTCCCACACCTAGCTCCTGACCTGCTGCTTAGAGGAATAATGTAATAATGAATAACTTTACCCTCTGGTGGAAGTCTTGAGGAAGATACCCTCTGGCCACTAATGATAGAAACCAATGCCTGTCTAGCATAGTTTCACCATAGTGCAGTGGTATAGCAGGTAGCAGGAGATGACTGGAGATGTTACCTCTAGAGCGGTTCTTGGTGTTCTGTCCTCTTGGAGGTGCAGACAGGCTATTTGTAGCAAATCTTGGAAAAGCACCTCCAGACTGACTGGGGCCAGTAGCATCTGCCTAACTCTGCAATTGCTTGAGGGGAGTCTTTCATGTGTCACTGGGTGCACAAAGGACCCCCATGGGCGCCGCTGTGTCCCCCATTGTCTTGGTCGGTTGTGTAACTTCAAACCCTCATATCTCGGTCGTTTACGCAGCTACAACCGCCATTTTGCGCATGCGCGGAGTTGAATATGCCAAGTTTATAATGCCCGCTGGATGGGCGCGTAACTCGCGCCGGTTCGTCTGTAGTGCACTCAGAGGTCGATTCAGTCTCCATGGCGTAACTTCCTTAATAATGGGAGTTCCGCCTTGATCTTGGGCTCATCTTGACCGTCTAATTATGGGCTTTCCATAGATGCTTTGATATTTGACCTAGCATGCTCAGGAGCGACGCTAGAGCGACCGGACGGTTATGGCGTCGTGCTTATGTAACCCATTGTTCAGTTATTAGAGTGCTCAGACACTCATGACGGCGTCAGCGGTGCTCAGGGACCCGTGACGGCCGGTTGCATTCACTTACAACTTATTAGTTTGTGCACTGAACCATGAGGTCGCACACTGAGACCCTCATTTTTATTATATTGTGCAGTGGACCATTAGGTCGGACCCTTTGTTGTCACAAACTCTGTCTAACTGACTCTGGCTGGTGTGCAGTGGGGCATGAACGCTCTTATACAAAGTTTGAGCGCTCTTATAGCTCTTAGAACCAACCTATGTATTAATTTCTTAGATATTCTTTGATTAATACAATAATATGTTAGAATTTATGGAATAATAAAATGGTATATCATAGAATACTCCCTCTCCCCCGAGAGAATGCGAAACTCCGTCATTTCGCCGAGGGAATGTACAATCTATATATATTTTTACCTTATTTTGGAGTTATATACTGTTTGTAAGAGGATTTGAAGTAATGGGGAGTGCTTCAAATGCAATTTTTGTGGTAGAGCTTTGTCAGTATAAACAATTTTCTCCTGGGTATAAGTACATTTCCGAGTTTCTATGTCTTACCATACCTGAGTGTATTTGCTTATGTAACATCAATTTTGGGTACAACTTTCCATTTTTATGTACAACAAACAATTCGGCAAATAGTGTGCAATTTTGGCATTCAATGTTCAATTTAGCGTGCAAATTGAACATAAATGACAATTTAGTGTGCAAATTTACAATTTCACGTGTAATTGCGTTCAATTGACAATGTTAGTATGCAAATATATAATTTTCGCATACATTTGGCAATTTTAGTATGCAAATATATAATTTTCGCGTTCAATTCACAATTTTAGTATGCAAATATATAATTTTCGCGTACATTTGGCAATTTTTAATATGCAAATATAAAAGTTTGCGTTCAATTGATAATTTCTGTATGCAAATATACAATTTTGCGTTCAATTGATAATTTTTTATTTTTTTTTTGTATGCACATATATAATTTTGCGTACAGCTTGGTTACACATGAAAATGTTGATTTTGTAAGAAAAATCCGATTTAGTGTATGAATTGGGTACAGACATACAGTATAATGTGCAACATACAATTTCAGTGTGCAAATGGGGTACAAACTTACAATCTAGTGTGCAAACATACAATTTTTGTGTGCAAATTGGGTACAAACGTACAATCTGGTGTGCAAACATACAATTTTAGTGTGCAAATTGGGTACAAGCGTACAATTTGGTGTGCAACCTACAATTTTAGTGTGCAAATTGGGTACAAGCGTACAATCTGGTGTGCAACATACAATTTTAGTGTGCAAATTGGGTACAAACGTACAATCTAGTTTACACTATACAAATTTTGGGATTTTGAGACAAATTTTTCCGAGGACCGGAAAAACAAAGTACTTCATGTACAATAGGCTTGTTTGTCTCTGAGTTACTCTTTGATTTTGCTATATGGGTGTATTAATTGGCAATTTCGGCAGTGGGCCGCTGCTTTTAATTGACTTTTCCCTAGCCTTCTTGAGTTAGTGTCCCTGAAAGAGATCATTTGGTGAGTGTCTTAAGTAAACATTTTTCATGTCAACAATTTTTCTCAACAAAAAATTTTTTTTTTTTCATTCATTTTTCCAACAATTTTCTTGGATACCTAAAGTGTGTTACCTTAAGTAAACCTTGGTATAGTATACAAGTGCTAGTGGGCACAAAAACTGTCTTAGTTATCTACCTGCATTCATGTATATTAATGTTAGATTTGTACAATTTACAATTCGTAATTTCGCAATTTTGCGCGTATATGCGCGCATTAATCATCGATTTTGTGAGAATACCATAGATTTTCATATTATACATCAACAAGTGGCTGTGTATATTTTCTAAAAAATTTCTAATACTTTGATAATTTCATTGACAGTGGAGGTGTGTGTCATGTGTGAGATGTGTCATCTCAGTATCTCCTGGTGGTGGACTGGGGGCAGTCTAGGCTGTGGGCAGCCTAGGCTGTTTCCACAGTCACCGGGGAGGGCTGGTGGTTTAGAAAAATAGCAATAGTCTGCATGTTTGACCTTGCGGTCTCCTCCTGGTGTTCGTCAATAATTATATCTGTTGTATTTTCCAGTGCTGTCATGGTCACCGGGCTGGTGCCACAATCATTCTGGAGAAGCATGGAGTAGTACAGTCCTTTGTTTTTAAGGGCTGGTATGGTACTGAACCTAGTGCGCCAAGGTAGGTGTATCACCTGAGGGAGGTGATAAGCAAATTCTCCTCTCTGTGTTGTTATAACTGCTGGTCCATTCCAGGTAAATATAGCCTTAGGTAGTGGGAAGGTTTTAACCACTATATCCTTATAGGTAGGGGCAGCTGCTGATTTAATCTCATCAAATTCATGTGGTATTGGCCTCAAGGGTAGCGCGAAGTTTGAGTCTCCACAATATATTTTAAAATATATTGTGGGGTTTGTGCGCTTGGCCAAATTTTTCTTGCCACAGTGTGTCTGTGCAAATCTCTTAAGGTACTTCATTATTCTGTAGGCTGAGTAGATGGTCAGGGTGAATAATATAGCAATTATCAGGGTGTGGGTTTCCTGAATTGTGAGGAAAGGGGTGTGGGTTTCCTCTGTAGGGGTAAATTTGGTAGGGTTCTTATCTGGGAGCAGTTTGTGTAGGGGCAGCTCAGTGACTAGTCTAAATGCTTTGGCTGTAGGCAGGTAGGCTACAGTCCCTCCTAGTCTGTACAGTTTGAGTAGTATGTATACTATAAAAATGTGAGCTGATATCCCTAGGATGAGTCCTAAGCTTTGGAAGATTGGATGCTCTGTAACTCGACGCAGGTGTAATTCTACGTAGCGTGTTTCCATTGCCTTATCAAGGTTGGAGGCATCTTTTAATACTGTTTTGGCAAAGGGCTCTAGATTTAGTTGAGTAATATCATCCATGATTGGATTTTCCTGTAGTTTTTCTAAGGTTCTGGAAAGGTTTACTACTTGGAAATTTGGAAGATTCTCTCTTTCATCTGGTTTGGTTTCAGAAATTTGGTTAAGTGCTGCCATGAATGGTAAATTAATTGTCTTGAGAATGTAATGAAATGATAAGGTTGAGTTACAGGGCAACCTTGTGTTTGGAAGAGAAAATTCTCCTACACTGATTGTGCACCCACAGGGTACACCTATGATTGAGTAGGACTGGGCTTTTCGAGTTTCAGACGTTTTACCATGGCAGTTGATAAAGTAATGGGGCTCATTAGTAGTGACCAGATACTCATCTTCAGAAATGGAAATAGCATGGTTGGTAGGTGCTTGCAGTGGTGAAACTGTAAACTTGCAATGTTCCTTAATCTGTTGAGCCTGGTTAGTAAAAATGGCTACAGGGCATGTAGGCCTGTGTTTATAAATTCTACCATTTACATCTCTGCATACCTTTACTGTAGTACCTTCACATGCCTGCATATCTGCTGAGTCCAATTCGATGAATAATGATTCGTCATAAGATACTGCTAGAAACTCAGTTGTGGTTTGCAATTTGGTGACTCCTCTGGTGGGGGTCTCCTGTGTGTCTATAGGCATGGGTGATGTAATCATTTGGTACAGTTTGAAGGTAGAGGTGGTAGATTGAATTATAATGTCCACATGAATATATATATGGTGAGCTGAGTAAGTGTATGAGGTCAGCTTCTGTGAATAATAGAAATCTAAGTCATTAATTGCGACTTGTGCTCCAGGGTGTGTAATCCTAAGTTTGTTATTAATGTCAACTAAGTACCTAGCAAGGTCTGAGGGTGGTACTATATCAGGGGTTAGGATTCCTGATGATAGCATCCTCAGGGCTGCATTTGTCCTTTGCAGTGATTGAACTGTATTCATTCTTGCTGCTATGATAATTAATGCATCATTTAATACTTGCATTTTTTCCCTTTGAGTTTTCTCGTGCCTTGAATATGAGTCAAGTGACCTGGACATGTTAGAGGCCCACAGGTTGACGGTGTCACCTATGGTGTTGATTGTGCTGTCCAGTACCTTCTTATCTTGGATGTATGCTTTAACAAACTTATCTTGTCTGTCTGTGATCTTTTCAATGAGACTAGCTGCTTCCTGATCTTGTTTAGCAAATTTTCTTAATATTTCATCTATGTTCTTGAGCTGTCCCATTACTTGGTTTACATCTTCTACTGTGGCTAGACCTAGCACACCGCGAAACAGGGGTGCTAGAAAACCCAGTATGGCCTCTCTTTTGGCCTTGTCCAGTGTGTTTATGGGGTTGGATAGGAACAATTTGATGGAGGCTAATGTTCCATTTATCTCCTTGTCTGCAATTTCCAGCAAGGTGTCAAGCTCTTTGGCTTGTTGGATAATTTGACCAGAGGTATGATCTTGTAGAGTAGGAGTGGTCAATTGGAGTATTCTATCCCTTATGGATCCTTGGGTAACGGGTGCCCGAGGTATCTTGTAGGGGATAGCTAACAACAGTGTTGTGGTTGTATGTCCATTGACCAATGGTTGAGGGCTAGGTTTGAATACTACTCCTATGTTTTGTCTCACCACAGGTGTATAACCTGCGGTAAGTGGTTCTATAGTATATAATAACAGCATAGTTAGCAGTATGGGTGAAACTCTCAGTCTCCCCATGGTGCTTGTGTAAAGCAAGTTTGCTGTTTAAAGTCTTGTCAAATTTGTAGTGATTTGGTGCTGGTAAAGTCTAAGTGTATGGTGTAACACTTTAAATGAAGTGGTTCAAACTGTACCTTTGCAAGATTGAGCTGTCTTGGCAATATGTCCGGTGAGTCTATGGAGATTGACCAGTAAATGGTAAGGTCAGGTTGAAGGTGAAGTAGGTGTGTTCTTTATCCTAGTGCAGTCTCTCCTAATGGAGAAGTGGGCTGGCTAATTCCCAAGTGGGGTCCTGTAGACTTGTGTTCCAGACTGCAGCTGGATGAAGACTGATGGTGGGCTATGGTCCACAGTGATTCTTATGTAGCCTACCCTACCCACATCCATTGTGGGCATGGTATTGTTTCTCTGGAGTCAGTGCACCTAATCTCCAGTGTCTGCAACTGTGGGGGTCTATTGTATAATCTGTGTACAGGTAATTAGCTCCTCCTGTCATCCAGGACAGCCATTCATGACCGTCTAGACAGTTGTCTGAGGGTAGCTTATAAGGTCAATTGATCTCTATAGACTGCTGTGTTGGCATAGCGCGCTCTTTCATGTGGGGATTAGGCTTTAGACACTCCATTGTGTTACCCTGACTCTTCTTAGACTTCATGTCTGCTTTACTTGGGGGGGTCCCAGTCTTTGACCCTTTCAGAGGCAATAACCTACTGATATATTTACAAATTTGATTGGCTTTATATACATATAAGTAATTCATTATCAGTCACACATGTCTTATGTGTGGATGAAGAGAATTTGTAATATATTTTGAAAATCTTATGTTCTTTTGGTATCTCAATTTGTTTCTAATTTCTTGAAACTGCACCACACCTAGATGTTTTTCTTAGTATGTGGTGTGCAGGCCTAGGCTTGATAGGGCCTATGCCTGTGGTTTCTCTTGTAAGGGTGATATCATTTTTGTTCCTTACAAATTTGCTGTAGTATTTGGCCTCATGTGGAATAAGCCTGTGTGCAATTTCATTGTTTCTGACAGCCACAACCTTTTTCAGTCTGTCTATGTGCACTGGTCTGACCACCAATAGATTGGTGTCCAAGTTTTTGAGTTTGGCACTTGTCAGACTAGGTCTATCTACTACAACATATGGTCCCATAAAAAGGGGTTGAAGTTTCTTACACTCTGTGTTGGTCAGGATTCTTGGTATGTTTAGGTACACCATGTCGGTGACCTTGATTTCCTGTGGTGTAAGTTTCTTATCATATCTATCCTTTCTTTCCTTTTGTAGCTTGGCGACCCTTTCTATAGCTTTCCTCCTAGAGGTATCTTGATTTGTTATCATGTTAGCTACATGGTCTGCTACGGTGGATATGTCTTCCTGTATTCCCAGCCCTAAGTCCATTGGGGTGGCTGGGTTTCTTCCATGGAGTAGGAAGAAAGGGGTGAATCCTGTGGTTTGGGATTCAGTGTTGTTTAATGCAAAGGTTATGGGTTCAATAAATGAATCCCAATTGTTTTGGTGCTTTGAGCAGAATGCTCTGAGCGCTGTGCCTATGCTAGCATTGAATCTCTCTACAAGCCCATTTGATTGTGGCCTGTATGGTGAGGAGAATTTATGTTTGATCTTGAGGTGTTTAGTTAACTTTGTGAACTTTGCACCTGTATAACATGTCCCATTGTCTGTTTGAAGAGTGGCTGGTGTTCCATGATGACAAACTATATTCTTGTAGAACTCTGCTGCTGTTGTCTCAGCTTTTAAGTCAGTAGTAGCCCAGGCTGTTGCATATCTGGTAGCATAATCTATGCAGACTTGTATATGTTTGTTTCCCCTGGCAGTTGTGGGAAGTGGTCCCACCGCGTCGAGGTTTAGGAACTTCATTGGTGAAGCCATGTACTCTCTTACTGTCATTGGTGTTTTGTGTGAGTGTACTTGCCTTTTTGCTGTGAGGCATGTGTGGCAGGTGGAAACATATTTTGTTGTGTCTGCTAGCATAGACTTCCAATATACCCAAGGTCGGAGTGCTGACAGCATCCTACTGGAACCAAGATGGCCGCCGGTAGGTGAGTCATGGAAATACTGTAGTGTACTTGTTACCCATTGCTGTGGTATAACAATTTGAAGTGGTACAGTATTGGTTTTTCTCCAATTTATGGGGCATATATGGACTAATGTACCATTTACCAAGGTGTATGTCTGGCCTTGGTTGATGATTCTATTTCCTTGTGCTTTTGGTGCAGGCAAGGTCCCATCCTCAAGATATTGTATGAGGGGCAATAGGTCCTTGTCCTTCCTTTGTTCCAAGCCAAGGTTTGTACCTGAGATGGATGTGTCGGGGATCTGATCCAGCAATTGATTTATATCTAGCACATGTTGTTGTATTCTGTCTCTTTCTTTTTCTTTTTCATCGACTATTGGCCTATCTTGTGCCTTTTGTTGGGGTGTGTCACTCTTGTTTTGGTGTGTAGGCTCCTTTGGAGGGCCTATTCTCGCCTTGATGGGAGTGGCAACCTTTTTCTTTAAAGGCACAATTTGCTTTTTGTCAATCTTCTTTGTCTCAGAGTTCTTTGACTTAGTAGATGCAGTGTCTTTTGTGACATTTTTCCTGGCAGGTGGGGTTTTGGTAGGTTTGTTTCCTGTGACCTTTTTCTCATTTAGAATAGTTCGTGATTGTGTGGGGGGTTTTGGTGTGCCCTCCTGAATCATTTCTCTAGTCTTAGAGCGTGTGGTCATAGGACACAAATGGTTTGGTGTTTCCTCTTCCTGCATTGGTTCAAAGAATCTGACTGATTTGGAAGTTGCTTGAGTAATAGCATATATTGTGTCTTCTGGATCTTCATCTTCTGAGTCAGGTGGGGTGAAGGGTGGCTCTTTAGGAGTCGCCTTCACCATCTGATTGAGTGATGAGAATTCAATAGGCTCGAAGTCATTATCTGGAAAGAGTTGTGAGTATTCTCAGTGGCAAAACACATAATGTGTAGATTGCTTCAAGATACCCCTAATGGGTGTCTCTGGCCTTTCAATGGTGTTGGGTGGATCATCCCTTTTGAATGGTACTTTCTTTGTTACTTTTGCAAACTTGGTTCTACTGGCTGCTCTAACTCTCCTTGGTGGAGGTGGAGGGTTAGTCATGGCTCCAGAGTCTGGGTATTCTCTTCTAGACATAGCATCTGGAGGTATGTTATCATCACCTTTCACATGTTGGATGGTGAATGAAAATTGTTGTATGTCTAGAGCCCATCTGGCCCATCTATGTGTGAGTCCTGTATTGGTTAGTAGCGGGATTAGGGCTGCATGGTCTGTGTATAATTGGAAGTGTCTGGTCTCTAGATAGTGTCTGAAGTGTAATACTCCATACACTACTCCCAGTAGCTCTCTCTCTGTGGTATTGTAATTTCTCTCATGTTTGGAGAGGGTTCTACCTGCAAAGGCTACTGGTCTGAGCACTCCTTCATTATCTCTCTGTGAGAGTACAGCTCCTAAACTCACATTGGAAGCATCAGTTGCCAAACTGAACTCTTTCTCATAGTTCGGATATCTGAGAAGAGCATTGGTACAGAGGGCATGCTTTAATGTTTTGAAAGCATTATCTGCCTCTTCTGTCCAGACAAATGCTTTGAGATGTGTCTGTAGATCATATAATGGTCTAGCAATTTGGGCATAACCTTTGATAAACTTTTTGAAGTATTGGCATAGGCCTGTGAAGGATCTGACATTTTTGACTGATTTTGGTGTTGGGAAGGTTTTGATTGATTCCACCTTTGTGGGAGATGGTTGCAGTCCCATGGGTGTCACTCTCATTCCCAAGAAGTCTATTCTGTCTATGAAGTATTCACATTTTGATTTCTTCAGTTTGAGTTTACCAACTCTTAGGCTGTTGAACACATCTTCCAGGTCATGGAAGTGTTGTTCGATTGATGGTGATAATACCAATATGTCATCTAGGTATGGTAGGGCACATTTGTACTTGAGTTTGTTCAGAATTAATGTGACTAGATGGCAGAATCCCGCCGGTGCCGTCGCTAAACCCATCGGCATCCTTTCATAGACATATTTTTTGTCATTTGCTATGAATGCGGTTTTATGCTGATCCTCCTGTCTTATAGGAATTTGAAAAAATCCCTGTTGGGCATCTAGCTTACTGAATACTCTTGGTCTGAGTGACCCTATCATGTCTAGAGTGTCCTTGGCCCGGGGTGTAGATAAGGCTTGATTTATCGTGTTTTGGTTCAAATAACGAAAATCTGTGACGAGCCTATGGCCTCCCGATGATTTTTGTACTAAAAAGGATCTGGAAGCCCAGGGGCCTTCAGCACATTCTCTCAGAATGCCCTGTTGTACCAGCCTTTCACACTCTTCCCCTATTGCGGCCTGTTTTTCTGGTGTTTGTCTATATGGTAGGAAATGACATGGCACTGCTTCAGGTTTTACATGTATTGAGTGGGTATACAGGTGTGTAGCACCAATGTCTCCATCTTTTCCTACAAATATATCATCATACTTGGTCAGCAGTGATCCTAATCTATCATGCTGATCTTTGGATGTGAGCACAGATTTTGGTGGAACATTCTCTTCCAATTCTGGCTCGAGGTCATGTGCCTCACTATGTATAGCAGCTATTTCAGAGAGTCTGATTGAGTTGGGTTCAGGGTCAGCATATGTGGACTCACAGTCTGAGTCTGTGTCACTGAATTGAGTTACATCCTCAGGCCGTATGGCTGAGATGGATTGATCAGTGTGTGGGGTTGTGTCTGACACCTGTTGAGGTTTTTCTAAATCAGATTCCTTGACTTCCTGAAATAGAGCTATGATGGCACCCTTTTTGATTTTATGTGGGCGCCTGCTGGTGTTGAGTAACACTAGGGGATGTTTGTTATTTTCCCTGGGGGTTACTGCTGCCCTTTGAACTAGATATGGGGCATTGTTATTTCTTTGGAGGTTATCTACTACTCCAGTTTTGCCTTGCAGTGATTGAGTAGATGTGACTTTACCCAATACTGCAAGTTCAGAGAATGGAGGGATGGTAAAATCCCTCACTGCCCTAATGGGTTTGAGAATTTGTTCAGGAGCAACATTAAATTCAATTTGAGATTTTGTAGTGCTTAAGAAATCTGTGCCAAGAACAACGGGCTGTGTGAGGTTGGGAATTACAGCAAATTGGTATTGGAATCTGACACCTTGGATTCTAAAGTTCAGCATAGCTGAATGTCTAACATGACACACCGATCCATCTGCCAAGTGGATGTTGATTTTAGATTTCCTCAGTTGGATATGGAATCTCTTTTGGAGATCCATGAGGAATGATTGTCTGACACAGGTGATAGTAGCACCTGTATCAACCAAACATTGTACATCTGAAACATCATATAGATTTGCATTGATACAGCCATTTTGAAGAAGTACAATAGAAAGCTTGGTACTCTCACCTGTATCCTTTGATGATGAATCTGGTGGGGTGATGTGTATCACTGATGGACGTCTCTGTCTGTTAGATGGTAGATTGGCACTAGCAATTGTCTCTGGTTGGATCTTTGTTAATCCTGATTGATTGTTTGTATTTGGGGTGTCACAGTGCACTGGCCCATCGGCACTGTGACATCCTAGTTTTCCTGGTTCTGTGGGGTGGTTGAGATGCTTGCCACCAGGAGCTTGGAGATTTGATCCATTACATGAGGTGGTATTTGGGGGTTACTGTGTTGGTTCCCCTGGTAACCTCTTGTGTCCGGTTTGTAATCCTCCTGGCGCGAGTTGGAACCCTGGTTATATTGACCAGAGTTGCTGTATTGACCGGAGTTATTGGATCTCTGGTTGTTGTAGGCGCCATTGTTGTTGTAGGATCCACTGTTGTAGTTCCTATGTGGACTCTGGCTCCTACTGTTGGATCCTTGATTATAGGATCCAGAGTTGTTTGAACCCTGGCTGTTGTTGTAGGATCCAGAGTTGTTGTAGGATCCAGAGTTATAGTTCCTATGTGGACTATGGCTCCTACTGTTGGATCCTTGATTATTATAGGATCTGCCATTACTTGGGGTTCTGTCTCTCCTATCACTGTATGAAGAGTTACCATTGTTGGAGTTGGAAGAGCTGTTGTCTTTCCTACTGTTGTGACCCCCCCGGTTGTTGCTGTTGCCCCCCCTACCTCTACCTCTATTGGATTGGTAGTTGGGGTCATAGTTATTTCCTCTATATCTACCGGTAGGGTCTTTTGATATAGCCTTAGCTTCTTGTTGCCTTACATGGGCACTAGACATTAGGTTAACATCTTCATTTGAACTAGTGGTGATTTCCTGGACATTTTTCTTAGTAGGCTGTGGGTTAGATTCTGCATCCCTTGTTTTCCTAGATCTTTCTTGGGTCTCAACCTCTAAGGCTAGGTCTAGGGCTTGGTCAAAAGAGTCTATTTTCTTGTTCTCAAGAGCCACAGAGATCCAGGGCCTCATGCCTTGGGTGAATGCCTTGCTTAGGATTTCATCACTCTGGCGTTGGGCATTACACACTTTCCTGAGATGGCATGCATAGTCTAGGACAGGTTCATCTACCTTTTGTGCACGGAGTGCAGTCCTTGAGATTATATTGTCTCGAGTAGCAAAATACTCTTTTAATTTATTCACTACATTGGTCCATGTCAACATATCAGGTGTGGCACTCTCCCTGAAGGATTCAAACCAAGCTAGTGCTTGTCCTTCGAGGTACTTGGGTAAATATGTTACCATGGTGTCACTGTCTGTCACTTTGTACTTATCCTTCAGATATTCTGGGAATTTGTGATCAATAAATAATGCTGTTGACATGAGTGGTGATGGGTGTGAAAAGGTTTTGGGTTTTGTTACCTCATGTAGCCTGATCTTTCTGTCATCCTGTTGTTTTCTGTCTATGAGTTTGGTCATGTTGGACACCATGGAGATTATGATGTCATCCTTGGATCCAGAGGCAGATGGTGTGACAACAGGTGTGATGGCAGGTGTGGGAGGCTGTGGGGTCTGGGATGATACCATCTTTATGAGATCTGCTATCTGTTGTTGTTGTCTCTCTAGGGACTTCCGCTGATCTTCCATGGCCTTCTGTTGAGCATCTATTGCTGCATTCCTCTCCGCCAGTTGTTGGTTGAGGATCCTCTCCCTTTCCTCCTGCTGGGACTTGTTGGTCTCTAGGGCAGTAACTGCATCTTGGATGGCCTTCTCATAGGCCCTTATCTTCTCAGCTGTCTGATTAGGTTGGGGGCCTTCATCGGTGTCCATGATGGAGGGTGTGGGGGAGGTGTCTCTGGAGGAGTGGCTGTCAAAGGCTGGAGCTGGGGTGGAGGATCTAGATGAGGGTGTGGATCCACCCCCTGAGGCAGATCCTTCTTCCCCTGAGGTAGATAGCGTGAGTTGGGCGTCCTGTAGAGATCCCTGGGAAATGTTGGATCCCTGAGAACTGGTTGTTCCCTGAGTAGACAGGGTGGGAGGTGTGGGGTCTACTGAGTGTGGGTCTGTTGTATTGGAGGCTGGTTTGCCTCCTGTGGGCCTCCTAGATCTAGGTGGGAGGGAGACCTCTTCAACAGGCCCCTGACTACGTAAGGTCTTTGTGTGTTGTTCTGCCAGCTTGACTGATAAGACCTTGATGTGAGGGGTGGGCCTCACTGACGTGTGGGAGACCTCACTGTCGTGTGGGAGACCTCACTGACGTGTGGGAGACCTCAGTGACGTGTGGGAGACCTCACTGACGTGTGGGAGACCTCACTGACGTTTGGGAGACCTCCCTGACGTTTGGGAGACCTCGCTGACGTTTGGGAGACCTCACTGACGTTTTGGGAGACCTCACTGATATATGGGAGATCTCACTGGTATGTGGGAGATCTCACTGGTATGTGGGAGATCTCACTGGTGACCTTGGTGGGCATGGTGTCAAGGTCAAGGTCACTGGGTGGGTGGAGTGGGTTTTACTGTGTGTATGATTGTTCTTAGTTGTGTTACCAGCTTTAATTTTTATGAGCCTGTGAGAGATGGGATCTTAGTAGGATGTTCTCCACCACTTTGTCATACTAGTGATTGGCATGATCAAGTTGTCATATGAGAAATATCATAAGACTAGTGGTATATAGTGTAAATACATCAGGCTCATATAAATAGTGTTATTTCCAGTTGTCACTGGTTTATTCAGCTTTAGGCAACATGTAAGAAATATCAATCATACAGTAGTTAGTATGTAGGTAATTTGTACATACAGTAAACATACAGTAATTTATAAAGTACAATGTTCAGTTCCATTCCACCTGTGAGGTAACAATAATACAATGTCCAGCATAGTTCTAGGTGGGTTCCCACACCTAGCTCCTGACCTGCTGCTTAGAGGAATAATGTAATAATGAATAACTTTACCCTCTGGTGGATGTCTTGGGGAAGATAGCCTCTGGTCACTAATGATGGAAACCCATGCCTGTCTAGCATAGTTTCACCATAGTGCAGTGGTATAGCAGGTAGCAGGAGATGACTGGAGATGTTACCTCTGGAGTGGTTCTTGGTGTTCTGTCCTCCTGGAGGTGCAGACAGGCTATTTGTAGCAAATCTTGGAAAAGCACCTCCAGACTGACTGGAGCCAGCAGCATCTGCCTAACTCTACAATTGTTTGAGGGGAGTCTTTCATGTGTCACAGGGGGACAAAGGACCCCCATGGACGCCGCTGTGTCCCCCTTTGTCTTGGTCGGTTCTGCATCTTCAGACCCTCATAACTCGGTCGTTTATGCGTTTATAACCGCCATTTTGCGCATGCGCGGAGTTGAATATGCCAAGTTTATAATGCCCGCTGGATAGGCGCGTAACTCCCGCCGGTTTGTCTGTAGGGAACTCGGAGCTCCTTTCAGTCTCCATGGTATAACTTCCTTAATAATGGGAGTTCCGCCTTGATCTTGGGCTCATTTTGACCGTCTAATTATGGGCTTTCCATAAATGCTTTGATATTTGACCTAGGTCGCTCAGGAGCGACGCTAGAGCGACCGGAAGGTTATGGCGTCGTGCTTATGTAACCCATTGTTCAGTTATTAGAGTGCTCAGACACTCATGACGGCGTCAGCGGTGCTCAGGCACCCGTGACGGCCGGTTGCATTCACTTACAAGTTATTAATTTGTGCATTGAGACCCTTATTCTTATTATATTGTGCAGTGAACCATTAGGTCGGAGCCTTTGATGTCATAAACTCTGTCTAACTGACTGTGGCTGGTGTGCAGTGGGGCATGAACGCTCTTATACAAAGTTTGAGCGCTCTTATAGCTCTTAGAACCAACCTATGTATTAATTTCATAGATATTCTTTGATTAATACAATAATATGTTAGAATTTATGGAATAATAAAATGGTATATCAGAATCTACAGAAATCTCTCAAATATAAGCTGCACCTTATATGCTAGGTATGTCCAGCATCTAACCATTGCTGACCCTAGAGTTTCGATAATCATATGTAACATTATTATATTGAACACAGCAATGACAGTAAAAGATGAAAAGATCCCAAAGGGTATCAAAACTGTGGGTTCAAACTACCAAGGGGATAGGAAAGAGGAGACCCTTTTAGGTGGGCTAGGGAACCCCGCTTATCATTCCGCATGGCAAACTTACCAAATAGAAGATTGAACGTGTGCTATAGAGCACCCATGGCCTAGGTTACCTACCATATGAGACTTGTCACTATAGTGACAGTGTGTCCGAGTCTTCAATGCTTAAGGCTATGGAGAATGCACCCATTATCGCTCGTATGTTTCATTGGCGAATAACTCCTCTCCTGGCGAGTTAAGCATTGCACAATACCAGCAAGTCTTGAATAAGGATCCATATTAACCATAAAAAGGCATGAGACACTGTACCTCTCCTCCATTTTTGCTATAATCCAGTAGTTTCGATGGGACTGAAAGGCGAAAGTCTAGCTGTCCGACTGTTTGTATTTAGATGTTCCGTGCGCATGTGCGACCCCTCCTTGCCGGAAGTCGCATTTTTGACGGAGAAATGATAGATAATATTGATTTAACTTGAAATTAATGGCTTTTTGAATATAATCCATGCATGTTTGGCAATATTAATCGAATTGAATCGAATACACCCCCTCAATTTACTGTTATAAAATGAAATCTGACGACCGGTCACTCTGCACGCATGCGCGAACTCGCACGAGGATGCCCTGGGTGGAGGGAGAGTGTAAAGACTAGTACATAATGTACATATTTAGTATCTCGGGGGCGCAGGCAGTGGCTGGTGTAAGGCTAATACATAGAAATCATAAAAGCCTGCGTCCTCTATGTATACTATTCATACACTCGCCCTGCCGGAAATGCGATAGTCATAACAAACTTATGGCAGTCTGGTTTACAGGATTGCTATATAAACGGTCTTATACAAAAATTTACCAACTCCATTCTTACCTACTGAAAAAAAGCCTCTTAATTCGACAATTCCCATAGGAACCCATGTGTTATGTCTATCGCGAAATCTAACGCACAATGCTATCTTATGGAGCCTCGTTTTCGTGAAAAGGTAGGTATATTATGTCAGGTTTTTTCTTCAGCTATTTTCATAGCTAGAGAAAATTTTTTCCCAGGAATTGTGCATGTACAATGAAAGACAAGATCCTAAAGAACATGTTTCCATGATTTTTTGTTTAATTATCCCCCAATTTGGATGAGCAATTCCCATGTAAAGTTTCAATTCCTGACCATAATTCTCGACCGAAAACCCGCCGCCAATGACCCAGCAGTGACTGGGCCAATAATATATATGAGCTTGTTAGGGAGTGGTCAATTATTAAAAACAGGGGAGGGGTGGTGGTTTTGGGGGGCATAAAAAAGATGACGCCCCCACCTGAAAATCCACCCCTTTTCTTTTTAAAAAAATAAAAAATAAATGACCACTCCCTTAGGTCAATACACCTCCCCACTTCCCACATACAGATAATTGTGAAAAAATTTCACTTATTGTGATTTATTTAAAAAAAATATAACAAGCATATTTTGATTTGATTTAATAATACAATATTTTTATTCATCCCCCGGGAAACCACTAGTTCTACTCATTTTTAATCTATGACAAACCTATGGTACAATTTGTATCTGACAATAACCACACATTAAGTGACTTGACTTTGACTGAATATGATGACTTGACTGACTTGTAGACTTGACTCGTCTGACTAGGAAGGTTAGAATATTCAGGCTTACCTGTGGTCCCTTGATGTTGTCAACATTCACACCCAAAATCTCCTAACAAACCTGCCATCCACCCTCAGAAATTGTCTTTGCTTGTTCTCTAATGTCTAGTTACATTTTAAGAAGGGTTTGAGAACTGACTTGTGAAGGCCATGAAAACTGAAACCAGAATGCTGTATATTTTGAGAAGTGAAACCTTACTTTAGTTTCATACAGCGGTTCTATGATTTGACACTAGATGGCAGCAGCGCATGGGCAGTGCATGTAATCTTACAACACAATATAACATCTATATGAAATGACTCACATTTTTTGTTTTTGAAGCCAAAACCTGTTCTTAAATACTGATCATAAGTCTCAGTGCAAATTAGGTGGCATATGGTATATAACTTTCAAAATCTCGATGCCAAAGTTGGCATCAACATGTCAAGAGAGCCATAATACTGTAATCTCCCGCGTATAAGGCGTGTCTTATACGCGGGAGGGTAGAGTAGTGACTGGTATTATCGTCACCTTAGTGGTAAATCTCCCCCAGATTTTTTGTCTACCATCTTTTATTATATCTCAGAAATTCTGCTTGGAGCCTGTCCTCTTGTGGTACTATTCCACTGTGTTTAAATGCTATAGCCTTAGTAGTAAGGGAGCATTCAGTATTTTTCTGGGGCATGTTTTGGCTGGTATTATCGTCACCAGTCCTGTATTATCGTCACGCCTGTAATTATTGTTTCTAATTAACCCCTAAATACTATGAAATATTTGCAAGAGTGCTGGTATCACCGAGAACACATATTTCAGCATTAATTTGGAGTTATTCTGGAATCTATATGGTCTAATTATCAAGGGAAATTGATTTGGCAAAAAACTTTTTCAAATCTCCCGCCACTAACAGTATAGATATTCATAAATGAGGGTGGTGAATAAATGCTCCCCCAGAAATTAGGCCAGTGACCTCATATGGCTAAGGGATTTCCCATGGTGTTATGGGAGGCCTATTTGACTTGAGTTGGGGGTGCGCCTTATACCCGAGGTACCTCGACTTTCCAAACCAGATTGATTTGAATTTAAACCTTACCTATGTGCCCCAAGGACATGTCGAGGGTGAGAGGTCCCGTGGCGAAAAACCCGGACCCGTTCCAAACCAGAAAGATCTACACAGTCATGTATTTTCTTCAACCAAAAAAGGTGTAGTCTAACCCATGGTGCTCTAAATACCCTTAAACTGCTGAATAAAACATGCCCAGAGACGTAAGTCAGGCATGGGCAAAAATCAGGAAGCCATAGATTTACTTGATATAAAAGTCTTCTTTTTTTCCAAACAGCCCTCCTTAGCACTTCTATAAGGAAAATACATGTCATTCAAAATCTTCAGAAATCAGGAAATCCTGATAAAACTTGAAGACTTACATCCCTGCATGCCATTCTGCTCACCATAAAAGTGTTTGGAAATATGTGTACACCCCACTTACCGAGAGCTTTGTTAATTACACTCTTGACCTTTTAATCAAGAGAATCCATGCAGCATTATAATCAATAATCCTACTATAATGTGTGCTGCCACCTGGTGTTATGAGTTGTATGTCATTCTCTATTCTCTACATTACATACTGCTGGTACCCCAGCATGCCCCTATTTCCCTGTTATAAGAGTGTGGGCCTAGATAATCAATGGGAGGGTATGATATGAACAAATAACAAATTTGGTTTGAACCTGTCTTATCTATAACTTGTTAACAGATAATGCAAATCATAGCATTATTTCTTTAAAAAAATGAACAGTATTGTACCTTTCAAAATTATGCCAAATAACATCAGTTGTGGGCCATATGAAGACAATTGGCATCATTAGTAGTTATCGAGTTAAATGATTCCTAGAATAACACCAGGTGGCAGCAGACACTATGGCAGGATTATTGATTATAATGCTGCATGGATTCTCTTGATTAAAAGGTCAATAGTGTAATTAACAGAGCTCTCAGTGAGTGGAGTGTACACTTTTATGGTGAGCAGAATGGCATGTTTCATTCAGCAGTTTAAGGGTATTTAGAGCACCATGGGTTAGACTACACCTTTCCTTTGGTTAAAGAAAATACATGACCAGTTTGGGTGTTGGGTCTGTTTTGAAATCAGAATACATTTACCTTGGTAAGATTTTCCCTTACATCCTGGGGTGCGCCTTCTATAGGAAACACACCCCAGTAATAAGTGGTGCACCTTATACGCGGGTTTTTCCAAATACCAATTCGGGGAAGATAGGTGCGCCTTTTACATGAAATAGTCTTCCCTGAGTTGGGGGTGCGGCTTCTACGTGGGCTGCACCTTCTACGCGAGAGATTACGGTAATATGGCAAGTAACTGGCACTTCATGGTTATTTCCTACAAATACAAATCTAATGCATAATAATACATGTGTAAAAACTCTACCATACTAACTTGATATCATTAACATGACAAACATATGTATGACTAGCTAGAAACATCTAAAAACATCACACTAAACCATACCAAATAGGAATATCAAAATGTAGAGTGAGAAACATATCCAATGCTATATAAAACTGACTGGCTATGCTTTATAAAAATGTCAAATATACATTTTGGAAGCCTGTGAGACATTCCCCTAATAGAACTACACATTTTCTAAAACTTTTCTTTTACACATTTATAAAAGTCCACTCCAATTTATTCTTAATATCATTATGTCATTAATATAAAATGGCCTGTGTTTAATCCTGTGAGACAGGCCACATCGGCCGTGAACATTAAAATCTTCAGCAATACTGAATAATAATTACTATGTGTTTATTAAAACAAATGTGCACAAAATCAGTACACCAACATTGAGTTTTGGTATTGTTGAATAACAGAACACCTAATCTACATGAGTGTAAAGCTGGATATGACTATGGTATCACAAGTACCATAGTACATATAAAGGATGAAAGTTACTGAGCATAAAATAAAAACTTGAAATGCTCTTTTACAAGCCCTTAAAGATAGGTTTTGTAAAATAAATGTGCATAGCTGAAAATCTCAGAAAGCCAGGAAAACACCGAGAAATTCCACCCCTTCATATGGATTACCAGGGTATAGCTCACATAGGAGATGGTCAGCATTTAATGGCTCACAGCTGCACCTTACAGTAAAAATTGGAAAGTAATTCCCAATGCTGTTATATATACATCAACTTTGTAGACTTCTACCGACAGCACTGTATCACTAAGACGTGGGAGTGGAATAGCTGCTAAAGAAAAATGCACACTCAATGTTAAAATATCTCCACATCGAGGGGAAGCTGACTGTAATGTGTGAATTGGTTTCTGATATGACTATATCCATCTATAGTGCTATTACTGGAACTATGGAGTCTCAGGCCAGTCTTGACTCTTGGGTCTGTCTTTGTCAGCCTTTGCTTAAGATAATACTCCCAGTTGACACACTATAGTTTCCTGTAGTGGATGACATAGCATGGCAGAATCTGGTCTGGGTTATCAATTACTAGAGCCCAACCGTAGCCATCTTTATCAGCAGAAACACGGTGAGAGTCGTAGCCATGCTGAATGGGCATGTTCTCCCGGTCATCAGACACATCATTACTTCTTCCTGGCAGTACCTTACACAGGAGAAGGCTGTTCCCATAGAGAAGGCTGACCTGTGGGAACTCTGATAGGTAGATCCCCCTGCCATACTTGTTTCTGAGGCACCGTTCAAACTTGAAGTTCTCCTTGACAATGTTGTCCATATTTTGTTTGTCTGTGCCATGAAAAGCAAGAACATCCTTTGCCTCTTGTTGACTACCATACTTCGATTGGAACTCTCGCCGTTTTTGCTGAAATCGTCGAATGAGCACAGGATTTATGTAGTATGATATGGACTCGATCTCATATTGGTATCCTGATTTGAGAGCCAACCTGAGGAACTGTGACTCTGCAATGCGATAATTCAGGTCTTCTGGATCATCGATAGAGAACTGGCGTTTGGGGAAAAGATGGTATCTGACCAAGTCATTACTATGACTCTTAGCAGCTAGGACTTCCAACCTTTCAACAGGATTATCGTCTGTGTTTGATCTGGTATGAATACATGGGTCGCATGCATGGGGACCAGGCTCATAATGTGTCCTTGTGCAAGGATGACCACAGGGTAAGAGAAGAGAACAATGTGGTTGTATAGATCCGGATATACTCACTGCCCCACCAGCCCAGAATTGTTGGTGCGAATAATATTGTGGCATCACTGGCCCTCCTGCAAAGAACTGTAGGGGCGAATAATATTGTGGCATCACTGCCCCTCTAGCCCACACTGAGAGCGAATAATTTTGTGGTATCTTTGCCCCTTCAGCCTGGGACTGTGTGGTCAGACGATCAAGCACAGCTCTCACCAGGTCCAAGTCTTGTGTACTTGAGGAGACTGCGACCCCTGCATTATTTTGTCCGGAATTCTGCTGATTCTCATTCTCAGCTTGTCCCTCAGAGAAATTATCTTCTGTATCACTGTCTGAATCGTCTGATTCTTCGACAATTTCAACTGTATGAGCTTTAGGTTTCTTGTGATTGCCAGTACTTAGATTGAAACTCACAATATCACCTTCCTGTGGCACTGTACCCTCTACCTTGGAATAATGGAAGAACACAGTCCTTCTCTTATATGGGTTTGGAAGTTTTTTTTCTGGTAAGATGAAGCCATAGGAATGTGAAACAGAAGTCACTCTACCAGACAGTTCCCCACTCAGCTCACTTTGGTCATATGTGTCAGAGTCCGTACAGTGATTGACCTGCCTATACCAATCCTCCGCCTGTCCCTCAGAATAAAATGAATCCTCAAACGTATCACTGTCTGTATCATCTGTGTCTAAGTCTTCAATTACTTCAACATGGTGAGCTTTAGGTTTTTCATGATTCTCAGAACTTAACATGAAACCCACAATGTCACCCTTATCTGGCACTGTGCCCTCTACTTTGGAGTTATGGAAGAAGACAGTCCTCTTCTTATATGGTTTTGGAAGTCTTTTATCTGGCAGGATAAGGCCAAATGATTGTGCTGTGTGGGTCACTCTACCATAGAGTTCTCCACCCAATTCACTCAGGTCATACATGTCAGAGCCAGTACAGTGTCCTGTATTGTGGTGGCGGGCCATTATGTTCAATCGATCAGAGTGCCTATCAGATGGTTATATTTCAGTCCACCAGGGAAGGCTGCAAAGATAAGAACACATTCGTTAGAATCATATATAGAGCATAATACTGACGAAAGTATAATTGTTTCTTTGAAAGGCAATAATGGAACAAGATATAGGTTCAGAATCAATCAGGATTTGGTTTGGTTTGGTTGATTTAACCTCCACTAATAGTAATTAAAATTTAACCAGGAAAATGTGAGAAGCAAAAAGGAAAAACGAAATGGCAATCCGTAACTTGCATCTAACAAAATTGGTACCCAAATTACTGTCCATGCCATGCAGGCATCTAGGATTTCAGTAGATGAGCTATTGGTCAAAATTTCAACCCCTATGTATACATGTACATGATTTATTTTCATTCATGAAAATAAATCAATAACCCTGTTGAAAGGTTGGAAGTCCAAGCTGCTAACAGTTATAGTAATGGTCTGGTCAGGTACTATCTTCTACCCAAACGTCAGCTCTCTCTCAATGATCCAGAAGACCTGCACTCTCAAATAAAATATTCAACAAAGTGTGTAATTTCTGGGGAGAACCCACAGTAGATCTATTTGCTTCAAGAATAAATAGAAAGGTAGAAAAGTTCGTGTCCTGGCATCCAGAGCCAGATGCATGGAAAATTGATGCAATGTCATTTGGATGGAGTGATGAATTCTATTATATCTTTTCACCTTTCAGTTTGGCGGGCAGAGTGTTGCAGGGAGTGTTAGAGCAGAGGACGAAGTGCATGTTGGTCTTACCAGATTGGCCAGGCCAGTCCTGGTATGCCCTAGCCCTCAACGCCAGCAACAGACGTTTGAAGTTCCGGAGGGGAGGTGCCAATCTTAAGCCCCACGACCAACCCCGACACATGGACAGACTGAGGTGTGCCCTGATGATATGCCTTTTCTAAGGAGTATACTTAGCACTGCAGGTTATGAGTCAGATACCATAAATCTGATAATGAAAGCATGGAGGGATTCCACAAAGAAAACATATACCACATATTTGAAAAGGTGGAAAGACTACTGTGCAGATAATGAGATACCCCTTTTGAACCCTACAAGACAACAAGTGTGTAGTTTTCTGACAATGTTGGCAAAAGAGGGTAAAAAGTATACCGTAAACTCCCGCGTATAAGGCGCGTCTTATACGCCAAACAAAATGCTGCTGAGTCTTATACGTGGGAGGGACATTGCCTTGAGTTTGGGGTGCGCCTTATAGGGGAGGTATTTTTACTATAGAACAGTACTAAATTAACAAAAATCTGCCCTTAAAGGTGCGCCTTATGCGTGGACTTACATCATCTGAGTTGGAGGTGCGCCTTATACGCCAGCTGCACCTTATACGCGGGAGATTACGGTATTAGAACGTTAACCATGTGAGTCTTCATATTTCTGTGTTTGATAGTTGTGAAAGAAAAAAATCTCAAATCTTAGTCAAATTTTTTTCTGATTTTAGGTGAAAATGGAAATACTTATATTTTTCAAAATTCAATATAAAAAAGAGCAGCATGGGACCCCCTACTTTTCTTTTCATATTCTGATTCTAGATGATTTTAGCTACCTCTGAGAGAAAAATTTAGGAATACCCAGTTCCCCAAAGGAAGTGGTGAAGGGGAACTTGGATTCCTGTGAGCCTTCCGGCAACCAAAGTTTGCCGGAAGGGAAGCATGGTAGAGAGCGGCCGGAAGTCGACACAACATAAGCAGGCTACTGAATAGGGAGAGAATAACAAGATAATAATTAAATATTAAAGAACAATTAATAGCAGTCTTTTAAAAGAAGACTGGGGAAGGTGGGAGGGACCATGCCTCCCTTCCGACAAACTCCCGTTTGCCGGAAGGCTCACAGGAATCAAAGTTCCCCTTCACAACTTCCTTTCGGTAAGTAGCTTGGGGAACTGGGTATTCCTCCTCGCTTACAGCAAACCGGAAGTTTGTACTGGAAGTGAGGCCTGGGAGAGATTTAAAGCTGTTCTTGTTATTTCCTCCCTTATATTTGATAAAGCAGACATTCTCCTTAGTAAAATAGTAAACATGACCGCTGATATTTATAACAAGTAACAACTTTAATTTGTAACAAGTAACAAGTGTAAATATAGGGTAAGCATAAACTTTTGCCTTTACCCAGTTTGTAAATAAAGGTTCTAGAAAATAAATTCCCTGTTATCCCTTGTAGTTTCCCAGGGCTTTTTTATCACATCAAAAAAAAGACATTGTGACAAGTACTAGTTAGTTTTTGTAAGCTCAATGATTCAACTTTTGTAGTCTACAGGTTTACCTTTTGCTAGACAGATTTTTGTTTAATGCAAGGTTAACCACATCTGTTTAGCAAAACTTCTCCCAGAGTCTCCTGGGTTTCGTTTCTGACTTCTCTTACATAGTGTTTGGCCATCGTGACCTGATTTCTCCATGACACATATTCCATTAATGAGTCCATTGTCATACCTAATTGTGCACCAGCTGAGACTGAGTCTTGTGGTATCTACTCCAGCAGAGGCCAAAAGTTTTACCACCCATCGCGAGATTGTTCCCCTATCTACTGGGTCATGTGGCTTTATGTAAGATAGGAACAGTGACAAACTGTTTCTGACATCTTTTGTCCTGTCTAGGTAAGCCTTAAGCGTACGGACTACACAAAGCCTTGGTTCCTTATCGTAAGGTTTTAGAATCAAGGTTTGTCTTCTGCTACCTATTCTAGCTGTTTTGAGAAGACCTGTTAGCATGAATTTTACCCTGCCATCATCTGTTTGGACCATATGATCTAGATCTAGAAACATGGCCACCTGGCCTCTTTGTCCTGTAGTTAGTAATATTAGTCCGATCAACTTTTATGAAAGTTGTTTTAGACACAGTCGCGAGCTAGGTTCCCAGGTCTTGAATAAGTTGAACACCATTGAAACGTCCCAAAAGTATTCGTGTTTTGCATTTGGTGGGTTGGTTCTGTAGGCTGTCCTACAGGTTCTGCTCACCCAGTAGTCCTTTCCCATGGTTTCTCCTTTAGAATCCATGGGTAAGGCTACTGATAGAGCACACCTAGCTATGTTTACCGTGGTATACGAGTAATTTTTATCCGTGAGCTCTCGCAGGAATCTGCATACCTGGAAGTTTGTGGGATTTGTTCTACTGATGTTATTTACCAAGAAAAACGTGTTCCATTTTTGGTATTTGTTTTCATATGCTCTTCTAGTTCCGGGGGCCTAGCTCTCGACAATGAATCTTGCTGTTTTTTGGTCACAACCTTCCTTTATGAGCTTATTTGTTAATTGGCCGTAGCAAGTAACACCACCCCTTTTGGGAATCTGCGTTTGGCAGTATGTTCATTCTTTTTCCTCCAATTTTCAAATTCCTTTTCAAGGATGCTAGTACTTGCGGGTACCAATCTGCAGCCGACCAATTTGGGGTGACCAGGATGTAATGTTTCGGTGGTTCTTCCCTCAACTTCCTGATTACCGCTGGTATCAGGCTGAAAGGTGGGAATAGGTAAGCGTTAAGCCCTGACCAGTCAAGAGAGAAAGCATCAAAATGAAGTGCGAATGGGTCCGGGCCCCAAGAGACACTTGGCACTTAGCATTTTGCCTTGAGGCAAAGAGGTCAATTTCAGGTTTTCCTAAGATTTTGACCAATCTGTTGAAGACTCTTGGGGCCAGTTCCCATTCTAGATTTAGTTTGAATTTGTGCGAAGCTTTATCAGCCCTGACGTTTAGTTTTCCTGGCAGATAGGAAACTGTTATCCAGGACTGATTCTGCTTCGCCCAAGTCCAAATCAGTTGAGCTTCCCTATGGCACTCTGGAGAACGCACACCTCCCACTTTTTCTGACATAGCTTACAGCTGTAGTATTGTCCGTTGCTGTATGTACCAAAGTCTTTGGTTTTCTGCAGAAGGAGAGTAATGCCATATAAATGGCTTTTATTTCCAAAACATTTATGTGTGCTATCACACTTGGTAGCCAAGGTCCACCAATATCTTGTTCTTTGGCATATGCTCCCCAACCTGTCATGCTAGAGTCTGTTTCTATATATATGTCAGGTTTCGCTGGCCTAATTACTCTTTTTGCCTGTTCTAGATTTTCTAGCCACCAAAATATGTCATCTTTTGCCTCTGGTGATAGCATCATTTCTTTTTCGTGATCACCCCTATGTTGTTCGAAGGCTTCATTTTTGTCTTTTTCTAGTGCTTTTTGGTACAAGAGTCCATAGTCTACCGCTTGTGAGTAAGCTACCATGCATCCAACTAGTCTTGCTGTTTGTCTGATTTTTACTTTTTGTAAGGAAAACATCTTATTCCTAACAAATGAGCCTGAGCAAATATGGGTTTCAAGATTTTGTGAAGTATCTTGGCGCACATGCTAGACCATTGGGAAGTACCCTGTACTGAAACAACTGACCTTCCCGATAAACCTCAAGTACTTACGATCTGATTCTTGTATTAGAACTGAATAATAAGCATCCTTGAGATCTATCGAGGCCATGTAATTACCTTGTTGTAACATGTCCAAGGCAGTTCCCAACGAAGCCATTTTGAAGTGCTGATACTCCACCAACTCATTGAATTTTGATAGGTCTAGAATGATTCTGACTGATCCATCTGACTTGACTTTTGGAAAAATGCTAGAAAGCCATTCCCCTTCCTCATGCTGGGCAAATTCGATGATGTCTTTGTCCAGCATGGTGTTTAAGGTAGCAGTAATGGCTGATTTTTCTTCACCTTCAAAGACGTTAGGTCTTTGTACTTTACTTTGTATGGGTTCACCAATTAAGGGTATTTGCATACCTTTCACATTGTTAAGTACCCAATCATCTGAAGTGATATTTGGTCTGAGATTTGACCCCCCAAAAGTTTTTAGGAGTATGAATCAAATCTAAGTCATTAGCGTTCTGTACCTCTACTTCTTCTTGAAGCTGGCTGGGGCTTGGTTCTGGTGGATCTTCTGGAGGGGCGAATTGTGGCCCTGGTAACCTCCCCTGTTTGTCTGGTATGTGTAGGCAACCCTGTTGCTCGGGTTGAAGCCTCGGCCTCTTGTTCCCCTGCCTCTGGCTCTCAGGGCTCCTCTGCCTTTTCCGCGAAACCCCACTGTAGCTGGCTTTTTAGGTTCCGGCATTAGAATTCCCAGCGCTTTTTGTGCCTCCTTCATCTCTTTTACTTTGGCTATGACATTTGCACCAAATAGTACCTTGTGGTCTACCTCTGCATTAATACCATCCTTTGCGAGCTTCTCATCCATTTTTGGCTTCAGCGCTGCTCTCCTATGTCTAACTCACGCCGTATTAGCATAGAACATTAGCTTGAGTCCATCTACTACTCCTTCAGCAGCTTAGTTCAAGTCTGCATTTCCTTCCTCTCCTCTTTTCAGAATCTCTTCGAAAATAGGCAAGAATGCTGTAAGTGCGGCAAATAGCATTTTTTGTGCTAGCTGAACCTCCTTATCTGAAGTTTTGAGTATCTTTGATGTTTTGTCATCCTTGAAGAGGCTTTCATCCATTTTTGGTACTGTGAGTATGTCCACATTGATAGGGGGTGGATACTGGGAAGCTAGTTCATCTTCCATCGCCAAGTTCTTGACCCCCGAGAAGAGTGAAGTCAGAAGTTTCGCCAGACCTCCAGATATTTCTGCCAAAGCGTAAGGTTGTTCTATTTCCCCGATAGCTTCCTCAGCCGCCAACTGGAAGGCTCCTTTGGCATATAGTTCCCACACATTGGGTTCTTCTGGTTTTTCCTCTTCTTTTTTCTCATTACGCTTCGCTAGCTTTTCACGTCTGGCTAGCAGTCTGTTAACAATTGTGGCAAAGCTTTCTTCTTCCTCCTCCGCTTCAAGTTCCACTGGTAACATTGGGTGTTCTATTTCTTCAACATCATCGATTTCTTCGTAAGCCTCCTCTAAGAACAACTCAGTTAGAGACTCGGCATCATAATTTGTGGGAGTGACTATAGGTGTAACTATAGGCGTCTTCTTAGCGGGCTTTTGTCTATCCAAATTTGTCTTCTTATCACAATTGGTTCTAGCCTTGATTTTCTCCGCCTCTCTCTGAGCCAATACTTGCCTTTGCTTATTGTCAATGGCTGCCTTTTCCAGAGGTGTGAATGGGATTCTTTTCCCCTTAGGTACCTCCTCTACTAGAGGTAGTTTTCTCTTAAGTGCATTTGTAAGAGTGTTGGACTTGGAGGTTTCACTACCTTCCGCCATGTTTTCTCCCTGTTCAAGCAGCCGGAGAAGAGGTCCCTGCAAAGCAGAGAGACCTCAAGTTAGAGTGCTAAGACTCTAATAACTCCCTACAAGTAGTGGAGTTATAAACAACAAAATAGAAGTGTGAAAAACTAACCCAAGAATTTGGGAAACTGTAAAAAGGGGTAAGAAAATACCAGTCAATTTCCTCTAAAATTGCCAGAAAACCCCTCAATTTTCTTTAAAAGTCATCAAAAATTTCCTCAATTTCTTCAAAAAGTCATGGAAAGTTCCTCAATTTCCTTAAAAAGTCTTGAGAAATTACATCAATTCCATAAAAATTGTAAGACTTTACCTCAATTTCGTTAGAAAATGCAAGTATTAGCCTCAATTATATTTAAAATTACCAGGAAATCTCCTCAATTCTTATAAAATTAAGAAATTTCATCGAAAAATTGAGAAAAGGTTAGAATATATCTAACAAAAAGTGAATAGCAGGTTAAAACCAAACCAGCCATCGTACCTCCTAACCGCGTGGTTGGGCGATAATAGGGGATTTGGTCGATTCACTGAGTTCAAACCCCTAAAAAACAGGGTAAATGAGAATATTTCGCCAACTACTCTTCAGGGAGGGTGGGGAATGTGTCAAAACAACGAAAAAAACATAAAAAAATGATGTTTATATGAGTTTAAAAGGTGAAAATGGAGGAATTTTCCTACCTGCTCTGCTGTGCGTGTGACTAATTCAGTGGTCGTTAGTGTTGTGTCGACTTCCGGCCGCTCTCTCCCAGGCCTCACTTCCGGTACAAACTTCCGGTTTGCCGTAAGCGAGGAGGAACTTTGATTCAATGGTACCGACCCACCTTAAAGCTTGTTTGTTTGTTTGTTTTAGTTTTACGTCCGGGGGCCATAAAGGAACTCAGACATTCAAGGTTTCTCGGACATTAAGTCCTTTCTTTTCTGTTTGGACAGGTATTTATATGCTGCTTGCCCGACACAGCAGTGACCGAATCTATTAATGATCGAATCTATGAGATGAATGACCGCATCTATGAGGAGGGGTGAGGGGGAAAACCGCTACCGGGGCTTCATTCCCCTATAAAAGCTAATATAGTGTTGTCTGATATGTATTTCAGAGGATTATATACCCCTTCCCAAGTCATAGGGTGCCACATATTATGGCACAATGTGGCTCATTATGTGCACATCATTGGACTTTAGTTTCAGCTGGTCTATCCTCTTTGGTGGGAAGATAAACCACTTGGTTAATTAGTTCTGGTCACAGCCTCAAGGCAGCAGCACTGAGTGGTGTCTGCTCTGCTGCCAGGCACCCAAATTGAATTCACCACCATAATGACCATTATAGAATATTCTGCTTAATGGCTTCAGATGGAGCCACTGTGCTGGTACAATCAGGACTGCTTGTTGACATGAATAAAATGCTGGAAGCATTATATTTCTATATACATATATGCTTGAATTTGACATGGTTAGAATGCACTGAATAGATTGAGATTTTGGCAGGACACTTTCACAAGAGGGTTGTGATGATAGATATACAGAAATTGGAAAATCTATATATTTCAGATCTTGTCCCAGCTTTAAGAGGGGTAAAAAAAATTTGTCCTCCTAAGAAGGGTCTGAGGGAGAGTCGGAGAAAGATGGAAGGTTGGTTAGTTCAGTTTCTCTAGGGCCAAATACCCAATAAAAGTAGGGTTTTTTGGCAACCAGGACGAACATACTGGGCTCTTCTCCAAAGATTTTTTTTTAGTCAGAATCTTTTGGTTTATGTAGTCGTAGATATTCAGCAGTGATTTTCTGCGATTTTAAATCTCCTGAAGGTTTTCACCAAAGTCTTTCCCTTGTCTGAGTTGGGCATGAAATTCGAAATACTTATCCCTCTGGTGAGTGAGTGAGTGAGTAATAGATGTTTAACGCCATTTTGACAGCTAAGGTCATATTCATGGCGAGAACTACTTATACAATTTCACAGGGGAATGTGTTGGTGCCCGCGCATATGTGCACCACACACATCCTGAGGGGATAGAAAAGAGGAGAAATAGACCCTTTTAAGTGGGCTAGGGAGGCCCTGGTAATCTTATGCAACTAACATATGTCAATCTCCAATTATTTAGCTACAAGCTATTGAAAAAAAGTCGATTGATCCACCCAAGCAGAAGTTATCATTAATTAAGTAGAAACATGTCTGAATGCTCTCCTTGCAGCACATGTTTTATTGTAAGAATCATTACCAGCCATTATACTTCATGGAAATGACAGAAATACTTTTTGCCTCTCTGATTTTCAAAGTGGCATAAAAATGTTCCTAGGAGGAGTATCAACTCGATTCAAAAAGCTATGAGTTGCAAATTTCAAGCCCTTTCGTTTCATATATGAATTGTGGGAACCTTCATATTAAAGTCGTGACGTTTGGCTGTCATCGCTACTTTAATGAAAATTTTATTTAAGGGGCCATTCATAAATGAGGGAATTAATATGGTATTAATTTTCCATATTCCACGGTAGCAGGTTGTCCCATGGGAGCAGCCATTGCTGGAGCTTGTTACCAGCAAGTTCTACGGATAACACCTATCAGATGGGTACCAGTTGGCCCCCGAGAGGACCGCAGTGAATAGTTGGTGTCATTTCATTGGCTGATAAATAAACCAGCTAAGTCTGTATACCTTCAGCATTGCAAAATTGGCAACAACAAAAAAATGACGAGGGGGGGTCAAAAATAGTCAAATTTTACATGAGGTCATTTATGAATGGCCCCTAATCTGAAGACGTTTTTGCTATAAACAAAGAGGTAAATTTTTTATGCCGCCCCCAAGAGGACTGAGGAGTTTTTGCAGGAGGTTGGGGGTGCAAGCAGAAACCTGCAACCTCCTCCCACACCCCCATTCTAGGGAGCAGCAGTGACGTCATAGCAACCAGCACAGCCCTTATCAGGCTTATCTCCCTACTGATAAGGATCCTCATGACGGTTTAAATTAAATAAGAAATGTACTAGAAAAAAGGTGTTAAAACCCTTATCAGAAAATATCTAGGCACCATGCAGCAAAATGCATTCCAAAATCAGAAAGATATTCAAAATTTGCATTACATACTTGAAGCATTATTTTCTAATCCCAATATTTGAAAAGAACACAGCAAAAAGGCTACTTTTTCTTGTACATTGCCTATGTAATTTGACCCTTTGCCTTATCCCTAGCAACCAGGGTTCTGCTCCTGAGAATTGATAAATAATGGCCACCCCCTTTAAGGGAGTGGTCATTTTTTAACAACAGGGGGGTTGGTGAAATTCTGTGCGTGCAGCGAAAATTTTTCCATCGCCCCCTCCGAGGGGTCTGAAATTTTTCCATCCCCCTTTTATTCTAGTTGCGCGCGGGCTTTTTTGCTCGAAAGGGGCAACAAATTCTTTGCCCCCCTCTTAGTCTTAAAGGGATCTGAAATTGTTTTGTCCCCCACCCCCAAACCCACCACCCCCTGTTGTTAAAAAATGACCACTCCCTAATAGCTAGTCGATTAATAGGAGGATTTTGATGAAAAAGTGCTCTTTGCCTTGCCAGCCGCGCTTGCCAGCCGCACACGTCACATGTGTCAACAAAGTAAACTATAAATGAAGTGGGTCAAGTGCCCCCCACACCCGCCCTGACACCTGTTCTGTGCCGTGACTTCAATTAGGCATGGCAGGGGGTTAAAAATTCTTTTTAAAAAAATTCAAAAAACAAAATTTATTAATACTTTAGGATGCTAGAAGTGCGAAAAGTGTGTTTTTATTAGGGTTTGATATGGGTTTGATAGCAAAATCCATCATGTTGAGATGCTGTCTGGAACAGGCTTTTCACTGAGAATTGCCCTGAATCTGCCCGAACATGGGGTCCTGGCAAGAATCTAAGACAGGAATATTGCCAGGGCCAAGCCCTGCGCCATAGGTGCATTTAAATCCTAAATGGTGCATTAAATCGACCATATTTTGCGCCCATTGGCGCATCTTGAAAGGGCAAATATATGGCTTTCAAAGATTGAAAGAATTTTGCAGAAATTCCTAGTAGAACTGGAGTTAATGTACAAAATGCATTGTCATTATTCATTTATAAATATAATTTAGATCTACCAACTGAATTAAATTTATTTTTATTTCGAAAATTAAAAGGATGATAAGGCCACACCAAATTAAAAGATTGGTCTATGGATTTCCCGCCCCTGTTTTTCAGAAAGTAAAATTTTATTTTTATTTGAAAAATAACATGTCTATGCAGGGATTTTCATTTCTTTTTTTTTGATCAAGCAATAAATATATGATTAATAATAAAGGTACAGGAATGGCAGACCTAGTCACTGGGCGCGACTCAGTTAAGGGCTTAGTCGCTGGGACTGGCATACCTAAAACTTTTAGGTGCTCTAGAAACGGCAAGTTTCTAAGAATAACATTTGACAGAAATGAATCCCCAACAATCAGCTTATGGTATTGACAAGAGTACCACCTTAGTTTTGCTGTCTGTGAGTGGGAAGAGCGTCTTTTGTTGGAAACTTTTAGATTGCACCCTTTTCCAAGATTTGGCACATGCCGTGTGGGTTGCAATGGGTAGCTATCAGCAGGTGCATTTTCTGCCAGACAGGGAGTCAATCTCCACTCTCCAAGCAGATTCTCATGAATAACATTATTTCATGAATAACACCTCTGTTGTGAGACCTGAAACCACATCCAACATGGCCGACCGTGGCAGCTAAACTTGATATGAAGGCTAACAGATTTGCGAGAACCAAATAATCTGGGCCCCCGTATTAAAGGTTTCTCACAAAATGGCAACAAACATGTCTTAGGAAGCCATCTTTAAGAGGAAATCGACATAAAAAAAATATGTCCTATAATTCCAGCCACCTGACAAATGAGCCCTATGCAGGAAGCCTGACTCTCCCGGTAAGAGTCAGCGCCCGCCGGACAAGGCAGACCCCTCATTGGATAGGCATAAATATGCAATGGCAAAAAAAAAAAAAAAAAAAAAAAAAATCGCCCTCTCCATATTTATGATGTTCAGAATCCATAGACAATAATTAATTTCTAGAAAATAAAAATAAAAATTTCGCTCTCCCGCACCATATTCTCAAAATGAAAATCCATTGACCAATTTTTTTTATTTGGTGTGGCCTAATGGTGAAGAGGACAGTTTTACTGTGTAGGATCGGCACTGGCAGTGCTTTTTCACCCACACTGGAGTACTTTGGTACTTCCACAATGGCCGACAACACTAGGTCTAGGAATACACATTCAGCGGGCACGCTCTATTTGGAGTTGGTCACCTCAGTCGTCACCTCAGGCTCAGACTCACTCAGTTCTGACTCCGAGAGCAACTCACCAGACAGTGTTTTCACATTTTGGGCACTACCACGCGGTATTTCTTTCTATAACACCGTCACCAAATGATAACTACATGATCAGCCTACTCACCTGACTTAGCTGGTATGTTTCTTTACACAATCTCCTGTCATTGACCAGAAATTGAAGCAGAAGACTGCTTTTAAACGCACCATCCGTGAACACGTTATTTCGTGGGCGCCGCCATTTCCAAGCCACTTGCCTAAGTCTCCAATCTGATTGGCTCACGGACAGAGCGCTCTTCGTGCACAGTCACAGTCATGCGTTCTCTGGCGTGAAGCCCCTGCTTGCAGAGTGAGGACTTTTCCCGCCCCGGAACATCTGGATAAACATCGTTGTTGGACAGAGTTCTCGGATCACTTATGACGAGCACGAGGTGTCCCTGGCCGTTGATAGTGGAGGGGGGGGGGGGACTTCCCGGGGTTACTCCCTAGAAAAAAGGGACTTTTCCTAAACTGGTTTGAAGAAGAAACGGTAGGTATATATTTGAGTAGATTAGGGGGTCACCTAAACCATCATATTTTTCACCCCTGTTACATGAATGCAAACTTTCCTTTGGGCCTATCATATTTTATAGATAAAAGTTTATGGGGAGGGGTTAAGTTTTCCATTTACCGTGTTTTAAAGGGGGAAAAAAGTCAGTGAATTTTTATGGGGGGGGGGGGACTTAATAAGTCTAACAATAGTCTTCTTCATTTTCCAATTTAAAGCTATATTTCAGTTTAAATTTTATTCTAATTCTCTTATATTGAAACTGATACTATATATCGTAGATTTTGGCAAGTCTGGGCCTATGATAAATGTATGTAACCCCCACCACTGAGTACCGCAACTGGCCCATATTATAAATCTAACCCTGGCAAATCTCTTCCCCTATGTCAGCCCATAGCGCATTATCATCTGAAATATTCCTACCCTTATATCATGTTACAAATGACCTACCCTGTGAACTCGAACTATTAAGTGTGTTGTAAATCTCCAAATTTCTTTGATGCTTTTGTGATACCTAACCTAATCTATGTGGATAGACTTTCCTTGCCCCCCTTCCATCTTTATTCCTATAATAAATAATAAATTGTGTCAACTGTCTTGCTGATGATAGAATTGAAGAAAGGTTGAACCAGAAGAATCAACCCTTACACAGAATTCTGTGGGGATGAGGTTCTCTTCCTTCATTGTTATCTCGATTTAATATATATTTTCCTTATACTATAACTTTTGGTTACTGTTGCATTGACTACCCTCTGACATATGCTTTGTACTTCCGGTGACAGCTATATACAATGCATACTATGTACACACTAATGTACCTTATGCCTATGTAATAACCGTACACTTTACCGGTCACAGATGCATGTAAATATTTCTTATCAATGTACCAAATAACTAAATGACTCGACTAATGTATAGAAACTTTGAGATAATAAAGTGAATTCAAACCCCCCAAAAAAAACAAAAGAGAATAGACATGGTGACAGGATGTATACTTAGCAGTAAGCTTACTGGACACCTGGGCCTTGTCGCCCCATGACAGCACCAGCACAAACCATAGGGAGGCTAAGTCACGTCACATGACTGCGTGTTCAAGGCCTAGCATATTATCGCCCGCAGGCTTGAAGGATAGGAGATTTTTTTAGGCCTAGCATAACTTTTTTTAAGAATGAGAGTTGAGCCTTAAAATTTTATATATGGTGGGCCTCTAGGTCAATTCAAATATTGGTCATTTTAGTTCCAGATCAGAATTTTTTTTTTACGACATGGTTTATCGCAAGACTTAGGCTCGCTATGGCGGGATGTGCACATATAGGGCTGACCCGGGATACATTATAAACCAATGAGATGACTCCCTCCATTCACTGCAGAATCTTTTGGGTACATTATGTAACATCTGGTACCCATCATGCAGGCTGTTATCAGTGCTTATCTCGCCAGGTCCCAGATCAAGCAATGGTGGACCGATTGGACCTGGCGAGATAAGCACTGATAGCAGTTCTAACACCCGAGTGCAGTTGGGTCGCCTTTCCTGCAATCTGATTGGTCGAGAGCGCATGTTGGGTCAGGAGACCCAGTGAAAGCACTTCCGGTCTCATTTCCTGTTTGTGGCTTTCCTTCTTATTTGTGAATTATTATCATTTTTTTTTCGTGTCAGAACGTTAACAAAGCCCTCAGAAGAGAGTTTGTACCCTGACCCGAGGCCCGAGGCCCGAGGCCCGAGGCCCGAGGCCCGAGGTCCGAGGTCCAAGGGTTTTGCCCAAGATCGCCGAAGGCGATCAGGCAAAGCCCGAGGCCTGAGGCCCTTCATGCTCGCATCTTCATGCTTTGTTATTACACCTGCATGCTGGGTACCAGGTGTTACATAATTTACCCAAAAAATTCTGCAGTGAATGTAGGGAGTCTTCTTATTGGTTGATATTGTATCCTCGGTCGGCCCTATATACCACACACACATCCCAACCTGACCGCATCAAAAATACTTACCTCTATCTTTCGAATTATTTCCGTTGACTTTGTAATATACACTTTTGTTTTAATTCAGCATTTTCAATCTGTAAATAGGAACCAATTATTAAAGACCCTTTCAAGAATTATCCCAATGAAGATGTGTAATATCCCCAGTGGCGGATACAGGATTATGAAAAGGAGAAAGGGGAGGTTTAAACACCATAGCATGTGGCTAAATTTGATCCCTGCCATAATCGCCCGCGTATAAGGCGTGTCTTATACGGGGGTTTTTAGTTCTCCCTTTATCCACAAGGGGGACACCAAGACCTTTCTTTTGATATGTGACACTCCCATGTAACCCAATCAGCAACATATGTGGTCCAGAGAGCTCAGGGGGGTTCAACAAACACACAGCTTTTTAAATTTTAAAAAATTCATTCAGTAGAAAAGAAGTTATGAATTTTTCATTTCTCTGGCCAAATCCTAAAACTCTAGGTGCACCTCATAGGCGGGGTGACACTTAAACGCGGGAGATTACAGTACGTAGGACAATTAAACTCTTTACCATAGACAGAAAGTGGGGAGCAGCACCCCGTGCTTCCCGTCTAAATTTGCCACTGATTTCTCCTTAGCTTATCCCCTTCGAAAATCATTCAAATTGGCCAAAAATGTGTTTGGGCGTCCATTCTGTGACATGTACACAATTTTGAAAAAAAAATATGAAAAATTACTTAAAAAAATCTTAGGTTGCCCCTGTTTGGCTGAGGTAGGTCGGTTGACCGGAAACCAAACTTTTTTTCGGTCTAATCATGCAGGGGGGCTATCGTGGAAAATATTCACTTCCTTCCAAAAAGCAGGGAGTAATTTTGATTGTGAGATATAAAGTACAACTTAGCAATACCATGACAATATTTAACAAATCAACAGACTGTCCCTAGAACTTTGGTATCAATAAGGTTGGTAACAGTAAGGGGACCTTGACCCATGTACATGAGGGGGCCATGTCACATATTTATAATCGACTGTATATTTATCGAATGGGAGGACTTTAGTAATGGTTATTGGTGGCTCTGTAGTCTATACTTACACACAAGTTATTGTTTTGTAGAAGATCTAAAAGTTAATTTATTCATGTACAAAATGCACTACATCACCATGGCATCCAATGATGCCAATATCACAGCAGTAGTGACAGTACATTGATTGTACAACGTTTGCTTCATTCTATATCCTGATTAGATACAACCACCACCTACTTCATTGTACATCTTTATTAGGGTAGGTGGAGGGTCTCCCTATTTTCCCTGGCAGTATATACCTGAAACGGGACCTGACGCCACATGTATGTTTAACCCTTCATGGGCTTGGAAAGCAGGGGGGACATGTCCCTCCCCCCCCCCACTTTTGGCCAACTCCTCCAAAGGTCAAAACTAAAAGGTTAAGCAAAGGGAGGTCAAAAATTGCAGCAACCCCCCCCCCCCTGGTCCCACCCACTCTGAAACTGCTTCCCACGCCCCTGCCCTTTAAGTGCCTCTGATGCATTAATGTGTCATGCCCATTGGTCCCCAGCACTGAATTGGAGCATCATGCTGAACCTCCAGGTGTATACCGTATTTCCTCGTGTATGAGCCTGCCCCATGTATGAGCCTGCCCCGTGTATGTAAGCCTGCCCCGTGTATAAGCCTGCCCCGTGTATAAGCCTGCCCTGTGTATAAGCCTGCCCCGTGTATAAACCTGCCCCGTGTATAAGCCTGCCTGGTGTATAAGCCTGCCGCATGTATAAGCCTGCCACATGTATAAGCCTGCCCCGTCTATAAGCCTGCCCCATGTATAAGCCTGCCCCGTCTATAAGCCTGCCCCGTCTATAAGCCTGTCCCAAGTATAAGCCTGCCCTGTGTATTAGCCTGCCCCATGTATAAGCCTGCCCCATGTATAAGCCTGCCCCGTGTATAAACCTGCCCCATGTATAAGCCTGTCCCGAGTATAAGCCTGCCCCGAGTATAAGCCTGCCCTGTCTATAAGCCTGCCCCGTGTATTAGCCTGTCCTGTGTATAAGCCTGTCCCGAGTATAAGCCTGCCCCATGTATAAGGCTGCCCCATGTATAAGCCTGCCCCGTGTATAAGCCTGCCCCGTGTATAAGCCTGCCCCGTCACGCCCCGTGTATAAGCCCAGGTGAAAAACTTCTTAGTCTTGTATAAGCCTGCCCCGAGTATATGCCCAGGGGTTGATATATATCCTTTCAATCAAAATCACTTTTTAGGCCATAACTCTACTTCAACATGGGATTTTGGCACAATTCTTTCAGTTCTGTAATCGTTGTTAATTTTATATCCATTTGAAAGACAATTCAAGCATCGAATAATAAGAACAGTGTTGAAAATAATGAAATAAATGTGTTACTATTAGTGAATTATTAGGATGCACCAGAGTGTTTTCTTATGTATGAAATATAAGCCTGCCCCATGTATAATCCTGCCCTTGTATAAGCCTGGTCAATTCGGCACTTACTGCTTGTATAAGCCCAGGCTTATACACCAGGAAATACGGTATGTATCAACCCTGTAGGGTCAGCATAATGCTCTAATGAAGTGCTGGCGAGCAGTCACACCAGCACTTGATTGGCGCATCATGACGACCAATGGGCATAGTGTACCAATGAAGTGCTGGCGAGCAGTCACACCAGCACTTGATTGGTGCATCATGACGACCAATGGGCATAGTGTACCAATGAAGTGCTGGCGAGCAGTCACACCAGCACTTGATTGGTGCATCATGACGACCAATGGGCATAGTGTACCAATGAAGTGCTGGTGAGCAGTCACACCAGCACTTGATTGGTGCATCATGACGACCATCGGGCATGATGTGTTGAGGCATCAGTGGCCCTAAAAGGATGAAAAACACACTAAGATCAATTTATATTCTGACCAGGGTTTTTATAAAGACATATATAATAGTAAAGTGTTGTTAAGAGATAGGCACACAGGGTTAAACACTAATTTTATAGCAAGAATCCCATTAAAATCATTGCAGTTTACTTGCTAATGTAATGGTTCGTATTGACTTATATGCTGGGTGGCTCTTTGGCTCGCTTACCACTAGAAACACCAACACAACACGAGTAGTTCGGGTTGGGCAAAGCCCCAGAAACCCCTACCTCTCGGGTAGGACTTTATTCCACTCTAGTCTACAGGTTATGCTGCGCGTCTGGACTGGACTAGGTCCAGTCACCTTCTGCCGCTCGTCCGGCTCCTTAGTAGGAGCTGGACGCGAGGCATGGTGCCGCCCCCTCTTGTACCAACGAGGTATCACAAAGCGACACCTAGCTGGCATAGAAGGAACAGGCACCATACGAACACGTCTCTCGGATGAACGGCACTAATATATATACGACGATACCGGCCCCTACACCACCCCCACTAGACTATACCTAGGGTTAGGTGTAATTAACAAATACCTATTGTTAGCTTTATACAGTAATATCATACACAAATAGGTAAGTCTATATATACAGTTCGTATAGGATATAGAACATCTAGGGGCATTATAAATAATATGTACATAATGAGGCATCGTCGCATATAACCCGAAGTAGTTATAATTAACAATAACAAATAGGAAGTGGCGCCTTATGCACCATCGACCTATGGTGATATATAGTAACAGTGTTACAATAATGTTATTATTATAAAAGAGACGCATAAAAAGTTGTAGACGAGTAATCATATGATATGAATAAAATTTTACAGTATTAACTAACCGACCCGAGGTGGGCTAGATAACCCGAGAAAAATTTTGTTTGTTTTAATTACAAGAATATAGATATGGTATGAAAATATATTTATACAAAAATAATAATACTGATAAATATAGGTGTCCTACCAGGGTAGCAGGATCACCCTTACAATATACCGGACTTCCGGCGAATCTGGAACGACTGGTTTTTGCAGCTCCATCCGGCGACATATGTGTGGTGGCAAGCCACGTTGCTGTTGTGATGTGCCCTGATGAAGATGGGAAGATGGAGCCCCGGGTAGGTGTGGTAATCCTTGTTGGCGTGTCGGGTTAGCGTCCATCTTCACTGCAGGTTCCGTTCCAGATTTTAAGGGTCCAGCGTAAGGAACAGTGCCTCTGGCATATTAAATGCTTTTACCCTCGGGTACAAGGAAGACACCGTCAGATGGACACTTAAAGATCCTCCGGATCCGTGTCCATCTTCTCAGCCGACTCCACTGAGGCAGATGGAGCCGAGCTGCTACAGCTGCTCGTAGAGAGTGCCGCGGGAGCCTCGCTGGGCGTATCGCTCCCCAAGCTCAAGGCCCTCATCACCGCGGATGGACTGTCCATTGCCTCGGATGCAGGTGAAGCAACCGTGGCAGTTGGAGCAGTCCGGGTGACAGTAGGGGGCGGGAGCAGGAGAGCTGCCGGAACTGGCGGAGCAGCCGGGACCGGTGGAGTGGCCGGAACCGGTGGAGTAGCCGGGACCGGTGGGGCATCCGGTGGGACATCCGGTATGAAGATAAGGGACGACGGTAAGCCGTCCCACTCCTCCAGATGTTTCCCGAATGCCAGGAAAAATTTGAGGTCAGCCTCCTTGAACCGGTGAATGTACCTGGCGTTCTCAGCTTGGTGGAACTCTTTAAGCTTTTCAGCTTCCTTCTGTTGCCGCCGGCAGGATTCGAGAGCCTCCTGGACTCTATCCTTTTCCAGCTGCCTGATTTTATCTTCCTCCCTCTTCTGGACTTCGTATACCAGATTGAGGGTGGCTTCAGTCATCACCCGCCAGTAGTCGACTGACTTCTGGCGGTGCAACGCCTGCCACTCTGCCATCAGTTCGTTCTGGATATGAACCGTTTGGACATCCCGGTGGTCAACAAACGTGTTCGGATCCTGAAGACCTGACAGCGTATCCGAAATTAGCTCCATCAGGGGTGCCCGAGGGCCCGTTGGTGGAACTATGACTGGTGGAGGCGCGGCGGCTTCCACTGAGGCAGGTGGAGTACCTGCTGGAGGAGCAGACGGGCCCTCAACCGTTATCCCCCCCGGCCTCGGCCACCCCCCGGGGAAGCTCGGGTGGACTCTAGCCCACCACGGCCTCTACCACGGGGTTTGGACCGGCCCAGGGAGGTAAGGACCTGCGACTCGGGTCCAGCTGGTCCCATAGCAGGGAACTTCGCCGCGTACTCGCTATACGTGGGGCGCTTGCCGGAAGATCCCTCTCCAGCCCACCAAGATGAATACCCGGATGGGGGAGCGAAGAGTTCGCCCCCATCATCCTGGCTGCCAGAGGCTTCGCCCGGGCGTTGTTCCGCGGGTGCAGGTGTAGAGGTGGCTGGTGTCGCCGGTGGAGCCGCCTGGCTAACCGCCCTATGGGCCTGGTTGCTGGGCATATCCAGAGCCGAGACTGCTTGTCCCGACTCGCGACGATCAGCTGGGTTTGCTGGTCTTGGCTGGTCCTTGCCACCCGAAGGGCTTACGGACCGGTCTGCTCGGGTTCTTTTGGAGGCACCGGTAGCTGTTGTTGTGCCTCCGCCGGGACCCTTCGAGCGGGCCTTGGCCTTCTCCCGCTTATCATCCCCTCGCCACTTTTTCACCTTCAGGTGCACCTCACTGGGCATCCCGAACTTCGTGGACGAGAAGTTGATTTGGAAGAAGGTCAACAAGTTGCCGCTCTTCCATGAGCAGAATCCGGTCTCGAATGCCTGCTCCTTGACGTCTTTCACGCTCAACGAGGCCCAGTTAGCTAGGAGCTCGTTGAAGCACTTGATGGCTCGTTTCCTGGTTTTCTCCAGGCCGGTGCCCTGGGCCTTCTGCAAGTGCAGAGCCATGTCCCGGCGCCGGTGAGTGCTAAACGAGCCATCACACTGTTTGCTCAGGCGGTCCCCAAGCACACACATCATCACAGGCTTGTGGTGCATGTGATGTTCTACAATGTGGCGAGCGAAGCGAGGCTTCGTCTCGAACATCTTCTCACCCGTGATAGCCAGTTGGCATGACTCGAATGGGCACCGTCGGCGGTTGCCGGTTGGTCCCCATTGGGTCATTGCCCACTGGACTTTCGTCCGGGCCTCGTAGCTGTAAATCGACCCCAATTTGGATTTCAGCTGATCAATCCAAATGAGGTAGAATTTACCTACAGGCGTATCCGAGGGGCCGGATTTCATCCACTCCTCGTCATCGCTGTCGCCGTCCTTATTGACGGCGCCGGGACACATGTAATGGACCGTGTCGTAGGCACAGTCCACGAAGCAGCGAGGAGTCCGTTCTTTGAACCCCTCGGCTGCATTCTTCCACATCCATTTCTGATTGTCGTCCTTTGGGACATCCGTGGTCATCTCTTCCCACGTTGTCACGGACTCCAAATCAGATTTGGCCGACTCGGGCAGTTCTGTATCGCTGTCGCTATCCTCACTGTCCGTGTAGATACCGGCTCCCCTACGGCTGGCTCGGCTGGTGGTAGTGGTACCAGCCGAAGCCTTGGTAGAGGACTTGGCGCCTTTTCCGCTGGTACTGGCAGTGGAAGCTGCAGCCGAGGTGGCTACTGTGGTAGTTGAGGTTCTGGTGGTGGAGGCGGGCGCCTTCGGCTGGCCCTTACCCCTCGGCTTGGTCGGGGGTGTCGGCTCTGCCGGAGACGCTTTCGCTCCGTTCTTCTTCTTCCGGCGCTGAACCTTGGTTGGCTGCGCCGGCATCTCAGGACTGGAATCCGACTCCCGTGGATTCCTGTCCTCTGTACGAGGGCTCCTCTTTCCGCTGACAGGGGAGTCAGAGTCGGAAGAGACCTTAGATTTTTGTTGGGCCTGCTGCTTACGATGGGCCCGGCGAGCTGCGGTGAGCTGCTTCTGCTGTTTGGCAAGCTCAGCTCGCTTGGCCTCCACAGCAGCCTGCTGGCGCGAGATGTCCTCTTCCGAGATCTCGCCAGGTGCGTCCGGAATGTCGGCAGCTGGGTCGGCCTCGGTTAAGGACCTCTCGACGGCGATGCGAACATCCTCAGCCTCCAGGTCGCTCTCGGTGAGAGGACCCTTAGGCGCAGGTTTGCGGGTCAATCGCTTGACCCGGTCGGTTTCCACCGAGGACAGTGTGACTGTGGAGTCTGTATCCATTTCGGATTCAGACTCTCTTAACTCCGAGGCCTTTCGGGTGATGCCCTCGGAGATCAGCACAGCTCGGGCCAGACTCTCATTGACCGCCATCTTCTCCGCTAACTTCAGGTAGTTGCGAAGCCAAGAGACTGGCATATTGTCAGCCAACTCGTCACTGCACGAGTCCATTACCAGAGTCTTGAAATCATCTGGTATGGGCTCGGGCACGCCTTGCTCCACCGCCATCGGTCCGCATCCGAACATGGAGGCGTGCATGGGAATGTAGGTCCCCCAGGAGGTGTAAACTACACCGGCCTCGCGATCGACGTGTGCCATACGTTCGATCCGAGTCTTGAATCCCGGAGGATACATTGGAATGTCCAGGACATCCACTTTGCCACCCGAAGCAGCTGCTGTAGACGAGCGCTCCGGGCGTGGTGGTGGTGGAGGTGGCATCCTCTCCCGGTCGGTGACATCGGCCATAGCCGAGAGCGTCCGGGCGGCCTCCTCTGTCGAAGAATCCATAGATTCCTCGACCCGAGACGGGACCTTCGGGTCCTCGCCTAGTTCCAACAGGACGTTGGCAGTCTGACGCGCTGCGTCGATCGTCCCCTGTGCCATGGCACTGAGGGCGACTTCCAAATTAATTGGCGTCTGTGTTGGACTCCTCCCGAAGGATTCGTCCAACAAAAGGTAAATGTTAGGCAAGCTAACCGACAGCTAGGGGCCTGTAAACTGCCAACACTAACTAGAGCAAAAACGGGTGGCGTCTAACCACCACGAGTCCGCTCTAGTTATGACCAGTATGACGTCACACATCTCGCCTCGCGAGATCCCGCCGTGGCTATCCGGTGACCTAGTTCCGAGCTTTCCCGCCGCACCCGCGGCGCCACCTAGGGAACTAGATCCGAACTAACATTCGACTCGACATGCGAGACGCGGCCTACCACCCGGGTGCTATCTGCTGGAGTTTGGCGGTGTATACACCGCTTCAAAGCGAATGTACCGGTTAATCCGACCGCCGCTCACGGGATACAGCTACCCGGGGAGGGCACGTTCGGCATCTCCAGCCGTGGAACGTATGTTACCCGCCTATGGCGGACAACACGCAGCAGCTCGTTGTGTACTGAGTTAAGTTACGGCAGACCTCAACCGGGGACTGCGTCTAACGCCTTCGGTTAGCCTTTTATTTTTCCCGGCTTTACGTACGGCCTTTTCCGGATTCCGCTTAGCCACTGCGGGCACCTTCCCATACGTAATGCCTTCACTCAGCGAGACATTTTTCCTTTTCTTACGATTAGGTCGTTTCCTGGTCTTCGTCTTCTTTTTCACCATACCCTCGTCTCCCGGCGTCTTTCTCGGCCGGCCTCTAGGGCGCTTAATCGGTACTACCACGCTCGGTCCGCTAGGGACAGACACAGGTGGTTGGTAACCGAACTCCCTCTCCGCCTCTTCGCGTCCCTTCCAGGGCCGAAGTTTTTTCGACATTTGTCTTCCATTTCCTACCAGTTAGGCAGTCCTCCATCATCACCGTGGACTCGGAGATGATACGAATTATTTTAAACGGACCTTCCCAAGGCGTTACGAGCTTTAGCTTCTCCAGCGGCTCGTAATACCTTAGGACTTTGTCCCCTACATTAAAACGAATTCGTTTAGCATTGGTGTCATAGCCCACCTTCTGCCACTTCGCACTCTTCAGCAATTCTTTACGAACGGCCTCGTATGCCTGTTTGAACCTGTCCCTTAATGACTCCACAAACAACATGGTGCAGGGCGCCTCCGGGTCTATCCCAACCACTCCATACACTAAGTCGGCGGGCATTATAATGTCCTCGCCGAACACTAGCATGTTGGGGGTGCAATTAGTGGATGAATGGACAGTGTTGTTGTAGGCATGTACCACAAACTCGCACTGTTCATCCCAGTCGTCCTGGTGGGTATTAACCAGGGGCTTTAGCACTTGTATGAGGGTTCTGTTGAAACGCTCTACCTGCCCATCCGACTGTGGTCGGTATGGATTTGTTCGGGTCTTGCAAATGGCTAGGTAATGGCACATTTCCTGCCATAGCTCCGACTCGAACTCCCTTCCTTGGTCGCTGTGCATCATAAGGGGAACACCCAAATGCAGCACCCAGCCTTTCACGAAAGCCTCCGCACACGTGGCGGCTTTGTGGTTAGGAAGGGGGAACACCCGAGTGTACTTGGTATAATAGTCGGTTACGACCATCATACAAGTATTGTCTCGGGGCGTCGTTTTAATTCCGCTGATGATATCTATCGCCACTCGAGCGAATCTGATACCAAACAATTCCTGGGATAGGGGTTGCTTACCCAGGCCGGGTCCTGGCTTGTTTTTACAGCAATCCGGGCAAGTGGCGATCCACCGAAGCAGGTCGCCCCTCATACCGGGCCAGTAGTAACGCCTTTGTAGGCGCTCTATTGACCTTTTCTTACCGAAATGGCCACTCGTTTGATGGCCATGGCAATAATACATAATATCCCTCCTCATCGGGGTGGGTATCACTATTTGCAACAGCCTACCATTGGTGGGAGTTGTCTTCCACCTACATAGTATGCCGTCTCGGATCTCTAGCTCGGTCCATTGGGCTAGCAACCGCCTTGCCTCCCTATCTTCTAGGGATACTAGCGGCCTTGCCGGTTTAATACCTGACCGTAGGTACTCCATTATGCGCGCAGTGATGGGATCCGACTGTTGGAACTTCTTGATGGTCTCTGGGGACCAATCGAGATAGCTACACACAGCCTCCTCCCAGGGGATACGGGGGGTGGTATAATTAAATACCAAACTGGCTACCACAGCATTGTGGGCCCCGCAGTCTTCACAAGTGGCATTTTGGCACCTTCGGATGGGTCGTCTTGACAAGGCATTCGCATTAATATGTTTAGCACCGGGTCGGTGCTCTATTTGCTTATGCTCTAATCCAAATTCTGATAGGTGAGCTAACCATCGTCCTATCATCCCCTCGGCGTCCTTAAAGTTAAGGAGCCACCTAAGAGACGAATGGTCGGTTCTTAAAGTAAAGTCACTTCCCCAAAGGAAATGCTTGAACTTCTTCGTATACACCACCACAGCGAGGAGTTCTCGCTTGGTGGTACAATAATTTCGCTGTGTCTTGCTTAACGTGTTGCTAGCAAATGCTATTGGCACTTCGACTCCCTCCTGGACCTGAGAGAGAGCTGCCCCAATTGCATCATTGCTCGCATCGGTGTCTAAGATGAAATATCCCTCGGGAGTGGGATATTTCAACACGGGTGTATTCCTTAACAAATCTTTTATTTTATTAAAAGATTCTTTTTGCTCGCTGGTCCATGGGAATGGGTCCCGTGCCCTACCCGGGGTCCAGTGAGCTAAGCACTGCATGGGGAAGCTCACACGAGAGTAATTTGGTATGAAATCACGATAATAGGAACAGAATCCTAAAAATGATCTCACCTCCTTAGCACTCGTAGGTCTTTCCCAATTTTCAACAGCTTCCAATTTTTCCGGATCTGCACTCACCCCGTTAGGAGTAATGATCCTTCCCAAGTATGTAATGGTTTTCTTAAACAAATTACACTTCTTGGGTTTAAGTTTAAGACCGTTTGATAGTATCCGGTCGAGGACTAATTGCAGATTCGCCAGGCATTGCTTGAACGACTTGCCGAACACGACCACATCGTCCAAGTAGACCAAGCATTTCTTCCACAAAAGATCGCTCAGTAAGGATTCCATCATAGCCTCGAATGTAGCGGGGGCGTTACACAATCCGAAGGGTAAGACATTATACTCGAATAGCCCCATATGACTGGAGAACGCTGTCTTCTCCTTGTCATCGGGGTGCATCGGTATTTGCCAATACCCGGACTGTAAATCCAAGGTACAGAACCATTGGTTTCCGCCCAAGCTATCTAAAGTCTCGTCTATCCTTGGTAAAGGATACGAGTTCTTCTTTGTTATACCATTCAGTTTCCGGTAGTCGACACAAAAGCGGATTGTACCGTCTTTCTTAGTAGTCATACAAACAGGGCTGGACCAGGGACTCGAGCTAGGCACGATTACCCCTAGGTCCAACTGTTTTTGTATTTCCTCTTCGCAAATTAACTTCTTCTTTAGAGGAAGTCTACGATACGGAATCTTAAAAGGTTTCTCGTTGCCCACGTCTATGGTGTGCAACACCTTATCGGATCTACCCACCGGTCCTCCCTCCCTACCAAAAGCACTCTCGAACTTTTGTAGGAGTTTTGATAGGCAATCCTTATCCTCCGTATTCTTTAAATCAGACTGATCAATCAGCTTTTGAAAGTCTTCATCCAAAGGATGCTTACTAACAGGACTCAGTGGTTTATTGAATTTGGCCTCGGCGACATGTTCAACCGAGCTCATTCTCCCAATACTGTCGCCTCGTTTCAAGTAAACCACTGAACCACTTCGGTTAGTCATGGGTAATACAGTCCAAGCTGCATTAGCCACTAATGTATCCACTGAGTCTAACCCGATGCTCGACAAGTACACCGTATCGGGTTCATAGATTCCAGTTTCATTCCTTTGAGCCATGGACCTGCCACAAAGGACATCGCAAGTGGTACCCGGTGGGATCTTCACCGTATGTATCACTGATGCGACCGAAGACACCTGTCTCAATACGCATTGGACGTGCAAGCCATACGGGTTCCGTATACTCATCATACCGTCCCTCGGGTCCAAGACGGCCCGTATAAGCTTGCAAAATCCAGTCCGAGGATTCCGTCATCACTAACCTCTGCTATAGTCGGCGAAAGAACAAATTCTTTACCTCCTATACGGATAGGCATAAACGTCCTACCAAATGTACGCATACTGCTTCCGTCGGCCGTGCAAGCATTTACCCCCGTTTTGAGGTTCTCATGGCTGCTGGCCACCGAGTCGAAAAACCTTTTGGACACACAGGAGTGGCTAGCTCCGGTATCCACCAAGAATTCTCCTACCCGGCCTTCCACAGATATGGGCACATACCACCGTCTCCCCCCTAAGGGTGAGGGGTTACTGGTAAACTGGTGAAAGTCTCCCGAATCACCAAGATTCAATCCGAGTCCTCTCAGGAATTCCAGACACGGATGACTTGGGGGAAGGCGTGTCCCACACACTCGGATCAACTCTTTGATCCAACCTTCCTCTCCCCTAGTGCGGCCACTCGCCTCTATATGTTCACTCCCATACATACAAGCACTAGGGTCCCTGGCCCTGGAAATCTTCCACCGGGTCACCCCCGGTAGCATTTTGGCATTCGTTCTTCCTTGGGGTCGTATCAGATGCCATTGATACAACCCCCACTAGTTTTCCACGTCAGTGGAATCCGTAGTGTTCTCCCTTCCTTCACCATTGTCCTCGGCTTCATAGAAGGCAGCCATTACCGGCTTAGCAGCGGTACACTCAGATGAATAGTGTCCCATGCGCTGGCACCTGAAACACTTTACAGTTCGGCGATCCACTCGGGGTCTTTGCCGACTGGCTTGGATGGCATCTGTAATTTTCTTACACATGTCCTCCATAAGTTTGGTCATGTCTGGGGACTGACCTTTCACTTTATTGGCGCTTACTGGAGGTTTGGCTGCCCTTTCAATGGCCTTCGGGTCACTCTTGACCTCGGGTGATGGTCTAGAGTCCCTTGGCTTATTGATCGCCTTCCTTGGAATATACTTCCTGCCGGTAGTATTCTTCCTTAATTGAACCGAACAGAAGGTACCGTCCTCCTGTTCGATTTCAATCAATTCGAAGTCGTCTGAGGGAGCTTGTACCTCAGACTGCTGGACTACTGACACCAGGGGAGCCGAGCTGCTGGCATTCGGTATGTCTCCAGCTAACATCGTTCGCTTCTTCACGGCCATATCTATACCATTAAATATGTCGTGAAGCGTTATGCCTTCTTTCCAGGCATCCCTGGCAGCAATCTGCTCATCTCGGTCTCTCAGACCTTTGACGAATTGTGTAATCAAATCGTCCATATACCAGTCCTGGTTTTCAGTACCGGGTCTGGCCTTGCTTAGCAGGGCATGGAGCTCCATACCGTATGCTCGGAAAGCTTCGTGAGGCTTCTGAGTACGTTTCTTAAAACGGACCATCGGGTCCTCCTTGACCATGTTACATAACAGTCCACTAGCAGATTCTACCAACTGCTCAAAACTCCCTATGAGACCATACCAGGTCCGCCATTGCTCTACAGCCATGCGACCCGGCCCGCCTTTCAAACATCTTACAAGATGCGGCTTGGCCTCGTATGGGGTCCACCCATTACAATTCATCACATCGATGAAGTCTTCAAACCACTCTTTCCATGGTCGAGTACCGTCATATTCTTTTGGAATAACGGCTACCCTTCGGGCAGAGTTATGAGCATACATCAATCTAGTGCATTGCTGTTTGCTCCATTCAACCGCCTTTGTTTCATTCAAGGTTCGGTTGCCCCCCATACCACCGAAGCTCGTATTGCCCGGTGGAGGTGGTGGTGGTGGCTGTGTATACGTCCCATGTGGAACACTGTGGTTCGTATAACCCGCACCACCCTGGTTAGTGCCGGGACCCGAGGTACCACTGTAGCCTGCGGTACCCGGGGCACCGCCCCCTCCTTGTGCGCTTTGATAACCGCCGCTGGAAGGTTGACTTCCCGCCAGATGACTGCCATCGTTTGATGAATTGGGTTGGCTGCTGTCATTACCAGCTCCCAACCCCACACTGTCACTCGGATCCACGTGTATATGGAATCCGTTGGTCTCCGCACTACTGTCAGAGGCGTCCCGTGGTACATAATCCGGGTCCAAGTTGTGGACTATGGGGACTTCACTTATCCGAACTCTACTAGTTCGGCCATGTTTATCTTGGGTTCTGATATAAACTCCCCCTTGATCTACATTCCGCGTCGCATTATCATTGACAAAAGGATTATACGGCGGATGCTTCGGCGTGGAACAGGAGACTGGGTCACCCTGTTTAACGAAAGTCGAGTTCGGTTTTGTATCCTTACTCGCCGGAGGGGCATTTGCTTGCTCCTGCTCTTGTAAATAACTCTCCATGGCAGACTTATTTATTGTGAGGGTAGCTAAATCTGTGGTCAGGTTTCGCTGTTCCTCCCTCAGCTGTGCGTTTTCTGCTAAGATTTCGGATCGAATCTTTTCATTTTCCGTCACAGCTCGGTTTCGTTCTTCCTGAGCGGCTAAAGCCTCTCGCTTAAAAGTATCCTTTAATAAGCGGTACTTTTCACCTTTTTCTTTCTGAGACCTTTGGTATTCATTGGTCTCTTTCCTTATCTCGGCTTGTTCCGAGACCATTTTGGCCTCTGTCTCCGCCTTCCGGAGTTGAAGTTTCTTTAGCTTCTCCTCCATAGCATGCAACTCGGATTGTAATCTGTTTACATCCCGGGCCTTAGCAACCTCTTCGGCTCTAGCCTTTTCAATTGCTCTAAGTCTATTGGCTTCTTCGAGTTCTAACTCGGCCAATCTTTTCATTTTATCGCGTTCGTCTCTCTCCTTCCTTTCCAAACAATGGGTTATCGAAGTTAGACGATATTTCAGGTCAGATTCTTTCAGAATCGCCTCCTGCTCATCGGACCGTAATTTTCCGATCCGAGTCTTAGCTTCTTCCTCTATTTTTAATTGGGCAGCCATGAATTGTTCATGTTGCCTCTTAGCCTGTTCTTTGGCTTTCAAATAGGCCGGGGTAGTTTTATACCCGGGGCCCATCCGACGACCTGCGGCTGCCTCCAGGATTAAACATGGAGTCAGACAAGCCTTCGTCTAGCGATCGGCCTAGGTGATGCCTTTCCGAGCTTTTCGGTTCAGTTCCCCTAGGCTTAATCTTCGCCTTCACTTCTGGGACTATGGGGTCCCTTATGGCTTTACCATCGTCGCTGTCATGGTCCGACGATGTCATTAATGGGGGTACCTCGTTTGCACCATCTGGTACTGCCTCTGGAGGGTCCGCAGTACGTTTCCCATGGCTTTGTGCTACTGGCATACCCAAGTTACTAGCCGAGTCTGCTGGTACCATAGGACACAGCTGGCGTCTGCTAGTTATAGCTTGGGACCAATCACTCAGGTCTAAAGTTGGGGGTTTTATTACTCCCTTAAACAATCCCGTATCCGGTACTCCCATTTGTGGTGTACCCGGATACAAGTTTACGATACCATCACCCGTGGTACCGTCCATCAGACCGGGTGTCGGGAAAACAGTTCGGACACCCGCTGGATTATACATTTGTTGTTGACTGGGTTTCCAGTCTAACAACAGATGCTGGGATGTGAAATCATCCTCTTCGAATCCCTCTAGCCCAGGGCTGGGGGGATCCGCTTCGGGTTTCCCGAGGCTTTCGGCCAATGTGGCCGCGCACCACCCCCGAACCAACTGGTCACGGCACCAGTGTAATGGTTCGTATTGACTTATATGCTGGGTGGCTCTTTGGCTCGCTTACCACTAGAAACACCAACACAACACGAGTAGTTCGGGTTGGGCAAAGCCCCAGAAACCCCTACCTCTCGGGTAGGACTTTATTCCACTCTAGTCTACAGGTTATGCTGCGCATCTGGACTGGACTAGGTCCAGTCACCTTCTGCCGCTCGTCCGGCTCCTTAGTAGGAGCTGGACGCGAGGCATGGTCCCGCCCCCTCTTGTACCAACGAGGTATCACAAAGCGACACCTAGCTGGCATAGAAGGAACAGGCACCATACGAACACGTCTCTCGGATGAACGGCACTAATATATATACGACGATACCGGCCCCTACACTAACAAAATCAGTAGTAGTTATGATGGCCTTTTAAACCATATGCAGTAGACTTTACTGTGGGTAAAGCCCACTGGCCACCAGGGCCAGTAGGAAGGCTGTTTTAAAGAAAGAAAGAGTGACATTATTGGCCCACACTCAAAACTACTGGCCATTGACCACCTGGCCAGTGTTAGTGTCTACACCTGTATGCGTGTCCATGTATTAGATCCTAAAATCCTAAGCTAATGTTATAACATACATTTTCATTTTTACTGTATGAAGTTGTTAAAAATGCCATCTCTGCAACCTCACAGTTGGGTAAATGAACACCATTTGCTGGGGAATCACATGTGTTTTCTTATCCAAATGTGTAAAAGAAACTTTATTTTGTGAGTCTCAAAAAGGGTTTCTCTATGAACCTTTACTAAAGAAATGACGATACTTTTGATCAAATCCTAGCAGGGGCTTAGACCAGTCCACAGATGGCACATTAAATTAGACTGTAGCAGGGCCTTGGACCAGTCCACAATTGGTGCATTTAATCAGACTCTAGCAGGGCCTTGGACCAGTCCGCAGTTGGTACATTTAATCATACTCTAGCAGGGCCTTGGACCAGTCCACATATGGTACATTTAATCAGACTCTAGCAGGGCTTCGGACCAGTCCACAGATGGTACATTTAATCAGACTCTAGCAAGGCCTTGGAACCAGTCCACAGATGGTACATTTTATCAGACTCTAGCAGGGCCTTGGACCAGTCCACAGTTGGCATATTTGATCAGACTTTAGCTGGGCCTTGGACCAGTCCACAGTTGGCATATTTTATCAGACTCTAGCAGGGCCTTGGACCAGTCCGCAGTTGGTGCATTTAATCAGACTCTAGCAGGGCTTTGGATCAGTCCACAGATGGTACATTTAATCAGAGTCTAGCAGGGCCTTGGACCAGTCCAGAGTTGGTACATTTTATCAGACTCTAGCAAGGCCTTGGAACCAGTCCACAGATGGTACATTTTATCAGACTCTAGCAGGGCCTTGGACCAGTCCACAGTTGGCATATTTGATCAGACTTTAGCTGGGCCTTGAACCAGTCCACAGTTGGTACATTTTATCAGACTCTAGCAGGGCCTTGGACCAGTCCACAGATGGTACATTTTATCAGACTCTAGCAGGGCCTTGGACCAGTCCACAGTTGGTACATTTAATCAGACTCTAGCAGGGCCTTGGACCAGTCCACAGTTGGTACATTTTATCTCCTTGTCATTAAGGAGACAGATGAGGCCCCAGGGGAAGCAGCAGATGGCCCAGATCAACCCAGCGTCTGTGAAGTTCTCCATCAACATCCCCTGAAACACAGTAAGGTTATTGATTGATTGATCGATCGATCAATCGATTGATTGAATGATTGATTGGATTGGATGGGATTGGATTGATAGGGTTAATAATTGATTGATTCAGACCAGATAAGCCCAGTGTCTGTGAAATTCCCCGTCAACATACCTTGCAACACTGAAGGTTAATTGATTGAATAGATTGGTTGGTTGATTGATTGATTTCATTACAATGGATTGATTGAGTGATAGATTTAGTCTAGAAAAGCCCAGTGTCTATGAAATTTGCCGACAACATACTTCAAAACACAGCAGGTTGATTGTCAATTGATTGGTAGCCGTGGTCGATTGGTCAATCAATTGATTGATCAGCAAAGTGATTGGTTGATTGATCTTGTTTGATTGGTTAATAGATTGACTTACTACTCGATCGATTGATTGCAACACAAAATCAATGATGTAAAACAAACCATTGAGCTCAACACAAAATGTATGAAGAAGAATTGATCTACAGCAGGTCAAAAGCACAGAAAACAAGAGTCTATCCTCCTTGTATTTCCATTTGTTATTTGTATTGGGAGGACTATTGACATTGCATGTTTAATATCAGAAATAGTTAATTTGAAGATGGATGATGAAGATTGAGTCAGATTGACCTTGTCCTAGATCTGGACTTCAGTCTATCATTTTATGTACATAAGTGAGAAGTTCAATCAAACTATTTTCAAACTCAACAAAAAAAGAAAAATATAAAATAAGCCGTGTTTTATATGGGAAAATGCAAAGAAGTAGTTACCCCACACATCTTGCAACCATTGGAGACTTGCACAACATCAGTGCGCTGTATGACCTGGGTAGGTGGGGCTTGCTGCTGCTGCTGCTGCTGCTGCTGCTGGGGTGGCATCTGGGATGGTACCTGGCCCATCACGGGGGTGTCAGGGGCCCAGTGTTGCTGCGTCTGAGGTGCATGGACCATGGAAGGCTGAGTCTGGGGGCTGTAGGCTGGTGGACTGTAGGCTGGAGGTTCCCCCTCAGAGGCAAAGTGGGTCCTGTCATCTGACGCCATTGTGGTAAATCTGGAAGATATTGTCAGTTAAATTCAATTTAAAAAGTGATTATTTCTGTCATACGTGCACTACGTTATCCTCTTTTATTTTATGGGGGACGGGTGGTATTTATTTTCTTCTAGCTCCCTAGAGGACCAATTCACATTTATATTTGAGAATAAGAACCTCTATGATGGTGGTCAGTATTGATGACTTAAAGTCACATGGTCTGATTTATTTTTTATTTTCATTTTTCAAATCCTATCTAAATCTGTCCCACACACTGTAATAGCACAATATTTAGGTGTTTGGAGACCATATATTGGTATCTTTAGATCATACAAATGTAGAGGTCGGTGAATATCTAGGTTCACCGGAAATCGACCCGTTTTTTTTGTGGCATGACATTCCAACATGCTAATCATAACATCCTGTGCCTGATATTTCCACCTTCTGACTACACCTGGATCGGTATGATACACACTAGGGGAGCAATGATTTAACTGACTACCAGGTGATCGACCCCTGAGGGTCAATTTACTGGGCAGAGGGATTTCTGGTCCCCTACACAAACTTAGAAATGGGGGTCCCATGGACCTCGCCATAGGCTTTTTATAGTGTGTTTCCAATGGATGGACTTTTGGCGTGTACTCTAGATTTGATCAAGTCTGTAGATTTCAATATGAAAGAATTGAAATAAAGTGAGAAAGCGTAAATTAAAGATATTTCTAATGAATCAATTTCTATTGAATGAGCACAGCAGAGAGAGGAGGAGAGGAATAGAGGGTATAGTGTGCTTGGGAGGAGAACTCAGGGACTGCCGCCAGTCTACATGCACACCAAAAGTAGGAAATTGGGTGTAAATCTAACAATTCCTTCAAATATGACTCTTATTATTGGTAAGGAGAGCAAATAAATAAGCAAATGTCAACGATCAGTGAATAATTTAGGCTCGTATTCCCAGAGGTGCTTCTGCCCGTATTCAACGAGGCCTTATAGGCCGAGTTGAATGCGGGCAGAAGCACCGAGGGGAATACGAGCCTAAATTATTCACTGTGAGTTGACATTTGCATTTATTATATGGCCCTACGGATGAATTTGCTTTTAAATAAGGAAACACAACAATATTTACTGTTTTTTCAACATGTCGAGTCGTCTTGCTCGTGTTGTCGTCCGCCATCTTGGATCCCAGACTGCCTTGCCCGCTGAGATATTCCTACGCAGTCGAGACGTTTTGTGTTTTTTTGATATATAATAAAATTTTTGGCTATATGACTGGTTCTTAAGTGTATTAAAGGTATTCTTTACTAAAATTTATTTCTTTACATGCATAGTGCCGCCATAGTCCATAGAGTAAGGAAGGAACTATTTTTTTTATAGCCGAGCTTGCTTCGACGGCACTCGGAATTATGTTTAATATTAATTTTTTGGCTTTATATCGTCAATTCTATTGAAATTAATGTCAGATTAATTTTTTTCAATGCATCTTCTCTCTAGGTAAGGAAAATTAGACAAGGATTTCAACACAATAACAATAAACTTTTATTTTTGGAACGCTCGGGCTACATCCGGGTCACTTTCACTTTGGCGCCAAAATGGAAAATGGCGGTAACCTAGGAACTACGTCAACAACTTAATTCAAAGTAATCCGAGGAATATCTCCGCCATCGTCCTTTGTCATGCTTCCAGAAGAAGCCACATTATAGTTTATGGTGAGATTAATGTTTCCAGATATGTTGGCATTTGCAAACATTCCACTGACGGAAGAAGCTAGACGATTTATATTGTCGCCATGAATACGTGAGGAGACCGCCTGTCGCCCTTCATCTTCCCCGGGATGTACCTCGATGGCTTCCGCCGAGCTGGATACGTTGGCGCTCGGTGTAGGGGCTCGTCCTAGAGCAGAACTAGGCTTGGATTTACGTTGGTACCCGCCATTGCTTGCTCTGGTATTTTGTGTGTTACTAATCTGCACTGGAATACCACTGACTTCGTTGGAGATTAAACCAATGGAATTACCATCCCCGTCAGGGCCCAGGACGGCTGGCACGGCATCTGAAGGTAGGCCTATTTTCCTCCTCTTTAAACCTGTGATGATGTATGACATGGCCCGCTGCTGCTCACGGTTGGCTATGTTGTATTTATTTATCGAACTCTCATTCTTATGACCTGCATGTTGAGCCACCAGGACAGTGGGTACGTTATTTCCCATTAAAGATGTTATGGTGGTTTTCCTGAGTGAGTGATTTGTTTTTTTACCTACAATCCCTCCTCTCTTGCAGACACTTTTAACCAAAGCATTCATCGTGTTGGTCCCCATGTTAGCTCTAGAGTAGCCAATTTGGTCTTCTATGCCGTTGGTGGGGTGGGGGGTTAGAAACATGGGAGCCTGGTCGTCTAACATTTCCACTGGTCTCCTCTTCTTATATTCCAAGTAGTAGGCAATGGGACATCTATCATCCCCTGTAGCCCAAATTTTTGGGGGAAATGCTCGTGGTTCAGTGTTCCCACCTCTGGTTTTGGTTATTTTCTCTGTAAACTCCAGATATTGTATGCCATCACTGTCTAGCTTTAGTTCAACGTCTCCCCAGCACATCTGCTCAGGCTCATGGGTCCCTCTGAGGCCAAAACCCATGTCAAACATAAAATAAATTGTGTCCTGTAGTATTTTGGGTGATGCCATGCCCAAAGCTCCTCTTTCCCAGAGTGCCTCCATTTCTGTATCTGTTATGGCTTCTGCCCGGTTAGGTCTGTTTCCTTTACCCATTTGCTTCAGCTTTACTCTTTTTGAATGTAGAACTTCACGAGACATTTCAAAAATCTCATCTTTAAGAGGGTCGGCTTGATATTTCTGGTCCTTCAGGTACCTGTCAATGCATAAATCATAAAATACTTAAAAAAAACCCACTAAAATCTTGTACTGGTGCATGCACAGAAAGCTAAAAAAAATATAAAATAAAATTCACTAAAGTCTAAATGCACAAGATTAGGGCGACAAAACTTTAATAATCTCATACATACCTCAATATGCCTCTGTGAATCGAAGTCAGTGTGTCGGGTTCATGTTCATCCCCGTTCGCCTTCTTCTGCTGTATGATATAGTTGCACATAAATTGGTCTAACTCTGGTGGAGGTATGTTTTCTATGGTCCTGTCCTCGTTGCAGAACTTGGTCAGCCACTTGTGGAAGGCAGTTATAACCTACAGAAATAATATTAACATTAATATTAACTACAATCGGTATTAGAGTTAATGCATGTGGGGAACCCTGTACAGGAGAAATGCCATAGCAGTACCTTGCGTGGCGAGGCGCTATGGAGAGCCCTGTTTTAATATTAACATTCGATTAAATACAATAGCTATTATAGATAATGCGTGTGGGGAACCCTGTACAGGAGAAATGCCATAGCAGTACCTTGCGTGGCGAGGCGCTATGGAGAGCCCTGTATATTTGGGACGCTGACCTGGTTACGGCCATAACTAGGTCGGGTTTGTTTACTTTTTTGCGCTAGCTGCGACAACGAGTTTTATGGGCATTCTCTCTAGTGTACAGTCAATAAATGTAAGCACTGGTGCGTTACTCCCCCTACCACAACATATGCATAATGATGAACCCACCTGCTTGGTCTTTTTAACTGTATTCTTGTTTTTGGTAGAATCTACATAGTCGCGCATTTGTTCTGTTGACATTAGGCTTGCCCGTTCCTCTTCTGCTGCGATAACATTGCTTGTTGCAACATTTCCACTGTTAATATCGGCCACACTAGCCGATAAATGGCCGATATCAGCCGATTGGGGAGTTTGTGCTTCTTGAACCACATTTTCACCTACAACTGTTGGTTCCTCGGTGGTGGCGATCTCTATGCTGTCGTCAAGTACATCAAAATTGGCCGATACAATATCGAAAACGCCGATATCGGCCTGGTTTGTGGCCGATTCGGTGAAAATAACATTGAAAAGCCCTGGTATCTCTATCTCTTCCTGAAAATCAGCCTCTGAAATGCCTTCCAACAACGACCCATACGTATGATCGTCCATCTTTGCAGAAAACATAGACGCTGTAGTCGCAGGGACTACTTTCGATTACGTCATAGCCGCAAGTCACGTGACCGCAGGAGTGAATACGAAAGTACCGTATTCACTGGGGTAAATGAATACGAACCTCTCATAGGTTAAGCATAGGCATAGTGTATTAGCCATATAATAAAGTATAAAGGTACCATAGGAAGTTTGATCTATGTGAACATCCTGTTTCATTTCTGAGAAGATTGGTTTTTTTAGCCCGAACCATCAGACTATGCAACTTTAAGATCCACTTTCCATGTTAAAGACCCGAGGTTATCATGTTGATCACCTTGGGTCATCACTTCACTATGTTGGATATATTGGCTTCAATCTTCAATCATCGTGATCATGGGTGTTTATGTTATCATACTAAAATATCAATTGACAGAAAAGAAAGAAATTTGGCAAAAAATTTTAAAGGCATGAGCAATATAGACACCTCTTTTGTCACAAAAACTATAGTTACAACCAGCTGGTATTTGTTATGTATACAAACATCTATGCATAAGTTTGCTGTAAGTGCCCACAACAAAGGATTGGTTGTGGGAGTGAAGGGGGTAATTATGTAATTGTTTGAAACTGATAATATAAAAGATATCAATTAATGACATATTTTCAACGAACCATTACAAGTTGATGTTGTAATGAACACTGAATCCAGAGCAGCTCTTTGATCCTTGTTTATTGCATGATAATAGAGTGTACATATAGGTGGTAACAATGATACACTCGCCAGCGTGCAGGCTATGCCCCTAAGATTGTCGTAGGTTCTAGATACTAGGGAGGTTGTGTGTAGAATAGATGCCTGGGAGCTGCTCATAGGGTCTTATATACCCAGGTGGGCAGCTCACAGGGTGATGAAATATACCGATAGGAGCAGGTCAGATCTGGTCAGGTCTGGTTGGATCTGGTCAGATCTGACGTGTCGTCATACCCTTTAATGATTCTATTTATAGATGGACCAATCAGGATGAAGGGAGATTGTGGAATTTCCCTGCATCCTAGAAATGAGTCCACAGGTATGTCGGTATGTTGTGATACTCCCAGTGAGTCAATGCCCAGAAATGGAATGGGTCCGGCTCTCACAACACCCTGGTATGGATGATGTAAGAGTAGCTCACTGTACACACTGGGGGGGATGAGTTGTAAGCTTGTTAGAAGGGCCTGAGCGTGTGTGGCGAAGAATTTAATAAATGTGTAAAATAATGAAAAATACCCAGAATAGTCCATTGACAACATTAACCTGATTCTTTTTGATCTGGTCAGACAGGTACTCTGCAGTGATCACCCAGGGTGATCACATGTGATTACTTCAAAGATCACCGGGTACTCCCCCCATGGATCATCAATAAGATGACAAAAAGAGATATAAGGTTAAAAATGGTCTGAAATGCTTCTCAAATAAAATAAAAGGCTTTAGCTTAAGACTTTAATAGAAAAACCAAAGTTTTTGGGGAATGTAACTCAAACTGTATAAGGATTTCTGAAATTAGTTGTATAAATTCTGAATCAATTATCAAGTACTACAAAGCTATGAACTGAACTCTGAGTAAGTCTAAATGTATGTAAAACTGAGAAAATTCTGAAATCAGATAAGATTTTGAAAATTTACACTCCTGGACATAATTCTCAAGAAAATGTTTTGCTAATTTCAACCTAAAATCTAGTGTGTCATACTAAATGATTTCTCTTTTTCTAAAAAGAGCGTTTTCTCGTGCAGCTGCTGCAATGTATATTTTGTACCTTTTCCATGAAGCTCATAATATAGGCCTGAGACATGGGACACATTCTAGTCCAGGTAATCTGGCCAATTATAAGGGGTAACCTCAAACAAATTGCAAACAAAGGTTTCTTACCGCAATGCATTTCTATAAGGTCCCTAGAATCACATACTAAAAGTCCTCAGCGATCCTCCCTGGCAAACTATGCATAATTAGCATGTTGCCTAGCAACCATGTTTTTAACCAAAAATGCTTAGTTGCGGCTATTTCTATGTAAGATAAAGGAAATCAAAGATGACCTAGCCCCCCTAACTCAGTACCAGAGATTTCAGTGGTAGTAACACATGGTTGCCAGGGTGGTTGGTTGCCTAGTAACCAGCATATTTCAATCAAAATGCTTAGGCCAAAAATAAAATTGTGTTTCCAGTTACATGATTCAAAGAGCTAGGGTCGGTAGGTCGGATTCTTTTTTATTTTGATTTTGTATAGAAGTTTGAAGTTTGAAAAGTTCATTGGCCATAAAAGTTATAACAAAGATATTTTTTCTGATTACAGCCACAATATATACGAAGGACAAAAACAGCTATATGGGTAATATGTAGTTGGTACGACAATGGAGGGTGATATGACTGGTTTCAGTGGTTTCCATGAGCTATAGTTGTACATCAATCATATTCTGAGTTATAGTACATATCAATCATATTTATGCTATGCAGTTTTGAGAAGTAAATACATTGTAACATCCTGAAAAATTTATTCAATCACGTTTTTATAAGTCCTTTAAATGTTTGTAAGTTGTTGGCTTTCTGTACTCGCTCTGATAATACATCTCACAAAAGCATACCCCTGTAAAGTGGGCTTTGTTAGTAGGATTCACAGTTGGGTGTATCAATTTTTAGTTTCAAGCAGCTACTACTCCGTAAATTACTTACAGCGACCACAAGATTAATTTCATCCCTTGTTACTTTATATATGAGACATAATAATGCTCGCTAACGTCTCATATTTAGGTATTCAAAACCACATGTATTATGTAAAAAGGCAACATGAACATCAGGTGGGAATTTAAAACGAAGACTCAGCCTCAGAAAGTTGCAGTAGCAGGTCCACTATCCAAGACAAAAGAACAGTACTCCAATAAAGGTAGCACCATTTGACTGTATATTTTTAGTGTTATCTCCTTGTTTATATACCTTTGAATCTGTAAGTATTTTACATGTACATTGTGATCCACCTTTTTACAGCGATCCTTAAAACCCAGGTGCCTGTCGATTACTACACCTAAATAATTTAAAGATGTCACATTTTTAAGTATAGCGCCGTTCAGATTTAGGTTTATAATGGCAAGGTCATCAGCTTAAAGATAATAGCTGCAATTGTTGATATTTCGGCAGATGTCATTGAAATACACAATAAACAATAACGGGCCGAGCACAAACCTTTGTTGCACTCCACAGGTAATACACTCAGCATCTGAGAGCTTGCTATTAGCCTTTGTCCGCGGATCGTGGAATATTGAACCATAAACCCACGAGTGCTGTCTCATAACATTGATTAATGAGTTTATCTAACATTTTTCTCCATTTTGTATTAATTTCTTACCTTATAACCCCAGAATTAATCAAGGAGAAGACATTTTGTCAAGCCATCATGGCCATTACGTCACTTTGCCCGACATACCTCCACCTTTACACACATTTTTCAGGTGGAATCCAATAATGTCAACTCTTGTACTTCTAGCACCGCCATATATATGATCTCTAGTTGGTGTTCGCCTACATTTTGTATCCATTTTCTTCAAAATAAATGAGAATCCAATGATTTTACATAGCAATCCAACACACACGGCCATTTTGTCTTGTTTAGCAAAGCGGGTAGGTGCTCGGATGTAAACTGACATACTTTCGGCTGAAAAACTAGGTCAAATACGCAGCGAACAAGGAATGGCCAGACGGGGCGGGTGCCAACACGTATCGCTATGGAAAATCAATGGATTCTTATTTATTTCGAACAAAATGGTGAATTTAGGTATGGCATGTTCATATAGGATATCTAAGAATGTTTCCCTGTTATTAACTCCACCTGGCACCATTGGATTCTATGCTAACGAGGTGTGTAAACATCAGGTATGTCGGAAAACTTTTTCAAATCCTTCATGTTCATTGACTTCTAGTAGGGGCTTGGTGTAGTGGATAGCGAGTCTGTCTATTGCCACAGCACCCGGGGATCGATTCCCCATAGAGCCCTGAACGGTTTTAACTGGAAATGTATGGAGAGGTTGACTTTGTATACTCCTTCAATTTATTAACATGTCCATGTTCAAACCAGCACCTTCTTGAAGAAGAAGAAAAGGTCTCAGAGTGCGGTTATGGCTGGATAATGCACAGTGAATTATAAGAAAAAAGCACTGTCCAAGCCAAAATCGTTAGATAAAACTGTATAATTACCAGGTGTAATTTTGCTAGACAGGGTAGGACCTGAATTAGCATAGTACTTGTTCATAAAATTGGCCGTATCACTTTGTTCCACCCCGTTACCTTGGTCATCACACAAATTAATAAGGGGAACAGCATTCAAACCTTTCCACATTCGATTAACCTCCTTCCAAAATTGTCTGGGTCGTTTTTATATTTCGACAATTTTGTACACACATATTTCCTTCTTTTCTCACTAAGTTTGTATTTAATTTCACCCATGATACTTTAAGACCTTATCAAATAGGGGTTAGGCAAGCCCTTAGGGATACGGCTAGCATGTCGCAGGCATTTCTTTTTCTTCAAGGTCAGAGTACGTATTTCACCACTAAAACAGGGGTTTCGTCCCTTTATACTAATTTCCCTGAAAGGACAGTGCCTATCCAAGAAGGTGTTAATGCAATTTATTACAATGTCATATATATAGTATTGGGATCTTCAATACCATCAAGTTGTTCAACCATATTGGACAATTTATTTTTGAGTGTAGCAGAGTCATAATTTTTGTAATTCCTCCCCTTAACAACATGCACAGGACTTGTGACCGGGTTATTTTGTTTTTTCAAAGCGTATACAGGTACATGATCTCTGACAATGGTGTTAATCAGTCCAGAGGTACTAACATGGATACACTTCATGTAGATATGGTCAAGAGTACTTTTACCATACGTGTGATAATATGTAGGTCCAATACTCAAGTATCTTAATGTGTGCTTTCGAAGAAATGCAGTCATATGCTTAGATTTCATGGAATTCCTACTCCTGGAGTTAACATTAACATCCCTGATAACCCATATCTCTTTTCCACTAAAGCATTCATCTTCGAGACATCTAGAAATTTCCTCGTAGCATGACCTGGTATTAGTCTTAGGTGGTCTGTGGACAATGTATACAACTCTATGGCACCCGGCAGCTGCTAGCTTGGTTTGAACGTGTCCAGCAGTACCATATATCCTCGTGTTAAGGCCTGGTCAATTTGTCACTTAGTAAGAGGGTTTAGGTAGTAGGAAGTACTAATACAAACCCAGGCATTTACTAGGGGAAATATGGTATGTCGCTGTCGCGGCTATGGGAAAGGCACCCGGGGAAAGGCACCTCTGGCCACTGTGGTATAATCCTAACTTAATTCTACTGCTGGGAGTTGGATTTGGGGTCAGTAGGGTATGGGTTCGACCCCTGCCCTTGGCAATAGAATTCTCGTAGGTTTTAACATGTGACATGTGACATGTGAGGTGTGCTGATATCCATGGATATCAGGCACCCAGTACCTGTTATCTATGGATATCAGCACACCTTACAAAGATCATGGTGTGCAATATCGACAGGTATCAGAATGGGAATATCCAGGAAAAGCACCCTGAGTCACAAAAATCGTGTAATAGATACCAATAGCAGCTTAGATACCTACCGGTACACAGAAGACGTGAAGCCTATCGAGGTCAAACCAAAATGAAATGTCAGTCAAAGTTGGTTGCCAAGGAAATGGGCCTGCACTGCTTAATTTAATATGGCCAGGTGATCATTTCTTAAAATCGACATGGGACATGGGCCTTAGTCACATGAAGTAAAAAAGCATGACATAGGTGCTTTCTTAGAGTCGACATGCCATGGCACATAATTAGTTCTTAGAGGTGACATGGGACATGGGGATTTAAGTGACATGTGCCATGACCATTTCTTAAAATTGACATGTGACATAAGGGACCCCCGTCCAGAGCCCCAATGAACATTCACATCTGAAAGCGAAAAGGGGCCTAATGTGTGGCGTAGGCCTACATTCCACAAAGGTATGAAGGTGACATAATATCTGCAGCCACACTCCAAAGACAAAAACTCTATGAAACCAGCACATCTATATGTTGTATATAAGAACTGTGTGTTTCTGTAAGGTGTACACTCTCAGCCCAGATTGTAAATATGCAGTAGATTGCCCTGTACTTGGCACAGGGCAATATACTGTAGGGTCATTAGATTTGTATTAACAGCAACTCCCCCTGTAGTATCATATACCATTTTAATATTCCATAAATTCTAACATATTAGAACCGTTAGGGGTGCCTGGGCACCACAGACGCCGTCATGAGTGTCTGAACACTCTAATGACTGAACAATGGGTTACATAAGCACAACGCCATAACCGTCCGGTCGCTCTAGCGTCGCTCCTGAGCAACCTAGGTCAAATATCAAAGCAGTTATGGAAAGCCCATAATTAGACGGTCAAAATGAGCCCAAGATCAAGGCGGAACTTCCATTATTAAGGAAGTTACGCCATGGAGACTGAATCAACCTCCGAGTGCACTACAGATGAACTGGCGCAAGTTACGCGCCTATCCAGCGGGCATTATAAACTTGGCATATTCAACTCTGCGCATGCGCAAAATGGCGGTTGTAGCTGTGTAAACGACCAAGATATGAGGGTCTGAAGTTACAGAACCGACCAAGACAAAGGGGGACACAGCGGCGCCCATGGGGGTCCTTTGTGGACCCAGTGACACATGAAAGCCTCCCCTCAAACAATTGCAGAGTTAGGCAGATGCTACTGGCCCCAGTCAGTCTGGAGGTGCTTTTCCAAGATTTGCTACAAATAGCCTGTCTGCACCTCCTAGAGGACAGAACACCAAGAACCGCTCTAGAGGTAACATCTCCAGTCATCTCCTGCTACCTGCTATACCACTGCACTATGGTGAAACTATGCTAGACAGGCATTGGTTTCTATCATTAGTGGCCAGAGGGTATCTTCCTCAAGACTTCCACCAGAGGGTAAAGTTATTCATTATTACATTATTCCTCTAAGCAGCAGGTCAGGAGCTAGGTGTGGGAACCCACCTAGAACTATGCTGGACATTGTATTATTATTACCTCACAGGTGGAGTGGAACAGGACATTATACTTTATAACTTACTGTATATTTACTGTATGTACAAATTACCTACATACTAACTACTGTATGATTGATATTTCTTACATGTTGCCTAAAGCTGAATAAACCAGTGACAACTGGAAATAACACTATTTTATGAGAGCTTAATGTATTTACACTATATACCGCTAGTCTTATGATATTTCTCATATGACAACTTGATCATGCACAATTACTAGTATGACAAAGTGGTGGAGAACATCCTACTAAGATCCCAAATTACCCAATGCTCTCTAAAAATTAAGCTGGCAACATTACTGAAAACAATCATACACACAGTAAACCCCACTCCACCCACCCAGTGACCTTGACACCATGCCCACCAAGGTCACCAGTGAGAGCTCCCACATACCAGTGAGATCTCCCACATACCAGTGAGATCTCCCACATACCAGTGAGATCTCCCACATACCAGTGAGATCTCCCACACATCAATGAGATCTCCCACACATCAGTGAGATCCCCCACACATCAATGAGATCTCCCACACATCAATGAGATCTCCCACACATCAATAAGATCTCTCACACAACAGTAAGGTCTCCCACACGTCAGTGAGGTCTCCCACACGTCAGTGAGGTCTCCCACACGTCAGTGAGGTCTCCCACACATCAGTGAGGTCTCCCACACGTCAGTGAGGTCTCCCACACGTCAGTGAGGTCTCCCACACGTCAGTGAGGTCTCCCACACGTCAGTGAGGTCTCCCACACGTCAGTGAGGTCTCCTAAACATCAGTGAGGTCTCCCACACGTCAGTGAGGTCTCCCACACGTCAGTGAGGTCTCCCACACATCAGTGAGATCTCCCACACATCAATGAGATCTCCCACACGACAGTGAGATCTCCCACATATCAGTGAGATCTCCCACATATCAACGAGATCTCCCACATATCAATGAGATCTCCCACACGACAGTGAGATCTCCCCACATATCAGTGAGATCTCCCACATATCAATGAGATCCCCCACACATCAATGAGATCTCCCACACGACAGTGAGATCTCCCACATATCAGTGAGATCTCCCACACGTCAGAGAGGTCTCCCACACGTCAGTGAGGACTCTCACACGTCAGAGAGATCTCCCACACGTCAGTGAGGTCTCCCACATGTCAGTGAGGTCTCCCAAATGTCAGTGAGGTCTCCCACACGTTAGTGAGGTCTCCCACACGTCAGTGAGGTCTCCCACACGTCAGTGAGGTCTCCCACACGTCAGTGAGGTCTCCCAAATGGCAGTGAGGTCTCCTAAAATGTCAGTGAGGTCTCCCACACGTCAGTGAGGTCTCCCACACGAGTTCCACACCTTCCACCATGGCCGACGCTGAAGAAGGTCCTCAACCCAATCAGGCAGCTGAGAAGATAAGGGCCTATGAAAAGACCATCCAAGATGCAGTTACTGCCCTAGAAGCAAACAAAGCCCAACATGATGCTCATGCCCTTGCCTCAAAGGAAAGGGAGAGGATCCTCAGTCAACAATTAGATGACCATCGGAAGGCCCTAGAACAGGCACAACAACAGATATCAGATCTCATGAGGATGGTATCATCCCAGACCTCACAGCCTCCCACACCCACAACCACACCTGTCGTCACACCATCTGCCTCTGGATCCAAGGAGGATGTCATGATCTCCATGATGTCCAACATGACCAGTTTCCTAGACAGACAACAACACGACGACAGGAAGATCAGGCAACACGAGGTAACCAAACCCAAAACTTTTTCTCACCCATCACCACTCATGTCAACAGCACTATTTATTGATCACAAATTCCCAGAGTATCTGAAGGACAGGTACAAATTAACAGACAGTGACACCATGGTAACATATTTACCCAAGTACCTTGAAGGACAAGCATTGGCTTGGTTTGAAACCTTCAAGGAAAGTGCCACACCTGATAAGTTGACATGGTCCAATGTAGTACATGAACTAAAAGAGTATTTTGCTACTCAAGACAATATTATCTCCAGGACTGCACTCCGTGCACAAGAGATAGATGAACCTGTATCTGATTATGCAATGTATCTCAGAAAAGCGTGTAATGCCCAATGCCTAAAGGACGACACCTTATTTAAAACATTCACCCAAGGCATGAGGCCCTGGATCTCTGTAGCTCTTGAGAACAAGAAAATAGACTCTTTTGACCAAGCCCTAGACCTAGCCTTAGAGGTTGAGACCAAAGAAAGATCTAGGAAGGTAAGGGATGCAGAGTCTAACCCACAGCCTACTAAGAAAAAGGTCCAGGAAATCAGCACTAGTGCAGATGAAGATGTTAACCTAATGTCTAGTGCCCATGTAAGGCAACAGGAAGCTAAGGTTACATCAAGAGACCCTACCGGTAGATATAGAGGAAACAACTATGACCCTAACTACCAATCCAATAGAGGTAGAGGTAGAGGGGGCAACAACAACAACCGGGGGGGACACAACAGTAGAAGGGACAACAACTCATCCAACTCCAACAATGGTAACTCTTCATACAGTGATAGGAGAGATAGAACTCCAAGTAATGACAGATCATATAACCAAGGATCCAACAGTAGGAGCCATAGTCCGCATAGGAACTACAACAACGGATCCTACAACAACCAGGGTTACAACAACTCTGGATCCTATAGTCAAGGATCCAACGGTAGGAGCCATAGTCCACATAGGAACTACAACTCTGGATCCTACAACAACTCTGGATCCTACAACGACAGCCAGGGTTCAAACAACTCTGAATCCTATAATCAAGAATCCAACAGTAGAAGCCATAGTCCACATAGGAACTACAAGAGTGGATCCTACAACAACAACGGTGCCTACAACAATCAGGGATCCAACAACTCCGGATCCTACAACAACCAGGGTTCTAATAACTCTGGGCGATACAGCAACTCTGGTCATTATAACCAGGGTTTCAACCCACATCAGGAGGATCACAAACCTAACACAAGAGGCTACCAGGGGAACCAACACAGTAACCCCCAAACAATACCTCAAGTGATGGATCAACTCTCCAAGCTCCTGGTCGCAAGCATCGCAACCACCCCACAGAACCAGGAAAACTAGGATGTCACAGTGCCGATGGGCCAGTGCACTGTGACACCCCAAATACAAACAATCAATCAGGATTAACAAAGATCCAACCAGAGACAATTGCTAGTGCCAATCTACCATCTAACAGACAGAGACGTCCATCAGTGATACACATCACCCCACCAGATTCATCATCAAAGGATACAGGTGAGAGTACCAAGCTTTCTATTGTACTTCTTCGAAATGGCTGTATCAATGCAAATCTATATGATGTTTCAGATGTCCAATGTTTGGTTGATACAGGTGCTACTATCACCTGTGTCAGACAATCATTCCTCATGGATCTCCAAAAGAGATTCCATATCCAACTGAGGAAATCTAAAATCAACATCCATTTGGCAGATGGATCGGTGTGTCATGTTAGACATTCAGCTATGCTGAACTTTAGGATCCAAGGTGTCAGATTCCAATACCAATTTGCTGTAATACCAAACCTCACACAGCCCGTTGTTCTCGGCACAGATTTCTTAAGCACTACAAAATCTCAAATTGAATTTAATGTTGATCCTGAACAAATTCTCAAACCCATTAGGGCAGTGAGGGACTTTACCATCCCTCCATTCTCTGAACTTGCAGTATTGGGTAAAGTCACATCTACTCAATCACTGCAAGGCAAAACTGGAGTAGTAGATAACCTCCAAAGAAATAACAATGCCCCATATCTAGTTCAAAGGGCAGCAGTAACCCCCAGGGAAAATAACAAACATCCCCTAGTGTTACTCAACACCAGCAGGCGCCCACATAAAATCAAAAAGGGTGCCATCATAGCTCTATTTCAGGAAGTCAAGGAATCTGATTTAGAAAAACCTCAACAGGTGCCAGACACTACCCCACACGCTGATCAATCCATCTCAGCCATACGGCCTGAGGATGGAACTCAATTCAGCGACACAGACTCAGACTGTGAGTCCACATATGCTGACCCTGAACCCAACTCAATCAGACTCTCTGAAATAGCTGCTATACATAGTGAGGCACATGACCTCGAGCCAGAATTGGAAGAGAATGTTCCACCAAAATCTGTGCTCACATCCAAAGATCAGCATGATAGATTAGAATCACTGCTGACCAAGTATGATGATATATTTGTAGGAAAAGATGGAGACATTGGTGCCACACACCTGTATACACACTCTATACATGTAAAACCTGAGGCAGTACCATGTCATTTCCTACCATATAGACAAACACCAGAAAAACAGGCCACAATAGGGGAAGAGTGTGAAAGGCTAGTACAACAGGGCATTCTGAGAGAATGTGCTGAAGGCCCCTGGGCTTCCAGATCCTTTTTAGTACAAAAATCATCGGGAGGCCATAGGCTCGTCACAGATTTTCGTTATTTGAACCAAAACACGATAAATCAAGCCTTATCTACACCCCGGGCCGATGACACTCTAGACATGATAGGGTCACTCAGACCAAGAGTATTCAGTAAGCTAGATGCCCAACAGGGATTTTTTCAAATTCCTATAAGACAGGAGGATCAGCATAAAACCGCATTCATAGCAAATGACAAAAAATATGTCTACGAAAGGATGCCGATGGGTTTAGCGACCGCACCGGCGGGATTCTGCCATCTAGTCACATTAATTCTGAACAAACTCAAATACAAATGTGCCCTACCATACCTAGATGACATATTGGTATTATCACCATCAATCGAACAACACTTCCATGACCTGGAAGATGTGTTCAACAGCCTAAGAGTTGGTAAACTCAAACTGAAGAAATCAAAATGTGAATACTTCATAGACAGAATAGACTTCTTGGGAATGAGAGTCACACCCATGGGACTACAACCATCTCCCACAAAGGTGGAGTCAATCAAAACCTTCCCAACACCAAAATCAGTCAAAAATGTCAGATCCTTCACAGGCCTATGCCAATACTTCAAAAAGTTTATCAAAGGTTATGCCCAAATTGCTAGACCACTATATGATCTACAGACGCATCTCAAAGCATTTGTCTGGACAGAAGAGGCAGATAATGCTTTCAAAACATTAAAGCATGCCCTCTGTACCAATGCTCTTCTCAGATATCCAAACTATGAGAAAGAGTTCAGTTTGGCAACTGATGCTTCCAATGTGAGTTTAGGAGCTGCACTCTCACAGAGAGATAATGAAGGAGTGCTCAGACCAGTAGCCTTTGCAGGTAGAACCCTCTCCAAACATGAGAGAAATTACAATACCACAGAGAGAGAACTACTGGGAGTAGTGTATGGAGTATTACATTTCAGACACTACCTAGAGACTAGACACTTCCAATTATACACAGACCATGCAGCCCTAATCCCACTATTAACCAATACAGGACTCACACATAGATGGGCCAGATGGGCTCTAGACATACAACAATTTTCATTCACCATCCAACACGTGAAAGGTGATGATAACATACCTCCAGATGCTATGTCTAGAAGAGAATACCCAGACTCTGGACCCATGACTAACCCTCCACCCCCACCAAGGAGAGTTAGAGCAGCCAGTAGACTCAGATGATGAAGATTCAGAAGACACAATATATGCTATTACTCAAGCAACTTCTAAATCAGTCAGATTCTTTGAACCAATGCAGGGAGAGGAAACATCAAACCATTTGTGTCCTATGACCACACGCTCAAAGACTAGAGAAATGATTCAGGAGGGCATACCAAAACCCCCCACACAATCACAAACTATTCTAAAAGAGAAAAAGGTCACAGGAAACAAACCTACCAAAACCCCACCGGCCAGGAAAAATGTCACAAAAAACACTGCATCTACTAAGTCAAAGAACTCTGAGACAAAGAAGATTGACAAAAAGCAAATTGTGCCTTTAAAGAAAAAGGTTGCCACTCCCACTAAGGTGAGAATAGGCCCTCCAAAGGAGCCTACACACCAAAACAAGAGTGACACACCCCAACAAAAGGCACAAGATAGGCCAATAGTCGATGAAAAAGAAAAAGAAAGAGACAGAATAAAACAACATGTGCTAGATATAAATCAATTACTGGATCAGATTCCCGACACATCCATCTCAGGTACAAACCTTGGCTTGGAACAAAGGAAGGACAAGGACCTATTGCCCCTCATACAATATCTTGAGGATGGGACCTTGCCTGCACTAAAAGCACAAGGAAACAGAATCATCAACCAAGGCCAGACATACACCTTGGTAAATGGTACATTAGTCCATATATGCCCCATAAATTGGAGAAAAACCAATACTGTACCACTTCAAATTGTTATACCACAGCAATGGGTAACAAGTACACTACAGTATTTCCATGACTCACCTACCGGCGGCCATCTTGGTTCAAGTAGGATGCTGTCAGCACTCCGACCTAGGGTATATTGGAAGTCTATGCTAGCAGACACAACAAAATATGTTTCCACCTGCCACACATGCCTCACAGCAAAAAGGCAAGTACACTCACACAAAACACCAATGACAGTGAGAGAGTACATGGCTTCACCAATGAAGTTCCTAAACCTCGACGCGGTGGGACCACTTCCCACAACTGCCAGGGGAAACAAACATATACAAGTCTGCATAGATTATGCTACCAGATATGCAACAGCTTGGGCTACTACTGACTTAAAAGCTGAAACAACAGCAGCAGAGTTCTACAAGAACATAATTTGTCATCATGGAACACCAGCCACTCTTCAAACAGACAATGGGACATGTTATACAGGTGCAAAGTTCACAAAGTTAACTAAACACCTCAAGATCAAACATAAATTCTCCTCACCATACAGGCCACAATCAAATGGGCTTGTAGAGAGATTCAATGCTAGCATAGGCACAGCGCTCAGAGCATTCTGCTCAAAGCACCAAAACAATTGGGATTCATTTATTGAACCCATAACCTTTGCATTAAACAACACTGAATCCCAAACCACAGGATTCACCCCTTTCTTCCTACTTCATGGAAGAAACCCAGCCACTCCAATGGACTTAGGGCTGGGAATACAGGAAGACATATCCACCGTAGCAGACCATGTAGCTAACATGATAACAAATCAAGATACCTCTAGGAGGAAAGCTATAGAAAGGGTCGCCAAGCTACAAAAGGAAAGAAAGGATAGATATGATAAGAAACTTACACCACAGGAAATCAAGGTCACCGACATGGTGTACCTAAACATACCAAGAATCCTGACCAACACAGAGTGTAAGAAACTTCAACCCCTTTTTATGGGACCATATGTTGTAGTAGATAGACCTAGTCTGACAAGTGCCAAACTCAAAAACTTGGACACCAATCTATTGGTGGCCAGACCAGTGCACATAGACAGACTGAAAAAGGTTGTGGCTGTCAGAAACAATGAATTTGCACACAGGCTTATTCCACATGAGGCCAAATACTACAACAAAATTGTAAGGAACAAAAATGATATCACCCTTACAAGAGAAACCACAGGCATAGGCCCTATCAGGCCTAGGCCTGCACACCACATACTAAGAAAAACATCTAGGTGTGGTGCAGTTTCAAGAAATTAAAAACAGATTGAGATACCAAAAGAACATAAGATTTTCAAAGTGTATTACAAATTCTCTTCATCCACACATAAGACATGTGTGACTGATAATGAATTACTTATATGTATATAAAGCCAATCAAATTTGTAAATATATCAGTAGGTTATTGCCTCTGAATGGTCAAAGACTGGGACCCTCCAAGTAAAGCAGACATGAAGTCTAAGAAGAGTAAGGGTAACACAATGGAGTATCTAAAGCCTAATCCCCACATGAAAGAGCGCGCTATGCCAACACAGCAGTCTATAGAGATCAATTGACCTTATAAGCTACCCTCAGACAACTGTCTAGACGGTCATGACTGGCTGTCCTGGATGACAGGAGGAGCTAATTACCAGTACACAGACTACACAATAGACCCCACAGTTAGCAGACACTGGAGATTAATGCATTGTCTCCAGAGAAACAATACCAGGCCCACAATGGATGTGGGTAGGGTAGGCTACATAAGAAGCACTGTGGACCATAGCCCACCATCAGTCTTCATCCAGCTGCAGTCTGGAACACAAGTCTACAGGACCCCACTTGGGAATTAGCCAGCCCACTTCTCCATTAGGAGAGACTGCACTAGGATAAAGAACACACCTACTTCACCTTCAACCTGATCTTACCATTTACTGGTCAATCTCTATAGACTCACCGGACATATTGCCAAGACAGCTCAATCTTGCAAAGGTACAGTTTGAACCACTTCATTTAAAGTGTTACACCATACACTTAGACTTTACCAGCACCAAATCACTACAAATTTGACAAGACTTTAAACAGCAAACTTGCTTTACACAAGCACCATGGGGAGACTGAGAGTTTCACCCATACTGCTATCTATGCTGTTATTATATACTATAGAACCACTTACTGCAGGCTATACACCTGTGGTGAGACAAAACATAGGAGTAGTATTCAAACCTAGCCCTCAACCATTGGTCAATGGACATACAACCACAACACTGTTGTTAGCTATCCCCTACAAGATACCTCGGGCACCCGTTACCCAAGGATCCATAAGGGATAGAATACTCCATTTGACCACTCCTACTCTACAAGATCATACCTCTGGTCAAATTATCCAACAAGCCAAAGAGCTTGACACCTTGCTGGAAATTGCAGACAAGGAGATAAATGAAACATTAGCCTCCATCAAATTGTTCCTATCCAACCCCATAAACACATTGGACAAGGCCAAAAGAGAGGCCATACTGGGTTTTCTAGCACCCCTGTTTCGCGGTGTGCTAGGTCTAGCCACAGTAGAAGATGTAAACCAAGTAATGGGACAGCTCAAGAACATAGATGAAATACTAAGGAAATTTGCTAAACAAGATCAGGAAGCAGCTAGTCTCATTGAAAAGATCACAGACAGACAAGATAAGTTTGTTAAAGCATACATCCAAGATAAGAAGGTACTGGACAGCACAATCAACACCATAGGTGACACCGTCAATCTGTGGGCCTCTAACATGTCCAGGTCACTTGACTCATATTCAAGGCACGAGAAAACTCAAAGGGAAAAGATGCAAGTATTAAATGATGCATTAATTATCATAGCAGCAAGAATGAATACAGTTCAATCACTGCAAAGGACAAATGCAGCCCTGAGGATGCTATCATCAGGAATCCTAACCCCTGATATAGTACCACCCTCAGACCTTGCTAGATACTTAATTGACATTAATAACAAACTTAGGATTACACACCCTGGAGCACAAGTCGCAATTAATGACTTAGATTTCTATTATTCACAGAAGCTGACCTCATACACTTACTCAGCTCACCATATATATATTCATCTGGACATTATAATTCAATCTACCACCTCTACCTTCAAACTGTACCAAATGATTACATCACCCATGCCTATAGACACACAGGAGACCCCCACCAGAGGAGTCACCAAATTGCAAACCACAACTGAGTTTCTAGCAGTATCTTACGACGAATCATTATTCATCGAATTGGACTCAGCAGACATGCAGGCATGTGAAGGTACTACAGTAAAGGTATGCAGAGATGTAAATGGTAGAATTTATAAACACAGGCCTACATGCCCTGTAGCCATTTTTACTAACCAGGCTCAACAGATTAAGGAACATTGCAAGTTTACAGTTTCACCACTGCAAACACCTACCACCCATGCTATTTCCATTTCTGAAGATGAGTATCTGGTCACTACTAATGAACCCCATTACTTTATCAACTGCCACGGTAAAACGTCTGAAACTCGAAAAGCCCAGTCCTACTCAATCATAGGGGTACCCTGTGGGTGCACAATCAGTGTAGGAGAATTTTCTCTTCCAAACACAAGATTGCCCTGTAACTCAACCTTATCATTTCACTGCATTCTCAAGACAATTAATTTACCATTCATGGCAGCACTTAACCAAATTTCTCAAACCAAACCAGACGAAAGAGAGAATCTTCCAAATTTCCCAGTAGTAAACCTTTCTAGAACCTTAGAAAAACTACAGGAAAATCCAATCATGGATGATATTACTCAACTAAATTTAGAGCCCTTTGCCAAAACATTATTAAAAGATGCCTCCAACCTTGATAAAGCAATGGAAACGCGCTACGTGGAATCATACCTACGTCGAGTTACAGAGCATCCAATCTTCCAAAGCTTAGGACTCATCCTAGGAATATCAGCTCACATTTTTATAGTATACATACTACTCAAATTATACAGACTAGGAGGGACTGTAGCCTACCTGCCTACAGCCAAAGCATTCAGACTAGTCACCGAGCTGCCCCTACACAAATTGCTCCCAGATAAGAATCCTACCAAATTAACCCCTACAGAGGAAACCCACACCCCTTTTCCTCACAATTCAGGAAACTCACACCCTGATAATTGCTATATTATTCACCCTGACCATCTACTCAGCCTACAGAATAATGAAGTACCTTAAGAAATTTGCACAGACACACTGTGGCAAGAAAAATGTGGCCAAGCGCACAAATCCCACAATATATTTTAAAATATATTGTGGAGACTCAAACTTCGCGCTACCCCTGAGGCCAATACCACATGAATTTGATGAGATTAAATCAGCAGCTGCCCCTACCTATAAGGATATAGTGGTTAAAACCTTCCCACTACCTAAGGCTATATTTACCTGGAATGGACCAGCAGTTATAACAACACAGAGAGGAGAATTTGCTTATCACCTCCCTCAGGTGATACACCTACCTTGGCGCACTAGGTTCAGTACCATACCAGCCCTTAAAAATAAAGGACTGTACTACTCCATGCTTCTCCAGAATGATTGTGGCACCAGCCCGGTGACCATGACAGCACTGGAAAATACAACAGATATAATTATTGACGAACACCAGGAGGAGACCGCAAGGTCAAACATGCAGACTATTGCTAATTTTCTAAACCACCAGCCCTCCCCGGTGACTGTGGAAACAGCCTAGGCTGCCCACAGCCTAGACTGCCCCCAGTCCACCACCAGGAGATAATGAGATGACACATCTCACACATGACACACACCTCCACTGTCAATGAAATTATCAAAGTATTGAAAAATTGATTTAGAAAAAAAAAAAATATACACAGCCACTTGTTGATGTATAATATGAAAATCTATGGTATTCTCACAAAATCGATGATTAATGCGCGCATATATGCGCAAAATTGCGAAATTGCAAATTACAAATTGTAAATTGTACAAATCTAACATTAATATACATGAATGCAGGTAGATAACTAAGACAGTTCTTGTACCCACTAGCACTTGTATACTATACCAAGGTTTACTTAAGGTAACACACTTTAGGTATCCAAGAAAATTGTTGGAAAAATGAATGAAAAAAAAAATTTGTTGAGAAAAATTGTTTACATGAAAAATGTTTACTTAAGATACTCACCAAATAATCTCTTTCAGGGACACATACTCAAAAAGGCTAGGGAAAAGTCAATTAAGCAGCGGCCCACTGCCGAAATTGCCAATTAATACACCCATATAGCAAAATCAAAGAGTAACTCAGAGACAAACAAGCCTACTGTACATCAAGTACTTTGTTTTTCCAGTCCTCGGAAAAATTTGTCTCAAATCCCAAAAATTGTATAGTGTAAACTAGATTGTACGCTTGTACCCAATTTGCACACTAAAATTGTATGTTGCACACCAGATTGTACGCTTGTACCCAATTTGCACACTAAAATTGTATGTTTGCACACCAGATTGTATGCTTGTACCCAATTTGCACACTAAAATTGTATGTTTGCACACCAGATTGTATGCTTGTACCCAATTTGCACACTAAAATTGTATGTTTGCACACTAGATTGTAAGTTTGTACCCAATTTGGACACTTAAATTGTATGTTGCACATTATACTGTATGTCTGTACCCAATTCATACACTAAAATCAGATTTTTTTTTTACAAAAATCAACATTTTTATGTGTAACCAAGCTGTACGCAAAATTATATACAGAAATTATCAATTGAACGCAAAATTATATATTGGCATACTAAAAATTGCCAAATGGACGCGAAATTATATATTGGCATACTAAAATTGTGAATTGAACGCGAAATTGTATATTTGCATACTAAAATTGCCAAATGAACGCGAAAAATTATATATTTGCATACTAAAATTGTCAATTGAACGCAATTACACGCGAAATTGTAAATTTGCACACTAAAATTGTCATTTATGTTCAATTTGCACACTAAATTGAACATTAATGCCAAAAATTGCACGCTATTTTGCCAAATTGTATGTTGTACATAAAAATGGAAAATTGTACCCAAAATTGATGATACATAAAGCAAATACACCCAGGTATGGTAAGATATAGAATCTCGGAAATGTACTAATACCCAGGAGAAAATTGTTTATACTGACAAAGCTCTACCACAAAAATTGCATTTGAAGCACTCCCCATCACTTCAAATCCTCTTACAAACAGTATATAACTCCAAATAAGGTGAAAATATATATATATTGTACATTCCCTCGGCGAAATGACGGAGTTTCGCATTCTCTCGGGGGAGAGGGAGTATTCTATCATATACCATTTTAATATTCCATAAATTCTAACATATTATTGTATTAATCAAAGAATATCTAAGAAATTAATACATAGGTTGGTTCTAAGAGCTATAAGAGCGCTCAAACTTTGTATAAGAGCGTTCATGCCCCACTGCACACCAGCCAAGTCAGTTAGACAGAGTTTGTGACATCAAAGGGTCCGACCTAATGGTTCAGTGCACAAACTAATAACTTGTAAGTGAATGCAAACGGCCGTTAGGGGTGCCTGGGCACCACAGACGCCGTCATGAGTGTCTGAACACTCTAATGACTGAACAATGGGTTACATAAGCACGACGCCATAACCGTCCGGTCGCTCTAGCGTCGCTCCTGAGCAACCTAGGTCAAATATCAAAGCAGTTATGGAAAGCCCATAATTAGACGGTCAAAATGAGCCCAAGATCAAGGCGGAACTCCCATTATTAAGGAAGTTACGCCATGGAGACTGAATCGACCTCCGAGTGCACTACAGACAAACCGGCGCAAGTTACGCGCCTATCCAGCGGGCATTATAAACTTGGCATATTCAACTCTGCGCATGCGCAAAATGGCGGTTGTAGCTGTGTAAACGACCAAGATATGAGGGTCTGAAGTTACAGAACCGACCAAGACAAAGGGGGGACACAGCGGCGCCCATGGGGGTCCTTTGTGGACCCAGTGACACATGAAAGCCTCCCCTCAAACAGTTGCAGAGTTAGGCAGATGCTACTGGCCCCAGTCAGTCTGGAGGTGCTTTTCCAAGATTTGCTACAAATAGCCTGTCTGCACCTCCTAGAGGACAGAACACCAAGAACCGCTCTAGAGGTAACATCTCCAGTCATCTCCTGCTACCTGCTATACCACTGCACTATGGTGAAACTATGCTAGACAGGCATTGGTTTCTATCATTAGTGGCCAGAGGGTATCTTCCTCAAGACTTCCACCAGAGGGTAAAGTTATTCATTATTACATTATTCCTCTAAGCAGCAGGTCAGGAGCTAGGTGTGGGAACCCACCTAGAACTATGCTGGACATTGTATTATTATTACCTCACAGGTGGAGTGGAACAGGACATTATACTTTATAACTTACTGTATATTTACTGTATGTACAAATTACCTACATACTAACTACTGTATGATTGATATTTCTTACATGTTGCCTAAAGCTGAAAAAACCAGTGACAACTGGAAATAACACTATTTTATGAGAGCTTAATGTATTTACACTATATACCGCTAGTCTTATGATATTTCTCATATGACAACTTGATCATGCACAATTACTGGGGTCCCTGGGATCACAGTGTAGAGTCTTCCAATTGAGCAGCATTAAATAAATGAGTCCAACCTGCAAAATGCAAATGTTCAGCTCTAAAATTGTTAGATTAAAATTTTCAGCTCTGGTGCAGACTCTTCATCTTGCCAATTTTAGAGGGCCCTCACAGATTGCTGTGTGATGACCATCGATTAACAGGCCATAAAATTGTCAAAATATTCACAGATATTGTCAAAATGAAGAGTCTGTGCGAGATCAAAAAATTACCTGGATTGGTTTTGCTTCATTTATTTCATGCTGATCACTCTGAGGACGGGCTTTTTTCAGTGTATATCCTAGACTGGCGACAGTCCCTGAGCTCTCCTCCCAATTCCACTATATGGTTGACCCGGGTTGCATTATTGACCAATCGGATAAGTCCCTGTATTCACTGCAGAATATTTTGGGTACATTGTGTAATATCTGGTACCCATCATGCAGGTTGTTATCAGTGCTTATCTTGCCCAGTGCTAGATCAAGCAATGGCGGACCCACTAGGCCTCGGTAATGAGCCCGATACCCGGCACTATACCCCTCATCTCTCCCCTCCTCTCTGATGTAAATTCACTATAAATTGATTCACTAGAAATATTTTGAATTTTTTCCTTTTCTCACGTTTTTTTTTCAATTCTCTCATATTAAAATTTACAGACTTGAGCAAGTTCATGTATACACCCTCCCCAGCGCACCTCGGACTGCTCCTCAATTTATTCTATTTATACACGATTCACCAAGACGGTGTACCAAATTACTTGAAATAGACGTCATCCCCACCAGGAAGTTCCTAGTTTCTATAATAGTTGTACTCCCCCGGTTTAGCACGGTGGTTGGGCATGGGCATGTACAGCTGCTGCCTTACCCTACTTCACACAAGTTGGAATATCTAGTCATATCCAAGATGTCAATATATGTAACATAAAATTTGTTATAGTATCATATATTCAGGGACGTATTATGCTGTAAGGAAGCAGCCATAAACAGTACTAAACAGATCGAGGATTTTTGGAAGATGGGGGCGTGGTCCAAAAGGAGGGGGTATAATTTCAATTTTGTAGGAAATTATGGCCCCCCCTCTCTGTTTCCCTCATTTTCTGACCCCAGAGCTGTAAATTTTAGCCCCCCCTCTCTCTGTTTCCCTCATTTTCTGACCCCAGAGCTGTAAATTTTAGCCCACCCCCTGTCCATTTTCCCTCCCTTTCTGACCCCCTAGACTGTAAATTTTGGCCCACACCCTGTCCGTTTTAATCTCTTTTTAAATCCCCTAGACTGTAAATTTAGCCCCCCCCCTCTCTGTTTCCCTCATTTTCTGACCCAGAGCTGTAAATTCGAATCCAATACCGGATCCCAAATGAGTCTGCGTGCCCCCAAGTCAAAATTAACCACTAGATCATTGGATGAATTGGGACGAAGACATTAGTAGCCATCAAGGGATTATATGGGTGTTGACCACTAAATTTGACATGGTGACAAAATCATTTCTTAAAATTGACTTGTGACATGGGCTTTAGTGACATGAGGTGGACAACTATTGACATGACATGGGTCCTTTCTTCAATTCGACATGAGACATGAGAGGTTCTTAGAGGTGACATGGGACATGGGGATTTTAGTGACATGTGACCTAAGCATTTCTTCAAGTCGACATGTGACACAGGTGGCCCCCATGCACACCCCCAATAATGTTGCCTTTGATGTAGGTCTATGTTGACAGGACGATACCTGTGTCCTCATTATCTCTATGCCTGTAGTTATGGTATAGCTTTGTTCATAAAATATAAGATCTCATTAACGATGCCATTACTATATGAAAACAATCACTGATCACTAACCTTGTGTGTAGCTTAGGCTGTTTCCCCAGCTTTAAATGACTTGACTGAGTAAGATGGCCCAAAGCAGCACGAGATGTTACCGGTAAGTATGTATACCGATGTTGCAAGTGTACCAGTGGGTGCTAGTACCATGCTCGTAGTGCATGCAGGTGTGACTACACTCAGCCACCAGCTCAGGCCTAATTAACATGCATTCTTGCGAGATTTACAGCTTCAGCCTGCCGAACTTCAGGGGTCAAGAAGCCACTCTATACATGGGTTAGTTTCCACACCTGGAGGTGTGAAGATCCCACACCTGGAGGTGTGATGAGTGATGTTCCACACTAACCATACCTTTGAAGTTGTATTTATATTATTAAGCCACTCTTTGCTAATTAATGAGTATTAATTGTACTTCTGTGTGTAGGGTGGGACAGAGTGGATTCCCAACAGCCTGAACAGGTATTACATAGCTGACCCCTGAAACCAGGGTAAGGCACACGGCGCCACCCCCTTTCCCGCTAGGTCGGAATACGGCGTAGATAACAGTCACCAAAGGTAAGTCGCCCTTGAACCGACCACTGTGGGCCTGTTGGTACCTTAGGGTAGACCACTCCAGAGACCCGTTATATAAAGAGTGGTTACGGTACGAGAGGTGCCATATATATATATATATATATATATATATATATATATATATATATATATATATATATATATATACAATACCCCTACAATGCCCTTACCCTAGTCGTTAAATAATGATGTATCGTAAGTCCATGCTTACACTATCCTACAGTGTGAAAATCTTTATCTAACACTCTGCTACTTGAGTCTACAAGGTATTCTAACTTACTTTCCGTAAGTGCATTCTGCTTCTCGTAAAAATACATTCTTTATTTAACAGTCTCAGGTTAACTTCCCGTGTATAAAACCAATGACCAGAAGGACATTCTGCTGCAGCTACAACAGGGGTATTTATAGCCCATATATAATTGCGCCTCAGAGTGCAAGTGGTCGAGTCAGGGGCGACCTACCTTGTTTAGGTGTTTTTTTTTCTTTCTGTGCATCTCTGGCCATGGTAAATGGAAGCAGGTTAAGGGAGCAGTCAGTTATTAATACCGGGTAAAAACATGTAGTTGGATGGCGTTGTACCTTTTCTGAAAAACAGTTATTTCTCGTGAAAACAACTGTGTCTTAATAACTAAACCCCTTCAGTGCCGCTGATGCAGGAGTGCACTTGGCTGGCACATCATGCCGACCTTCCACGACTGTATCAACCAACAAGGTTCGCTATTAATGTAGGTCAGGGGCCTATTTCAATATCCCTGACGACATAGTGCCTATATATTGAGTCAATTTGGGCTTATGTTATCGTCAGGGATGTTGAAATCAGCCCCTCATGAGTTACTCACCAGGGCTGCATTCACTCGCCAGGGCTGCATTCATGCATTATGATAACCAATGGACATGATGTAATAATGCATGAGCAGCCCTAAAGGCTTTAGGTCTGCGAGTTTACACCAAACTCCCTTCCTTAAACATATTAAAGGAAAGGTAGACATAAAATTTCCCCCCAAAAAGAACGAAACTACTAAGTTCTATCGTAGTGTGGGTAAATGCTGTATTCAAAGAAAGCCGAATTAGATGTGAGGAAAAGCCCCTAGTGTTCCTTATAAAATGAGGAAAAGCTGAGGATGAAATCCTGTCTTGCATGAATTCAAAAGTGCACCGAAAACCCTGCAGATCTTTAAACTCGTCAGACTGAGGACCTATAGTCGTCAGAAGAGGTACAGACAGGGGGCAGCACCTTACAGAGAGTGAAATCCCTCAGTCTACCTCTCCCCAGTTTGAGTCTATGGCATTCTGTTGACAATATGTAACAAACTCACAAGGTGGCAGGTATGTGCCACTCATGTTTGATGATCAAGCCTTCAGTTTTCAACTGAAGGTCTTCACCGCTGAGGACTTTAGGTGCTCAAGTTGACGATAACTAAATCTACAGCTTTGGGTAGTCAGATTGAGGACCCAAGGTAGTCAGCACCAAGGTTGTCACCCTAACAACATTATGTAATCAGTTTGACTACCATGGGTGAGTATGTGGACCTAAACACATCAGGTTGAATACCCTGGGTACTCAATCTGATCACCTAAGGTTGTAGATTTGGGTATCGTCAGTCTGACGACCTTGGTGCTTTCAGTGCATGGTTTCGTGTTTGGGGAATAGAGACCTTCGTCTCACAAACATCAAAAGTGGTTTTAGACCATCGAGGGGCATCTTAGCTACCCATAGGTTGTCGAGTTATAAAAATCCCTTTAGCAGAACAAAAGTCATTCCATTTTATTTTTTCTATATAGCAAAGCCGTAAAATCCTGGTGTGTCTTATACGTAGGTTGCGCCTTATACGTAGGGTATTACTTTAAAACCACTATACTGGTATGTGCTGCTCGCAAAGACCTGTATTGGTACATACAGTGCTACGAATACTCTAAAAAGTCCTGCCTGCAGGATTACATATGGTGTCTAAACTTAGGCCGGAATTTTGGGATCGTTAGCCATGTTGAAAAAGACCCTGTGGATAGTTTGGCTTGCGTCAAAACCTATCCTAGTGGCATGGCATATCAGGTCCATGCTGGTGGCTAACCGCTGATCATCCTCAAGTTAGACTGGCTGTAATAAGAAGCAGCCAACTGTTAGAAATGTACAATCCTATGTTGTTATGAACGTCGCATCAGCGCGGGTACGCGTATAAGCCGGGGGGGGGGGGGGGTGACCAGTGCTTCAGCGCCATCTTGTGGCAACTGTATCATTCATGTTTGTGTGTATAGCTCAGTATGCCTGAGGAAATACTTCAATTCTGCTATATTAACACATGTGTCAAATATCCTATGATACATTTACATTAAATATACTTCACTCTATGTAATGGGTCCAGGTTAGCTGCATTTCAATGTATCAGTATGGAGAAATCCATCCTGTTTCAGTTGATAATGGGCTGTTCTAAAGGTCAACTTTGAGCATTTCATAAAAAAATAATTGAGTTGAGATCCATTAAATCTACTTTTTGTGAACATTATTTCAATGTCTAATGTATGAGGGGGTGCAGTAGAGAACATTGGAGCACCATTCCTAGAGAGTGAGAAAGATATTTCAATTACCACTAATATGAGCTCAGTGAAGTCATTTCTGGTACATTTCATGTTTGCTTAGTTCCCATGCCACTCACTTAATGTCTCCACTGTGTCATACTTTGACGGTTACGTCTTTTGGGGAGAAGCGCTAACGTGGCGCCATTTTCGCTTGTAAAATATGAGCAGTAGACTTTCGCATTCCCACCGGAACCACTGACACACTTCCGATCATACCGTTTCTCCCCGAAAGGGTTCACGTACTTTGACCATTTCCCAACCTGATACCAGGTGTCACTAGCTCACTCCTAGTAACCCCTGATCTTCTGCACCCTGCATTGTGGGATATAGCCTGTACAGGTTAATTAGATGCATATATCCTTGGGCAACACAAGAAGTAGACCCTATGTTTAGCACAGCCCAATAAATGTATTGTGTCATACCTGCATATAGGTGCAGTGGTACAGGTGTGCATTGTACCAGGAGTATAGAGGTTTCATCTAGTATACTTACCTAACAACAACATATCTCAAACACAATCATCTGTGACTATGCATTCAGCTCAACATAACTTGGGCTGAAGACCTATGTGGGAATATGAGGTGTTTGTCTACCACAAATCAACAACAGTCCCACTAGCTCAGGCAGTAGAGTGTTGAGCTCCCAATATCAGGCAGGTGGGTTCAAGTCACCATATGTCCGCTAGGTCAACACTATCTATTTTGTAAGAAAGTATTACCAGAAACATCACCTCTGCTTTGAAAATCATTGTTTCTTTGAACAGTCATCTTCTACACTTATTTTATAGATATTGATTGCAGTTTATTAACACACTCAAAATCTAGAAATAAAATGTTTTGATTCAATAAAATCAAAAGCATCTGGCGAGGCTAGAACTCAGTTACCCTGCATTATGAGTCCAGTGTTCTAACCACTACCCTATTCTGGACAGGTTACATATAGGGTGTTAAATTCCCCAAACCCATTCACAATGCATGCTGACCAGTCAGACCACAGCTCCCTCTAGTGTTTCATCCATACATAACAGGGACTACTTTCCATTCCCTTCCCATTATACATAGGGCAGAAGACCAGAGTCTAGGACGCTAGTACTTAACTCTGGGACCAGTATCACCATTTCCTTGCCTTCTAGCTCTGTCAGACATGGTCATACTCTAGTCTGTTACAAGGTGGCGCCTAAGCACTGGGCTCTCCTCCTATAAGCATAAGCTCATGAACGTCATCATGTTTGTACAAAAAAAAAAGCACTCAGACGTCGATCTCCTGTCTCGTCATTTTACCTCTAGTCTACACCTACAATAGCGTAGGCCTATGAGTGCTAGTGCTGCTGCGATTGCTCTGATCAAACTGTTACTGATGATTATACATTAAAAGTTGGCTGAAATTGAGTAAAAATCATGGATGCTCCCAAACCTTGCCAATTGGAATAACATTTGTTTTTAAATTTACTCTAGACAGTACTTATTTTCTATGTGCCAGGGACCCTTTTTGATTAAATAAGTTTGTCTGCAACGGATTAGCAGTGGTCAGATGATTTGATCACTTGAATCATATTTTCAGGGTGATACCCTTTCTGTAGGTTAGGTTATATGCCTGCTATGGGACTGTGTCGGTGAATCCGCTTAGGTCAAATAAAAAAAAGGTTTATTTTCCAGTGACCCGACCGACTCTAGCAAAACTGGGGCGACTCTAAACTTCTTTTTTTAATTTTAAAATTTTAGAGAATTTTTGAAAATCTTTTCTTGTCTTTAGGAATTTGTCACCACCTTTTCATGAATATAATCTTTGGGTGTAAAGTTAACAGCTTCTATATGCATATTTTTTGTATATTTTTCATATTAAATTTTGTCATATTTTTTTCAATGCTCTTACTGTGAAATCAAATGACCAGATAGATCAGCCCATACATTTCTATATAAAAAAAGACCTACTAGGTCTCTGATTCATGTTACTGGGAACACATGAAATTTTCTTCTTTTTTTGCCTTATGAATGGACTTGAAGGCCGTATAGCTAATTTTGAATGTATGCCTTTGGTTGTTGTGCACAACGTGCTATACCCAATTACTGGTGAGTCACTCATCAGGGGCTGATTTCAATATCCCTGACTCAAAATAGGTAAGTGAGACCTCGACTTTGTTACGTCTCCTTCTCATCAGGTAGCACCATAGTCACTATGCCGGCTGTTTTAGTTCATTCGGGTTTCGCTTGGTGGCGACACCGTTATTGCCTTGTTCCAGATGAGAGACTCTCAGTTTACTGCTGGGTCCGACAATAGTTAGGGAGTGATCATTTTCTAACAACGGGGGGGGGGGGGGGCTGGTGGGTTTGAGGGGGGGGGGGGTCAGAATTATTTACATAATATTATAATGTTCAGTGTAGCTCCAACCTGATGGGTCTAGACCCCTAAATTCGACAGGGTGACATGGCCATTTCTTAAAATCGACATGTGACATGGAGCTTAGTGACAAGGACATGGAAAGGAAAAAGTTAGTGACATGAGACAAGGCCTTTCCTTAAAATCGACATGTGACATGGAGCCTAGTGAAAAGGACATGGGAAAATAGAAATTTAGTGACAAGTGACATGGCCTTTTCTTAAAATCGACATGTGACATGGGGACCCCCCCCCCCCCCATCTAGACCCCCAACCTGTGCTGCAACAGGCAATGGATATTCTCGTCTATTGCTATTTAATGCTATTTTCATTTTCTCCGATAAATATCCTGTGAATGTACAGCCATAAACCTTTATCGAATTATCTGATGAAATCTATATTTGGTCAGCGTGCAGAGACGTTGTTTGGCTATATACCCGTATATAACGGCGCTGATTGATTGAAAACTATTGAAAATGATATCTTTTTCATTAGAAACCATTAAAAAAAGTCTTCGGACACTTAGAAATTCTGGGGAAAAATTAACTACATTTTACAATAATCTTTGGAGAAAGTTTAGCGTTGCTTAGGGATATTTTGGTGAAGATGGGTGTCTATTCAGAGACGCCTTTACCGTCTTTTATGGTGAATTTGTTCAACAGTGCTACTAATATTTGTCTTGGCCATTTCGTTTGAAAATAGTCAAATGTCACATGCGAAATTTGTCAAATGTGATTTTTTTTTTTTTTTTTTTTTTTTGGGGGGGGGGGTGGGGGTATGATTTATTTGTTTATTGTGTATCTGTACTTAAAATGGTATTGATGGAGGTTATTAGATTTGCTAACGTATGTTTCCAACCTTAGAATAAAATGTATTTTGGCATTCTTAAAAAGTAACAACGTTGTTAAAATGTGTTTGGAATCTGTTTCCTTCCGAACGTTTATCGATATCCAAAAACATTAATGGTGTTTGATGTTCTAATACCTATCAGATTTTTGTTGTTGTTTCTTTTTTGGACAAGTGATACGCTACCCAATCAGCAATGGAGCATTGGGCCATGTTTGGACCAATATAAGCCGACATTGGCCCAATATAGGCCGACATTGGCCCAATATAGGCCGACATTGGCCCAATGTGTCCTTGCTACCTGGGTAAGGGAGTGATCTATTTTCAACAACAGAGGGAGAAGGGGCTGGTGGGTTTCCGCGCACATGCAAGAAAATTTTTAATGTTTCGCCCCCTTCTTGTGGAACAAAATCTTCCCCCCCCCCCTTCCAGAGGGGTCAAAAAAGAAAATAACCTATTTAGGTGGTCCTTTTAACCTATAATAAAGTAAAATGCAAACGGGTGATTTTTTTTACCACCCCCCCCCTCACAGGATACCACTCAAACGCACCAGCCCCCCCCCCCCCTGTTAAAAAGTGATTACTAAAGACAGTTCCTAAATATACCCTTTCAGGCTGGCACCAATTTTATGTCTTCACTGCCGTTAGTTCCGCGTCCCCTCACCGGTGGCAGCACTGAGTTAACAACTTCCCCACTTGGTGGGCGCCGTGGGATGTTTCAGTTCACAAAATCGACACACGGAGCTGTAATTTATGTCCTTGTCTGTCCAAATGTTAGACAACCACTCATTGAGAGATTCTCGGGATGATTACCCTGCTTAATTATTCACTGCAGGTGAGAGGGGCTGTATTATTAAGGGCTGTTTATAGCCATGGAGGAAATTACAGGTGGGGTATAGACATGGGTAGGATGAGGGTGAAGGGACTGAGGGGTTGGTGTAGAGGTAGAGGACGTATGTGAACATGTATTAAATAAGGGATGGTGTGGTTAATAAAAAGAAACTTATTAAATAAGAGCTACATATCTTTATTTGTTTTTGGAGTGCATTATTTTAGGGTTCTTCCAGGTAATTAGGGGCAGATATTTAATATGAGGGCATAAGAATTACAGAAGGGGCATTCAATAAAAATAGAGATCATGAATTTCCAATGCCATTAGTATAAGGTGCTGCTAGGTGGGTACAGGTAGGTGAAAGGGTTGGTCGGAGGGCAAAGAGTATTATAGGGTATATCTGAGGTGGGAAAAGGCCAAAGGCGATGGTAATACATTACATTATAAGGGTTGTGTGAAAAGGTGAGGGGTTGGGGAGGCAGGTGCAGAGGGTACTAGATGGTGCTGACAACTCTGTCCCTTCACCCCCTTTGATGAAGATTTCTTTTGATTTTTATTCCATAACGAGGACATAGTGATTAGTAGGAATGTGAATGCATATAAATAATTACATTGTGTATATGTACAAATACATAATTATGATATTCATGTTTTCCATTGTCCCCGTTGTGCTGAATTGAATAAATTCCATTGGCTGATTCCTGCCAAATATGATTCTTCATGATGATTATTTTTTTGCAGCTGCAATGCATGGTTGAAGGGCCTACACTGTCCGCCCCCCGGGTGTCCGCCCCACCGCGGCCATGTTAACTCTCCAACTTTCTGATTTGGCTCTCTTGCTGGGGTAACTATTCAAAATAAAATCCAGTATTGAATTTACTTCCAAATATAATTTCAGACCAATAGCAATTCGTTAGAAATACATAGGTAGACACGGCACATCTGTCTGCATCCATGTTATTTGAATATCACAGGGGTGGTCACTAACTTTTCCAGCCACTGGCAACCCGGGCCCATACATGGCTATAAAAATCTATAGGCCGGGAGATAAAACTGTGGGCCCAGAAAAGGGCAAGTCTACTTTGTTTCAAAGAGAAGATTATATAGGTATCCTTTATCAATCCACTATATAACTTAAAATGGGGTAACATTGGTATAGTCATGTAGGTTAACCGTTATAGAGGTCTCTCTGTCAATTCCTGTGGGTCATCCCGGGCCCACGGGAATGCAAGAAATCAATTCAATGGGCCCGGACCCAGAAGTATTATTGTTTTTACAACTCTAAAATGTTTTTCCATGCATTCTGCTGTATTTTCTTCATCAATATTCTGAAAAAGAGTTAGGCCATGCATGTTTTTCTTAGCACTCCCTGAAAATACAGAGGTTCTTCCTCGTTGTCTTTTGGCAATACCCTCTAAAAGTCTCACCACCCTGGGTGGTCGCTATTTATTACTTCCACCCCTAATACCTTTGGCACATCCTAACCATGGTTTACTATATCCATCATTTATGGAGTTACATTCAGCGTCTGGCCGGCGTTCTGCTCATGGGAAATTCCATAAAATAAATATTTCCTGAGCTGCTCTGTTATTGTCAGCGCCGCCTGGCGCAATAAGCAGTAAACAGCAGCTAGTGGGTAGAGAGGGAGCAGCTGTTGTCGTTGGTATAGAGAGGGAGCAGCTATTGTGGGTAGAGATGGAGCAGCTATTGTGGGTAGAATGGGAGCAGCTGTTGTCGTTCACTGTTAAAAATCTTCCGTAGAAAAAACGAAGAATCATTGGGAACAACGGGTGCCAATATTTCATCATTTTTTTAACGGTCACCGTTTTTTAAAAGTCACCGTAATTTTCACGGACTTTCACCGTTATTTCTATACAATGACTCACCATATTTTTAACAGACTTTCAACGTTATTTCTAAACAATGACTAAAGGTAATAAATTACATATTCGTTTGGCTTAAATGTCATCCAAAATTGGCTTTTCATATGAATATTCAGCATATAATATGATATGTCATTCTAAGGATTTCACTATAAATCCACAATGGACTTTATTATCTTCATATATGTTTTGGCTCCACATTCAATTCATCAGGATATCTTAGTGCCAGGACAACAGAATCACTATGATCATGAATTAGTCTTTGGGAGACCCATCATTTCATTGATAGAGTCACAATCTAAGAACATAGATTACCTCTGACTTGTGATATAGTTTAAAAACTGCAGTGGTATGCCTATGTATCTTTTTCTATTCTCACTAAATGGGTGTCTAAGATACCTCTGCTACTCTCCTTTGCACCATTGAGATAGATTATAGTTTCACAGATTTCTCATGATGAAAATAATGAAATATACTTGCAGTTTAATAACATGGTGCATGAATCAAAGTGAAAGCTCTTTGGATTTTGTGACAGTTTGGTCTGTTTAGTATCTATGACATTGTAGAAAGTCTCAAAGTGAGCCTGAGGCCACCTAGTGGGAAGATATGAAACTTCCGATAAGACAAAGATTCACTGTTAAAGAAATAACGGTACTGTCCTGTAGTGTTTTACACAGATTCACTGCACCATCACTCAATCTAAGGGTGTTTCATTGTAATAGAAATAACAGTGAAAACCCGTAAAATTTAACAATGATTCTCTGTAAAATCTACGTAATTTTTTAACAGTGTTGGTATAGAGAGGGTGCAGCTATTGTGGGTAGAGAGGGAGCAGCTATTATTGTGGGTAGAGAGAGGGAGCAGCTATTATTGTGGGTAGAGAGGGAACAGCTGTTATTCAACTTCTCCGGCGCCCTAGTTTGGTGGGCAAACTAAGCCTTCTCCCCTAGGTTACCATTTTGACCAAAAATCGCCGTATTCATACACTGCTGGTGTTGGACCTACTTTGACCCCAATACTGGGTGCTTGTGGAAACCAGCATTTGCTGGTATCCATCTGCCAGCTTGACTCACCAGCAACAAGCTAAGAAAAATAGTACCTCCCAGCATGCCTGTTTACCAGTGACGTAATCGTGAGACTACGAGATGGGGCCAGTGTGGCTGTTATTGTGGGTAGAGAGGGAGCAGCTATTGTGGGTAAAAAGGGAGCAGCTATTGTGGGTAGAGGAGAGCAGCTATTATTGTGGGTAGAGAGAGGGAGCAGCTATTATTGTGGGTAAAGAGGGAACAGCTGTTATTCAACTTCTCCGGTGACCTTGTTTGGTGGGCAAACTAAGCCTTCTCCCCTAGGTTACCATTTTGACCAAAAATCGCCGTATTCATACACTACTGGTGTTGGACCTACTTTGACCCCAATACTGGGTGCTTGTGGAAACCAGCATTTGCTGGTATCCATCTGTCAGCTTGACTCACCAGCAACAAGCTAAGAAAAATAGTACCTCCCAGCATGCCTGTTTACCAGTGATGTAATCGTAAGACTATGAGATGGGGCCAGTGTGGCTGTTATTGTGGGTAGAGAGGGAGCAGCTATTGTGGGTAAAGAGGAAGCAGCTATTATTGTGGGTAGAGAGAGGGAGCAGATATTATTGTGGGTAGAGAGAGGGAGAGAGGGATAGTGTATGTGTTTGTTCGATGCCTTTTGGTCGCTTTTTAAAATTTACCTCCCCTTGGGCTGTAGGGAGGTGGGGGGGGGGGGTCGTTGTAACGGGTAGTGAGGACAGCATCATCATTGCTGTAAAAGTCACACCGGCTCCTCACTGTGAAGAGGGATAAGAATTTTTGGCCTTTCTTCATCCCCTAACCCAATTTTCTTTTTTAAATTTTTCTAAATCTTTTGAACATTTTTTCAAATATTTTTAAGTTCTTACATCAAAACTTGTATTCGGATTAATCGGAATACATCCATGTATTTTCCCATTATTTTCTCATATTCCATGTAGGAAATGATCATTTCTCACAGTAACCAGTGAAACCCTAGCATATTACAACTATATGAGGCATAGGACACTAAAAAAATCCGACCTACCGACCTCAGCATTTTTGACCATGTTACCGGAAAATCACCTTTTTTTTTTTGGCGTGATGTAAATATAGCATGTAATAATGAACATAATAAGGACATGTATGTCGTAAACCACCACCGTTATTACCACATCTCCTGCTTTAAACCACAGACAGGCTCAGCCTCCCAATCACAGGGCATTGCACACGCCATTGTGTTTCAAACCTCCCCCCAGCTGTGCCATTTTGTGTTGGGAAACTTTTAGATGTGTCCCTGAGAGAGGGAGACTTCCCCCTGGGCTGTGGGGAGGTGTGGAGGGGGGGGGGGGGCTGGGGCCTGTCGTTGTAACGGGTTGTGAGGACAGCATCATACATCATCCTCCTAAAGAGGGCGCTATCACCGCCTGACAGCTACATGACGATCTTCTTCAATTATCGCTCAGCCCAGTCACGGAAAATCTGAGAAGCTGTGGCAAAAACAGGAGTGAGGAAAAAGATAGATGTAAAAACAGGCAGTGGGAGAGGAGATGTGACTGCAGGCCTGTGGGGCCTGTGGGGCTGCCTGCTGCTGTTTTGCCTGCTCTCCTTCACATGCAGCCCCTCACGTCCTTTTAAGGGGGTGGGGATTAAATTTTCTGGTTAAGGGCAAAATCCCTTTTGGATGAAATAGCTATTGCCTACAATCATTGGAGGAGCAGGTTAGAAGGGGTTCATAATACATGTACCACAACATAGGGCAAAAATAATAAGTGAACTGATTGTCTGTTTTCTGAAAACTTGGCCGATAAACAAACATTGCTTTCTCGTTTGGAAGCAACTTTTTATTTCATGGTAGGAACGTGGTTAACTAAAGATTAGTACTAGAATGTCATTCCCAAGGTGGGCGTGGAGAAACACCCATCCATTCTCTACGCTGATGACTTTCTCCACGCTCCCTGAGCTGCGCATGTGTGGCTCGCTACCCTCCACATTCAAAATGACGACCATAACATTGCAGGGTGGGCGAGAACGGTAAATAAAAGTGAGTTTTTGTTAATTTAAGCCATTTAAACCATGAAATAAACACAGAGTTCAATTCAGTTTTGTCGGTTCAGGCTGTTTCTTCACTTGCAGGTGTCAGCCTGACACCCGCGCGCGAAGAAACAGCCCTAAGCGTCAAAACGTCGTTTAACTCTGTTAATTCAATTGACAATGAATGCACTGCAAAAATGGTGTTTAGATTTTAAACATGTTTAGGTTTAAAACCTAAACATAAACGTCAGTTAGGTGTATCATCGACTACACATTTAGGAAAATAACACTTTAATTCTAAATACATAAACATTTTTGCTAAACATGTTCAGAAGTTTAGAATTTAAACAGTTGAATATTATGTGTTTAGATTTAAACATTGATATGCTTAGATACATGGATGTCAAATCCACACCAGGTAGCAGCACTACCTCTGAATGGACTATCAACTTACACCACCATCATTACCATAAAATATTAAATGAGCTCCATGACTTACACCTATGTCATGTTATTTTGTAGAGTATAAAGCAATGTCCTTCCTGCCAACCTGTTGTACTTTCTTAAGTCTCCTATTCTAATGCAGTGTGTACATATATGTGTATATAGCTGTGGCTGACATCTTTGGAGACTTTGCAGTGTAAATACCTGCTGATGTTCTCCAGTAAATGAGAAAACAAACAAAAGATATTCCTATATGTTTTTAATGGATACATGTCTGCAAACCCTTACTTCCCACCAAATCACTTAGACATCTAAACACAAAAACTCATAAACATCTAAACGCAACATTTCATTAATATCTAAACACAAATTTTGAACCTAAACACCTAGATTTCTAAACACTTGAGCTAAGCACATTGTTTGGCTAAACATGTTTAGGAAATTAATGTGATTACAAAAACGTTGCAAGAATATGTTTAGAATTGTGTTTAGGATCTAATCACCATTTTTGCAGTGTGGATGTCAGAGTGGCGGATTAAGAGGGGGGCGCGGGGCGCACCCCCCCCCATTTTTTCCTAGTATTTAAGAGTTTGACCCCAAAATTTGCTCAAAAATAGGGGGTGTTCCCCCTCTTTTTGTGCTGTGCCCCCTCCTTTTCCAGATCCTACATCCGCCACTGTCTGATGTCTGTGTTAAATAGCAAACCTGGTGAAGTTACCTAAAATTTGGTCCATTTTGGCCTTTTATCAGTACTGGAATCATTACTTGAATGGTTCAAGGCGGCAGATTCTTCCTGAGCTTTACTTCTCCTTAAATATTGAATGACCAAAGAAACAGGTTTCCCAGAAGATGTACAGTGAATGTTCCGCCCTCTCCCTCCCAAGTTGGACATTGCTTTGTTGAGGATGTCTTTTTCCTTCTTTTTATTGTTGATTCAGTTGAAGGAATGAGACTTTTCAACCAGAAAACTGAAAAGTGTGAAGAGAATACAAGTAGTTATAAATGTGGCACATGTTGTCCAATTCAGCAAACATCACTTTTGAAATTGTGAAAGATTGAATAAGAAGTTTCCCAAAGTAAAAGTAGCCAGTGATAACTTGCAGATGACGACAGCTTTGTCCGCTAGGTGGCCGGCTTGTTTATGCCATGTCCTTGATGGATGACAAGTCTTTAGTCATTGTCTTAATTCTTCCATCTTTCCATTCCGTGTGAAGACATCCCTCTGCCTCCAGCCCATCCTTCATCTGAAACAAGCGTCCCTGCGAAAAAGTCACTTATTTGATTTTAAACGCGGGAAATGGCGGCACAGGAACAGGACCGTCTTCGGGAGTCTCCTGCGCATGCGCGGCTGGTGTTGGGACGCCGGTAGGCAGCGCTGGTGAATAGAATCAGGCGATAATGCAATAAGTTCACATGCTGCTTGTCATTCCAACGTTCCATTTAGCCGTCAGCAGAGCCAAGCTAGCCCAAGCATCAAATATTGATATGCACAGTTCATTCCAGATGTATTGATTTTCAATAGAATGCAGCCAGTAGTGAGAAGAATGAGTATAGGAGGAGCTTCCAGCCTCTCATCTGTCACTACACCAGCACATGCTCGTTCTACACCTTTTTTCTCTACCGTGGAGGAGTCTGTCTTATTGTATACTAGAAATCTTTGTGACATATGGTAAGAGGTTCATGAGATTCTGTACAGTCCGTGAACAGAACCTGGGGTATATTTCCTGACCTGGAGCCTAGGGAAATATTACCTAGGCCTACAGCTCATCAAATTCAACATTTAACGGGTAAAATATCAAATTGCTATCATATTTCTTGTCCAGGAATAGTAATACATGAAATAAATTGTCTTGATGCTTCTCATGGCCTTATCAGAAAGGCCTAATGTATAATTATAGACCTATTGCATGGATCCCTGACACCCAGCTGAAGGGGAAACTGGACCAAATGAGGGAGAGGCAATTTCTATCAATAAAATGGATGTTCCGATGCATTAGATAAACCTGCCGCTCTTCTCTACAGTGACACATATTTCAATAATCTTACCAGAATCTTTTTATTTGGTGTAAAGGCTATCAAAAAACGGTAACATTAAAATAGGATAAGGTTTCCCTTTAAAGAGGATGGATATGTTATAGAAGATGATTTTTGTATACAATTGTGTGTTCAGACTACTGTGTTTATTGTCAGGGTTTAATTCCCGGGTACTCACCACAATACACCTTATAAATGCCCTAAATCAAAATATAATTTTGCTGAAAATACTCTGACCCAATATTGCGTCAGATAACTGCAAGTCTATAATCGAATTGTAATGAATGTGCAAGACATCTATTACAAAGTAAATCTTATAGCAAGCTGATCTCAAGTTGATGTGATATGTTTAAAAGACAAGTCATGGACTATATCTGAAATGAAATAAGGGTGTAATTTTAGCCCAAAATCAGTGAATAAGGGGGTATTTTTGAAAGCTGGTAACGCAGGTGACGTACGCTTTTGTTGGAAAGTGCAGGGGCTGGGACCACCAGTGAAGCGGTGTATAGGACTAGTCTATACAATGAAGTCCCAGATGGCAGCACAGTAAAGGCCTAGTCTATACAATGAAGTCCCAGATGACAGCACAGTAAAGGCCTAGTCTATACAATGAAGTCCCAGATGGCAGCACAGTAAAGGCCTAGTCTATACAATGAAGTCCCAGATGACAGCACAGTAAAGGCCTAGTCTATACAATGAAGTCCCAGATGGCAGCACAGTAAAGGCCTAGTCTATACAATGAAGTCCCAGATGGCAGCACAGTAAAGGCCTAGTCTATACAATGAAGTCCCAGATGGCAGCACAGTAAAGGCCTAGTCTATACAATGAAGTCCCAGATGGCAGCACAGTAAAGGCCTAGTCTATACAATGAAGTCCAAGATGAAAGTACAGTAAAGCCCTAGTCTATACAATGAAGTCCCAGATAGCAGCACAGTAAAGCACTTCGTTATCTTGCAAGGAATTGCCATGAAAATAATAATAAACTCTGGCACTTTTGGGACAAGGAGTTCACCGTTATTTTACCATTTTCTACAGTGTAGATCCAACAAAATGTAGGTAGGTCATCATATATGTGAAGGGCATGTTGACAAGGCCAAATAAAAAAAGGTTTGTTTCCATTAACCCGACCGCCCCTAGCAAAACAGGGGCAAAAGAAAAACTTTTTTTTTGTGATTTTGAAGAATTTTGTCTCATTTTTTCATATTTTAAAGAAATTTTTCATTACTTTTTGAGGATTCTTCCTGTATCCTTTTCATGTTCTTCCCCTCTCTCACAGTTGTCATTTTCCCATCATGTTTTTACAATGAAATCAAACAATTTGATACATCCATTGATATGTGCCCTAATAAACATGTCCTATATAAATGTAAAAAAGTAAATAAATAAAAAAAGATTAAAAAAAATCCGACCTACCGACCCTACCTTATCAAGTCATGGTACCGGAAACACACCTTTATTTTTTTTGGCCCAAGACAGGTTAAATATTATGGGGAAATTACCATGGTGTGAGTAGATAAAAATCACTGAAAATATGTCAGGGGAAGACACACAACTTGTTTCCCAGCTTTATTGAAGGATCATTTCATTCTCCCAACATTACAGCTTTAGGAAGCGACTTGGTTGTTGTTGTTTTTGCTGTTTATTTAATTTCCTTTTCATTTCTGAAAGCACACTCTCTATAAATAAGAAGTATGTATGGATCCCTTGTTATAGTGCTGCCGTTAGTGCCATATATACAACACAGAATAATTCATTTATGGGAAGATGCTCTAAAATAACACATATCTGAATATATTCATTTATTTCAAAGAGTACTATTAGCATATATGGCCCCTATTGACATCTTTACAACTTGCCAAAACATAAAGACTGCAGAATGTTTTATGCATGCATGCAGGAGCCCACATACCTGGCTCCCTGCCCGAATACACCTACTTTCGCAGACATTGTCTATTGGCATGTTTTTTTGCCGCTAATGCAGGAGTGCATCAAGCCCATTGGTCGTCATGATGCAGCAATGAAGTGCTGGTGAGACTACTCGCCAGCACTTCAGTGGAGCATCTTGCCAACCCTCCAGGGTTGATACATACACTCCCGGAGGGTCATCATGATGCACCAATGAAGTGCTGGCGAGCAGTCTCACCAGCACTTCATTGGTGCATCAATGGGCATTAATGCATCGGCGGCCATTAAAGGGTTAAATAAGTATGTGACTATTAAACTTCACCGTACTCCCAGTCCCACCACACCCCCACCATGTGTACCTATGGTGTCAGCAATAATGCAAACACCTCCAGCCCCCTCTGATAAACACTTCCTAACACCATGATCTAAACTTAACACAAGTTTGTTTTCCTCCCTGGCACACTAGCACCTAGATGGTGGCAAATATTTAGAGGCTCTTTGTCCACTGGTATAATAGTCATCCATCATTTAGGTACCTAGCTGTCAACACATCCCTAACCCAGCTGTCACCACTGTCATGACACTACTGACCGCCCACTGTCAGTGCCAGGTCACGTGGGTGGATGATTGACAGGGGTGAGCCACCAATGGATGACAGATAGGATGTGCATGGGCAGTCACCCATAGCATCATTAGCATACCTGTGTTATTGTGCTTTAGAATAAGGAGCGTTGCTAAGTATAGCAATACCACTAACATGGCTTGTACTGGGAGTGTAAAGATATTTTAGTCTGCAATACAATTTATCTCAAGTTGAATATGACAGCTCCATAGGTTTAACCATGGACTTCCATATCACATCCCCAGTCTAATTATACCATGTTTAGAAATACTCTCCAAAACCAAGGGTGAACCCACACCCTTTTTTCAGATTTAATTCTCTGACATTCTCAGTCAAGTCAATTTGCAGTATGACTCTCTTTTTACTGCCCAAATGGTCAGTGAATCCTGCCTTTCAGGTCTTTTAACATTCTCTCCAGCATTGTTCTTTCTGTCCTTTTTACCTCTTTGATTTTTAAATATTTTTATTCCATCTACTATTTTTTAGGGATTGGGGTATTCGACCTGGCATGTATTAGGCCGCGGCTCATAAACCTACTGATTAATTTCAAAATCCTGAACAATCTAAATTTGATGCAAATTCACAAAAACAATGTCAAGTAGAAAAAGTGTTCATTGCCAATGTACCTTGGAAATAGTGAGTGTATTGTGAACATGATAATTACTGACTATTGGACTTTGCATGAATTAGCAGGAGATTGGGAAACGATTCACAATGTAGAAGAAACATATTTGAGTAGGTAATCATTCAGTTCAACATCTTGTCGGTTTGTTCGTAATATTTGGAAACAATGCAAACAGAATAACATTTCGGTAGTTGCTAATAAAGATATCCAGGTTGAAAAATATTAAATTATATTGGTTCAAATTGAATGGTCTCTCTGGATACACATTTTGCATACATGTGGATATTTTTGCGCAGCTAAATTTCCACATACCTAATATAAAATATGTATAATACATATCAGAGTCATTTTGATCTAGCCATCTGCAAGTTGCTGAAAGAAAGTGGGAGAAAGTCGGGAGTTGTTTTATGATAGATTTCAGGCCAAAGTGAAAACAACAACAAAAGGTACAGCCTTATAGTTTGACTTTTTGAATAATGTAACCTCAAATACGCCAATTTCATTGGCCTGATTCAGTGTAGAAAACTATAAAACAAAATAAAAAACAGAAGAAGCCATGTGCCAGGAGCCTTGCAGAGATAAGAGTACTCAGTGTGACTTTACAGTTATGTTGGTTGGCAGCTTGCCTACAGGCTCACACACTAACATTCATAAAACTGTAACCGTCACCATTGGAAAAGTCCAATCCCAACCGGGACTCAAACCCGGGTCCTTTGGGTACCAAGCGAATGCTCTTACCGCTGAGCTATCGGGACGGTGCTTCTTCCAAGGTGAGGTATACGCGTGGATCACGGCAGGGTAGGAGAGAGTCAGAGTACAGTGGCTCCACCTGTTTTACCAGATGAACCTACCCTGCTAAGAAAGCATGCGTTGTTTTATATTCTTCTGCTTAGGAGGTTCTACAGTTGGTGACAGATGGCTGAATAGTCATAGTTATGACAAATCACCTCATCCATGAAGAGAATTGGAATGATACAGTTACACTGGTGTTATATCATGACTAAATTCTGGTTGTATTTCCTTTGATTGTTAGTGTTTTTTTTTGTAGTGTTGTTGCCATATCAATGCATAATGTGTAGAATGAAACACTCATGTAAAACAGAGGAAATGACTCCTGACAGCACTTGTAAATGTTGGAGCCACTATTTCATTGAAATATAATATAGGCCAGGAATTTGACTTTTAGAATTCAGTGATCTTGAAACTGAGGAACTGACTGTTGAATTTACATCAAACAGGCATCCCTGTGAACTGTGCGGTGAATCACCATAGTTGTGATGTAGTTGTGATGTAGTGAAGTAGTGTAATCTTTACAATGAACCCCCAGAAAACTGTAGAGTGAAGCACACCGTAATATATAACTGTTGAATCTGTCACGGATCCTTGTAAAACTGTAACTACTGTAATGAGGACCCGAGATCTGTTTAACACTAGATGGGGCTTCAGGGAGTCCAGCTAAACGCGATCCCAGTTTTCTTAAATGTTTTTTACCTGTAGAAATCCAGGTAACAAAACTGGGATCACGTTTACCTGGCAAGACTCCCTGAAGCCCCATCTAGTGTTAAACAGATTTCGGTTCCTCATTGCAGCACACTCATAGAGACTTCCAGTTCTGGTCAGGTAATTTCTCCTGTTAAGATCAAGGAATTTCAGTCCAAGAAGGGCATACATCAGTAAGGTGGAGTTCCTGTTCCATCCTTCATCAGGTTTGATCTCTTTTCCCATTTGCATTGCTTCAATGGGGTCACTGGTCTGGAGTATTTTCTAAGCCATAGCTTCATCTTTCGCACATAAGGATTTGCAGTGTTGAAATGCTTGTTCTATGCTTTGGTAGGTGACTCCATTATATGTGATGGTACAGGGGTAGAGATTTGAAAGTTGTTCATGTTCTGATTTGAATGCTATACCATGTTTGGTCTTCATTGTCATTGCTGCCTCTAGGGTCAATCCATGTGGCATTTTGGGATTTTTTCTCATTTTTTGGTGATTTTTTAGGCATTTTTTCCCATATCAATTTTTGTGGAGCCTATCTAGGTCCTCATCTATTGGTATACAGCTCATTTCAGTCATTCATATATTTTACATGTGCTTCACATTTTGTATGTTTTTTTTTCATATTTCTACTGTTGAATCATAGATTCCAATGTATCTTCCCATACATTTCTATACAAAATAATAATAAAAAAAAAATCCGACCTACCGACCCTAGACATTTCAGCCATGTAACTGGAAAAACACAATATTTTTTTTGGGCCTGAGCATATGACTTATTGTTGACTATGAGGCTTCTCTGTTTCAATTTCATATTGTTGATTTTCCTCCGCTTTGCCAGAAAATAGAGGGCTCTGAGCTCGTTGTACTGCTTTTGCTCAACTTTCGAGAGGTCATCCATCAAGGATACCCCATTCCAGTGATCGAAGTTTTTCAGCTTGGACATATTTCTCTAGATCTCTGATTTTATACTTCTGTTGGCGAGTTTGATGACAATTGGACGATGTTGCTTTTGGTTTGCATCATATTTGCCTTTACGTTAGACAGAGTCCACTTGCCAAAAAGGCATTATCATTTAGACTGTTTTTTTTTTTATATTACAGAATGAAACACCACTAACCAGATCACAAACCAGCCATGAATAAATCATAATCAATGTGCACAATCTTTCACACTACATTATACATAACAGATAATAAAATACCACATTGTGACACAACACCTAAACCTTTGTGTTCAGACAAAGGCCTATTACATAGCAGTGGATGGGAGTTTGATAAGCGTTGGGCTCCTGTGCCAAGCTCCTGGGTCATATGTTAGATACAAACTATGTCAACAGCCAAATAACATGCAAGCTGCCCTGCTGATGACACCCCTGGGGCACCCCTATGTACAGGCCCTGCACCCCCCCCTCCCCATCCTGTGCAAGTCTGTGATGTGTAACCATATGGAGTGACAGGACAAGGCCCATTCTCAAAAGTTATGCCAAAAACTTGAGAGAGAATAGAAATGAAATTCTGGTTTCAATGTAATGAGCTGTGTATGATTCGCACCAGAATATACAGGACTATGAATGAGAAGGGGAGGGCAGCCCCCTGTTTTCCCAAATGCTGGATCCGCTTATGCATTAAATATGCCAGTGGCGAATTTAGACAGGGGCACGTGTCCCCTCCTTTTTGCCAGTACTTAAAAGTTTAATTGCATATTTTGACCCTGAATTTTGCTGAAAAGAAGAGGGTGCACCCCCTCCTTTTGGACCACTCCCTCTCCTGGATCCAATACCATGCTGCTAACAGTTTCACTTTTAATCAAATTTGGCTGAATTGATGAGACCCTTCCTTGGATCTATATGTTCATAACTCATTCGCACTGTGCATTCACCCCTATAGCACCTCCAGCTCTTCACCTTCTCCCCTCCTACTTCAAAGCCCTCACCCATATTATAGGGTCTGTCTGTGTCCTTGAACCCCCACACCCAGTTCGGGGGGTAATGGGCAGTTAGCCTTGGGGGTGTCATAGGGGGTGTGATGTACAGGAGGTTACAGGGATGGAGGTACCCTGAGGGAGGGAGGGGGCAGGGGCGTAGGGAAAGGAGGCGGACAGGGGGGCCTGGACCCCCCCCCCAATCATAAAGTAGGTGGGGCCTGAGTATGTCTGGGCACCCCCAAAAATTTGCCAGGAATTTTTAATAAATTGAACAAGAAGCTAAAACTTTGCATCTGAAATTAGATTGATATAGTAATGGGATAGGGAAAATGGGGACCTAGACCCCAAATCAGATATAAGATTCATCAAAAAATACTTTTCTACATAGATATGTATTGACGCTATTGTGCTTCAGCCGACAATTCAAGGTGGTCGAGGTTGGGCCCCTTCTGGGCCCCCCCCCCCCCAATGAAGATTTGCTTCCTACGCCTCTGGGTGGGGGGGGGGGTAATTGGTATGGGGTATAGTGGACCTTGCTCGTATACCGTATAGATCTGCATTAATGTCCAGGCTTGGAAGTAACGTTTTCGACCTTATCCTGCATGTCCTCAAAATACCATATGGAATGTAACATCATAGTTTATAATTCATATTTCATATGTTTAGGTATATCTTCTTTTTGTTTGTTTTTTTAGAAAATATACAAAACTAACTACTACATATAGATGTGATTACGTACAATGTTGATATGTAATTGCCTGTCTGCTTGTAGTTATAAAGCACTGTATGACCACAGCCAATTTTAATTCACATATCGAATACCGTGCCTGTAATTGTGTTTCAGGTAGAAAATTCTTTTCTCATTCTATTAATTTCATTCTTTTACAGAACACCTTCAAGCAGCTGTTCTTACCTGGCATGTAAGACCTAATGGTTCTACATGAAATAGTTCAGTACCCCCCAAACAGCAGCACCTGTATCCAAGATGTCGACGGTGTTAATGCAGTACATGTACATTTAATGGTAACACTTTAAGTCCATATTGATAAGGACGCACCCAACACAAGTCCACAATCAGTTTAGTGAATTTGGCACCGAGCCTGTGTCAATTCCCGCTAGTGCCGGGCGTGTATTGTACGCGGCCAACCAGTGTCCTCCGGTGCCATCGATCGGTGAAATGTCGTCTGCTTTGTACCCGTCTGTGGCGGGAAAATAAACACAGGCCTTACGGGGTGTACATATATAGGTTTACACCTGTGACACCTGTGTAGTAATTGTACGTCAATGGTGCTGATATGCATTTATCAAGTGCCCCCACTGGTCCAACCCATGGATCACGTATGTGAAAGGGAGACTTGAGGTAGATGATGTGATCCCCTTCACTCTCAGCCCCAATTGTAAATGGGCTATAAATACCCCTTTAGGTAGGCAGTAGAACCACCTGTAACTACAGCACAATACACATCTAGTATGTATGTTCATGCCTACACAAGGTGAAAGTTTTATAGCAGAATAAGAAGCGTTCTATTGTATATTTACGTGGGTGGGCTGACAATGTTGGCTCGGGCAATTTACAATAGCTAAAACTGTGCTACGCGTGGATTGTCTATTGCTATAAAGGAGTAGGCAGCAAACACAAATGATATGGTTTTATCTATATTCAATATAATTGTATTTGAAATTCAGATGTAATAATTTTGTTGTTCCGCCACCAAAGCATTAGGATGTAATTGTGTACATGAAGTATCTTAATATAAAAATTACTTACTGGTCAAGAGGCCACAGATACATATAAACATCGTTTTTATAGTGTTGACAAATAATTTTGCAGTAGAGTGTATGGAAAACACCTCATGAGTATAGCAAGAAACGTGCACGTTTCACCTAAACGAGTTTGAGGGAAAAAATACAAAAACGTGCACGCTTTAATTTTTAGTTCTCGTTTCTTTTTTGGCAGACCCTCCTGTACAATGCACCTGTATATATATATATATATATATATATATATATATATATATATATATATATATATATATATATATATATAAATAAATATATATATGATACTGAGTTCAAACTGTGGGATTTATATAAACCCTTTCAAGACATAGGCTAGCATTTTGCATCATAGTTATTCATCTATTCATCGTTTGTGCATGGCTATGGGGTGTGAGTTACATGCAGTTATGTCCGCTAATGCCCTACCCATTGGTGGGAGAAGGATAAAGAAAAGGGTCCCGGCCCCAGGGCCGGCGGTAGACTACCCCACACACCCGAGCCCGAAACCCGTAGTGTAAGTAGTAAAGACAAAGTTGCCTTTGTCGGAGGCAATGTAACCCCGGGAGATTCCACAGAAGTAGTTGTTGACGGGTGTTGGGGTTTGTCCATTAAAAGTTAAAGTCTCTCCGTGCGTTCGGCCCAGTTCCCGCCAGCCTAAATCGTCGTTGACCACGCGAGAGATAGAAGAGCGAACTTTCCCTAATAGTTTTACCAACACGTGAAGCGTCCATCGGGCCTCCTCTGCGTCTCCCCTCCGCCTGACCCCCGCCCGCCTTCATCCGGGACGCCAGGCGCGCTAAATCTCGCCAACTCGCGCATTTTCTCGTGTAAGCACGAGACTTTCACTTGAAGATGGCACAGTGAAATCGACCCTTCGCCCCCTGGCGACCAGTCAGACGAGACGCCCTCTATCGCCAATCACGTGATATGACCATATAAGGTCACATTTCATGGGAGTTTCTTGTAATGAGGTGTGGACCGCTCTGGTTCCATATCCAAGGTGTGAGTGTTGGGATTTGTGTGTCTCTATGTGCCGTGTGTAATCAGAGATAGAGAGAAGATGTGTCCAAGGGTACTACTGGTCCATGTCCAGGTGCCACAGGGGTATAGGGGGTGGGGAATATTTGAAACCATATCTTAAGCATGTGTGTGCATGTTGCACCGTATGGCAATGGTTTTCACTAAAGGAGGGCCCTGCCAACTCAGAGGGGCATGTTCAATCGGGTGTATCCATGTTGTGACGGGGTCTGCCTAAGCTGGCAAAACACATTGATAATACATACAATGAAAACAAGTGTAGGTACCGTGTCTCTCCATGAATAGCCCACTTCCAGAGATAAGTTGGGTCCCTCTAATCAGACATAACGGCTTTGTCGTCTTTGACTGAAAGCTCGCTGTATTACTTTATTTAAAGGTGAGGAAGACTTTCATCATTTCTCTTAAACTGGCATATGTATCCAAACGTAGATAGATACTTCAAAACTAAAAATATGAAGATAATTTCTGAAAAATGCCTCTGACAGGGCCCCGGGTGGTGAAAGGGGGTCGTTTGGAGTTCAACAAAATGGCCGAGGAGTGAAGACGCACCGAGGAGCGCTCCGCTATTTTTCTCGCTCACTACTGGTATTTCACAAGACTGGGTCACCAAATCTGCTTAATATACGGGAATAAATACCTGGCCAGTGCTGGTTCTCAGGGTAAGTGCTGTTTAATAGGTTTACGGTCAGATTTTCGCTAAAATTCTCATGCTGTGACGGTTATGCCGGCCAAGTCACGCCAGCGTGACAGCAAAGAACCGACAGAAGGTGCTGCCCCAGACTATAGAACTGCCTCAATAAAGAGGTCTCTAACCTCCCCAAACAAAAACACTGGTACCAAAAAAATTAGAAAACGCGTGTCTGCAAGAAAATTATCATTATCTAGTTTAAATAGCACAATGCAGGCTCAAGTACCAAACCCTACCAACTCGCCGTCTGCGTCAGTGGGCGCTATAAATAGCCCATGCTCACCAAGTGGTTTTCCCCCACCTGACAATTACTCTCAATTTGCACACCAAAATGCTCAACAAACAGCGCACATTAACTATCAGCCGCAGCCTCAGTTTAACTACAACTCCAACGCCAATCTTAACGTCAACCAACAGCCACATTGGTCGCTTGCAAGCAATGCGGTAATTCCCCAGCCAGATCTAGGTGCCATACTTAGGGACATACAAAAAAGCCAACTGCAAATTGAAAACACTCTAAGTGGTCTTGCCACTACCCAGCAGTTAACTAATGTACAAAGGGAGATCGAATTAAAATGTGCGCAAATGCAAAATAATCTCACTAGCGACATCAGTAGACTGAGGTCTGACTTCGACTCCAAAGTTATGTCGGATGACCAACGACATGATGAACATGAAAAATTCAAAAAGGAGGTGCAAAACACATTACAGTCACACAAGCAATTAATTGACTCTAACTCTGTTCTTGCTAACAAACAATGGCCTACATTAGGGTCCAACTTACCTGCTGACGGTAATAACCCTGTTAAAGACATATATCAAGCTTTGCCTAATGAAGCATTCTCCACCCCAGCCAAGAATAGAAACATGATTATCGCTGGCCTATTAGAAGAACCTGATGAAGACCTAGAAAGTAAAGTGCTATTAGCTATTGCACGCAGGGGAGGTGATATAACCGCCGAAAACATAATACGCACCAGTAGGCTTCGACCTATAGATACCCCTCCCACTGACGGTCGCATTACAAAGGTCATTGTGTCATTCACAACTATTAGAGCCCTAGAGCACTGTCTCACTCTCAGACCCGAGTTCCTGTCAGATGGAAAACGTAGCACAGTCTATTTCAACCGCGATGAGCCCCACTATATAAGAAGTACCCGATGGAAATTCCGTGAGATCGCTAAATATCACCGCGAAAAGTGCACCCTTCGCATTACCACTAATGAACAGGGCATGGATGTTGAAGGCACTCAGTATAATCACATCCAACTGAAGGAACTACCCCCTGAAATAATGACTGATGAAATAAAAGCCCACCTGGAAGATCTAGAGAAGCAGTCACGTGACTCCATGCTATCTAAAAATAAAAATGGACCTGATAAAATGAAAGTCACAAATGCTGGCTTAGTCTTCAATGGCCCCAAAGCGCCTTTCTCAAACATGTACTCAGCCAGCATCAAATACTCCCCTTTGCTCAGCACAGGGTACGAAATGGCAGAGCAGACCTATTGGTGTAATGAACAAGCTTACGTGCACAACAAGGCACTATATGGCGACTATGAAGAGTTTGCGGACAAAATCCTGGAGGAAACCTGCCCATTTGAACTGAAAAAATGGTCGAAAAAATGTTTCTTTCCTACTGGCCATCGCTGGTGGACGGTCAGATATGACATAATGAGAAAAATCATCCGTTGTAAATTTGAACAGCACCCCGCTCTCGCTGACAAACTGTTAAGTTACGACATGGACTACGTCGAGAGCACTCGGGACTATTATTGGGGAGCCGGGGTATTATACAATGAAGACGCCAAATGGAACACTGGAACATACTTTGGACTGAACAAGTGCGGAGTGCTACTGTCTGAATGCCGTGGTATTATTATAGCCCAGCGAAAGGCGCATGAAGGCCGAGTCAAGGCACAATCTGACGCACAATCACAAACTACAGCTAACAATGCTATTGTAGACAACTCCTCACTCACGCCAACCCCACCAGTTGCAATAGGTGCAAGTCTAGCTGTAGACTGCCCAGACCTGACTGTGACTGAGGTACAACCCTGCCTCCCACCCGGACCGACAGCAACCCCCAGCCCAATTGGCACTGTGCAACTGCCTATGAATAGTTCAGGTTATACGCCTGTCTACACTACTCTGCAATCAGTCTCAGTTGGAAATAATGGCTTCAACATGGAGACATCACAAGATCCAGCGTAATAAATCACCTCTAACAATTGATGGACCAGCTAAATGGCTTTATTGGCTGAATCATGAAAGAAACACTCTAGTGATTGGAGACTCACGCACTAAACACCTGCAGCCGTACATTTTACCCTGGTATGACAACTTAGTTGCTGTCAGAACTCTAAAAGGCGCCGGTATTACTACCGTGGTAAGAGCTGCCATGACATACCTCAGCACGCACCCATTTGTTAATAGTGTCTACCTCAATGCTGGCATCTGTGATATCACTTGTCTGAATTCTGACCGCAATGTTGTACTTCGCCCTGAATCACACCAGGTTGACTCAAGTGTCAAAAGACTGACCCACCTGTACAACCTTGCCTACAAGAGAGTCACAAGTCAGTACCCAGGAGTGGAGATAATAATTTCCACAATCTACGGAGCCCGCCTTACCTCACAGTCCCATGATGAGCACCCAGATCAGTCCTTACTAAATGAGATCGTTAGGCGAATTAACCGCCATATTGTGAGCATCAATAATAGTAATGGCTATGTTTCACCGCGCCCTGACCACTATATTCACATGTGGGAAAGCAAGAAACGGCAAATAAATCACCGTCTGGATCGTCTTTATGACGGCACTCACCCTAATGGCAACGCTGCTTGTTCCATTGGCTATAATTTAGGCAATTCAATGGCCAAGAACTCTCAAATGCCTCGTCATACTGACAAACGACTGAAACAATGGCGGATGAATAATCCTTTCTAGGATTTATATCTATCACTCGTCACTGTCAATATGGTAAGCCTCCTTTTATTAGCTAGTCTGACTGCCTTTACCTTTAAACATGCACTCTTGTAACCAAATAACCCTGTACCATGTGTCTGCCAGTGTTACCCCTTTGCCAATTAATGCAGATTGTTCACATATTGCCTTACCAGGTATATCAAGTCAACTGACTGTCTGTGTTATACCTCCAGCAGACATCACCACCTTTCAGAACAGCCACCTCGATACTAACCGCTGTCACCCGCCGTCCTAGACGACCAGACATCAGCCCACTATTCATCTACATCCAAGGCACTGGCGGTAACCTCTGTAACACTGTATAAGAAGAGCAGGTAGGACCGAGCCTCACTGACACTAACATAACATTAAAACTGTCCTTCCTAGGACCTATAATGCTCCTACCGCTGCCTACAACTCTGTATAGTCCAATGATGATGTTATAGGACATCAGCCATCTGTGAACATTAACCGACGCACCGATGCCTGGACTACTAAACTCCACGCTGGAATATAATACCTTTTCTCCTCTGCACCTGCTACTGTTCATCCCTAATACCCTGAACTGAACTTAAACATGGGTCCATTATGCCTCATGAACTATACTAACTAACCCCATAATAATAATCTTCTGATCCCACGACTGTCATCAGAATCGCGCGTCCCCCCCTTGATAACTCCACACTGGTGCGAGGTTGCGGAGCCCCTGCATCATCCTGGAGACTCACTAACCCCCCCCTCTTGCTTGGGCACTGGCTTGGGTCGAGTATTTCTCCCTCGGCTATTGTCTATTATACCCCTGGTATTACAACTCGGGGTATATCTCCCCCCTCTCCTAATGGACCCATCTGAAGTCAGAAGGCTAAGACTGGTGAACACACAGGCATATATAGATAGTCTTAAAGGAGTAAAAATTATTACATGTAATGCACGTAGCTTAAATAAGAAGAAACTATTAGATATTAAGTTAGGGCTTGACTGTGATATACTGTGTGTCTGTGAATCTTGGGGTGATGAGAACAAAGATGACTCCTTTTTCTACTGGGAACAAAAGAGTATCTTCAGACTAGATCGTAAGGAAAAAATAGGTGGAGGGTTATTATCATATGTGGATGAATACTTTAGTCCTTATTGTACAGTCAGGCACGACCTGCAAATCATGCATGAATGTATCGAGTTACAGGCCCTGCAAATAGAAAAACCAACCTATAAGAATCTACTGGTTCTCAATGTATATAGAGCACCCAATACGGACATTGACATCTTTATTGAGAACCTAAGAGCTATACTAGGACGTATAGACAGAGATCGCCATGAACTATGGCTAGTCGGAGACTTAAACATAAATACTAGGGATCGAAATGACCGTGCATCTATTGAACTATTTGATATATGTAGGGAATTTAGTTTAAAACGCCTATCTGATGAAATAACCCGCCCCAATGAGACCGCCAATGGCGGATCCTGTCTGGACCACATTATCACTAATTGCGATAAGATCAGTGTCTGTAAACCTTTGTGTTGTCTTGTTGCTGATCACTATCCTGTATTAGCCTGCAGGAAAAAACCCAAAGAGGTGCATAATCCAAAATCCTTCTCAGGAAGATCCTATAGAAATTATAACAAAGCAGACCTTTACGAATACCTTTGTGACACTGATTGGACTGAATTCTATAACAGTTCAGACCCAAACATACAATGGGACATTATGTACAAAACACTTATTCAATATCTTGATGTATGCTGTCCAATTAAAGTTATCACTATTAAGAGAGAAAGGAAACCCTGGGTCAATGACGAAACAATTGAATTGATTAATGACCGCCAACTTTTACTGAATGAATACAAGGTTACAAAGAATGCGGATCTGCTCAAAGCAGCTCGTAAGATCAGAAACAGGATTCAGCGTCAGTTAGACAACAGTCAATGCACCTTTGTCCTAAATGTATTGGATCAATCCAAAGGTGACCCAATTAAATTCTGGAGGGTAGTCAATGATTTGGTAAACCCCACTACAAAAAATTTAACAATAAGGTTGATAAATGAACTCACTGGTGAAATTGTTCCCACTGACAAGACAGCATTATACATTAATGACTACTTTGCTAAAATTGGGTTCGACCTATTCAGTAAATTACCTGCAAATGGGATTGACTTACCTAACCCTGAGCTTAACCCTGTTGACGATGAAGATGACCTGGATATTGCCTCCTTTATTAATGAAGAGAGCGTCATCAAACTCATTAATGAAATTAGTATAGACAAATCGTGTGGAATAGCAGGAATTAACAGTTTAGTTCTAAAGGATGCCTTTAATTTTCTAACGCGTGAACTAACAATGATTTTTAAAAACTCAATAGGTGAAGGAATTTTCCCAAATGCATGGTCATGTGGTACTTTAATCCCAATACCTAAGAAGGGTAACCTTCAGACGGTAAAGAACTGGAGACCAATTACGCTGCTGCCCTTACCAGGGAAGCTGCTTGAAAAACTTGTACATAAGCTACTGAGTGACCACTTGGAAAACAATGACATTCTTTGTAAGACCCAGTTTGGATTCAGACCAGGAAAGGGTACTAGTGATGCTGTATTCAATGTTGTTAAAGACCTCTATGATGCCAGAGATGATTGCCTTGTTACGGTAGCCTGTTATCTGGACTTTTGTAAGGCTTTTGATTCTGTCCATCACCCTACACTAATTAATAAGATTTGTCAGCTAAATATCCACCGCAAAATCAAGAAATGGCTAACAGATTACCTTGCACACAGGTCACATGGCACTATGGCAAATAATACCTTATCAGCCCAATCACCCGTTGCCTTTGGAGTTCCTCAGGGGTCAGTCATCGGCCCCTTGCTTTTTATCCTGTTTATTAATGACCTATCTGACTGCATCAGAAACTGTCACTTTAGCATGTATGCAGATGATGTAGTAATATATGTATCCCATACGGACTGTAATGAAGCTGAACGTCTGCTACAAGAAGACATGCAGAGAGTGGGTGAATGGTGTAATCAAAATTATATGACCATCAATAAAGACAAAAGCATGACAATGTTCTTTGGCAGTAAGACCAGGCTGTCAAACCTAGATGACCCAAATATAACCCTGCTTGGCATGAGATTGCCGAGCTGTCAAAGCTATACCTATCTAGGTGTTGAGTTAGATGGTCATCTCAGTCTCAATCTACATCTGAGCAAAGTAAAAAAATCAATGGGTAACAAAATATATAAATTAAGCAAGCTACGTAAATGTATGACCAAAGAAATTTGTCTAAGGATTTATAAGGTGATGATCGTCCCCAGTGTTGAATACTGCTCTTTTTACACTGGGAGTGCTCATAACTACGAATTAACTAAGCTCCAGCGCCTTCAAAACCACGCGCTACGAATTTGTTTAGGTGTCCGGGTCAGACAGATAAGCATACTAGAGCTTCATAGACAGTGTCAAGTAGACACACTTGCCCTCAGAAGAAATGTCCATCTGTTAATGCTCATGTGGAAAAAATCTATTAGTGGTGAAGCGCTAGCCCGGGTAGCTGTAAGAACACGAGGTGACCGGAAAATCAAGTTTGACAAGCGTAGGGCTAAAACTAGCTTTTACCAAAAATCCCCCTATTACAGGGGCGTGACCCTATGGGACTCACTTGACTATAAAACACAGCACCTACCCACTAGACGCCGTTTTAAGCATGCTATCCAGAAATTGCTGGACTAAACTTAAAACAAACCACATCATTAGATGAGCTGTAATGATATGTTTATCTCTCTACCACTGTACCTGTACCTGTATTTGTTGTTATAAAATTTCAAGCTTCTATATATAAGAACTAGCTTATATCCACTTGTATCAATGGAATCACTGACACCTGATGGAATCATGACACTTGTAAGATCAGCCACATCCCTGTTCACCGCTACTGTAACAAATGTGTGCGCAGAAAAACGTCCCATCGGGACGATTCCGTACAATAAATTTTCAATTCAATTTCAATGTCAATTTCAAGATATGCTCATGTAACATGTCACGTCAATCTCTATGTCCCCCTATCACTTCATCAGAGCATATCTCATGCCCCTCGTTGAACCTATATGTCCCAGGGGGGGGGGGGTACTCACTATATGATGGTATCCCCCCACTGCCAAACTACTGAACCCCTAAATCCAGGTGATATGACCGCTCCCAGATTCCTGAAATAATCCACCGCCCCCTAATTTTAGGGCATTTGAAGGTACTGTACCTGAGATTTGCAGATATATCTGCAACATGTACTCTAATATACACAGTAATTATTTTCTGGTGATGAAAAGATATTTGAGGTATACACACAGTTACCACCCCCTATTTTTTGAGGGGCACACAGTTACCACCCCCTAAATTTCCATCTGACCGCCTCCGCTTCTGGAGCCCGTTTGGCAGTCGGTAGCCATTTCCGACCTCAGTATCCCCCCCGGGCTATAAGTCATGTCGCTCATTTTTGCATCTTGTCAAAAAGATCCATCACATGTCTTTATAGCCCATTTATAATTGGGGCTGAGAGCGTATGTGTATTATTTAAAGCAAACAAAAAAGGTAAGTATAGTTCATTCTGGGCGGAGGATGACCTTCCCTCAAAGACTATATATGTCTTATTGAAGGATTATGTCGTGTGAGTGGTATTAAAGCTCGGGGACTGGAGGCCTGTGCAGACCAAAGTTAAAATGATGATGGATTAGTTCAAAATGGTCTATGCATGATTACTTTTCAGCCATTCAAAGCTTCTTTTCTTAAGAACCTACACTCGATTTATACTCACCAAAAGGTCCTTTAAAGTAGCCAGGCTCGTTTGTCCTAATGCTGCAAACTATTTACCCACTTATCCAATCAGGGAGCTGCACTTTACTACCGCAGCGCCTCGCCGCGGCCACAAGAAGAACCACGCCTGTGACGTCACCGCGGAACAAGTCGTGTTAATCTTAACTTGCGGCCATTTACTCGGAAAGATCAATTCTAATTAGAACAGCACTTAAATCATATCCGGCGGCACTGTAATAACTTAAACTTCAAAATCACTTTGTGCCGTCATGAAACCGATTTGAATTAATATTAGGCCCGCGCCAGGCCCGCCAGCGACTTGTGCTGATGAGTTACCGTGCGCCGCTCCAAATATGGGCAAATGACGTGAGTTGGGGCTGGCGTCTCTACCAGGGTCTGCTTGCGGAATATTAATGTTTAATCGTCAAGAGGAGGGGCATGTGTAGTGGGTGTGTGAGATGGGTTAGGGGGGAGGGGTGTTAGGGTGGAACCTGCATGCGTGGGGCATTGTGCTTCTCTTTAATCATTTAGAGCCAGATAGGGCATTAATGCACACATTGTCAGTCATGGGCGTGATGCATTCATGCAGCATTTATGCATCACGCCGTCCTTATGGTGTTGATGCACTCCCGAACGGTCGTTATGATGCTCCAATGGAATTGTGCTGCCGACGGCGCAGCTGGCGAGCAGTCTCGCCAGCACTTCATTGATGCATCACGATGACGAATGGGCATGATGCACACCTGCATCAGCTTCCCTTAAAGGGTTAAGAGCCGCTATTACATTATTACATCATATCTAATGTTGATTGACTGACCAGGGCTACATTCATCCCTGGACATTCATGCATCATGCCGAACCCCTAGGTCTGATACACTCCCATAGGGCCGGCATGATGCACCAAGAAGAGCTGCTATGTATATGATGCATTAATACATTGCCTTAGAAGGGTTAGAGGGATGGTTACACAGATCGGTATATATGCATTGTGCAGGGGAATGGAAAGCTACCATAATGAAACATAAATCTATATATGTGAAGTCTGATAACAATCTACAATGCACTGCCAGCGATCATGTGTATATAATGATGGTGGCTATTCAGGGGCGGATCCAGGGTGGGGGTGGGGGGCTATGGGACATGTGCCCCACCTCAGACCCCCTGAAATTGGGCCAGGCTATGGCTCTTCTGTAGGAAGCGTGGCCCGAAAATTTGCTCGTGCCTCCCTAGACCAAATTTTCTTGGCTGTACCCCTAGACCACCCCTTCCGGATCCGCCCCTGTAATTTGTGTACAGATCTGCAAGGAGGATTGGGTAAGGTAAATGGTAATTTGTCAAGCCCCATTCCTGGCATATTACTGAGATGGGTACCATAAAGAGGATACAAATATTTATTATTATATGCTAAGACAGTGATACGTGAAACCCTAAGAATTACATAACAACAAAGGCAGATTATTGTTCTGCCCACCAATATCTGAGCCCATATTGCTGGGCCCATCAATACAAGCATTGTCATCTGCACCAATCAGGGCAGAGCACTTTATTTCATAACAAAGTGAAATCTACATATTACCAATCATAGTGTTGAGTACCCAACCAAGAGCAGACAACATCCAATCTATCTACCAGACACCATGTCTAGCTACCTAGACACAATGTCTAGCCGTAGTAGTTAGCATATAATAAAAATACTGGATTGGCAGCAATTGTAACAATACAGGTAACATATAATGGCTTCGATGATTATGGGCCAGGAATAGTCTCGAGGAATATTACCTGTATTGTATCATTGCCGCCAATCCTGTGTATGTATTCGTATTAATATACCACAAGATCTAACATAACTTAATTCTCAATATAGATTGATAACAGGGATAAGGAAATAATTTTATTGTAGTCACTGTTGAATGCAGTGCTGACGAAACCTAAGTTATTACATTTTCCTCTTGCCCTAATACACCTAGGGTCTATGGTATATATAAAGTAGGAAACCTACTCCCTAGTAGGGAAGCAGCAGACAATATAGCTCAACAAATACAACAAATGACTACCACATATATACATGTATAATCTCCAGCCCGGGGGCTCTAGCACTAGGTGGAGCTGATTGGGGCAGGGGCTCCATTGTTGTGCTAAAACTCACTTAGTTGGAAGCAAAGAAATGAAGCACAATAAACACCACAACTAACTGTATAGATCTACCTTAGGGCCTAAACCCATTAGCCGATTGTAAAACTGGCCGACTATTGGGGTAGACACCAAAATCGGTTGCATAATTGGCCCTTGTAAGGGTTAGAAGGGCAACCAATGTGCCAGATGATACAGATCGGGTGGGAATTGATGCCACTAGAAAATAATACCTCAAAAGATAATGATAGAACCTTGAAGATAATGATACAATTCAATACGTTACCTACAATGATTTTCTAACATGTTTGATATGTTGGAATCGGAAATGAAAAGTACTGTATTGCACAATCGACCACAGAATCGGTGACTTTTTCCTACATTATATCACTATATCAGCTAAAATTGATCAATATTGATGTGCATTATGCAATATTTGGCCGATAAAGGTACCGAGTATTGCAAAATCGGGTAATGGGTTTTGGGCCTAAGGCGTATGTACGTGTATAAATACTCTGCATGTTTAGTGTTGGTACCTGTGTTAAACAGCGGGGATGGTTGCTGTAGTACTGTACATTGGCTGGCATGGAACATGCAGGGTTAATTTAGTGGCGGGACCAATGCGTGGCGCTGAAGTCACCGGGTAACCTGTATACACGTCATAGGTCACCTGACCACCCGTTTTCTCGCATTCCATTTCAAATGTTAGAGGAGTAAACACGGATTCATTTTTCTCTCTGCAGTGCCTAACCGCCGGCGCACGGCCGCCATATTGAATTTTGCAGGTGTCGAATGGGATACCAGGCATTATCAGCCCTAAAATGAGCGGAAAAAGGCCCAAAGAGAGCCCAAAAGGCAAAGACAGTTCTAAGCCGCGGGTGTCTAAAAAGACTTTTAATAAGTGGCGTGATGAATCAAAGGCATGTTTTGCCTCGATGGACACTAAGATTGACCACATCGTCACGCTCATGGAGAGCTTTAAGCCCCCTGCCACACAGAATCCGCCAAATCCTCTAGCTGGAATGACACCAGGATTAGCTGGACCTTTCATCCAACAGCCCGTGAGCCTGATGCCCCCTCCTGTGGCTCCCCCCGGCAACGTCCACCTGGCACCAGGCATGGCTATAGCAGGCGCCGGTCTCACCAATGATGCAGTACAGCTACAGTTCGCCGAGTTCGTTAAAGAATCCCTCACAAAGTCGGGTAAGACAAAACCCCATCCTCTCCTTCCACATGCCCATGTATTCAGGGGAGATAAGAGGGAACCGACAGCATTAGGGGATCTAGAATTTCCTGAATATATGTACGGACTATTCAAAGCCTACTACTCCACAGCCACTCAGTCAGACCGCGACCAAATTATAGCCCATGCAACGTGTGTAGCCGAAGATACAATAAACTATTTTTGGCATGACGTACGGTCATGGAGCGAGGCAGTGTTGGGCGGTATTGCCGCCCCCCAGTCGCAGTCTAATCTCACCTGGGCTAACCAAGTCGATATACGTATAATGAGATCGGAGACATCAAAGAAAGGTGTTTGGTTGGATCCGACCGCTAACAGGATCCGGAATGCCTGCCTCGACAGTGATGACACCGGCGAGGCCGTGGCATCAGCATCTACATCCACGTATGGCCGTAAAGGTGACGTCATAGATCTGATCCCTGATGTGAAGGTCGCCAAGGCAGCCCCCCCCTGTGCTGATTTCAACAATGGCAAGTGCAGTCACGAAGGGCACCATGTGGAGGCAGGTTACAGAAGCCTGCATTTGTGCTCTCTCTGCCTTACTCAGCTATGCAAAGCCAATAAGCACGCTGCCATTGGATGCTGGGCTACATCCAAGAACCCCAAGCCTAAAAATCGTCGTCACAAGCCAAAAAACGACCAGCGTCCGGCTTCGGCACAGTGAACCGCCGGACACGCATGCAGTCATCCGTTAGCGACAACTCAATCTGTGCAGATGATACTCGTGATGTCACTCCAGCATCATACGCTTCAGTGGGTGACATTAAAGCCACCTCTCAATGGTCAGTCACAGTATGTGACCAGGACTCAAATGACAGTGGCACTGAGAAAAAGGACAATGATATCTCTTCAAAAAGGGTCTCATTTGCATTGTATCGTGATATATTTCCAGTTGTCAATAATGAAATTGATTTCGCAAGTGTACAATCTGTGTGTATGTCACCTGTGGATGTAGGTGAGGCAGATGATCAGAGTAGTTATGATGCCATGAGTGGAGAAGAAGTCAGTAGTATCGAATGCGACGTCTCTCAAACTCTGGCGGAAGGCATCTCTGGCATCCTAATCACAGACAGCCCAGACCGTAACACAAAGTTGGTAGATTGTTCAGTTAATGAACAACCTGCCAACCACTCGGCAGTAGAGGTTGAAATAAGCTCGTGCGATGAATCCTTGAACAAAAATCATGTAAATGGCACCCTCTATTTCAACCCAGCCACATATGCCAATGACTCAGCATCGCCTAGCCCACCTGCACTACAGTCTGTACTCACGACAGAGTCGGACATTGCGGAGGGGCGTGGCGATCAAGTGATTGACACTCAGGCGGATCTGGACCTATCACAAGGCTACAGTACATTCGCTCACTGTCTAAACGCCCATTCTACACCGGATAGTGTCTCTAGTGATTCAGCTAATAAGGGCCAAGACAGCATTCATGAAAGCGATCCTGCCACCCTTGTGTCGGGTCAAGAACCTCTCTATTCAAATGAAGACATCCAAAATGCTCATTCATATGAATACATTGAAAATGATCAATCATATTGTACAACATATAACATTGATCACAACTCTGAATCGGAAGCTAGCAGCAGCGTAAACAATGCTCTCAGTCAGGCCTCTTATAGTGCCTCTAGTGTTGATGATACATATGACACAGTTAAGGGTCACACCTCATTGAGTTCGGCTCAATGGGATTCCCCCATTGACTTAAGCCGTAATGGTCAGACAGGTCATAATAACACCACTGACCCAGCGATCCCCAGTGACACAGTATCCACGCTAGACACAGCCGCATTGGATTACACCACTTCCAATACAAGTTGCCCCCCTGACATACCCTACGGCAGCCCAGAAGTGGACTTAGTCCCAATTGTAGCTCAGGTCATCACGCCACACGAGTACGCCAGTAAATTTGAAAAAATATGGCCCTACCCAACCCATGAAGCCTGTAATAGGTTTCCAGCGGAAATGGCCATGTTCCATGCTACCCGAGCTACAGCACTACCTAACTATGCTTTGGCACATATCCCACTACAGTCTGCCTTCAACATCCCGTTATGGGAAGACATGCTGTGTGAATATGAAGATAGAGAAATCATCCAATACTTAAAATTTGGATGGCCAGCATCCTTCTCTGGCGACAAGCCACCCACTCCTTCATATGTCAATCACCCATCAGCTGCAGAATTTGACGCCCACATTGACGCGTTCATAGAAGAAGAGCGACATGATGGCACACTGTTGGGTCCCTTTCTGTCACCTCCCTTTGAGCCATGGTGCCAGATTAGCCCGCTAATGACTGTCCCAAAAAAGATGTCATCTAAAAGAAGAATTATAGTTGACCTCTCCTCACCAGATGGTTTCTCTGTGAATGATGGTATATTAAAAAACCACTTCCAGGGACGCTATTTAAAGTACACACTGCCATCTATCACAGACCTCATTACCCTGGTCAAACATCACGGCAAAGGCTGTGTAATATGGTCCTCAGATTTAGCAAAGGCCTATAGACAACTGAGAATATGCCCCAATGACTGGGTCCTCTCTGGCATCCGCCATAGAGGCAAGATTTATCTGGACAAATCCCCAGCATTTGGTTGCAGAAGCTCTAGCGCCCATATGCAAAGGGTCTCCAAAGCCGTAACACACATAATGAAGAAAAGTGGCACAACCGTGCTGCCATATATCGATGACTTCGCTGCAGTAGCAGATACGGTATACGATGGTGAGAAGTCTCTCACCCACTTTGAAGACTTGAACAAGGCATTGGGACTTAAGCTAGCAGATGACAAAACAGTGAGACCCACTACTGACATTGTATGGTTGGGCTACAGGGTTAACACGATCGACATGACAATCACCATACCGGATGAAAAGATCGAAGAAATCCTCATGGAAATTCAAGAATGGGATACAAAGAAGTGGGTGAACAAGAAAACAATACAGCAGCTAGCGGGTAGACTGCTGTGGATATCCTCCTGCATACCTCCCGCCAGGAGATTCCTAGCGCGGGTTTTGGCTCTACTAAAGCAGGCGAATTCAATGAACCCCCTTCCGATTTCGGCCGAAACAAGAAAAGACCTTAACTGGTTTCGTTTCTATGCCAGAAATTCTAATGGTGTTCATCTGATCCCAGAAAGCCGCCCACAATGGCGCATTGAGCACGACTCGTCAATGGTAGGAGGTGGGGCATGGAGTGCAACACACTACTACGGTATCAAATATCCGGACGAATTTAAGAGGAATATGGCTACTGGGGTGGATCATCATATAACACTCCTTGAAGCAAAAAACGCGGTAGTAGCTATAAAGACTCTGGGACCACCAGACCCACGCGGTTACGAGTATGTGGTGGTAGGGGACAATACTGGTGCAGTAGCTACACTGGGATCTGGGAGAACCACCGAGCCAGTCCTAGCTAGTTGCGCGCGAGAGATATGGCTCTACGCGGCAACTAATGATATCAGGATCTGTGTGAAACATGCCCCAGGTGAAACCCTCACACTGGCCGACGCTCTGTCAAGGAGAGAATTGGGAGTAGGCTTCAGAGTGGCTGCGGAGAGGATGGTGAAAGAAAAGGGATTAATAGAGAGAGATCCCGACCTTGACACTGTATTTACAAATGGTCTCTGAACATTGACTTAATGTGCTTTATTTCTTCCTTCAGGTTGGCATGGGAACCCTTTGTACACACAAATGGTAGAAACTCGGAAGCGTGCAGTCACGGAGGCGACGCATCGGAATAAACAAAAGCAATACAAGGAATACTTCGAGTTCTGCATTGAATACGGGGTTCCCGTATTAAATCCTTCAGTGGATGATATATGTGTTTATATCCAATACAAAGCAAATCGGGTGAAATCACCAGCGACTGTTCGCAATAGTGTATCCGGGGCCGCCCATTTTGTCGTCTTGATGGGGGGGAATCACGCACCCTTCTCCTCCCGGCTAGTTAAAGAGACTCTAAATGGAGTAAAACGGATATCAACCCACATTCCGAGGCCTGCTCCCCCTATCACATTAGAGATGTTAGCCCGAGTGTGTGACTTTTTGGATGGGGAAGGGATGCGAGGAGTAGTAGTGAAAGCTGCGCTGTTGATTGCCTATTTTTGCTTCCTCAGAAGCTCGAATGTATGTGTTAGGTCCCCATGGGAGGATGGACACGGGTTATTGAGAAGAGACATCAGTGCATCGCCAGCTGGCCTGGTTGTGTCTTTGCGGAGCACCAAAACCACATCGGGGAAGGGTGCTCCTATCTGTCTCCCCATTCAGCCTCTTCCCCCGGGAGCAAGACATTGTCCCGTCACAGCCTATAGGATCATGAGCCTACTAATCCCGGCTAGCCCTCACGCCCCTGCGTTTATCTGGGCGGACTCTCACACCCCGGTGCTAGCCCCTACCCTACAAACATGGATGAATAAAGGGTTGTATTCAGCTGGGTATAGAGACGCTGCCGGGTATACCCTACACGGATTAAGGAGGGGGGCATCTCAGGCGGCGGCGAGAAGAGGGGCAAAGAAGGACGATGTGAAACGTCATGGCTTATGGCGATCTGACTCACTATACAGCTATGTACCCAAAGACATGTTTAGCACTTCAGTTACCCAAGCCTTAGCCCATGGGTTTGGTCAATACTAAGACTTATGTTACTTTGTTGGGATTATTGGTACAAAAGTTCTTCATATCTGAGTATATGGTAATGCCCTATGTTAAAAAGGGTTAATTGTAATTCTCACTGTATGAATATGTCCAGGCATTTCTTTCTGGGGCCTGGCCCAAAGTGTTTAATTCATCACAACATTATATAATAATTGTTACTCATTATTATTATTATAATTAAACACTTGTTAATTTCCAACGCCTGTGTTTGTCACCTCACTTAATTGGCTGGCATGGAACATGCAGGGTTAATTTAGTGGCGGGACCAATGCGTGGCGCTGAAGTCACCGGGTAACCTGTATACACGTCATAGGTCACCTGACCACCCGTTTTCTCGCATTCCATTTCAAATGTTAGAGGAGTAAACACGGATTCATTTTTCCCACCCTCCTCGCCCTATATCTTATGGTTTCACCTTTGATTGGTCAATACTAAGACTTATGTTACTTTGTTGGGATTATTGGTACAAAAGTTCTTCATATCTGAGTATATGGTAATGCCCTATGTTAAAAAGGGTTAATTGTAATTCTCACTGTATGAATATGTCCAGGCATTTCTTTCTGGGGCCTGGCCCAAAGTGTTTAATTCATCACAACATTATATAATAATTGTTACTCATTATTATTATTATAATTAAACACTTGTTAATTTCCAACGCCTGTGTTTGTCACCTCACTTAATTGTACAAGGTGGAGCTGTTTGGGGCCGGGTGGGTTGAGTGTGTGTAGCAGCAGCAGCAGTGTAGTAGCGTGTGGGCTCATTACGGCTCCCAGTGCGGGACATATGGCACCTACACACTACCAAGCCTTTGTAAACTTGGATACAACTTCCTAAAATATTGGGTCTGCTGATCTGAGGCCATGATTAAAGCGGCAACCACTAGGGGCCGCCACCAGTGAGGAGGGAGGCTGCGCGCGCACCATGATGGATGAGCCGCAAACTTGTGCCTACAGAGGGCGCCAGGGCCAGCCTCGTTCTGGCACCCCACTGACGCACTTTCTGCGTGACAAAGCAATATTAATCTATTAATTTCACACGATTCATCCGCCCAACTTGGTGACATACCCTTTCATCTAGCGCCATCTCACTCAAAGTCACGTAGGACAGAAAAGTAGGCTCAAAGCGAGGGTGGCTGAGGTTTCCGACCTACTTCTAGGGCCCCACCTCAGCCGCAGCACGCGCCGCCCTTCTCTGAAGTCGGATCGTCGACAGTTCCGGCTCCGGCAAAGCTGTGTGCTGCTGACCCGGACGGCCTAAGTCGGCCGTCTTTTTACTTCCGGTTTGCCTTATGTGAGAAGAGGACGCGGCGTGGTAGACGCAGGTAGAGAATACAGGGACGCTGACGGTAGAGGGCGGGGTAAGACGCCGCCATAGACGCACCATCTAGCGGTAAATACAGCGGCCATCTTGGTCTCTTTCATCTGCCGTCTCTCATCATGTTTGCCCGCTGGAGGAATAGGGGGCGGGGGTAGGGGCAGGGGGAAGGTGATAGGGAGGATAGCCTTGTCTTATCAAGGCAAGAAAAGTACACGCGAGACATCCATAGCCGCGACACCAGCCGCGACCCCGTCCTGCCACCGCGCCGGTGCCCACTCAAATTAAAACCGGAAGCAGGTCCATGTCGCGTGGTCGCGTCCTGTCGTCGTCGCCAGATGAAAGGGGAAGGGTGTGTGTTATAGTGTGTGTTCTCTGGGTTGCCGATAAAGGGGGCTGTATGGACCTTACAGTGGGCAGGGCCCCAGTGTACTTCCTCCAGCGTGGAGCGGACAGTGGCGGCAGCGTCTCCTGTATCTACAGGACGAACCTGACCCCTCACCACCTCCCTCCATCCCCTCCTGCCGCCTCCACAGTCGTCTTAATACCAGTCGTC